>CM066042.1:57343187-57943187 GCA_033557465.1 Ichthyophis bannanicus | reverse complement strand
GGAAGCTTTGAATCCTGAATGCCTTACTCAAACAATGCTGACAATGGATCAAAGATGTTTTTGTTTAAAGAAAGTATAATGGTTTTCTAATCTTTGTCTTGAGTGATTGGAGAATCAGCACAAGAAACTTGTGAGGCCTGAAACCATTGACGCTGCTCCAGTCATGGCTCACTGCTGTCTCATAACCATAGGAACGAAGCTAGTGGAAGGACTCAGAGGTGAGCTGGAGACCATTTCAAAGCAGAGAATTGGAATTGCAATGTGTGCTGCTGCATTCTTGGTGAGAGGACACCAGTGTGCCGGGTCTTGTCAGGAAAGAAATCCAAGAATGGTGAGGAGATAAGGTTCAATGACCTGCTCTTCACAGGGCTGGGCACCTCAGATCCAGGGGTAGTTAAGATGGGGTCTTTTGCCTTTAACAGCTATGTTCTCTTTCCGTTGAGTCATCTGGTAATGGCAACTGCCAGGACACAAGGTGAGAACCAGGAACCAGGAGAACATCGGAGGGGGCAAGAAACAAGCACAGAGAAAGCACCGAACAGGATCAAGGCAGGAGTCAAGCTGAGGAACTGATGCAGGATCTAGGAATGTCCAGCAAGGTGAAACAGGATCTGATAAGTAGCAAGGTGCCAAATTACAATGCACCATCGAGGTGTACACCAAGCGCTGGCAAATAGGTCTTGTCAGAGGTGGGTTTATATAAATCCTAGATAGGATCAAGAAGACCCCTGAGAAGAAGGAACAGGTTAAGGCAATTTATCAAGGACTTCCAAAGAAAATGACCCTCCCCTTACAGCTGGTAAAAAACACTGCGGCCAGAATCATCACTGGAACAGCAAAATACAAACACATAACCCCCACGCTTCATCAACTACACTGGCTCCCTGTTGAGGTACGCACCAAGTACAAAAACATAATAATAATCTTTAAAACATTAAACAACCTCTCACCAGCAACTCTCCAGCCACTGATCAGGAAGACACCCCCAACCAGAACAAGAAGAGGAGCAGACAACAGCATCCTAGAGACCCCAATAAACTTCAGGAAAGCAAACCAATCCACCTGCAATACAGCCTTCTCCCTGTTTGCACCACAGCTGTGGAACACCCTCCCCACATCAATACGTGAACTCAAAGACCTAGTGGACTTTAGGAAAGCAATAAAAACCCACCTTTTCCTAGAATACTTTGGAACTACCCCAGAAGATGACGATTAATAACAAAATGGACCATAAAACACTACTACAGATCCCGTATATAGTTAGCAATTGTTAATTACTTGTTCTACCCCTAATTTAACCTCCAAGTTGAATAACCCTGTTCAATGTAAAACTCGTTGCTAGAACTGTTCCATGTAAACCACCTTGAATGTATGATAAGGCGGTATAGAAGACCTGTTAAATAAATAAATAAATAAGGCAGCCAGTCAGCCAAGCAGAACTTCATTGGAGGTTTGAAGGTTCATTTAGGTAAGGTTCTTCCGATAGCTGCAGGTTGGCGGCAGAGCTTCACAACTAGGGCTAGTTTTAAGGGAAGGGAGCAAGCAGAACAATTGCACAGAGTCCCTAGAAAAAGCTGCCATGATGAAGCTAAGCGATGTCCCAGAGGCCAAGCCTCAGGGCATCTAGCATTGGCTGAGTTAGCTTCTGCCCTGGACCTCCGCGTGTCTAATACTAGCTCTTGGTGATGCTAAAAGGGGAACATCTTTCACCATAAAGCTATAAATTCCAATGTCAGGCGGATATATTTTAGTTTTCTGGAAATTTTCTGGCCTTCATAAATTAAGTAGGCAAATTGAGGAGTTTGATATTATCATTAGCAAAGCGGACAGGGCAAATATAAATCAAGTTGGTAAGCAGGCATCAGGTGCTGAGAACACAATTCCAATGGACATTCAATGGAAAAAGATTAACACCAATTACTGTCATCTCCAAATTTCAAGCTTATTTTTATGTGTGTGTTTTAAAGACTTTTGTTTATTTTAAACTTCTTAAAGCAGCAGCTTAATACAATCCAATCAAAGGTCAGCTGCACTGAAATAGCAAATGCACGCAGAAAGCAGTGAAAAACGTTCCCCCGGGCTTCCAGTGACAGGCACATTGATTTGACAAACTGTCTTGGAACTATAAAATAATTGACATTGCTGACGTCAAGTTATTGTAAAACATTTAAAAAAAAAGAAATCTCTGCACTTTGAAGACAATGTCTTGGTGGAATTTCAGCTTCATCAGTTATTGCATCCTGGATGGATGGGGAAAAAGAAGAGAGGTGAAGAGAAAATGACCAAAGAGTAAGTTTGAGGCCTACTTTTTAATTTTTTTTTAATTTTTATTAGCAATTTTACAAAGTATATTTACAAAGAAGCATAATAAGAAATCAGATAAGAAAAACAAACCACGAGAAATAAACCAAATCAAAATAAAACTGCAATCCATTAGCCCTCATCTCGGGGAGAAAAACCATGTAACACAGGCAATAGAGAAATCCTTCCTAAAAGAACCCCCCAAAAGCAGACATTTACAATTAACCCATCTAACTAAACCCCCAACCAATTAAACCCTATGATTCCTTTCCTTGCAAAAAAGCTTCCAGCTGCCAAGGATCAAGAAACACAAATTTTGATCCCTGAAATGTAACTAGACATTTACATGAGCATCAAAGAAAAAAACGATGCCCCCAGAGCCAGAACCCTTGGCCTGAGAGCCAATAAGGCTCTCCTGCGGAGTTGCGTGGCTCTGGAGACATCGGGAAACACCTGAATTTTGGCACCACAGAATAAGGCATCTTTGTTTTTAGAATAGCCTTTAAAACCAGAGGTCCTATTGTGCTCTGAAAGAAATGTAACAACCAAAGTTGCCCGGGAAGAAATATTGTCAGACAAATCCTCCAAGAACAGAGTTAAATTTAACCCAGAAGCTGGCTGTAGGATATCAAATTCCCCAGTAGGATCCTCTGCAATCTTCCTACCCGTTAAGTAATATACATTTGAAAAAGCCATCAATTCAGAATTAGAAAGAGAGAATATTTCTTTAAGATATTTACGCAAAAGGATCTCTGCTGACAAAGAAGTGACAAATAGGAAAATAAACAAAATGAATTTTTTTCCTCCTAAGAACATTTTCAAAGGATTCTAACTTTTTATGGATTATTACACTATCCTTCATACTGGAAGCACTAACTGCCTGGAGAGAAGCACACTGATCTTCACATTTCAAGACCTGAACGGATAAAGATTCCACATGTTCCTCAGTCAGACCCATCTTTGCAATGGTTTCTTGAGAAAACCTGCAAAGCTGGGATACTGTGGAAACCAGAGTCTTCTCCGTTCTGGTCACCACCATCCAGATATCTGCCAGGGAGATCTGCACATCAGAACCTACCCCGGAGTCCATCACAGGTGGGGACTAGGTCACAGGTTGATAAAAGTCAGCCGAACATACTGGAGTACTCTGCTGAACAGGGTGACCATGGTCAACTAGGTTGGGTGGAGTCACTACTGAAGGGGGAGGGGGTGGAGTGCACTCTGGGGAACTCAAGCAGGCCCCCAGAAGGAGTGAGGGTGGAGAAACAATACCTGGAGGTTGATTCACTATGTCCTTAGCCATCACATGTTTATCCATCGGTCTCACAACTGGTTCTAAAGAAGCACTTTCTTCTTCTTCTTTCCCATGGACCAGCCAGATGGCTCCAAGGTGATTACAGGGCACCTTCAGGGCTCCCAAGGGGCCTACCTGTCCCTTGTAACTTGCCCCAGCCGCAGGCCTACAGAGAGATGCCCTTTTAAGCCCCAGCTGGTATTGGGGCAGTCCTGCACAGAGCCTGCTTCTCCCGCCACACTCCTGCTCTGGCTGCTCAATCAGCATCTCCCCAGGCCTACTTTGTATGTTTAATCCAATGGGCTCCTCCTGTTTCTTTTGAGCTTCCAGCTCAGATGGAATAGTGGCCGGGATCTAGAGCCACAAACCTTCATTTGCAACTACCCTGGAGATTTTTTTCCTCCCCACTATTTTATGTCCCTTTCCAGCTCACCTAGCCCAGTCATTGCAGTGATAGTCCTTGGTTTCTTCTGGAGCCTGCCATCATGGGCCGTAAATTGAGCCACTAGGTGCCACTGTTGTGCAATGACTCGGTCCCCCCACCGGGGCCATGAGTAATTGATTATGAGAGAATGAATAGACAATAAGGAGTATGTTTACTAAAGAGTGTTGGCTGTCATTGTGGCATTAACATGGGGAGATCTTGCTGCAGTGACAACTAATGCAGGATAAATGCAGCTACTGTGGGCCATTTTCTGCGATAGCTGTGTGCTGCAGGTTAGTGGCAAGAGTGGGTGAACCTTACTATGTGGTTAATGTAGTCATTGACAGTGCATAGTAGCTGCATGTTTTGCAGACAGCGCGTTTGCAGCTCTCACCTCCATGGGTGCCGTTAACTGCATCAGCAATGCTGTCTTGCTCTAATCCCTGCCTTCTTACCACATCCCTAACAGATAACGTGTGACTTTTGCAACTACCATGGCGCTTTTCCACTAACGCCTGGCATGAGCTGCAAAAGCCTTCCGCGCTTTACTAAACCTACCCCTAAGTGTTAATCTTCACCGTGCTCTCAGATTTTGCTTTATGTTTGTTTATATATTTATCTTTGATGGCTGTTATTGTGATGATTATGTGTTGTCATTTTGCATAAATTTATTTTAAAACATTTATAAAATGCTCATCCTGTCCATTTCTCAATGGTGTACAACCAAATATAAGCCATCACCTCACAAAAATACTTATAAACAACGTAAGAATATCCTCCTTATGCTAAAGTCTAAGTGATGCCTTGATCTCTACCCTAAGTTAGTCCTTTCCTGAAACATTGTAAACCACCTTCATTATCATTTAACCAGGTCCAAATGCTTGTGTGAAAAAACACGTCTTCAACATTTTCCTAAATCCCAGCAAGGTCTCAGCTAGTTGCAGTTCCGCTGGGAAATAATTCCACAGCATAGCAACCCCCACCCCCCATAAGAGATCACTCTCATCCACATCTCTACTAAGCGACACTCCTTTGGGGCTGCTGCCCCACCCAAGATTTTGATAATTAAACTCAACACCACCCTTTCCGCAACAGTCCTGTAAAAATGCATAATTGGACATTGTTTGTATGTATGTGTGTGCCCACTCTCCTTGCAGGTAAAAGGTAGTTACTCACCTATAGCAGGTGTTCTCCATGGACAGCAGGAATTAGTCCTCATGTACGGGTGACACTGTGAAGGAGCCCCTGCACGGGAACGCTCCCCAATTTCTACTGGAAGCTTTTGAGAGGCTCCACCACACCTGCACGCCTCCTTTCAGCCTGTTGCCGTGGTGCCATCTTGAATCATTCTAATGACATAGCTGTAACAGAAGACAACTCCTCAGGGAGGTGGGAGGGTTGTGAGGACTAATTCCTGCTATCCACGGAGAACACCTGCTACAGGTGATCTTTTCTCCATAGAGGAACAGGAATGAGCCCTCATGTATGGGACTCCCAAGCTACATTCTACCGAAAACTGAGGAGACCACTGAGAAGCCCAACAGGGGCCAAAATTCAACTGCGGTACAGTAGGAGGCCATACAACTCAATTTTCAGCTATTTGCAAAATCAGTGATTCTCGCTTCCCTTTTTTTTTGTTTGGTAGCCTGGACAGAATAGAATGGGCCTAGAGGGGATGGGGTTGAATTTGAATCCCCAAACAGATTCTGGAGTACAGATTGGTCAAAGTTGCTGTCAAATCGGGAATCCCCGTCTAGGCAGTAGTGAGATGTGAATGTGTGGACTGAAGACCATGTTGCAGCCCTGAGTTTAAGTTGGCCACCAACACAGCCATAGCTTTGACATTGTGAGCTCTGACATGTCCATCAAGGCTCAGGTCTGCCTGGGCGTAAGCGAAAGAGATGCAGCCTGCTAGCCAAATTGAAAGTGAGCATTTGGAAACTGCAGCCCCCAGCTTATTGGGATCAAAAGAAAAAGGTTGGATGGAATTTCTATGGGCTTTTGTCCGCTCAAAATAGAAGGTTAAGGCTCACCTGCAGTCCATCATATGCAATGCAGCTTCCCCTTTGTGGGCATGATATCTCAGGAAAAATGTTGGAAGGACAACTGACTGATTAAGGTGGAAATCTGATACTACTTTTGGGAGGAATTTAGGATGCGTACAAAGGATCATTCTATTATGGTGGAATTTGGTGTAAGGCAGATGAACTACTAGAGCCTGAAGCTTGCTCACTCTGTGTGCTGAAGTGACCGCCACCAGAAACAATATCATCCAGGTCAAGAACTTCAGAAGGCAGGAATTGAGTGGCTCAAAGGGAGCTTTCATGAGCTGTGCAAGAACCACATTGAGGTCCCAAGACAATGTGAGAGGCTTGTGGAGAGGCTTCAAGAGAAGCAACCCCTGCATGAACAACTAAATGCTGTACTGAGATGTACTTTCCTTCCACACTTCGATGGTAAGCGCCAATTGCACTGAAGTGGACTCCTCCTTGATAATTTGCAGGATCCACTTGTCCATCGTGACAGACTCCCATGCTCGTAGGAAGGCTGTCAGCTGACCCTCCCCATGGGGAGGGCAGCCAAGGTCTTCTTGCCAAAAGAAAGGATTGGCCTTTCCTGCACCGGATGTTATGGGCTTTTGTTGTTTGCTCTCCTGCAGACATGGCTTCAAGCGATACGAACTCTGGTATGACTGTTGTTTGTATCAGGGGGGTTGCCATTTGTGGTAGGAGTTGTAGTTGTTATGGCGCTTGGAGGAGAAGCATGACTTCTGTTGATAAGTACACTCTAGTGGTTGGAGAAGGCTAGTTCCAGGCCCTCCTCGGCAAGGGCTTGGAGTGCGATGCAGCGGTCTTTCATATCATTGACCGTGTTTTACCTCGCCCTCAAAGAGCGTGCAGGGGACATCCGCGATGCGGTCATGTGTGTCCTCACGGAGTCCGCATGCTCGCAGCCAAGCCAAGGAGTAGGCTGAGATTGTAGTTCCTGTCAAAGGCCACCCTGACTTGGTGTTGTATGCAGTCTTCTAGGTCTGCAAGGGATGTTGTTGCGGCTGTCAGCGCTTCTAGGCTGAGGGCCGAGATGGTGGTTTTAAGATTCCCCACGATAACATCTTGGTAAAGAGTGTGCTGGAGCTGGTAGGCCCGCACATCATGGCCCCTTGGAAGACCCCTTTCCCAACATTATCAAGGAGCTTGAGGTCCCATCCTGTTGGGTTGTTTGCCTGGGTGCAGACAGACTTGACTTGCTTCAAGGCCAATTCCACCATGATAGAATGGTGTTGGAGTAGTGACTTGTCGAACCCTGGTTAGGCTTATACTTGATACTTTGCATCAAGCTTTCAGGAGGATGACGGTCCAGTAGCGTGGTTATGCCACAGTTTCATTAAGTTGTCACACAATGGCGGGTGAACTGGAAGTAGGGCCATTGTCCGGGGAGACTCCAAGAACTTCAGGGCCCCTTTGATTTTGGGCCATTGGCCCGTAATGTTGACGGTAGCAATGCCCAAGGCAGAGTAGATCTTCTGCAGGAACTTGGAGTAGGTTAAATCCTCTGGGGTGGACGGAGGAGAGTTGGTTGCTGGAGCTGGTGTTCTAGCCTTTGTGGGCATCCCCTGAGGTTAGGGAACCCTGGGCAGATGTCTCCTCGCACCCACTGGGTATACACGTGGGACTCAAGGACTGCAGGTGTGAGGGATACGGAGAGGAGTCCTGTGATGCTGAAGGTGGGGGTAGGTCCATTGGGTGGGCAGTAGCAAGGTCAGTGCTGCCTGAAGAACTGGGTGTGGGTTCTGGGCGGTCTTCTGCGATGCTGAAACAGTGGTGGCATGTTGAGCGGATGACCATTGCTGGAGGAGCCGGGAGAGCAGGTGTAGAACTCAGGAGATCCTTCTGTGGTTGCTGAAAGCCAAGAGGGAGGGACTGAAAGTCTTGTTCCCCACTGTCTGTAGGCCCCCTGTCCTGGCTAAGGGGCTCCCCCTGTTGGCAGGTTATGCCTCCATGAGACCCTGGAGACAAGGAAGGACTGAGGGCATACCTGTGTTTCCTGTGGCGTTCTGGAGGGCTGTCTGCACTGCTACTGACGCTGTCGCTGCTGCTCCAGTTCCGATGACATCTGCCACGATCCCCTCGATGGCTGTGGGCATGGTGAGAGCTCTTGTGCCTGCGCCATTTGTGATGACCCCGATCAGAACTTCCCCGAAGTTGCTCTGGCCAGCATCAGCATGAACGTGCAGGGCTGCATCTGCTGTTTCCATGGCACCAGCCAATCGGTGCTGAAGAGGAGGGATGAGGGAGCTCAGTGATGTCACAGTGCCGGTGGCCAATTTCCATTGGGAGGAGGCTGTCTGACCAATGCAAGCCAGGGAGACAGCGGCAAGCCTGGGCAACATGGAGAAAGCAGCATGGCTGGAAGCAACATGACCAGGAAGAACTGCATGGCCGGGAGTGCAGGAGAGCTCCGGGCCTGCACAGGAGGTCAAGGGAACAGAAGGGCTGGCTGCGGGCAGATCTATATGAGAAGAGGTCTGAGGAGGCACATCCCAGGCTGTTGCAGAGTTTTTTGCCTTTTCAGCCATGTGGTTTGCTGAGCTTTGCTCGGGAGGAGAGGAGGCTTGGGAGAGAAAGTCCTGGAGACCATGGCTGCGGGACTTTCTTGTTCTGGGTGACATTTGGGCACAATGAAAGCAGTCCTTGACCTGCTGTTCCTTACCTAAGTAGCGTAGACAGTGGTCTTGGAAGTCGGAATTATTCATCTTTTTACGGGAGCATGCAGGACATTTCTTGAATCCAGGCTTGAGCATCTTGCAGGTAATCAAATTTTTCTTTTCTTGTAGATCTGTAAATATCTTGTGTTGGCTTTCAGTAGGAGCTCGGAGAGGCCCGTCTTGCTAGCAAGGCATAAGAACTGAAAACTGGCTAGTTAGGGGGGCAGGCTGTGGGGTAGGGCCAGTCGGCACATGGAGAGTACTTCTGTCTCAGCGTCGTCAAATGACATCACCGGGTATGGCTGACTCATCCTGATTGGCCTGAATCACTTTCACTGACTGGGTGAACCTAATTGGAGGAGCCATAACCCACCCAGACCCACCCAGGGCTGTGGTTTTAACTTGCGGGTGAGAATAATCAAAGGGGGGAATGTGGTAGGCTATGGCCTATGATATCACTCTTCCTCTAGGTCGCTCTCTGAACGTTTACTGACGTAACAAATTAGATCTTCGTTCAAATCAAACAACTTAATCAAACTTATAGAATCATGAAGTAACTTTTTTTTCTTTTGTAGACACACAACACATCAGTGGATAAAAGGTCTCAGACTCACAGCGACGTTAAACTTAGACATCTCGTCTTGGTTTAATACGTCTTATAGCATCAATGACCTTTATTGAAAAACAGTACCACTGTGTGTAAAGTATAGTCCCCCCACGAAAGTTTGCTAAGCATTCATCTCTCCAGCGATATAAAAACTCAAACAAGTTGATTAAGTGACACTTAGCCGCCTTCCAGCTGAGGACTACTCCAGATCTCATCAATGACCTTTATTGAAAAACAGTACCACTGTGTGTAAAGTATAGTCCCCCCAGGAAAAGTTTGCTAAGCATTCATCTCTCCAGCGATATAATAACTCAAACAAGTTGATTAAGTGACACTTAGCCGCCTTCCAGTTGAGGACTACTCCAGATCTCAACGCTCTCCCTGGGCACCACTGAGGCGTTTCACTGCCGCAGTTTCTTCAGGAGATCATTCCTTTCTACCAAATCTGTGTGTTAAATATAAATACAATATAATAAATTACAGTTTCTGGCCTATGATAGCCTGCAAATATGAAAGGCCTGTAAGTTAGGCCCTGATTCCAACCCCCTGAGGAGAACTAAGGAACCCCCTGAGGAGAACCAAGGATCTGTAAAAGTTTGGGAAAACTGCTTTAAACTGCTTAACAAGAAGTTTTTCATGAATTCATAAATCCTTTATTATTCTCTTGTGTTCTGATGATATAAATGTTTCAATACTTGCATTCCTAGAGCTAGAAACGACCTTGCAGTAGAATTGTATCAATACCTAGAAACTGTGCCATTGTTAGAACAATCCTAGAGGAGGGAACTGGGTGCTAGGCCCAGGAAGGGTCTCCGATTGGACAAATGCAGGGAGCGTTGGGACCAATAGAAAGTCTGCATGTATCAAACTGAAAAGAAATGTATAAAATGAATATGTTTCTGTAAGAACTTTGCTCAGTCCTTTTGAAGCGTGACTGTCTGAGCCTTGTGCACAATAAATTGGCTTGGACCCTGCAATAGACTCCTGGATTTATTCATTGTTTGCACTTCGCTGCTTCAGGGCTATGCTCCTGCTGAGCAGAAAGAAGTTAAAGGAGAGTACTGCTTTCAGCCCAGTATGAGGGGTTCTGAGAGGGTCAGATGGAGGATATTGGGGGTGCTTGGATCCACCTTATTTAACAAAGATTGAGTGGTAGGGGTGGGCTTGGCAGCCTATGGATTTTTTTTTTGAAAGGCAGAAGGGCAAGAGGGGACCTCCCGGAACATTAACAGAAAGAATGTCCTCTAACACCATTCTGGATCAATGGATCAATGCTGGTTCAGAGGTAAGGGTGACTTAACCTCGGTTTAGCACTGACTCAGACAACCCTCTTCTGGGATACCAGAACTAATTACTTTAGGAATCAGCACGCTCTGGAGGCCTCTTACCCATAGACTAACCCTTGTTTGCCTTCTGAGATCTTATAGAATCACACACCAGGCCATGACATTTTCCCACCACCAAAGCTGGGCTTCTTGATGAAAGTGAACTGACATCATAGCCCTCAAGACATTGACTTTTAAGAACAGATACTGTAGTTTAGTGATGTACTTAAGCTCCACTCTAAAAGATGTTCCCTCTAAATTAGTTGTCTCCATGGTAAAATCATTCTGACTTGAACTGAGCACTAACTGCAGTGACTCACTTCAAGGTCTCAAGAACTTTAGCTTTCATGGTATCTAATTAGCGACAGTTCTCATCACAGAGGATGCATGAAGATACAGTTAAAGCTTCAGGGTGCAATCTTGAACAGAACGGTCTTGAGATCATACTGCATGATTTAATAATGGATAAAAATGAAGAATAAGAGGGGCTTAAGCTGTATAGAAATTGGAGAATCTGTTATGAATAGTATAGGTAGAGCCTGATTCACCAAAGCTTGGTGAATCAGGCCCCAGGGGTCTGATGTAATCAGCAGTTTTCCCAAACACACAGAGGAAAAGAAAATCTTAAAATGGTTATGCTCTGGATAGCTTTACTGAATGCAATAAAAGACCAACATAATTATCTTCAATCTAATTGCTATCTTTAAAGTAATATACAAACCAATCTTATATTTGTTTAGAGCTGTGATTTCTTTGCATCAAAGCGCAAGGCTGTCGAGCTGAGGTGCCCCCTGGCAGATTTGTGTATAAAGGAGAGATGGTCTTGCTAGGATGAGTGCAAAACTGTTTTACAAACCATTCACCCGGGAATTTAAGGCAGGGTGACAATAATGCCCCATGCCAAAAGGGATGGGGTTTTATCCCACCGCATGGATGGAGACGTAGGTCTGATTTTCACTAATAACACTTAGCATTTTTATAGTGCCACCGGCTGTACACTGCACTGTACGGTGGTGAGAGGTATTCAAGTACAGTATTGTCCCCTTCATCCAGACACTTCACAATGTAAGTGGGTACTTGAAGCAATGGGAGATATGAAAGCTAATTTTAAATAGGTTGTGGAGAGGGGACTTAAGACGTCCATGTCAAGATGTGGAAAATCCCTCCTGGATTGTACAAAGGCTCTCCCAAATGCAGAGCCTCTTTTAAAATACATGCAAGGGTGTGCAGGACTGCACCTTCATGTCTCACTCCAGCCAGTGGGAACAATTTCTTAAAATCACCACTCCTGACAGCATCCATCCACCTCCTCCCCCCCCCTTCCCGGATCGGCACTCCTCAATATCCCCTCCTCAATATCAACACCCCTCCCCCAACATCAGAACCCCCAATCCTTCCTGAAATCAAGAACCCTCCCATTGTCCCCTCAACCCCTGATCCCAGCACCTACCAGGGGCACCTGGGGTATAGTCGATTCTGCTCCATTGGAATCTGGGGTTCAAAATGGCATCTACGACTCATAGCAGAAGTCATGCAGCTCTACCTCTGGGGCCAAGCTGCCGATCAGGGGGTCTTTGTTTTTGGGAGGGCATGGAGGGATCCGGTTGGGTTTTGAGAGAAGGTGCTGATGTCAGGGAGGGAGAGGGGGTTTGGGTGGGCATGCTGATGTCAGAGAGGGAGTGCTGTGAGGGATCCTGATGTCAGGAGGAAATCGCTGGAGTGTTGCGCCTTGGCCTTTGCCCCTTCAAGTAGGCACTTACGAATGTCTTTGGCAGGTGTAAATGCCAACATATAGGATTTTTAATATTCATTTATATATTTCTTATGTAACACAGGGAAATGCAGGTAGATAATTTCAGTCTTCCCAGACCACTCCGTCTCTACACCTCCTTGCAATCTCTTCTTGGTGTGGATCATCACATGTAGATAGCGGCTTTCTAAAATCACTATTGCACGTGTAGGCGATCTACATGTTTAAAAATGCTATTTACACATGAGGGATGCTTCTAAAAGAAACTCCAAAGTGACTTGCCCAGGATCTGTCAGTGGTAGAGGCTGGATTTGAGCTGTGGCTTCCCTAGTTCCCAGGCCACTGCTCTAATTCTAGACCACTTCCTCTCTGTGCATGTAATGTGCTAAGACCAGGTGAGGCTTAGCTTGTTCCTTCTGAGATACTCAAACGGTAAAAACACCCAGTCTATATGGAACCTTAGGAAGTTCCTACAGCTTATATTGGAACAGTATAAAAAAGGGAAAGTGGTACCTGGGTTTTGCAAACCAGATGAGGGATAAGATAAGGGAACTGCCTCTTTGTATACCAACCCATTGGAAGGTATCACAACCCATAAAGATTCCAGATGTCTTCAAGACCTCTTTGGTTGTTAGTGTAGGGATGGACAGGTAACAGAATACCAAAATCTCCAGGGTGTAATTGGTCTACCAATTTCTTGACACAGGTCTTTAATATGCACTGACCAGATGAACTGTAGAGACAGTCAGTCATGTGTTTAGCTTTTTGCTGATTGCTTTAAAGACAGGCACATTGGCATAAAGAAATTGTAATTACTCTAAGAGAATTATAGGTCACTGCTGGTCATTGCTGGCTTTGCATATATTTTTTGGGACTTCCTTTTCTAAGCAAATTTTATGAAAACAGTTCTTACAGATGTAGGCAGTTCTTTTGTTCTATGGACAAGAACCTAGTGACATCTTGTGAGCAAAGAGTTTTGAACCAGCCAAGGAGAAGCTGTGCTTGTCTATAACCTTGCTGGTTGCTTCCTCTAAAGCAGTGGTTCTTAACCAGTCCTCCTTGAACCCCTAGGCCAGTCGGGTGTTTGGGATAGCCCTATTGAATATACATGAGATATATATGCATTAGAGATATCCTGCCAACCTGACTGGTTTGTGGCCCTCTAGGGCTGGATTTGGAGACCCCTGCCTTACACCTCTGTCATTTAAGATTGTGAGTGGGCAAGGTGCAGATGTCCTAGACATCAAAAGGGTAGATAGAATGTGTCACATGCCTCCTCAATTCTCACCCCCACCAAAACGTTATCTAATAGACAATATTTTGGTGGTGGTGAGAAGCAGAGGCATGTGAAAAATTCTATCTAACCTTTTCGATGTCTTGGAGATCTGCACCTTGCCCATTCACATTCTTAAATGACAGAGGTGTAAGGCAGGGGTCTCTGAATCCAGCCCTAGAGAGCCACAAACCAGTCAGGTTGGCAGGATATCTCTAATGCATATATATCTCATGCATATTCATTAGGGCTATCCTGAACACCCGACTGGTCTAGGGGTTCAAGGAGGACTGGTTAAGAACCACTGCTCTAAAGGCTTTAGATTGATTTTGAATCTCTGAATTTTGTATCTTTTTTCCCATTGTCTGGGGCAGTGTTTCCCAACCCAGTCCTACGGGGCACACCGGCCAGTCAGGTTTTCGGGATATCCCTAATGACTATGCATGAGATATATATGCATTAGAGATATCCTGCCAACCTGACTGGTTTGTGGCCCTCCAGGGCTGGATTTGGAGACCCCTGCCTTACACCTCTGTCATTTAAGATTGTGAGTGGGCAAGGTGCAGATGTCCTAGACATCGAAAGGGTATATAGAACGTGACACATTCCTCCTCGATTCTCACTACCACCAAAAAGTTGTCTAATAGACAATATTTTGGTGGTGGTGAGAATCGAGGAGGAATGTGTCACATTCTATATACCCTTTCGATGTCTAGGACATCTGCACCTTGCCCACTCACAATCTTAAATGACAGAGGTGTAAGGCAGGGGTCTCCAAATCCAGCCCTGGAGGGCCACAAACCAGTTAGGTTGGCAGGATATCTCTAATGCATATATATCTCATGCATAGTCATTAGGGATATCCCGAAAACCTGACTGGCCGGTGTGCCCCGTAGGACTGGGTTGGGAAACACTGGTCTGGGGGACCAGGTTCCAAAGGCTGAGGAGACCTCACCCTCGCTTGAAGAGGATAACACTGTGAACTCCTCGCTTAAGCCCTTAAGCAGACTGTTATAGTATAATTCTGTATGTTTTCATTCCTTCCTTACTTGCACTGAATTTAGATTGGAGCCAAAGAACCGAGGGAGGATTTTACTTGGCACTCCTGGTCAGGAGTAGAGCACGCAAACAGTTAGAACTCTGAGTTACTTAAGCAGTAGGTTTCATCATACTCTGGGTATTTCAACATTTGATATGTGATATTACATCCGGCATGGGAAGACTAGATGGGCTTTGTGGTTTTTATTTGTCATTATCTTCTATGCTTCTGTACTCCATTTGCTTCTTTCCTAGTAAAGAAACTTTGCAAAGACATAGGGTTCTATACATTTGCAGCCTAAACAGGGGTCAGATGATATCAGTGTATGGGTGCTGAAATAAAAATGTACATCTATGCAAATGAGACTTTAATATATTCACAGAAAAGAGCGATGGTGTGCTGTGCTCGTAAACTGGTTATAAGTTAATTACTGTGTGCTCACTAACTCCAAAATTTAATGCCTGCCTCAAATCAGACGTTAAACCTTTGCTATGCATGTGAAAACCTAAATCTGTCTCTAGAAATTTCTCATATGCAAGGAAAGGGAAAGGAATTTAGCTCACCCCTTTTCAAAGTGAGCTATATTCGGGTATAGTAGGAATGTCCCTGTCCATAGAGGGCTTAGAATCTTAAGTTTGTACCTGGGGCAATGAAGGGATAAGTGACTTGTCCAGAGCCACAAGGAATATCAGTGGGATTTGAACCCTGGTTTCCCTGGTTATCATTCCAGAAAGTCATTCATTTTCACAAGTTGTAGTTTGCAGATGATGCCACCAGGTGGTGCTTTACCTATCACTTGGTAAAGCAAATAGGTCATCAAATTTGCAGATGACATAAAATTATTCAAAGTTGTTAAATCATAAAAGGATTGTGAAAAATTGTAAGAAGACCTTGACAAACTGGGAGACTAGGCATGCAAATGGCAAATGAAATTTAATATGGACAAGTGCTAAGTTATGCATTTAGCTCAACCCAAACTACAGTTACACAATGCAAGATTACACTTTAGGAATCACCGCCCAGGAAAAGGATCTAGGCGTCATTGTGAATAATACGTCGAAACCTTCTGCCCATTGTGCAGCGGAGACCAAGAAAGCAAATAGAATGCCAGGAGTCATAAAAAAGGAATGGAGCATAAAACTAAGGATATTATAATGTCTCTGTATTGCTCCATGGTGCAGGTTTGGCTGCCATATCTAAAAAAGGGTATAGCAGAATTAGAAAAGGAACAAAGTCCAAAATGATAAAGGGGATGGAAAGCTACACCTACAAAGAAAGACTTAAAAGGTTAGGACTCTTCAGCTTAGAAAAGAGATGACTGAGGGGAGATATGCGAGTGGTCTATAAAAAATGAGTGGAGCAGAACGGGTAAACGTAGATCGATTGTTTACACCATCAAAATACAAAGACTAGGGGACACACAGTGAAGCTACAATGTAGCACATTTAAAACTAATTGGAGAAAATATTTGTTTTACTTCACATGTAATCAAACTCTGGAATTCATTTCCGGAGGATGTAGTAAAAGCTGTTAGTGTAGCTGGGCTTAAGAAAAGGTTTGGACGAGTTCCTGGAGGAAAAGTGGCCAATCCAAGTCACAGGTACCTTGCAGGATCCCAAAAAAATAGACAGATTCCATGCTGCTTATTCCAGAGAAATGCAGTGAATTTCTCCCAGTCCATTTTAATAATGATTTATAAACTTTTCCTCCAGGAACTTGTCCAAACCTTTTTTAAACCAAGCTACACTAACGTTTTTTACTATATCCTCTAGCAATGAATTCCAGAGCTTAATTACACATTAAGTGAAAAAATATTTTCTCCAATTAGTCTTAATTGTACTACTTATTAGCTTCATTTTGTGTCCCTTAGTCTTTTTATATTTTGAATCAGTGAACAACCAATTCACATTTACCCATTCCACCCTACTCATTAGTTTATAGACCTCTATTATATCTCCCCTCAGTCATCTCTTCTCCAAGCTGAAGAGCCCTAACCTTTTAAGCCTTTCCTCATAAGGGTATCCTTCCATCTACTTTATCATTTTGGTTGCCCTTCTCTGTACTTTTTCTAATTCTGCTATAGATGCGGCAACCAGAATTGCACACAATTCTCAAGGTGCGGTTGTACCATGGAGTGATCCAGAGACATTATAATATCCTTAGTTTTATTCTCCATTCCTTTCCTTATGATTCCTAGCATTCTATTTGTTTTCTTGGCCGCCGCTGCACACTGAACAAAGGGTTTCAATGCATTAGCCACGATGACGCCTAGATCCTCTTCCTGGGTGGTGATTCCTAATGTGGAACCTTGCATCATGTCGTAATAGTTTAGGTTGTTCTTCCCTACACGCATAACTTTAGACTTTTCCGTATTAGATTTCATCTGTCATGTGGATGCCCGGTCATACAATTTCTCATGGTCCACTTCTAATGTTTCACAATCCTCTTGTGATTTAATAACTTTGAATAATTTTGTGTCAAAATTAAGTAAATTTTTTCTCTCAGACATCTGGAGAAGACTGTACAACTGGCCAGTGCCACAGAGAAATCTCAGTTCCCAGGGGGCCACCTTCTGACTTCATAAAATAGTAGTTCCCTGGAGCAACGAGGAAGGAGGATTTGGCCAAGGAGTTCCCTTGGAAATATAACCAGTTTCTACTGGAACTAAAGGGGAGGAACAACGCACCTGGAAGGCCTCCCATCTGTTTACCTGATTGGCCCAAGGAGCAAGCAGAGGACATGGAAGTGGACCATAGAGAGGAGATATTGTGCAGTCCCTTGAAGGATATTAACATGGAATACAGGAAACAGGCTACTAAAGTCTGTAAGGTTTTCTACCTTTTTCTGCTTTGGGACAAGTATCAAAGGAATCTTTCAAGAAAAGAGAGAAAGCTAGTTTCTTGAGATGAGTACGAAGTAATGTTTTTCTCTCTGAAGAGACCTGTACATTAGGAAGCAGGGGAGGGAGAAGGGCTCCTACAACTGGGTTAGAGTGAAGCCAGGTGGTTCCGGCCCTGCAGTGTTGTGGGGAGAATGTGAACTGAAATAACATATAAAGATCAAAGGCTTGGAGACTGCCTGATCTCCTTTACTACTACTATTACAACTACTGAACATTCGTATAGCGCTACAAGACGTAAGCAGTGCTGCACAAACACATGTAAAAGACGGTCCCTGCTCATTCGCGCTTACAATCTGGTCAAGACAGACAACACAGTAGGTGTAGACACGGGATACATCTAGGGAGAAGATAAGAAAACACAAACGAGATCAGGTGAGTCAAGATCTAAAAGCGGCAGCGAAGAGGTGAGTTTTCAGCCTGGATTTGAAAAGGGCCAGAGAAGGCGCCTGACATACAGACTCAGGTAGTTTGTTTCAGGCATAAGAAGCAGCAAGGTGAAAGGAGTGAAGTCTGGAGTTAGCAATAGAAGAGAAGGGCACAGACAGAAGCAATTTGTCAGAAGAGTGGAGTTTCCGGAGAGGGGTGTAAGGAGAGATAAGAGAGGAAAGGTAGTGAGGAGCTGCAGAGTGAATGCACTTATAGATCAGCAGGAGAAGTTTGAACTGGATACAGAAACAGATAGGGCGCCAATGAAGTGACTTGAGAAGAGGGGTAATATGGACATGACGAGGCTGGTGGAAGATTGGCTGTGCAGCAGAGGGTTGAACAAATTGAAGGGGAGAGAGATGATTCAGAGGAACACCAGCAAGGAGCAGGTTATAATAATCTAAACAGGAGGTGACTAATGAGTGGGTAAGTGTCTTAGTAGTGTGTTCAGAAAGGAATGAGCGAATTTTGTTGATGTTATAGAGAAAGAAATGGAAGGTTTTAGCTATCAGATGGATGTGTGTGGAGAAGGAGAGAGAAGAGTCAAAGACGACTTCCAGTTGCGAGTCGAGGAAACAGGGAGGAGTAGAGAGTTATCCACAGAGACTGAGAAAGGAGGCAGAGGAGAGGAGGATTTAAGAGGAAAAATAAGCAGCTCAGTTTTGGCCATGTTCAATTTCAAGCAGCGGTGAGACATCCAAGCAGCAATGTCAGAAAGGCAGGCAGAGATCCGGGCCTGGATTGCCAGAGAGATCTCAGGTGTAAAGAGGTAGGTCTGGGAGTCATCAGCATAAAGATGGTACTGGGAAGAGATGAGCGCACCAAGGGACTGGGTATAGAGAGAGAAAAGGAGTGGACCCAAGACAGATTCTTGGGGTACACCAACTCAGAGTAGGATAGCATTAGAGGAGGATCCACCAGAACAAACACTGAAAGAGTGATGGGAGAGATAAGAAGAGAACCAGGATAGCACAGAGCCCTTAAAACCAAGCGAGAACAAGGTATCAAGGAGAAGTTGTAGTCAACGGTGTCAAAAGCAGCAGAGAGGTCAAGAAGGATGAGGATCGAGTAAAGGCCCTTGGATTTTGCCAGGAACAGGTCACTGGAGACTTTGGCAAGAGCTATTTCAGTAGAATGTAAAGGCCTAAAGCCAGATTGTAGAGGATCCAGAAGGGTTTGAGAGGAGAGAAAGTTGAGGCAACAATGGCAACAATGGTGAACTGCATGTTCAAGTAGTTTAGAAACAAAGGGGGGGGGGAGGGAGATGGGTTGATAGTGAGAAAGACAGGTAGGGTCTAGTGAAGGTTTATTGAGGAAAGGAATAACCCCAGCATGCTTGAAGGCTGCAGGGAAAGTTGCAGTGGAGAGAGAAAGATTGTGAAAATGAGAGATGGAAGGGACTACAGTGGAGCAGATGGAGCTAAGGAGACAGGTGGGAATAAGATCAGAAAAGCAGGTAGTGAGTTTGGATGAGGAAAGAAGGTGAGTGGTTTCCTCCTTAGAGATTACAGAAAAGGAAGATAGGGTAGCAGAGGTGGGGGGGGGGGGGAGTTGGGAGTGAGGAGGGGGAGTAGCTGACCTCCTTAAACGGAACTGCTTTCTGGTTTAAAGGTCTGAGTTTATGAACCTTATGACAACTGGCAAAATCTGTAAGTTCATCATGGATGGAGAAGAAATTAAAATAATGGAGAACTTTAACCTGTTTGGATCAATAATCAATAAAGAAATGACAAGCAGTCAAGAAATCCGATTATGCATTGCTCTTGGCAGAATGGCTATGAAGGACCTAGACAAGATTCTCAAGAGCAGAGATGTCTCTCTTCATACAAAGATTCGACTTGTCCAAACCATGGATGCAAAAGTTGGACAGTGAAAAAGATAAGACAGGAAGAAACTCGACACTTTTGAATTATGGTGTTGGCGAAGAATACCATGTATACCCTGGACTGCCCGAAGAACAAATTAGTCCATACAAGAGATCAAACCTAAGCTTTCTTTAGAAGCTCAGATGACAAGACTTCGACTTTCATACTTTGGACACATCATGTGAAGAAAGAGATCATTAGAGAAAAACACCATACTCGGCAAGGTTGAAGGTCAACGCAAAAGAGGAAGGCCGGCAATGAGATGGATTGATACAATAACAGCAGCTATGGATAGAAACATAGAAGCATGATAGCAGATAAAGACCATATAGTCTCTCCAGTCTGCCCTTCCATACCCACTACTACAGTCCTTTTTTTCCTTTAGAGATCCTCTATGTTTATTCCATGCTTTCTTGAATTCAGATACAGTCCTTGTCTCTATTACCTCCACTGGGAGACTATTCCATGCACCTAACACTCTTTCTGTAAAGAAATATTTCCACATATTACTCCTGCATCTATCACCTTTCACCTTCATCCTATGTCCCCTAGTTACAGGGCTTTACTTCAATTAAAAGCGATTATCCTCCTATGCATTTGACATGGAGGTATTTAAACATCTTTAATCATAGATGTCACTCTATCAACAATGAGCTGCCTGACTGAAGACTGAACACAATTTAGGGCAACCATCTAGAGGGTCACCATGAGCTGACACTAGCTTGACAGCATTTAACAACATGCTGAGAAGGGTTGTAAGCTAAAGAACTCCTAAGCCGGCTTACATAGAGCAATCTGCATTTGAAAGATACTGTGTTTTGTTTTCTTGGGTTTGGACACTACAAGGCCAGGGGTGATGCGTAAAAGAGCCTTTGTTGTTTTCTATAAAGTCCCAGTTTAAGGTGGCTATTGCATTCCCAAAGGAAGGACTGAACAGGTGCAGACTCTCTGTGAGGAACCATATGATTTTGTTTTGCACGTTCTTGAAGTTGTGAAGTAAAGACTTATGACTTATTCTGAAGCTGAGTGGAAGCTGATATTTTTGTTTTACTGGGAGAATGACAGGAGGGGGAGATTTACCAAAGACCTGGCAGCAAATAGAGGTACTCATCCCCACCACGTGCAGAACCCCGCATGGGATGGCGCACATTTACATTGGGCAGTTTTATAAGAGGGCCGTTTATGAGTACACACACACATAGAAATGACTTTCATGCTTGAAATAGGCATCTCCTTTCTAAAATCCACCCCACATGCTCCAGTCTCACCCACCTGCATGCTAAGATTGTCTTAGTGTGAGTTCTGTTGCAGGGAATCCCTTTATACATGAGGTTGACAGGGAGTCAAGGATGGTGGATTTCCCATTTGACGTATTGCTAATATCCTAGTTCCTGAGAGCCAAAGGACAGCATTTGAGGCTTTTACACTAAGTAAGAGCCTTTATTGCATGCTATGTTGCTAAAATAGTGTTTGTAAGCACAATTTAACAATCACTTCATTTGAAAGCCATCATGTCACAGTGCCATGATTTAGGACTGCTACAAAGTCTTAAAAAATGAGGTATGTTATTATGTCAGTAAAACTAACAGCCTGTGACAAAATATTTTCTCAACTGAACTTCAAAAGCTTACTTAGAAACTTAGGAGTATGTTTACTAAACTGCGGTAACGTTACAGACCGCGCATTAGGTAATGTTAACACTTGTTAGGTAACGTTAGCGCGCGCTATGTAACGTTAACGCGCGTTAACGTTACGTTCCGGGCCACGGTAAACACCGCAGAGGGTGGAGAGAGGGCAGAGAGAAGGGGGTCAATGGGCAGGGAGTGGGCGGGGAGAGGCTCCCTGCACACTAACGTGCTGAACTGAAGGGCTGAATCCCACCGCGAATGAAAACCTGCCGTTAGATGCACATTTGCAGGAGAGAGAAACCATTTCAGTGTCAGCACTGTACAGCACAGGCAGGGAGCCCAAGAAATGTGATAGTAGTGCTCCATTTGCAGCAACAGCATAGTGCCCAAGTATGACAGGCCACTATGGCGATGGTGCAAATGGGGCATAGGGGGCTGGAGGCGGGACATGCAGCAGGGGCATCTGGGGCACAGGGTGGACTAGGCGGGTGCCTAGGTGGCACATAGGAACATAGAAACTGGAAATCAGCAAGACAGCAGCTGACAAAGGCCAAACACAATCGACCTACATCTACCTGACCCACCCGAGCTAACAGTTGCCAGGGCACTGACCTGACATCCCCCCAGCCAACCCTCCCCCAAGCGGAAGGGACAAACTATTGGTAGGCAGTGATGGGGGGATGTGAGGATGCTCATGTATGCTCCCTGCCCCAGACCCCACTCCCTAGGCGACCACCTACCCAAACAGTGGATGGCCTGGGACTACGCACTACCAGCACTGACAGCATATGGTCATGTCAGCATGGCAGGGGGTGTGTGCCCGTGCTGGAGGGGGCAGTGGCACCTGCCTGCAGTGGACCTAGGCCATGCCCTGTACCAGTACGTGGTGTGCAGTGCAACATAAAAGGTCTGGCTGAGGAAACGTACCGGTAGCTCCAGGGACTCCCATGCATCTGTGGCAACAGTGTGGTGCAGTACACCCAGCCAGTGTGTCCAGAAGCAGAGGGTCACAGGTTCAAGCCCCAGCTGTGGTTCCTGCAGAGCATGTCCCTATATTTTACCCTACAATGCAGATACCACAGCAACATGTGCAAAGCCCAAAGCAGCAGCGAACAGGGGTACAAACACCCACTCACACAGGCTCCACAATCCAAAGATGCATGGCGAGTCAGGCTGTTGGCCTCAGCATTGAGCTGCAGTTATCACCAGAGCACTACTACTACCTCCTGCACAGTTTAGCAATGCCGTCACTGTGATCAGGACCAGTGTGGCAGGCAGGGTTGCCGACCACCCCTATCTTTGCACAATGCTGCAATAGGAGTGTGTGTGTGTGTGTATGTCTATCCATCGTTCTGTGGCTGCCCACCCCTCACTGGGCCCAAAATGTCCCAGTTACCAGTGTTAGCCTGAATATGTGCATAATGAGGAGCAAGGTATTGTGGGTATGGCCCGGACAGGGCTGATTGGCCAGGATGCATCTTCACAGGGTGTGGGGCAATGGCTGGGACACTGTAGTGCCCGACTACTGCCTGCATGGACAGGGTGGCCACAGCATGGCATGCTGGGAGGGCACTCACTCCGACCGAGCAGAGACCATGGCATGTCTAGGTTCCCACACAGCGCTCTACACTATCTGCCTCCTGTGACACTTTTGTGCTCTCAGTGCTGGGGCCCCAATCACTGAGATGACTACTTGGTGCACATAGTTCCTCTGTGAGCATGCACTATGGATTGGCTAGAGGACTGTCTGCAGTTAGACTGTTCATGTTTGGAACACCTATAAGGTGCAGGCTGACTGTGCTGTCTGCTGGTGACTGGCAGACAGTGGTGTGAGGCAGTTGGGGTTTTCCAAACCTAACCCCAGCATTGCTGCTGGTCTGCCACTGCCCTAGTCAAGGGTATGGCTCTGGGCCCACCCACCCTGGAGGGCTATCTTATACCAGCAGGATGGAGGTTGCTTCACCGGGGCTGGGGCACTTGCCCCTTACCTACAAAAAGGGTGATGTGGGCCCTTTGGGGTATGTAGTGCATACCACTGTGACCTATAAAGGCACTGCTACACAAACCTCATGCAAGTCTAGAAACCCCTCTGCCCTGATAACAGGTGCCCATGTCACACTAATCTGGGTGGTGTCTGGTCCCAGAGGGCTACATGTGACTGCAGGATACAGATGGACACCAAATTACCTTCAGCTGCACTGCAAGGAACACCTGTCACACACATAGTAATTGGGATGTACAGCAGGACCTATCACTAGCATCACATGTACTGCAGACCTAGTGCTGGCCACCCATCCTATCCCTCAGGGTGAACACAGAACCTGCACAATGGCATGGTCTGTAGCTACACTGTGCCAATATCACGAACTGTCAGATCATCTTTCCAAGCTGAGGTACCGGAGAGGTGCAGACCCCATTTGCTGATCAGCTGTAGCCGGCTATTCAGCATGTGCATTGCATCATGGGTACTGGTGGGGTTACCCTATCCTGGCACTCAGAGCAGTTTGTGCGGTGACCTGCAGTCCTTCTGTACCTAGCCATTGCTGTGACATACACCACAGAGGTATAGCCTACTGGTTAATACAATGCCATTCTCAGCAGTGTTCATGGGTTCAATTCCTCATTGTTCCCTCCTCTCATGCCTGCCCTACTCAAATAGTGTGCATGCCTGTAACAGTCATAGTTTTGCAGATCTGTGCTGCCAGCCCATAATACCCTTGCCACAATTGCCAACATTCCCTCGGTCCATCTATCTGCTTCTGTCAGCTGTGTAGAGTCCTGTCTACCTGTGCAGGCTGCCACCCCATGTCCTGCACTGCTACCCTTTCCTGCATTGCACCTCTTCATGCTTGCCTCGCCTGTGCCTGATCTGCATGGCACCACCACTCCTCTGTCCACCCATCATTGTAACTATTCTGCCACCTCCGCCTCCACTGGGGGACACATATTCCCATCGTCTGCCACCAACTGTCTTTCCAGTACTTTACATTGCCAACACCCTGTGCTGTGGTACAGTTACCCCCACCATGTTTGTCATCAGTACTGGCAGCCACATGGGATGCCTGCAGATATGGCAGGTCCAGCGGCTCCCAGCTCTCCCTCCTTCACTCACCTGTTCATTGCCTTTCCTGAGTGCTCCATCTAGTGTTAGGGCTGCATCTGTCTCTGTTCCTCACAGGTCATGCATGTCATCCTGCGGCACCTTGCAGCCCTTAGGGCACACTAACCTTGTTAGACCACTTTAACCTATGGTTCCCTAGCCCAGGGTGCCTTCTATGGTGCCTTGTCCAGGGGTGCCTAATACAGCGCTTAGCCTAAGGAGCCCTATTACGTGCCTTATGAGGCACCTTACAAGGCACCTTGTAACGCGCGTTAGTCTTAGGCGCCTTGTAACATGTGTTAGCTGATACAGCTTGCTGTAACGATGCACTGCCCACGCCTTTATATGGGCATCTGTACCTTTACCGCGGAATCTAACGCGGGTGACACTGCCGCAGTTTAGTAAATATACCCCTTAGAGTAAGACAGTCACATGAAAATGTCTGAGTGTGATGACCTATGTGAGGCTATTAAATACTTTTTCTCTCTTTACTATGGTAGTTTCCACCCCCACTCCTTAGGGTTGCCTTCCTGCTCAATCGGACACAGCCTCTGCTGGGGTTACGGGACGGTGTGATGAACATTTGTATGGAGTGACTGTGATTTTGCCCCTTTTTATCTTCTCTCCCCTCCTGTCTTGGGCACTTGCTGTGCTAACACTTCTTGGCAAAGGGCTATACATGTGGCTTCCTTTGAACCTCATCACAAATGCGCTCTGAATCTGACCATGGAATTAAGGTTTCGGACTCTGACGTGACACATGTACATAAAGCTTTGCGGGAGCCACGATTTTCTGGATCCAGCCACTAGAACATGGACTCTGATCTTGCTTTAGGTTTGCATACTGAAAACCACACAGTGAATCTGACAGATTTTTCCTTTCAATTTCCCTGTTTACCAAAAATTTCAACCAACCTATTCATATTCTAGCATTTTTGATTGCTGTTCTCAAACTTTCATGTGCACATGTTTCATTGCAGCTTTAAAAATAATTATTTATTTTGTGCTACCCCTGAGGCTCTCGCAAGAAGCTGTATTTTTGAAACTTCAGTAGGTTTCAGATCTATGACCCCATAACAAATAAAGAAAAACTGGTGTGTGAAGAGAACCTTGGGAATAGTTTTCCCAGCCACCACGTGGTCAAAGCTGTAGGGATGTGCACAGAACAGAAATGTATGGTTTGGTCTTTTTCAGTTGGTTTCAGACATTCATTTTAATAACATTGTTTTAACCCAGGTTATTATTATTTGTGGTATTGAGCTCGCACCTTTCCAGGGAGAGATCAAGGCAAGTTATGTTCAGGTACAGGGTAGGATTTTTGAACATGCTATGAACTTAATTGTAGGTTAACACATAACTGGATTTTGTGTGCATTGAATTTTTAAGGTGCCCTAACAAATTGAATGTACACTAAGACAGGCACAGAGCTGATAGCTATGCCCCACCTTCCAGTCCCCAAACCACACTTATCTGGGAGCACACACAGCACCATCCTTATACAGCTTAGAGTCAGTGGCACTCCCAGTCTTATGAGGTTCATGATTTCTTTCTTTTCATATTATTTTCTGCATTTACCTTTTTTTTTAGGGCCAGAAGTTTCATCCTGCTCTTTGGAGCGTTCAGTTCAATTGGAACCAACCTCTATTGGGTTATGATATCATGAGCCTTCATTTGCAACTATAGGGTGCCGGGGTGGGGGAGAGGCTCTATTATATCTGCCTTCCAACTTGCTTAGCCATGGCAGTCGTTGGCTGAGTGTCAATGACTATAGCTCACCTTGAACACGGCAACTGAAGGCCCTAGTCTGGCCACCAGGTGTCACCATTATGGAATGACTGAGATTCTCTCCCCTTCAGGGGTGGCAAGTGTCTATCTCTGCAGTACCTTCAGCAGACCAGGGAGCAGAAGCCAAGCCTGGAAATCACACCCAGTATCTTTAAAGAGCAGCCCTCAGGTCAGCTCTTATATTTACATTTGCTCATAAATTTTCTATAGTTTACAATAGTGAATTTGTACACTCACTATGGCTCAGCAGATGAACATATTTCCACACGTGTTTCTTCTTGTTTTTGATTCCATGGGTGTGGATATTTGTAGTCTATGCTAAATATTTTGCATGGTAACTTTTCTTCATTTTTCTCACTCGCAGTCCACGATACTCACAAACCTTTGTTGAAATAGCATCTACTGGTTTTCCAAGGTATGCAAATTTCTCTAATGCATATGCATGACGGATATCCTGACAATCTGATCAGCTGTGTGGTGCCCAAAAGAAACTTGAGAGTCATGGCACGTGTAGGCAGACTCTGTGTTAGATCATAGAACCTTTGCCATCTCTAAAGCTATTCATTGATTATATGCGTGCATCCCTTGACCCTTCATCGCTACATCTGTGTGTATATACACGGGTGGCTTTTTATTGAACTTGATTCTAAAGAACATGTTCAATGCTGTATCTATGTATCTTTGCTGAAGACTCATTGAAGGGTGTCAATCACAGTGCTGCACTCCAGAGTGCTAAAAGCTATTTCTTCAAATAGGGAACCCAGAACAGAAGTGCTAATTGCTTGGTTTTGAACCAAACTGCTAGAAAATTAAAGGAGGAAATTCAAAGGATGTTGTTTTAGAGAGGGGGGAGGGGTGCTGTTGTAGACTCATAGCTTTGGCGTCTGAGTATAGGAAAAGCAAGGCATAAATGGTAAACTGTCGTGTTAGAACAGGTGGGTAGATGTTTGTTCCATTATGACAGAACAAAGGGTTTGTAGTGGAATTTTCAAGAATGACAATGGAATAAACTGTTGTATAAATGGGTCTTTTCCATGCATTCTAACAAAAATGCTACCTAAATGTCACTGCTTGCTGAAATTTCATTTTTAAACTTCAGAAATTAAGAGGAATTTACCAACTGAGCTAAATAAAAATGTGGTTGACTGCAAAGCAATACAAATGAGGGGAGGTAATAGATAACAAAACGAGCAGAGTACGCCAAGGATTAAACACTATTACAGCCACAAAGCATGAAAGGGCCCCGTGGAAGCTTCTGGACCATAGCCGGGTTGAAAGCAGAGCTCTGGATGTGCTGAATTTTAGGGGTCGTCATTTCTTAAGCAAGATGGCTATTTTCTATTTCCTCCTGAGTTTCAGAGCTAGAGGTAAAGGAGAAGGGCAAGCGAGGAAGACACTGGACATATGGAAAATAGTGCTGAAGGGAGCAGTCATGGGAAAGAATTCAAAAGCAATGGTAGGGAGAGGGCAAAAGACATTCTGCAGACCAGTTTATCCAGTGCCCCTTTTGATACTTGTAGTCTGCAGGTCTGTATATATTTTCCTCAAGTTTCCACAAAATAACATTAAAAATGCTATTTCATTGAATGATTTTGGAATCTGTCATCTGACCCAGCAAAGTGACGTTTCTTCCTGCTGTATTCTCTCTTTCCCACATTTTGCAATAGTGAGTCCTTACCCCCGCCACCCCCTCCAAATAAAGTCCTGGGGAATTAGGAATGTAAAAATGCATCGTCGATGTCTGTTCATAATGCACAAATGGCTGGCTGCAAATAATACACAGATACCGAAACAGAGACACCCAGCATTAATCACAAGGCAGCACTTTTGACGTTGTGACAAGACCACACTCAGAAAGACCCAGAGCCCAAATCTCAGCTGTCAAATTCTTGACCATTCTTCAAACTTATCTATATAACATGAGGAGGGATCTAGCTAAGCTAGAAGAATGGGCAAGAATTTGGCAGCTGAGATTTAATGCTAAAAAAAAATGAAAGGTCATGCATTTGGACTGCAAAAATCCAAGGGAGGGGTACAGTGTAGGGGTCAAAGTACTTCTGTCCAAGAAAGAAGAACGGGACCTGGAGTGATTGTTTCTGATTATCTTAAAGTGGCTAAACAGTTAGAAAAGGCGACGGCAAAAGCTAGAAGGATGCTTGTGTGCATAGGAGAATGGTCAGCAGAAGAAAGGACGTGATAGTGCTTCTATATAAGTTTTTGGTGCAATTCTGGAGACTACATCTTCAAAAAACAATATAGAGTTGGTGCAGAGGGTGACTACTAAAATGGTTAGTGGTCTTTGTTGTAAAGCATATGGGGATAGACTTAAAGATCTTAATATGTATATGTTAGAGGAAAGGTGGGATAGGGGAGATATGATAGAGACATTTAAATACCTCCGTGGCATAAATATTCTTCTTTCGACTGAAAGAAAGCTCTGCAACGAGTGGGCATGAGATAAAGGTGAAAGGGAATAGACTCAGAAGTAATATGTGGAAATATTTCCTTACGGAAAGAGCGGTAGATGAATGGAATAGTCTCCCAGTGGAGGGAGTAGAGACGAGGACAGTATCTGAATTCAAGAACGTATGGGGCAAACACAGATCTCTAAAGGTAAAAAGGGACTGTTGTAGTTGATATGGAAGGGCAGACTAGATAGAAACATGAAGCAGGGCAGAAAAAGGCCACATGGTCTATGTCTGACCCCAGCTCCAAAGGCCGTCTCACAGCAGACATACAAGTAGGGGCATTATTGTTCGTGTGCATGCTTAAAGGTGTGCGAGTTGCAGCGTATGCACATACTATGTGAAATACGCAGGTATGTGCGTAGAAAACATGCACACATGTGCGCCTGCCTACAGGCTAGTGTAAATTTGCACACAGTCTGAGTGCTCACTTCATAAAGGCACCTCTGCTGTTATGTAATACCACAACCAAACAATATTTAATGCGTGCTCTATGAATATAAAACATATGGCAGGCAATATGAAGCATCAGAACTATAATGCCATATTTATACACATCAAAACCACGGTGTCTCAGCTGTTATTCAGACTTGTAAATTCAATCGCTTAATAGAGGCTGATTCTATACAGGGCTTGTGGGAGCATGAACTCTGCGGAATCGGCACTTAAGTGTGCACTGTGTGTGGTCGCTATTCTGTGCGTAAGGTCCATAGGGGTGTGCAGAGGGGTGGTGCTTGGGCAATGCACTGTAACTTATGTATGTCACTACGACTAGACTCGGGTGCGTCCATACATCCCTAGTGTATAAAGCTCACAAGTGCTTTACATTATAAAGCAGGCCCCAAAAACGTGTGGGGCAACACGTTTTGCCAGTGCGTGAGATTATGAAACTACCCTCAATGTTTCGCCATTCACCTCTTGTATCTCTCTGTGAACAAGGAACAAGCAACGCCGTTATACTTGGATGCATGGATGTCAGCGGATTGTGAATAAAGAATGATTTTGCAATTGATGTCTCCGATGCAGGCGTGTGCCAAAACATTAATGTTGGGCATATGAGAAGTCTGCATAATTATCAAGGGGCAAAAAGAAAAAATGAAATTAAAAAAAAATATTGATACTCATAACGTATATTCATTTAGTAAGTCTGAAGGGTAGCATGAAGAGCGTGAATTATTGAAAGGTTTATTTGAAAAGCCTTGCACAAATTTGAAAGCTCATGAGAAAATAAGTGCTGCAAATTTTAAATACTTTCTGTACATTGCTTGTTCAGAGAGCTATACAAGAGGCCCAAAAGCCCTTTTAACGCGCGTTAAAGTTCATTACCATTAAGTGCTTGAATTTATGAGCCTGAATGATGGCCGAGACACTGTGATTTTGAAGCCTCTTCACTTTACATACATTTTTAATAAAGATGGTGTTCCAGCTGAACTGCAAGAAGCACCGTGCTTATATTTCTTTTGGAGGAACATGAAATCATCGCCGACATCTATTATATTAGTTTGTGCCATTGCCCATCGAAAACAGCACAACAATGAAACTCAGCAATCATGTTCATGAAAGCGCTCATGTTGGGAATGTTGTAAAACTCTTTTTATGGTGTTATGCACTAGAATGGGATTGTGTTAGTGTTTAAGGATCGTGCCGTCATACACTCTAACGCGAATGTGTCCCCTGCTTATTGCCTATCTGTGTCTTCTTGCAAATTGCTCAGGAATGTGTTGATGGGTGGGTAATAAATGCAATTAAATAAATAAACATATATATATATATATATCACATGCTAGAATAAAGCAAATGCTATACATATCAAAGACATATTGGCAAGAGACAAGTTGTTTTCCTGTTTTCTGGTCTCCAGCTTTCATCTTTTTTTCCCATTCTAATAAATACCATTTCCAACCTGCTTGACCCTTCATGTTTCTCTTACCCCAGCAGGTACCATCACACCAAGGGGAAGACTCATGTAAAAGAGGGATCCTCTTGGCTTGTCCTGTGCTTTTCTTTGTTTCTGCCTCTGCTGCCAGCTCTGGGAGCATACTTCAGGTGCCCACCACCCTGTGAAGTAAATAATATCTATCTATCATTCAGAAATAGTGGTGGGTGCCTGAAGTAGCCTTCCTGTGCAGTAAACAGTGAAAAGCCTGGGATAATAAGCCCAGCGCATCTCTAGTTCCAAAGTGAAGGGAGACACAGATCAGCTGCAGTCCATGGTATTGCACCAAGAAGTATAATGGGCAGGCTAAAATGAGTTCTATGGATCTTATCTAGCATCAGATTCTGTTTCATTGACCTCTTTGCTGGGATATAGCCACAAGGACTCCAACTAACAACCTGCTCTCGCAAGTGCTTGATGCTTAATGGTTAGAGCAGCAGACTGAAAACCAGAGTTCAAATCTTACCACTGCACCTTATGATCGTAGCCAGGTCATTTAACACTTCCTGTGGCTCGAGTACAGACTGTAAGCCCTCCTGGGAAACAGCTATATCTACCGTACCTGAATGTAACTCACCTTGGGCTACTACTGAAAGAAAGGGTGAGCCAAAGCCCTTCCCTATGTCCTTGCTTGCATCTAGCTGGTTCATTTCTGCATCTCTAGGACTCTTACTCCATGACAAGACCCCGGTTATTTGATTGATGCTCACATATTGGGCCATAGGAACACAGCCTGCTAGATCCATGATGCACTTTGAATTTATACCCTTTAAACGGGCACCTGGATGCCTGCCACATTAACACCTATATATGTTCCTTTCTGCCTGTGTCAATTCCTATTGTGTTTCTAGCAAATACCTACCATCAATCCCGTATCTCCAGTCCATGCATCCTCCCCCCTCCCCCCGGGGAACAATACTGATATGCCTGACTAGCAGCTTCAATATCGGTTAAGGAATCTCTGGTCCAGTTTTCATTGATTTGAACGTAACTTCCCTCTCTCAAAATGGATTATTCAGAGCCAGTGCCAAGGGTATTGGGTGCCCTGGGCAAACCATCAGCTGTGTCCCCCCTCCCTCCCCCATTAATGAAACTCAGCATTCATGTTCATTCCAACACCACCCCATTCAAAACAATCCTGTAAACATGCACAATTGGAGGGGGTAGGTGTGTTTTTTCAGTCTTCCTGCGGGAATGTGCTGCTGGCTATCTTCTTTTGCTCCCATTGCTGCTGCTCTTTGATACCTCTCAGAAACCTCTGCCCTAGGCAACTGCCTAGTCTTGCCTAACTAATGGTTACTCCAGCCCCATGATCACACGTTTTAACCCCCAAATCCATACCGGAAGATCTGCCAGCCTGGAAAGGGACTTCCATTCAGCAGTTCACCTCAAATAAAAACCATTAATCCTTGGAACTGAAAAGGTGCATAAACTTTATTATAGGAATAAATTATTCTGCCCGATTTCAGCACGTGTACAGGAAGCTATGCGTAGGAAGTTCGTAGGGTTAAAACACCCCTGCACATTGCTTTTCTAGAAAAGCTTCTAATTCCTTTCCAATGGCAGTTTTTCCGTTGCGAGCTTCTGTAACATGGAGACAAATCGTAGCCCTAGAAATATATTTTAAAAAACTGTACAATAATTACATATACCGTTCGATTATGACACTTAAATATATAGCTTTGAAATAGTGCATTTTCAATATAAATATCTGAGGAGAAGGCGTCGTCCTTTTAATTGTAAACACAAAGCCACCTTTTTATTTGACTTCAGTCTGCACTTTGGACGCATAAAACAAACCTCCAGAAGTGGTTTCTCTAGGTGGCCCGGCAGCTCCCATCCACAACACGATGCTACCAACGAAACGGAAACGCAACGCTGGCTGGTTTTCGTTGCTTTTAGCAGCAGCGGGCGACGAGTCAAGCGATGCGCCTGAAATGCTTCCGATCGGTGCGACGGAGGAACCGGGCTTCAGCCTTTGAAAGCCGGATCGGGGCTGGCGGCCGTCTGCGATCCCCCGTGCAGGCTGCAGCGCCTCAGCTGCCGCGCTAAGCTCCGCGCCTCCTCCTCCTCCTCCTGCTCCTCCGGGATGCTGCCGAGCCGGGGCGCGCCGCGGCTCCGGTACGCGCACCTGCCCTTCAGCAAGGCGCGCAGTGGCGGCAGGGGGGCCACGGCCTGGCCCAGGAGCTGCTGGCGCACGTGGCGCACGTCGTCCTGGCGCTTCAGGCGCTTGAACTCGCTGAAGGCGGCGCGCGCCGTCTGGTGCAGGAGCCGGGCCATGGCGCGCGCCTTGTCCGCCCGCGAGACGAGCACGGCGTGGCAGCGCAGCACCACCGCCTTGTTCTTGACCTGGTGCCGGTAGATCCAGGCGAAGAGGCGCGGGTGCTGCGGCGCCTCGGCCCCGCAGTAGGTGATGCGGTGCAGCGGGTAGGCGTGGCCCGGCTTGCGGGAGCCCTTCTCGCAGGGGCTCATGCGGATGCCCTGCGGCCCCAGGCTCAGCTTCATCTTGGTGCTGTGGCCGCCGAAGTCGCTCTTGGCCCAGATCTTGCGCAGCGCCTCGTCGGTGCAGCCCTCGCCCTTGGCGTGCAGGGTGACGGCGTTGCCCAGGTAGCGCACGGTGTAGCTCGGGTCGTCCCGGTTCAACTCCACCTTCTGCCGCCGGCTGCGGAAGACGCTGCCCAGGCGCTGCAGGGAGCGATCGGGCAGCAGCAGGTCGGGGCAGGAGCGCAGGAAGGACGAGAGCAGCGCCGTGTAGCTGAGCCCCGGGCTCTTCGCCTTCGACTTGGGCTCTTCGGCCAGCAGCACGAACTTGCTTCTCTTCCACGGCAGCATGGCGGGAGAGCCTCGCAGGGCAACGTCCGTCTCTTTCTCGCGTTAGGGGCTGGAGAGGAAGGATCACACACACACAGCGGCTCAGCTACTCCTCCTCCTGCTGCTGCTGTACCACCACGCAAATAATTACTCACTGCGGGGGGAGCAGATCAAAGGCTACCCCGTAATAAACGAACCATGGCAACGCGCACAGACGCTGATGCCCCCCGCCCACAAAACCCCTCCAATCCCGGCGCGTGTGCCATTTTCTTATCCGAGGGCTGCTGCTGATAGAGTTTTAAAGAAAGCTTCCGAAGGTTGTACTTTCGTGATACCTGCGCGCACATGTTTGCCTGCAGCCGGCAATGGGCTCTAAGGGCTTAGGAGGCAGCACAAAGGAAATCGGATGCACGCCTTGTCTAAGGAGATCTGCATGGTATAGCGCAGATCTTACGTTTCGAAAGACACGGACGGTGCATTTTAAGATCGTGTTTATTTTTCAGTCATCCTTTTGTATACAGTCATAGAAATAGCCCTTTAGCACGGGTCGGGCAGGTTGGATTATTGCAGAAGAGCTGTAATTCGAAGCCCAGGCGAATGGTTAAATCAGCATTAGTACCTATAGGGGGGTCTTTCCCGCTGGAAGCAGTAGCTTTCTGGGCTCAAACCACCCTATAGAGATCTAGCTTTGTTGCCACGTGCAAAATTGGTTTAATGTATGAATTGTGTACAATCAGCATAAAAAATTATTAAAAGGAATTTGTGAAATTAACTGAAAAAAAAGTCCAAAATATTGGGAAAAGATTCTAAAAGCAAGGGATAAGATCCTGAAGTACCAAGACATGCAGTCAGAGACCAAGCAAATGTGGCAGACACAGGCCTGATTAAGGGGAATTTCCAATCACACCTTGATAAATTACTCATCCGTGTTACATTTTATGAACTCCAGAAGGAAGCTCTCTTTGGCACGATGCAAGTCTTACGAGGAGCATTAGCAGTAAATTTGAGAGACTGAGATCAAACTCCATATATCCTGGCTTAGGAATGAGGTTGACGATTGTCATAGTATGTGCAAAACTCACCCATTTGAAGAAGACAGACAAACCCAGAGACAAACCAAAATGCTTTACAGCGCATATCTTAATCACCCAGAGCTGCGCTGAAGATTTTCCAGTAATTTTGCAGGAAGCTCTGGGGGTGTCATAGAAACCTTACAAATCACCCCTTTCCTCCCCACCTAAAAAAAATACAAATTGCACAAATTGAAAAGAAGCTTGCTGTAGAGGCAAGATCTAACACTAGAAACTTGTTAAGTACATCTGAAGCAAGGAGTCTAACCAAAGCAGGTACCATATGTAGTGAGCACAACAACCAAGCCCAGATGTGTTAATCAAGAAAGCTTTAATAAACAATAGTCACAACAGGATCACAAAATAACCCACACAAGGGAATGAACCAAACAGACACAACATAGGCTAAAATCATAAATACATAAAAGCACATATAAAGTTATTAATAAATAATCATAATAAAATGGGTAAATATATATTTAGACAAATCATAAAAAAGAATAATGTAAAAAACATATATATTCCTGCCATTAAAAGGATTCACAGCGCAGACGCTGGCGTTTTTCGCTTTCTTGATGGTAATGGAAGTCAGCGTATCGCATACCGCATAGGTAAGATCTTCATTACTTGATGTCAGAAATGGGATACGTTCTCTTTTTTATATATGGGAGAAGTATTTATTTATTTATTTAACAGGTCTTCTATACAGCTTTATCATATATTCAAAGCGGTTTACATAGAACAGTTAGAGCAATGAGCTTTACATTGAACAGGGATATATATAACTTGGAGGTTAATTGGGATATTACAAATGGTTAACAATTGTTTACTATATATAAGGAAATTGTTGCAATGTTATGTAGTCCATTCTGTCAAGGTTCATGGTCTTCTGGGGTGTCTCCAAAGTATTCTATGAAGAGGTGGTTTTTTATTGCCTTCCTGAAGTCTACTAGGTCTCTGATTGCTCTTGTTGAGGTGGGGAGATTGTTCCATAGCTGGGGTGCAGGGAGAAGACTCTCTTGCAGGTGGATTGATTTGCTTTTGTGATGTTTAGTGGGATCTGTAGGTTGTTGTCTGTTCCTCTTCTTGTTCTGGTTGGGGGGTGTCTTCCTGATAAGTGGTTGGAGGGTTGCTGGGGAGAGGTTGTTTAATGTTTTGAAAATTATTATTAAATTTTTATATTTGGAGCGTTCGGAGACTGGGAGCCAGTGTAGCTGGTGGAGCGTGGGGGTTATGTGATTGTATTTTGCTGTTCCAGTTATGATTCTGGCCACAGAGGTTTGCACCAGCTGTAGCAGGAGGGTAGTTTTCTTCGGGAGGCCATAATGGATTGCATTACAGAAATCAAGTATAGGCATTATTATGGCTTGGCATACAGTATGGAAGTTGCCGTCATGGAGTAGAGGTTTGAGTTTGCGTAGTATTCTGGTAGGCTGATCCGGTTGTCTTCTTAATGTGAGGCTCGAAGCTGAGCTGCTGGTCAAAAATTACGCCAAGGTATTTGACTTCCTGTTTATTGTTTATGGTGTGGTCGAAGATCTTTATTGAATCCAGTGGTGAGAATATAGTACTCCTGGTAATGTGTATCATCAATTCAGATTTTCTGTAGTTTATGAATAGGCTTTGATTGTTGAGCCATTCTGGCATTGATTCAAGGCATGCTGTGATTTGTGTGTAGTCTGGATGTTTGATGTTTATGGGGGTGAATATCATGATGTCGTCTGCGTATATTCTGTAATGGATGTTGAATTGTTTTATAATGTCACATATTGGCTGAATGTAGATGTTGAATAATAATGCTGAGAGAGCCGAGCCTTGTGGGACGCCTTGGTGTTGGGTGAAGGGTTCAGATTGTTGGTTATTGTTTCTTACTTGCTGTGTATAGTGGGAGAGGTATGAGAAGAACGAATTCAGTACTGTGCCACTTATCCCCACGTCTCTGCAACATGGTGTTGTGATTCACCTAGTCAAAGGCAGCAGTGATGTCTAGGAAAATAATACAAAGCCATTGTGTATGTTGTCTATGCCTGTTATGAGTGTGTCCAAGAGGGATGTAATTAGTGTTTCTATGCCGTGGTTGTGTTTAAATCCATATTGATGTGGATCCAGTGAGGCGTGGGTGTCTGTGTGGTCCTGTAGTTGATGTTGTACGCATTTCTCAGTTATCTTAGCTATGAAGGTGAGGCTAGATATTGGTCGGTAGGAGTTTGGTTCATTTTTGTCGAGATTATTGTTCTTAAGGATTGGTTTGATGGATGCTTTCTTGAGTTGCTGGGGGAGGTATCCTTGTGTGAGTGAGGATTCAATATTGTTTAGAATGAGGACTTATAGTTTATAGCAGTCTTCCAACCCTCTCTCCTTCGCTCTTTTCCATTTTTTTAGATTTTGATCGGGGCTCACTCCTCTACTCTTACATGGCACTGTTTTCTGATTTATAAAACAAATAGCTTAATGAGAGTTGTCATTGTCCCTATAAATGTTCATAGAGCATATAATGACAATGAGGATTTATACACCCAGCTCTGTTCTATTTTTATAAATTTCTATTGGAGCTCACTCCTGCTCCTTTTGTATGGCAAAGGTTCTGATACATAAGACAAGTAGTTTAATGAGAAGTCTTCACGGACTGAAACTTAGGGGCTTGTTTACAAAGCCGCGGCAGTGGTTTCTGATTGTTTTCGGAGCGGGGGCCCCATTGAAATCAATGGGGCCGCGGCTCCGATAATGATCGGAAACCGCTACCGCGGCTTTGTAAACAAGTCCCTTATTTTTCTCTTTGTCCTTATTAGTGTTTACTGAGCATACAAAGATTTAAGGCACATGGATTTATGGTTTCAGGTGGTAGAAGGTATGTTTTTTAATATATTATGGCCATTTTTTTGTCAATTCATTTAAGTTTTGTCAATTCATTTAAGGTTTCTATATATTCATTGTTTATGTTATTTATATTATAGAATGTATTTATTAGTTCACAATGATTTAATTACTGTTTTATTATGAGTTTTTACCTTATTCCTTTTTATGATTTGTCTAAATACACATTTACCCATTTTATTATGATTATTTATTAATGACTTTAAATGTGCTTTTATGTATTTATGATTTTAGCTTACCATTGAACCCCTGAGGACGACATTGCTGAAACACGGCCTGTGTTGGGTCTCTTTGGTTCATTCCCCTGTGTGATCCTGTGGTGACTATTGTTTATTAAAGATTACCACGTCTGGACTTGGTTGTTGTTATCTGAAGCAAGGAGTCCTTGGGGTAGTTGGTTGGATTGCTGGACAACCAAAGGTTAAAAGGAGAGCCCAGGAAGCATAAGGTCATAGCCAAAAAATTAAACAATTTCTTTGTCTTTGCTGAGGAAGATGTTGGAGATCATAACTACATCGGAAACATCCTTTTTTAAAAATTAATTTTTAACATGTTACAGTTCAAATTGAAATAAGGAAAATGGCATAAACATCATAGAAAAACACAAAGGAAAAAATACATTAAAAACATAAATATCCATAAAGCCCACAGTACAGGAGGAGCAGGCAATATATTACCCAAGAAGAAAAATGAATTTAGAATAAAGGATTGTTGAAAACTGATGCTCAGCATAAGCTCTATTCTCATACAGGCAGCAAGTGTCTACTCGGATTCAAAGCAGAGAGAGAAGAAGAATAAATCATTTTCTAGTTTGAAGAAATTTCTCTAAATAATCAGGCAAAGTAAAAACAAAAGTCTTCCCCTGCTACATAACCAAACAGCAACGTGAAAATTTTAAGAAGAAAGTAGCTCTTGTGACCAACGCCTATGCCTTTAGGGCCAAAAATCGCTTCCTACATACTTTATCTCACACCACATCAGGAAAAACAAAAATTCATTGGCCACAAAAATTTAACTCCTTCTGTTTAAAATAATTTCTTAAAACAAGCATGTAGGAGGCTGCGAGCGCGTCAGGACACAAACCTTCATGAAACCAGACAGAGGATTAAAGGAAAATGCTTTATTTATAGGGAGTTCACAGCAGTGGTAGCAGAGACACAGTTCTCCTCTCCCCCAAAGTTCCTTCACTCTGGGCTCCACAGCAGTAGCAGAGAAACAGGTCTCCCCTTCTCCAAAGTTCCTTCACTCTGGGCTCCACAGCAGTAGCACAGAAACAGGTCTCCCCTTCCCCAAAGTTCCTTCACTCTGGGCTGCACAGCAGTAGCAGAGAAACAGGTCTCCCCTTCTCCAAAGTTCCTTCACTCTGGGCTCCACAGCAGTAGCAGAGAAACAGGTCTCCCCTTCCCCAAAGTTCCTTCACTCTGGGCTTCACAGCAGTAGCACAACAAGCCTACTGACCAACGTGGAAACACCCTGGCTCCTACCTTCTCGTAGGTTCTCCTTAGAGGTAGGTGGTCACTCACCATACATGGTTTTACCGAAGGACAATCTTACCAAACAAATCTGATTGAGTTCTTTGACTGGGTGACCAGGGAACTAGATAAGGGGCATGCGATGGCTGTCATCTATCTGGATTTCAGCAAAGCCTTTGATACTGTTCCTCATAGGAGGCTTGTCAATAAACTCAACAGCTTGGGGACAGATCCCAAAATGGTAAATTGGATCAGAAATTGGTTGACTGACAGATGGCAGAAGGTGATGGTAAACGGAGCTCACTTGGATGAAGGGAAGGTGATTAGCGGGGTGCCCCAGGGGTCGGTCCTGGGCCCGGCACTGTTCAATGTATTTGTGAGTGATATTGCTGAAGGACTGAATGGAAAAGTCTGTCTTTTTGCAGATGACACAAATATTTGCAACAGAGGGAGTGGTTAACATGAGGAAAGATATACAAAAGCTGGAAGAATGGTCTAATGCTTGGCAATTTAAGATTTAATGCAAAGAAGTGCAGAGTCATGCACTTGGCTAGCAGAAATCCAAGGGAAATGTACGCGATAGGGGGCAAGAGGTTGGTGTGCACGGATCAGGAGAAAGACCTTGGTGTGATTATTTCTGAAGATCTCAAGGTGGCAAAACAGTGCGACAAGGCGGTGGCAAAAGCCAGGAGGATGTTGGGCTGCATACAAAGAGGAATTACCAGCAGAAAGGAAGAGGTACTTATGCCACTGTACAAGTCACTGGTGAGGCCTCACTTGGAATACTGTGTTCAGTTTTGGAGACCATATGTTGCAAAGGATGTAAAAAGCCTGGAAACTGTTCAGAGGAAGGCGACCAAAATGATTTGGAGCCTGCGTCAGAAGCCTTATGAGAAGAGACTTGAAGACCTAAACATGTACACTTTGGAGGAGAGGAGGGACAGGGGAGATGTAATTCAGACCTTTAAATACTTAAAGGGAAATAATGAACAAACAAAACCTCTTCCAAAGACGGGAAAGCTGTAAAACTAGAGGGCATAACAGGAAGCTGCAAGGTGGTAAATTGAAAGGCAATGTCAGGAAATACTTTTTCACAGAAAGGGTGGTGGATGCTTGGAATGCCCTCCCGATGGAAGTGGTGGGGGCAAACACAGTGACGGAATTCAAAATGGCATGGGACAGACACAGTGGATCCCTTTACAGCAACAGGATAAAATCAAAATAAACTGAACCATCTAATTTCTCAACAAATAGGGGTGTCCTACATGGAGTGGTGGGTTCACCCCTAAACAAAGACATGGGGGGGGGGGGTGGCTGCACAGAGCGGCAGGTGCACCTACTCTTGCCATCATAATGGGCAGACTAGATGGACCATACTGGTTTTTATCTGCCATCATTTACTATGTTACTACGTACTCTGGAATACGTTGGGCTCTTCCCTCTTCCTCTTTGTCTCTTCCCTCCTGGTTAAAAGGGCCTCCCCAGCCACACCCTTCCCAGGTATATTCAAGCTGGGTTACTTAAAGGGGCCCAGCTTCTGGCGCTTAAAGGGGCATGTCCTTAGTCTGCTGGAGGTATATCAGTATGGGGGATGGGAAGCTTCTCATAAACCCCATCATAAAGCAACTTATCATTCTTAGAGAGAAAACCAAAAGAGTAGAGCACTGGCTAATTGTATCAGAAGAATCTTCAAGAAGTGCAGTAAGGTCAGTTTTCTCAGCAGAATCCGGGGGGGGGGGGGGGGTGCCCCACCATTAGTAGCCCCCACCTCCTGCTTTGGATAAGGCAAATAAAAGTACTTAGAAATAGGGATATCATCAGAGTTTGACAATTGCAGAATTTTGTTAAAGTGCTTCCTTTATAATAATAATGGAGACAACAAATGCATCTTAGGAAGCTTATTAATTCTGAAAGAATTCTCTAACATTTCTAACTTATAACGAAGGTTACGGATCGCCTTAATATGGGATACGCCAACTGCCTACAAGGAATTAATCAGAGGTTCCATAAAGGCAAACTTTCTCTCAAATGCCTACAATCTTGCATCCACCTCTCAACAACTCCTCCGTTTTGGAGACAACACACCAGATATCGTACAAGGAAATACCTTGCTGTTGGGAAGACCACTGGAAAATCCACAGCAGCCTTTTGGCAAGGACACAGTTTGCGGTATTGACAAACACTGTGAGAATTGAGCTTTAATATAAGTATTATTTAATTTATTTATTTATTTTATTTATTTGTCATTTCTTATATACCGCGCCTTCCTGAGATCAGGGACGGTTTACATCTTAAACAACATTATTACATTGAACACAGTTAACAGCTGGTGATTACAACAGGATAACAAAGTAACTTAGCTATGTACATACAGTACAGCTGTAGCTTGGGTTATATACAGTGGAAAATACATGATAGTATGTGACAGCTATGAGGGGGGATGGGTTTGGGATTGTTCTGAGGATGGGGGGTTGTTACTGTTCTTCTCCCCATAATGCTGGATAAAGAGGAAGGTTTTAAGCTCCTTCCTAAATGTGTTTGTGTCTTTGATGTAGCAGAGGGTGGCTGGGAGGGCATTCCATAGTAGGGGTGCCGCCATTGAAAAAGCACGATTACTCGTAACTTGTTTAGCCTTTCTGAGTGTGTGGGGAATCATGAGTGTATTTTGGGACTGTTGTCTTCTTATTCTTGTGCGTGGGGCATAGGTGATTAGTGTTGAGAGGAAAGATGGAGCAAGGTTATTTGTGAGTTTGATGGTCATGATCATTTTATATTTTACTCTACTCATAATAGGTAGCCAATGTAAGTTGTATAGCAGTGGCGTTATGTGATCTGTAAGGCGGGCTTTGGAGATTATTCTTGCTGTTACATTTTGTGCTATTTGTAAGTGATGTAGGTGTTTTTTAGGGATACCGTGTAGGAGGCTGTTGCAAAAGTCAAAGTGTGGCGTGATTAAAGCGTGTACTACAGATCCGAAGTCATGTGTGTCAAGGAGGGGTCTGAGGTGTTGAAGGGTTCTTAACTTGTTTTGATTGTTTGATTTATGTGGGAGGATAGGGATAGTGTTTGATCGAGTAAGACACCTAGGTATCTTACTTCTTTCTTGACTGGGAGGGAGGTGTTATTTATAGTGATGTTGTGAGGAGGGGTGAAATTTGGGTTTCTTGAAACATATAGTACCTCAGTTTTTTTTAAGTTGATGGCAAGGTTGTTTTCTGCTAACCAGTCTTGTGCTTCTCGGATACAGGATTCTATTATGTTTTGGAATGCATTTAAACTGTCAGTGGGGAGATATATCATAACATCATCCGCGTATATATGGTATTGCACTTTATGTTTCCTGTAGATTTTACAGATGGGCTGTATATACTGTATGGGTTGAATAATAGGGCTGAAAGAGCCAAGCCCTGGGGGATACCTTGTTCCTGTTTGAAGATGTTGGAGGTGTTTTGTCCTAGCTGTACTTGTTGTGTTTGATTAGTTATGTAGGATTGTAACCAATTGAATGCTATGTCTCATTATATCAAGGCCTCCCCCAGCAGACCCTACACCCACTCCAAATGGTCCAAAACACTACAGCACGCATCATTACTGACACGCCAAGATCTGAGCACATCATCCCCGTCTTACAACTACATTGGCTCCCAATGGTGGCCAGAGCAAAATTTAAAACAATCCTGATCATCTTCAAAATCATCCCCCATCTCTTGGCAGATGCACTACAATAAATCATAACAAGGGATATCAGTAATAGACCAAGAAGGAACAATAATGATAACATGATTGGCACACCTGCAGGATACCACAAGACTAAAAAAAATACTTCAAGACGAGCTCCATCACTACTGGCGTCCACACTATGGAACTCCCTCCCAAAGAGCCTGAGGGCATTAGAAGACATCACAGACTTCCACAAAGACCTTAAAACCCTGCTCTTTACAGAAACCTATGAGCAGATAGACCACAGTCCCCACCTGAGCGGTATTGCAACTACCCCCGCCAACTCAATACCCAATCAGCCCAACTAGACTCACGAAGATACCCTAATTCTAAATGTAACCCTCCAATTGTGCTGTCTAAATCATGTTAAATGTTGTAAAGCATCCACATGTTAAATGTAACCGCAATTGTGATGTCATGTAACCATTTTGATTGTAGGATAAGGTGGTATACAAATCTGTCTAAATAAATAAATGTCGTCTGTAATACCTATTTGTGATAGTCTATTACGTAAGGCATTGTGGTTTACATTATCGAAGGTGGATGTTATGTCGAAGAAAATGAGAATGAAGGTTTATTTTATGTCATCTATCTCCTGTAAGAGGGTATTGAAGAGGACCAGCAGGAGGGATTCTACACTGTGGTATGGGCGAAATCTGAATTGTTGTTCATCTAGGGGAGCATTAATATTGATGACGTTTTGGAGCTGGATTTGAACACTTTTCTCGATTATTTTTGCTAGAAATGGTATTCTAGCAATTGGTCTATAAGATGTAGGGTCTAGGTTGTCTAGTGATTTGTTCTTTAATATGGGTTTGATTGTTGAATGTTTAAGTTTGTTTGGCATGAGGCCTTGTTGGAGGGATAGGTTGATTATTTGCAATAGGTGTGGAGCTAGCTCAGACTTGGAGGCCTTGATCCATGCTACAGGACATGGGTCAAGCTGGGAGGTTGTGGTGTTTATTATGGTGATGGTATTTTTTAGCTGTTTCAGATCTATCAGGTGGAATGAGTGCAATGTGTTAATATTTGTTGGATGGTGTGCATGAACATTCATAATTTTGATGTCATTGTTTTTGTTTTTTGATTTATCTTGGAAGTGGTTCGCTAGAGTTTCTATGCTTATGTTATATGATATATTGGAGTTCTGTGATGTATTGGTTAGGGATTTCATGATGTCAAAGAGCTCATGGGGACGGTTTCGGGAGCTGTTAAGGTTTTTGGTATGATAATCATTTTTTGCCTTGTTAATTTCTTCCTTGTAGGAATTCAAGGTTGACATGTATATGTTCTTGTTTTCTGCTGTTTTATTTCTTCGCCATTTGTGTTCGCTTTTTCGTAGCTGCTTCTTTAAGCTGCCGAGAACTGGGGTGAAAATGTGTGTTGAGGATATCTGGTAGGAGTGCTAGAAGCATCTAGTATAGTTGTGTTCCAGTTTTTGATAGAGTAATCTAGATTGGATTGTGTAGTGTGTAGCTTAGGGAGAATTTCATCTAGGAACTCATCCTTGTTGAAAGGTTTAAATTTTTTATTATGGGTTTTTGTGTTTTGTAGTGGTACGGACTGTGTAGTAAGCACTTCAGTGCTTATGATGTAATGTTCAGAGGGGTATTAATGTGAGGTCTAGAGTGTTGCCTTTGATGCGGGTGGGGGAGTTTATGATTTGGGTGTAACCTATGTCTATCATTGCTCCGAGGAATGAGTTAGCATGTTGTTGGGGGAGAGAGGGCAGATTGAAGTCGCCCATTATAATGAGAGGTTTCTTTAGTGGGGCAAAACAAGCCGATTCCAAAATTGCGGTTAGGTTTTCATGGCTAGGCAATGGTGATCTGTACATTAGGCATATGGCAAAGTTTTTGTTTTCTATTTTCAATATGTCTATATCATCAACTATTAGATTTATGTTTCTGCTTACTGAATATGAGGATGCCTCCTCCTCTTTGCTTGCTTCTGTGACACGTGACTAGATCATAATTGTCAATTTTTAGTTTATTTAGTAGGATGCTATCTGCATCAGATAGCCAAGTTTCCGTTATGCACTGGTAGTCAGGGTGTTCGTCTTTGATAAGATCAGTTATGACCAGTATTTTATTTCTTACTGATCTTGCATTGAGCATCATTATTTTGGTGGGAGTCAGTGTAGTTGTGGATTGGGTTGCTTGTGTCATGTTTAATGTTTGAATGCGTATAAGTCTATCATGAGCTCTGTTTCTAAGTGTGTTTTGATTGTTTCTGGAGTAATTGATAGGGTGATTGGTTTCATATGTGATACGAATTGAGATAATTGGGATGCTCAGGGGTGATGGTGTGTCAGGCTGATGGGGGTAGGCGGTTATTTTATCGTAGAGTATTAGTGTGATCACTAATAGGTATGTAAACATAGTCCTGCAATCCATTTTAGATGTGAGGGAATGGGATGGTGTGGTAGTGCTGCAGCGAAGTGTAATCAATGAATAAATCCAGGAGTCAATTGACAGGGTCCAAGCCAGTTTATTGTGCACAAGGCCCAGTCAGTCAAAGCTTCCAAAGGAACTGAGCAAAGTTTTTACAGAGACATACTCATTTATACCTCTTTTTCAGTTTGATACATGAGAACTTTCTATTGGTTCTAGCTTGATACATGCAAACTTCTCATTGGCTCCAACGCCCCCTGCACCTGTCCAATCAGAGATCCCTCCTGGGCCTAGCACCCAGCTCCCTCCCTTAAGACTGTTCTAACAATGGTGCAGTTTCTAGCTTTGATACTTCTCTACTGCAAGGTCGTTTCTAGCTTCAGGAATGCATGTATTGAAACATTTCTTTCTTTTGCACACAAGAGAATAATGAAAGACTTATGAATTCATGTAAAACTTCTTATTAAGCAGTTTAAAACAGTTTTCTCATTTTGCACAGATTTTTGGTTCTTTTCTAGCTATAGTGGGGGTTGGAATCCAGGCCTAACTTACAGGCCTTTCATATTAGCAGACCATTCTAGGCCATAGCCTGCCACAGTAGTGTGGAATAGATTGAGTAGGTGTCGGTGATATTAGGATTAAGCATGCAGGAGAGTTTGGGCTGCGTTAAGAGTGTATGTGGAGTTTTTTGAAGCCGTTTTTTTATGTCGAATCATGTGTGTGGGGGGGGGATTCAAGTGTTCAATAATGTTGATAACAATGAATATCATGCATTTGCTTAGAACATAATGTAGTTATATCTAGTATACTGACAGTGTCAGTGTTTGAGTTATCTATTGTTACATTATGCTTGGGAAGACAACATAACAGAGAGACATTGTAAATGCTTATTTTAAAGTCTGGTCAGGTACCTGTTGGTGTTGTGCTGTGGAGTTCAGGGGCACTTGGATGTTGATGTAGATCATTTGGTTAACATTTAGCTTGGGTTCCCGTGCTTTCTTGTGTTGGCCGTCTGCTCAGGTTCACGTCGATTGGAGTCTTGGTCGTAGATTCCCTGAGAGGTGTGATTGGAGAGATTAAAGGCTGTTTCCTGTTCCCTGCCAAAGTTCCCCTCCTAAGGGCCACGCCAAAGGGCCCTCTGGTGAGGCCCTCAGGCACTGGCATGCCAGGCGCCAGCACGCCTGGGGTTGTAGGAGATTTATAGCTTGGAGGAGGGTCCGATTGGCCTTGTTGGAGGGGAGCGGGGAGGAGCTTACCTTTCCCGCTCTCCCTCAATGATGCCAATCGGGGGATGGAGGCAGGCTAGAGAGGCTGGAGAGTATTAGAAGGTTGGCCTTGAGTAAAGGCCAAAGATGATACCAGATCTTCACCAGGAGTATTTAAAGGAGTCAGGAGAATAGACCTGCCTCTGGAGCTGAGGGAGACAGAGAGACCTGAGCTGGACTCAGAAGCAGAAGCCTGCAATGTCACATGCTTAACCATAGACCCTTGAGTAACAGGAGTAAAGGCCACAGCAAAACCTCCACAGTAACATTGGGGGTGTGACCAGCATGTTCCCGACCCTCAAACACGGTACCATTACCTCCAGCTACTAAGGTGGTGTTAGGAGAATCTGCAGTAATGGTAACATTGGTCGTTAGTGCATGATATGCCCCCCCCCCCATGCTCACTCTCTGTCCTAATCTGCCCAGTCGGCACCTTAACGCATGATTGGCAGTTACCGTGAAAATCAGCATGCGTTAACTGTCATGCTCCCATGGTAACTGTTACCATGGGCCTGAGCGCGCAGTGAATGCACGTGTGCAAAATTGTGTGTTAACCGTACCACACATTTTAGTAAAACAGCCCTCTTAGTTTAAGCCTGCTGAACAGCGGAGGGTGTCAGTGGCCAATTTGTATAGTCAGTGCCGCTGAATATATATTTTAATTTAAATGCTGTGGCCAGCGTTTAAGTTGAAGGCTGATTGCGGCCTCTGAATATGGCCCTCTTTGTATCTGGTTCGTGCATACTTGAATTCTGCCATTGCTTTGTACTTACATCCTCTACTGGAAGTCGTCTCCCACTCTCTCTTTTGAGTTTCTCTCCTTTCAGCTTCATATGATGCCCACTTGTCCTTGAAATGTATTTATTTAACAGTTTTTTTATACTGCTTTATCATTTTAGTCAAAGCAGTTTACATTGTAATATAAACTTGGTAATAATGTACGTTATACAGGAACATTGATAACTTGGATTCTTCTGAGGCAATGGAGGGTTACAAGGAGTGCTAGAGGGAATTAAACCCTGGTCTTGTGGTTCCCAAGCCAGTGCTTTTACCATTAGGTTACTCCTCAACTCCATTATATAGAGAGTGCTGCCTTCTGGTGTTTTATCGAAATCTGCTAAATAGTTTAATATGTGTACCCTATCTCCTCTTTCCCTTCTTTAGTTCTCTCGGGTTCTCTGTGTACCGCTGATAATGCAGGCTATGCACTATTCGGGTGACTTTTCGTTGAACTGTGTCCACTTTTAGGGTCATTCTGCATTGTACGGGGAAGGGGGATGGGAAAGGGGCGGAGGGGGGCGGGGTTAGAGCAGGCAGTGGGCGGTCGTCAGCCCCAGACATACAGGGCTGATTCCAATGTCAGCCCTGTATGTCCGGTGTTGGCAGCTTGAACAGGGAACTTATTCTACCTCGGAAGTGGAATAAGTTCTCTTAGTTGGCGGGGGATGGCAGGCCTGGGGCTCAGAAAGGGCAAGAAGGGACAGAGGACATTCTCCACGGCCCGACCCTGGTCTTGGGAGGCCAGATCAGGGGATGGGCTGCGGAGAAAGCACTTTTTGAGCTGGCAGCCGGGGATCACTGCTTTTGAATGGAGCCATGGTGCTGCGGCTCCATTGAAAAGACCTGACTGAGCTAGCCGGGCAAGGCCTGTACGTGCAGGCCAACCTGAATTGGGGTCCCGGCCTGGATGCGATTCTGATCCCACGGAGCTGGACATGCCTCGTGGGATCAGAATCCCGGCTAGCTCTGTGCGCCCGGTTCTGACTGGGCGCAGAGAGGGCCTGGACATCCGGGTCTGAATTGGGCCCTTTGTGAATGCCTTTTCGTAGATGTGGTCTCATTAATTGGACGCACATATATCCAGTGATCCCACTTCTTAAGAACTCAAGTGTATTATTGCCATACTGACTGGCTACCTTGAGGTCATCAGAAATGACACCCTCCAGATCTCTTTTCGCTTTTATGACTGCAGGTTCTTCACTTCCAAAGAGATAATGGGGCCTTGGATTCCTGTAGCCCAATTGCATGACTTTGCATTATTTCTGAATTAAAGTGTAGTTATTATACCTTTGACCATCTTCCACATTGTAAAAATCATCTTTCATATTATTTCTCTCGCTGGCATGTCTACTCTTGTTGGAAATGTTCATATTGATGGAGGACAGGTACACTTTCCCTTTTCAATCCTAACTCAATGTCATTTAGAAAAACATTGAAGAGCAGGCAGCAAAATGTGTTTGCTTGTTATTTAATTTCATGTTGTTTTACTTTAGTGCATGTTATTGGGTGTTAGCAGGGCCGGCCCGTCCATTGAGCAAGAATGTTTTTTGCACAGGGCCCCGCGTTTCAGGGGGCCCCGCGCAAAGAACATTCTGCTTTTTTTTTTATTACATTTAAAAACAAAAACCTGGCTCTAGCTGCTGCCGCTGCCGCGTCCGTCGCAGCAGCGGCAGAATGGCGTGTCCCGCGGGGCCCCTTCTCCTCTTCGAGCCCTCTGCAAGGGCTTTCAGATTCGCGAAGGGAGAGTTGTGCTCCCTCGCGTCTCTGTAAAGCCCGCAGGGGCTAATGGGAAATTTCCCATCAGCCCCTTTAGACGCGAGGGGCTGATGGGAAATTTCCCATTAGCCCCTGCGGGCTTTACAGAGACGCGAGGGAGCACTCTCCCTTCGCGAATCTGAAAGCCCTTGCAGAGGGCTCGACGTGGAGAGGGGGCCCCGCGGGACACGCCATTCTGCCGCTGCTGCGACGGACGCGGCAGCAGCTAGAGCCAGGTTTTTGTTTTTAAATTTGCCGGAAGGGAAGGGAAGGGGGGGGGGGGCTGATGGAGGCTGTCTGGAAATGGGGTGATGGGGGGTTAGGACTGGAAATTTGCAAGGGGGGGGGTTAGGACTGGAAATGTGCAAGGGGGGGGTTAGGACTGGAAATGTGCAAGGGGGGGGGGGTTAGGACTGGAAATGGGCTGGGGCTGATGGAGGCTGACTTGAAATGGGCTGGGGGGGGGGTTAGGACTGGAAATGGGCTGGGACTGATGGAGGCTGACTTGAAATGGGCTGGGGGGGGTTAAGACTGGTAATGGGCTGGAGGGGGGTTAGGACTGGAAATGGGCTGGGGCTGATGGAGGCTGACTGGAAATGGGCTGGGGGGGGTTAGGACTGGTAATGGGCTGGGGGGGTTAAGACTGCTAATGGGCTGGGGCTGATGGAGGCTGACTGGAAATGGGCTGGGGGGGTTAAGACTGGTAATGGGCTGGGGGGTTAAGACTGGTAATGGGCTGGGGGTTGATGGAGGCTGACTGGAAATGGGGTGATGGGGGGTTAGGACTGGAAATGGGCTGGGGGGGGGGTTAAGACTGGTAATGGGCTGTGGGCTGATGGGGGCTGTCTGGAAATAGGGTGATGGGGGTTAGGATTGCTAATGGGCTATGGGGGGGGGGTTAGGACTGCTAATGGGCTATGGGGGCGCTAGGACAGGAAAAGGGCTGATGGGGAGGGGTTAGGACTTGAGGTGGGCTGATGTGGTTAGGACTAGTAATGGGCTGTGGGCTGATGGGGAGGGGGTTAGGACTGGCAATGGGCTATGGGGGGCTGACTGGAAATGGGCTGATGGGGTTAAGACTGGAAGTGGGCTGATGGGGGGCTAGGACTGGTAATGGGTTGGGGGATTGCTATGACTGGAAATGGACTGAGTGGACGGGGAGGCTTGAACTGCAAATAGCTGATGGGGAGGGAGTTTGGAATGGAAATGGGCTGTGAGGGAAGGGAGCTAGAACTGAAAATGGGCTGATGGAGCAGCTAGGATAGGACTGGAAATGGGCTGTTGGGGGGAGCTAAGATTGGAAATGGGCTGTGGTGGGGGCTTGAATTGAAATGGACTCATGGAGGGGCTAGAACTGGAAGTAGGCTCATGGGGGGGCTTGGACTGGAATTGGGCTGAGTGGAGGGGAGCTAGGATTTGACATGGGCTGATGGTGGGGCTAGGAAATGACTAGAAATGGGCTGATGGGGGGCTAGGATTGGAAATGAGCTGATGAAGGGACTCAGACTGAAAATGGATGGGGGAGCTAGGACTGGAAATGGGTTGATGGGGGGCTAGGACTGGAAATGGGCTGATGCAGGGACTAGAAGGGAATGGATGCTGGTGAGACTGGAACTAGAAGGGAGCTGATGTTGGGGGAGGATTAGAATGGGATGGGGCTGGGAGAGTAAAATGGAGAGGGGAAAAATATTTTGTGTGGGAGGGATGAAAAATCTACAATTGGCCGGGTATTGGGAGAGTAAGTGGGGATTGAGGATGGAGGGGTAAAATTTGTGTGGATGAAATAAGAATGAGGAAAGAGCAAAAGGATAAAGATTAGTATGTTAAAGCAGATGTAGAGAGAGAGGATGGAAAGAAAACTAGAAGAGAGAAGAAAGGACAAATGGACAGCAGACGATGGAGAGTTAGCAGAAAACATGAAGAAACCAGAAGAAAGTGGCTGGAGCAATTGCAGCTGAAAAAAAATGCACAAAAGGTAGAAATATATCTCTTTATTTTGAATTTATTAACTGGAATATGAAAGTTCTGGGAAATGTGCATCATTAACGTCTGCGCTTTGTTTGGTACAAGAGGAAATTTATTTATAGTTTTATTTCTACAGTGTTGTTGTACATTCCAAGTTTGGCTTTTGGGGTTCCCAGTTTAAATTATTGCCTTCCTGTTTCTAAATTGCGATTCCTTGTTTGGTGATGGTCTATGTTCTGCATGTGTAACTGAGCTGAGGTATTCTGTTTATGTAATTCCTATTTGACATTGCCACTTGTTCTCTTTCCCCAGTATTCTCTGAAATGTACTGGTTTAATATTTGCAGTGTTTCCTTTTGATAGGTAGGGACTGGTGCTTTGTGAGTCCTGGTAATGCTGTCAGGATACAGCGGGTTTGCTATGGGTTCTAAATGGGCAGCGTTTGTAGTAGTTCCTAATGTGCCTGGCGGTTGGCACTGGATTATAGTAATGTAGAAATCTTTTAGTCTTTCTTTATCCATACACTCATTAAGAGACATGTTTACTAAAAGTTAGTGTATGGTAACATTATGCAAATATTTATGCAAATAAGGCCACTTATGCAAATGAGGCCCCGCACCGAGTCTCCGCACATGGCCCCGCACCCCCCTTGGGCCGCCCCTGGGTGTTAGCATGCACTGTTTCATTTATTTGTTACCAATTTTACTGTGCACTAAAATACAACCAAAATTCAGATCCCTATTGCAGAGAGCTGGACCTAGCACTGATCTAACCCCACTGTTTACTTTATCTTCACCAAAGTAGAGCTAGTTTCTTCCCATTTTATAATTTTTGTTTCAACTCACAGTCCGGTTAACTAACGGACTCACTAGTCTTCTAAGTGGAATAGTGTCACAGACTTTACTGAAATCTAGAGAGGAAAAATTTGCTGAAACCCTCTTCTTCACCTACCATTCCTTTGACCACTTTATTCAATCACATTTGTTTAGCAAGATTGGACCCATTATATGCTGTCGTGATCCTTTAACCTGCTAGCTCCAAGGCACTATTGTATACGTCTATCTTAGCCACCACTGATGTCAAGCTGAAAAGTATTTAGTTTTCTGCTTCCTCCATATTCCCGTCCTTATGTATTTAATAAAGTCCACATTCCCAGTCAAAAGTCCAAGCAAAATGGCGCACATAAAAACAAGAATTAAAAATAGATAATGTTGGGAAATTTGGCTTAAATTTGACTTAGGTCTGCTGTATATGTTGGCTTTATATGACTGCACCCTTGCCTGGTGAAACTACACAGCATATGGAAGGCACAGAAGACAAGCATGTGGGTATAAAGGAGTAGATGCGGCCTGCTATGAAGGAGTCTGGGTAACCATATTCTGTATAAAAGTATGCAAAATATTGGGCCCAGCAATATCAGCAAGAAAATACAGGCCCAGCTAGGAATTCAAGGAATTCAAACTAATGAGCACAAGCACTCTCTCCTGCCCTGAAGGTTTCAATTAGTGCCAAGAGGGAAAAACACAGGAAGGGGCAGAGGTCACAGGCCATGCATAAGATAGGCAGACCTTGATAAGCAGATCCAGATGTATAAACGTAAAAGGGATCCTCCCCTGGGGAAAAGTGTTACAGGAAGCCTGGGGCCCTGCAAACACCTAAGAATTTATGATGAATTCACTGAAACTAATTTGAAGCAGACATTTTGAGACAAAGAGGAATATGAGTATATAAACCAGCCATTTTAAAGGATCATTGGGCAGTACTTTCTCCCCTTACAGAGAAGGTGCTGTCCGTCATCTCTAGACAGGCATTTGCTGTTTTACTATTTTATAATCACTTTTGTTATTCTAAATAAAAGTCTTTGTAGCTAAAGCAACTGCCATCTAAGTAATTCATTGGTAATTGGTGATATTTGGGGAACTGTTTGTGGGAACCAGGCCACAATAACAATAACTAAAACATTCTGAATTATAAATTGCAGAAGAAATTATCTGCAGTCAACTTAAAAATTTGGTCAGAACTTAACCCAAGCCCATCCTAACCATATCCAGGGCTGGCCTGTCCACTAGGGAGGCTAGGCAACTGCCTAGAGTGGCAGACATCCGTGGGCAGCATGGCATACATGGCCTGCCACCCCCTCCCCTGCTGAGCCTCACCGCACAACTGCCCCCCGCTGATGCCAATTCCAGCGGCAGGCTTGGCTAAGCTCGGCGGCAGCGGCTCATGGCAGACTATGTTTTTTGACACACATGGCTTCTTCTGACCCCCTGAAGTTGTGTTGAAGGGATCAGAATCAACGGCAGGGGGAGGGGGGGCGGCAGCATGGCTCAGCATGGGGAGGGTAGGGGTGGAGGGCAAGTGTGGCTCGGTACACAAGGGGGGAAGGGAGGGCAGCAGGAACCCTTGGGCCAGCCCTGACCATATCCCTCGCTTATTTTTAGGGACACTAAGGAACTTGTTTACTAAAGTGCAATAAGTAGTTACCATGTGAATTAATCTGTGGTACCTGCTGGTATACAGCTGTGGTAATGGTTACCACATGGCCGTGACAAGTGGCGCTTGCTAAGTCACATGTTGCATGCTTACCGTGGAAGGGGACAGGAAACGGATGGAGAACGGGGGGATTATGAATGTGGACAGCATCTGGCAGTTGGCGCATGGTTACTTACCATACGCTGTCACCGCTACAGAAAGCGCAGATACAGTTAACCGTCTCCTGAAGGGAAGACAGTAGGTACATCTGTACTATCGCTAATGGACTTACTACAGGCCACTGCAGCTAAAACCTCCCTGCCCCCCCCCCCCCCAATTGCTGCTCCTCAGACATCCCACCCCACAAACACCCTCCAACATCACCAATAAAGTCCCTCCTCCCCTTGATATCTGCAGCTCTTACCGGAGGATTTCTGGTGACAAGTGGGGAGCTGGTGCGATCCTTTGATGCTCCTGCTGTTGGCGCTTGGATTCAAAATGGCAGCTCTGACCCCTAGCGTTAGTCATTCAGCCTACTACTAGGGGTCAAGCCGATAAATAAAGGGCATGTGCCAATGGCATAAGTTACAATAAGGGGCCCCCAAGCAAAATTTTGCTGAGGGCCCCCCCATTGTTGCGACAGTGGTGCACCCCCGTGTAGGCCCCTCCTTCGTGAGGTTGGCCCCCCATGTGGCAGGAGCATGGCAAACGAACTTTATCATGTTTTCCACGCTGCCCCGCTCTTATAAGTTTGCCGCAGGGAACAGCGCTGAGCGTGCATTCCCTGCGGCGAACTTACAAGAACGGAGCAGTGCGGCAAACATGTTAAAGTAAGTTTGCCGCGCTGCCGCTGCCATAACTGTGTGGGTCCCCTTTCTAACCCGGCCCCACCCCATATTGCAGGAGCTGCTTGGGTGGAATTTATGCCAGGGGTATGTGCCGTTTTTGGCAGTTTGAACCCTAGTGATAGGACTGTGAGACTACCGCTAAGAGTTAGAGGATTTTGATCCCAGGTGCTGACAAGGCAGGAGTATCTGGGGAGTGTTCCTGTTGCCCATGAGCCACCGTGGACCATGGGGGTGTTGGGGGGAGAGTTTAATGGTGATGTCACTAGGGATAGAAGGAGTTGTGGGTGATATTGGGGAATTCAGGGATGGGAGGGTTCAGGAGTGGCATTTGGAGGTCATGGAGGGTTCTTTGCAGCTGCAGTGACCTCTTAATGCACCGCCGATAGCTCGGTTACAACTGTGCTGTCAGCAGTGCAGTAAAGTTATGCAAGTGGAGGCCTATTCCAATCTGTACGTCCCGGCCTGCCGTGCGGAACCGGACACACAGAGGTAGACAGGATTCTGATCCTGCAGGGCACGTCTAGCCCCCGCGGTATCAGAATCACGTCTAAACCTGTACATGCAGGCCGAGACCCAATTCCGCTTATCCTGCAGGTACAGGCTCCTGCCCGGCTAACTTAGTCAGACTCCTGAATGGAGCCACGGCCCAATGGCATCCAGTTGCTATGGCATTAGCCGCAATCCCCAGCTGCCGACAACTTTTTTCATTCCCTGCATCCTGACCCCCGACCCTGGCCATCCATGGCCGTGGTCAGGCTGCGGGGAATCTCCTGCACCCCATCCATCCTTTGCCGCTGCCTGGGCCTGCTGTCCCCCAATGTCTAGGGGAACTTATTCCCACTTGTTCCAATTAACTTATGACCATATAACTTAATGAAGGGCTCCCTCAATACCGCTTCTTCACTGACATAGTCCATTCCTTGATGCCTCGCTGTACAACGTGTAATCAGTTCTCGCATCCCTCCCTACTTCCCCTGCCTCGTTCCCACCCCGCCCTTCCTCTACCCCCCTTTCTAACCTTACCCCTGATGTTGACATATTTGCTTGCTTCTACTTACCTGTTATATGTTTTTAGACTTAGATTTTGATTTACAAATGGCTTTTAAAGACGTCTCTGGTGCGGGGGTGGTTGAGTAAGTAGGGGGCATGGCAGAGGCATGTCTGGTGTGGTACAATGGACATAGACTCGCCCTCCCTGCACAATTTCAGAAACACCAGGGACATCTGCAACCCCATCCAAGTTTACACCTGCTCCAGGCACGATAGGCATCGGGAAAGTGCTCGTTTTGGCCATAAAACATTCAGGAGGTGTAGAGAAGATGGTCCTCCACCATCCCCAGTACTCTCCACACTCATACTGATAGCAGTAGTGGGATATGAACCCTGGTCCTAGTCCACTACGCTAAGCATTAGGCTATTTCTATACTTCTCTGGTCTTGAATTCTACTCTGGGAAGGTCTATGTAGACGGCCCCATATTGGGCACATCCACATTTGTGAAATTGTGCCTGAACTTGGACATGCCTGCTGTTCTCTCAGATGTTCTGGCTTGGATGTATCAGATTGCACTTGGATGTCATTTCAAAAAGGTGCCTTTATGTCTTAACTTATCATCACTAGAAGCAGGGCCAGCTCTAGAGTTGGTCCAAGTTGTTGGCACCCTAGGCAAAACTCAAGCTTTATACCCCCTCTGGCTGTCAAAATCTATTATTTAGCTTTGAATGCCCTGCTTTTTCTGCCCCCCAGAAGTTTCTGCCCTAGGCAACTGCCTAGTTTGCCTAGTGGTTGCACCGGCCCTGACTAGAAGACTCTCATTAGTCCGCTGGCGACTACCAGTGACCACACTAACTGTTAAGCTCTGAAATACCTAAAGCCTCTGAATGGTGTTGGCTATAAAGTATATTACAGTAGCCTAATTTAGATGTCACAGAAATAAGACTATCATTTTAAATACTTTTATGCTTAAAAGAGGGTGGACATGCCTCACTGGGTACAAAGTAAGATATGCATTTCTAGCAAATGCGGAAAGGGTAGGAGTGTGCCTAGCAAACATTTTCTTATTTTGATTCATTTTGCATTTGGCTTGATGTTTATTTCAATGTGTTTCGTTTATTAAAAATGAAATAAACATGAATGCAAACATAAAAATAAAGGATAAAACAAAAATGGAAGCCTAGCCGGCACTGCTATTTAAATATTTAACCAGCTGGCTTCCCCTATATCCTCTGCCCCTTCCCATTCAGACCCCACTTACTCCATATGTGGGATCGCCTTAGTCCAAATGTGGCAGAAATGCTCCGTAAGATCCCGTTTTCAAATTGATACTAACTGTCCCAGCACCATTTTCTTGTAAAGCTGAATGTTTTTGTTGCATTTTATTTTATTTCATTAGAAAATGAATACACATCCCTATAGAAATGCGAGCCTTTTAGGAGTAGCCTAATTGCTACCACCGCGGGCTGAGAACCAGGGAAACCAGGGTTCAAATTCCACTCACACTCCTTGTGATTTTAGGAAAGCCACTTAATCCCCTAGAGGCCAATTCTGATCGGGACATGTCTGGGCTGTCCGGACATCCAAAATCTGGATGGCCCGGATATGCACCCGATTCTGCTCCTCCGGGGGCTAGATGGCCCCCGGGAGCAGAATCGGGGCACAGGGCCAAGATATGCCCCGATTCTATCCTGCTAGATGTCGCACAGATTCCCCGGCTAACTCTGCCTGGGTTCCTGCATGGAGCCGTGGTGCAGTGGCATCCCATCGCCATGGCTCCGTGGCTCCATACAGGAGCCTCGATCGCCCGCACAACACCAAAATGCCCTTTTCCTCGCCACCCGACCCCAAATCGGCCTTCTGGAGAGAGGATTGGGCTGCGGGAAATCCCCTATCCCTCTCATCTCCTCTGGTGGTCCTGGGCTGGATGGTCACTGGCATTGGGGAAAGGGGACTTATTTCACCTCCGAGGTGGAATAAGTCCTCCGTCTAAGTAACCCAGGCTGGACGTACAAGGCCGTCACCGGAATCGGCCCGGTACGTTTGGAGTCAGGGTCACGCCTCCGGCCCCCCCCCCCTCTTTCTCTGGAATGCCTCCTCCTGCCTTGGGCAGAGCTCTCCGCACATCTCTGTATAAGTCTTTGGTGCGACCTCATTTGGAGTATGGTGTGCAATTCTGGAGACCGCACCTTCAAAAGGATGTGAACAGGATGGAGTCGGTGCAGAGGGTTGCTACTAAAATGATTATTTTATTTATTTATTTATTTAGACAGTTTTGTATACCGCCTTATCCTTCAATCAAAGCGGTCACAACACAATTGGGGGATACATTTAACACACGGGGATATGAGACACATACACTAATACTTACAGGGAACATGGGCAATGGAGGTGTGAAAGATGTGATTAATGGGCTTCATTATAAAGCATATGAGGACAGACTTAAGGATCTTAATATGTACACCTTAGAGGAAAGGCGGGATAGAGGTGATATGATTGAGATGTTTAAATACCTCCGTGGCATAAATGTTCAGGGAGACAGCCTCTTTCAATTGAAAGCAAGTTCTGCTACGAGGGGACATGGGATGAGGGTGAAGGGAGATAGATTCAGGAGTGATATGCGGAAATATTTCTTTACAGAAAGAGTAGTGGATCCATGGAATAGTCTCCCAGTGGAGGTGGTAGAGATGAGGAGAGTAACTGAATTCAGAAAAGCATGGGACCAACACAGAGGATCTCTAAAGGTAAAAAGTGGACTGTTGTTGTTATGGAAGGACAGACTAGATAGGCCATGTGGTCTTTTTCTGTCATCATGTTTCTGTGTTTCTGTGAAAGTGCAGGGAGCTCTATGTTAGGAATTGCAGCCGGGCGTTTAGCGGGGATTTTACGTCCTTCTGGGACGTATATGTCTGCTAAACATGGGTCAGCATAGACCTTCCATTGCTTCAGTGCAAACTGAGATTGTAAACCCCCAGGAACAGGACAAATACCTACAGTACTTGAATGCAGCTCACTTTACCCTGTTCTTTCTGTGATCCAAAAAGTTGAAAGTAAGCATTAATATTAAATGATTCCTAAATGTCTGGACTGAAAGATAATGAAAAGCAGACCCCTTCCATGACAGAAGGCAGTTGTAGGATCTTCACATCAGGATTTGATGCTTGTACTGTAATCCACCTTGTACACTTCTTGGAGTGAAAAGGCAGAAGTTAAGTCTTAAATTAGATTACAGTAAGTCAAATTAAATTAAATCTCCTGTTTTCAAAACCCCTATTTTTAGGACATTCAGAACAATATATTTTGTTAATGGCCAGTGAGCAATCCAATCTAAACAGGAATTAAGCTTAATCAGCACCCCACTGAGATCTTTACCCAGTGGGGCAAATAGGGGTATATCACCAAGGTAAACATAAGCCTCAAAGCTGGAGGAATGCACATCCTTACCAGGGAGCTCAAAAAGTTGTTAAATTAAGGAGATTAAGTTGACCCCTGGGGAACATTGCTACAAAGGGTTCAGGAAATAGAAGTTATTTCATTAAAACAAACTCAGGTCTGCCAGTCATTTAAAACATTAATAGCTACCTTCCCTTGTGAAGTGAGATATATCCGTTTTTCTCCAGTCTCATGCAGTTTCTTGCCATCTCTCATGTTCCAAATGAAAAGCTGAACTTGTAAGGGGTCCTTTAACTCCTTCAGTATTCTGGGATATAGCCCGTCAGGTGCCATAGTTGTGTCAATACGTCCTCAATAAATGGTAAAATGTTCACTCCACAGCCCCCTTTTCTCTTTGTCTTTTGCCTTTGGTCCATCACCATCTCTAATGCGGAGACTAAACAAAAATGTCTGCTTCTTCGTTCTTTTGACCCTCCTATTCAGTAACGTCCATCCTCTCTAATTCTTATGGGCCCTTTTACTAAAGTGAGTTCTGGTTTTATACCTAGTGCGCCACTACCAAACAAAACCATGGCGCATGATGTACATACCACTGTGTTAACTGTGGGGGGGGGGGGGGGGTGGACAGCATGTCCCTGTCACTTAACGTGCTGCACTATGCCGTAATGCGTGACAAAATTGAAGTGGTGGGAATTGCACCCGCGCTAATTGTGAGCCTTGCAGTTAGCACGAGCGCACTGACTGCGAGACGTTCACCTGCCCACTTTCCACCCCAACTCACCTATGTACCACCCGAAGTCACAAAGCACAGTTAGTGTGGAAATCACACTGTGGTAACTGTGCAGGCCCCACACTAAGAGTTACCGTGAGCCACAGCAAGCGGTTAGCACATGCTCTGAGCTGCACTGACTGCATAGTAACAGGGCCCCTTAGCAATCCCTTTTTAGTCAATCTCTTTTCACTTATATGTCTAAAGATGATTTTATTTCTGTCTTTAATGATTGGCCAATATATCTCCATTTGATCCTCTATCATTCTAACTGTTCTTGCCTCCCTGTCCTTCTCCTGGTAAGTTTGGGTGACCTCCCCCTTCAGTGTCTGTCTGCATTTCTCAAGGGTAATTCCTTTTGCTCGTTTTTCTTCTTCTTTGGTGAGTCACGGTGGTCTTTTTTCATTCTCTTCCTCTAACTAACAGGCCTGACACAAAGATCTGTGAGGAGAGGAAAGCTCTTGAGAACTTGTCAAAGATACTTTTATCTTGGACCAATGTAACGTATCACCTACAACTTGTTTGCTCTTTCAGTGCTCCTTTGATTACTGCTGCTCAGGTTCCTCTGCATTCATAGATCCCTTCGACCCTCATCCTTCTTGACCTTTCTTCTACTTTTGACACTGCTGATCACAACCTTCTCCTTGATGCCTAGTTCTCCCTTGGTTTTCTTCTTGTCTGCCCAGTATTCCGTTTATTTTGATTTTATCCTCTTGCTGTAAAGGGATCCACTGTGTCTGTCCCATGCCGTTTTGAATTCCGTCACTGTATTTGCCCCCACCACTTGCATCGGGAGGGCATTCCAAGCATCCACCACACTTTCAGTGAAAAGTATTTCCTGACATTGCCTTTCAGTTTACCCCCTTGCAGCTTCATGTTATGCCCTCTAGTTTTACAGCTTCCCCGTCTTTGGAAGAGGTTTGTTTGTTCATTATTTCTCCTTAACCCGTTTTGGACAGCTCGCATATTCTTTCTCTCTTCTGGATGATTTATTAGATCTGTTACACTCAAACAACTATGAAATACCGGCAATAATAAAAAAATATTAAAACTTTGCAGAAAATAGAAGTTTCACATAGTGTATGTTTTTCATACACTGGTCCAATATGGTATATTGTCCGTCTTCAGAAAAGATAGGATTCAGTTCCAATATTCATTAACATAAACATACTGTATGATACTATTGAAAGGCAGCTACCTTACCTATTCATGAGATCTTGCATGATCTTATGTTAAGGATGTGGGAAACACCTCTAACCACATCTCCTCATTCTCGAAGACTCAACACCATGTATCGAGTTCCTCCTTGTCCTGGGTTTCAGAAGACTCAATTACCACACCATTCCATGGTGGTGGAATCAGCCATGAGACGGATAAAGAGTGCAAAAAGGCATACATCTAATCCTCCAGGACATGAGTGTAGGACTCTTGATGCCTTTGGATGTCGATCCTTATTTATTTTTATTTATTTATTTCCAGTCTCTTCTATACCACGCTATTCAACATCAGTGCGGTTTACAATAAACATAGAACTACCCATTTCCCAGGGTACTCTGTGTTTACAACGAACTTCCAGGCTTCCTGGCTTTCTGCTAGGATCAGTTCCTATATCTTGTATATGGGAATGTTCCTTAAGGAAGTCACAGGAGACTTAGAGCTTATGAGCCCTCTCCTTCCTGATGATAAAAGGCAAGATTATCTTGCTCTTGTTAAACATGCTCAGGATGTTTCCAAGTTTGTGAATCGTGCAGTCTTTGACTGCTTTGAATGCATAAGCAGAACCTCTGCTATTACCATAGGTGCACGTAGGGTTGCCTGGCTCCAGGCATCTGACTTAGAAATCTGGGTACAGGACAAACTGGGGAATATAACTTGCACAGGAGAGAATCTCTTTGGCAAGAATTGGCAGGAAAAAGCTAATGAGATAGATGCTGACCATATCACTTTGGATAGATTGTCCAGATCTACAGCTGATCCTGCGAGGAAAAGATCCTCTAAGAAACCATTCTTCAGCAAGAAGAAGACATTTTATCCCTCCTATACCCAGCTGGGACATCGTTCAGGTCAGTCTGCCCAAAAGGGACAGCAGCAACAACCTAGACAACAAAGGAAGCCAAAAGCAGCTAAGCCTCAACCGGCTCAGCAGACTCAGCCTCCACAGGGGCTTTGACTCCTGTCTAGAGAACTTTGCCTTCCTGGCCCTGAACGGCCCAGAACCCTACACCATCCCAGGAAGGTTATGTCATTTTGCCCCCAGATGGTGTCAGATAACAGCAGAAAATTGGACTCTGTCTATTGTATGAGAGGGGTACAAGCTTCATTTCCTCAGCATGCCCCCTCCTACAATAGTAAGACAGTTCAATTCTCAGACCTCTCCCAACGAACGGTTAGGTCAAGAAGTCACAATGCTCCTTGCTCCAATGCCCATTCCCCAACGGGGTACAGGGTTTTACTCCCCCTATTTCCTTATTCCAAAGAAAACAGGAGGACACAGACCTATTCTAGACCTCAGAGAATTGAACAAATTCCTGTTCAGAGAGAAGTTCAAAATGATTTCTCTAGGAACTCTGCTGCCATACCTTCAGAGTCAGGATTGGCTTTGTTCTGTAGATCTCAAGGATGCATACACTCATGTTCTCATCCATCCAACTCACTGAAAGTTCCTTCGATTCCTGTTTCAAGGGAAGCACTACCAATACAGGGTTCTTCCTTTTGGCCTGGCTTCTGCACCAAGGGTGTTCACAAAATGCATGGCTGTGGTAGCAGCATTTCTCCGCACCCTGGGAATATTCGTCTTCCCTTGCTTAGGACGACTGGCTCATTCAAGCCCCTTCAGAGCCAGAAGCCAGGGTTGCTCTGTCTCACACAATGCGCATCCTTCAGTATTTGGGACTTGTCAAAAACTTTCCAAAGTCCAACCTGGCTCTCACTCAATCCCTAGAGTTTATAGGAGCTCTTCTGGATACCAGACAGACAAGGGCCTTCCTTCCACAGCCCCGCTGCCTTCGCATTGTGCAGTTAGCTTCCCAAGCAGTGCTAAAACCTCACCTCACTGCTCGGGAAATGTTACAGTTGCTAGGCCACATGGCATCCACCGTGCATATGGTTCCTTATGCTCGCCTCCATATGAGGGCAGCCCAGTGGACCTTATCCACTCAGTGGACTCAGGCGTCAGGTTGCCTGTCAGACAAAATAGCAAACTCAGATCACCTTATTTTGTCCCTCCAATGGTGGCAGTCACCCAAAAACCCTTCTGGTGGGGTCTCCTTTTCAGCAACCCCCACCCCAAGCCACTCTAACAACGGATGCTTCACAGGTGGGTTGGGGAGCCCACCTGCATGGCCTCTCTACCCAGGGTACCTGGACTCCACAGGAGGCCTATCTCCATATCAACCTCCTGGAGCTCAGAGCAATCTTCCTTGCTCTTCGAGTATTTCACACCCAGCTCAGCTACAAGACAATCCTAGTTCAAACAGACAATCAGGTAGCCATGTTCTATGTGAACAAGCAGGGCAGAACAGGCTCTCTGTCGCTGTGCAACGAAGCTGTGCGACTATGGGCCCTCACCAGAGAGCATCAGATTCATCTCCTTGCGGTGTATCTTCCAGGCATTGAAAACTCTTGGGCAGACAGACTCATTCGAGTTCTGCTTCCACACGAATGGTCTCTCCATGCAGACCAGGTGGCCCAAATTTTTCAAATTTGGGGAACCCCGGACATAGACCTCTTTGCAAGTCCGCTGAATGCCAAACTTCCCCGGTTCTGTTCCAGAATTCTGGCTCGAGGTTGTCAGGCCAGGGATGCTTTCCTCCTTCATTTGGGTCAGGGCATCCTGTATGCCTTTCCACCATTCCCCTAATTCCCAAAACCCTGTTCAAGCTTCAGAGAGACAAAGGTCATATGATCCTCATAGCTCCACGTTGGTCACGGCAAATGTGGTACCCTCTGCTCCTACATCTCTCTCAAGCTCCGCCTCTGGAGTTAGGATCTGCTCCAGATCTTCTTTCTCAAGAGGACGGGATGCTGTGGCATCCCAATCCCCAGTCTCTGCATCTCAGGGCCTGGTTGCTGAAAGCCTAGAACGTCACGGTCTTAACCTTTCCCAGCAGGTAAAGGATATCCTTCATGCTTCCAGGAAACCTTCCACAAGACGCTCTTATGCATTTAAGTGGAAAAGGTTTACCATATGGTGCTCGCAGAAGGGTCTTAACCCTCTTGCGATACCTCTGAAATCATTACTGGAGTACCTCCTTCATTTATCAAATGCAGGGCTTAAGACCAATTCAGTGAGAGCCCATTTGAGTGCTATTGCAGCTTCTTTCAAGCCTCTAAATGGACAACCTATTTCCTCTCATAGCGAGATTTATGAGAGGCCTTCTCTTAACGAAGCCTCTCATTAAGCCACCACCGGTGGCATGGGACTTGAATCTGGTACTTGGGCAGCTCATGAAACCGCCCTTTGAACCATTATCCACTACCTCTTTGAAATTCCTTTCCTGGAAAGTTATCTTTCTCATTGCAATCACATCAGCACGTCGCATCAGTGAATTGCAAGCGTTGGTGGCTGATCCTCCTTTTACAAGGTTCCATCATGATAAGGTAGTCTTTAGGACTCATCCACACTTTATGCCAAAGGTGGTTTTGCCCTTTCATTTAAACCAAGCGGTTTACCTTCCTGTATTATTTCCAAGGCCTCACGCCTCAAATGCAGAAAGGAACCTTCATATTTTGGACTGTAAAAGAGCTTTGGCCTTTTACTTGCAAAGGACACAGCAACATAGAAAATCCTCTCAACTCTTTGTTGCTTTTGATCCTAGTCATTTGGGACTTCCAGTCTCTAAAAGGACACTGTCCAGCTGGATTTCACAGTGTATATCTTTTTCCTATGAGAGTAAGAACCTTCCTCTTGAAGGCCATGTCACAGCTCACAATGTGAGAGCCATGGAAGCCTCAATGGCTTATCTTCACTCTGTGTCTATCGACGACATCTGTCGAGCAGCTACTTGGGCTTCAGTACATACCTTCACAGCCCATTACTGCTTAGACAAGGACTCCCACCGGGATGCCTTGTTTGGTTAGGCTGTTCTTCAACACCTGTTCCATACTTAATCAACTCCTACCCACCATCCCTGTTAGGATGCCAGAGATCCATGGGCGGAAGTGGAGCCCTTTCACAAGGGCAGTCAACTTTCTGGGGCCTTCTCCCTGGCATCTGCAGCTAGGGAGTCCCCATATGTGAAGACTACATTCCTGCTTGTTCGTGGAAATAGCATAGTTACTCACCTGTAACAGGTGATCTCTGGGAACAGCAGGAATTTAGTCTTCACAACCCACCCACCTCCCCTAGTAGTTGTATCTTTCTATCTCTCTCTTTCTCTCTTTCCCTCTCTCTTTTGTCTCAGCTTTAAACTCAACTGGAGAGGGACAGTTGGGAAAGGCGGGAAGGCAGCACGCAGGCACTGTGGGATGCTCCCAAAAGCTTTCCTATTGGATGCTGGGGAGCGTTCCCGCGCAGGCTCCATCTGTGCCGACGATATCCATATGTGAAGACTAAATTCGTGCTGTTCCCGGAGATCACCTGTTACAGGTGAGTAACTATGCTTTTTGACATAACGATAATAGCTAAACATAGTTCCACTGAATTTATAACCATTAATTAGTAAACAGTTGAGTAGTAAGTATGGAAACCTTATGTATGTAAAACATACGCTGGTCCAAAACGGGTTAAGTATTTAAAGGTCTGAATCATATCTCCCCTGTCCCACCTCTCCTCCAAAGTGCACATATTTAGGTCTTCAAGTTTCTTCTCATAAGGCTTCTGACGCAGGCTCCAAATAATTTTGGTCGCCTTCCTCTGAACAGTTTCCATTCTTTTTACATCCTTTGCAAGATACGGTCTCCAAAACTGAACACAGTATTCCAAGTGAGGCCTCACCAGTAACTTATACAGCGGCATTAGTACCTCTTCCTTTCTGCTGGTAATTCCTCTTTGTCTCCTCCCATGGTTTTCAGTATAGAAACATAGAAACATGATGACAGAAAAAGACCACATGGCCTGTCTAGTCTGTCCTTCCATATCAACAACTACAACAGTCCCCTTTTTACCTTTAGAGATCCTCTGTGTTTGTCCCATGCTTTTTTTAATTCAGTTACTGCCCTCATCTCTACTACCTCCACTGGGAGACTATTCCATGGATCCACCACTCTTTCCATAAAGAAATATTTCTGCATATCACTCCTGAATCTATCTCCCTTCACCCTCATCCCATGTCCCCTCATAGTAGAACTTGCTTTCAATTGAAAGAGGCTCTCTCCCTGAACATTTATTCCATGGAGGTATTTAAACATCTCAATCATATCACCTCTATCCCGCCTTTCCTCTAAGGTGTACATATTAAGATCCTTCAGTCTGTCCTCATATGCTTTATAATGAAGGCCACTATCATCTTTATGCTGATGACTCTCAAATTTGTCTGTCTACACCTGAAATCTCTCCAGAAATCCAGGCTCGTTTCTCAGCCTGTTTATCTGATATTGCTGCCTGGATGTCCCAGCGCCATCTAAAATTGAACATGGCTAAAACAGAACTCCTTATCTTTCCCCCTGAAGCTGTCTCCTACCTTTTTTCTATCTCTGTGGATAACACTCTACTTCTCCCTGTTTCCTCAACTTGCAACCTTGGGGTCATCTTTGACTCTTCTCTCTTTCTCTGAACACATCCAACAGATAGCTAAAACCTGCTGTTTCTTCCTCTATAACATCAGTAAAATGTGTCTCTTCCTTCCTGAACACACTACTAAGACCCTTATCCACTCTCTAGCCACCTCTCGTATAGACTATTGCAGCTTGCTGCTTTCTGGTCTCCTTCAGAATCACCACTTTCCCCTTCAGTCTGTTAGAACTCGACCACAGTGCTAATCTTCTGCCAGTCTCACTATGCTCACATAACCCCTCTTCTCAAGACACTTCACTGACTCTCTACCCAAACCCTCTATTCAAACTTCTCCTACTGACTTATAATTGTATTCATTCTGTAGCTCCTCACTATCTTTCTTCTCTTCGCTCATTCTGTCTTGTTGCTCCATATGCTCGGAACAAACAGCATAGTTACTCACCTGTAGCAGGAACAATTCCTCATGTGAACAGCAGGAATAAGTCCTCATGTATGGATGACATCATCAATGGAGCCCCACATGGAACACTCCCCACCTTCCAAAGGAAGCCTTTAGGAGGTACACCACACATGCGCACCTGCCCTCCTGTCTGCCATGGCGCCATCTTCTCCAGTCTAATAACATATCAGGAGCCAAAAAGGCAACTCCCCAGGGAGTTGGGAGTCCCATATGTGAGGATTTATTCCTGCTGTTCATGGAGAACACCTGCTACAGGTAACTATGTTTTCTCCATGAACACGCAAAAAATAAGTCCTCACATATGGGACTCCCAAACTACAGGCTAGCGAAACCCAAGGAGATCAACAGCTTAATAGGGCAACGAAACTGGAGAAGTCAGAAAGAAAGTAAGATAGTCCCACCAAGGGACTCATTTGATTCAACATCCACAGCAGACTTCAACCTGAGGGGTTTTAGCAGGTAGTCTGGATGGACAGAAGGGCTGGTAGGCAGTTATTGACTAAGATTTTTTTTTTTTTAAATTTCTCTTAATATACCGCGCTCTTCAACATCAGTGCGGTTCACATGGAACAATTATGTTTTACGGTGGGTTAACCGTAAAACTACAGATAAACAGGAAAGTCAACTTGGATGGTAAAAAATTAAAATTAAAATTAACTATTTACACATATTTAAACATAGTATTATTTACATAATATACATTATTTGGGAGAACATAGCATTTATCTTGGACGCATCCAAAGATCCAAAGAGATGCCAGAGAATGACCTGGCCAAAATTGCTATCCCATCGAGAATCCCCATCCAGACAGTAATAGGCTGAAAAGGTATGGACCAAAGACCATGTCGCAGCCCTGCAGATTTCCTTTGCAGAAATAGAGCGGAGGTTGGCCATCAATGCAGCCATCACATGGATGTTATGAGCCGTGACATGACCTTCAAGGCTCAACTCAGCCTGGGAATATGCATGAGCGATACAGTCCGCTAGCCAAAGTGCGCTTCAAGACAGCACATCCAGATTACTGGGGTCAAAGGAAATGGACAGCTGGATGGACTGGTGGTGCACCTTCATGCATTCCAGGTAGAAGGCTAGTGTTTGCATGCAGTCCAACATATGCAATGTCGCCTCTCCCCGGTTAGTGTGCAGCTTGGGGAAGAAAGTCAGTAGAACTATTGACTGGTTGAGGTGGAGTACTGAGACCACCATTGGTAGAAAGCAGGGGTGTGTGCAGAACACCACCCTGTTCTGGTGAAACCTAGTATATTGGGGAGTGAGTGACCAGAGGCTGGAGCTCACTGATGCGTCACGCCAATGTTATTTCCATCAGAAAGAGGACCTTCCAGGTCAGGAACTATAGGGGGCATAAGTCCAGCAGCTCGAATGGGGCCCAAATCAGCTGGGTGAGTACCACGTTGAGATCCCAACCCACTGTTGGGGATGAGCAGGGGCTTCAAGAGAAGCAGACCTCTCATGAACTGAGTCACAAGAAGCTGGTCCGAGATGGACTTCCCCCCAGAGCCGCAATGATATGCTCCTATCATGCTGAGGTGAACTAGCACCGAATTGGATTTCATGCTGGAGTTGGAGAGATACAGAAGGTACTCCAGCAGCTGGTCTATGGCACAGGAGAAGGAGTCCAATGCCCTGCCCATGCACCTGGTGGCAAACCTCCGCCACTTTAGTGCATAGGCTTTGTGTGCTGAGTGCTTGCGGAATGCCAGAAGGTTGTTGATGACATTCTCTGGAAGACTGAGCTCAGAGAGGACTACCTGCTCAGCATCCATGCCATGAAGCTAATGAGTGGACATCGGGGTGCAGCAAGGATCTGCCTTCCTTTGAGATGAGGTCCGGGGTGGAGCCAAGGAAAGAGGCTCTCTTTGCAAGAGTTGCAGCGGGAGCCATGGCTGCCGAGGCCAATAGGGGATGAAGATGATCATGGAGCCCTTGTGAGCCTGGAGCTTCAGGAGGGTGTTCGCCATGCTTACAGCAAGCCCTCCCTCAGTGGAGGAGGAAGGCATCTGAAGCCAGGTGGTTGCCGGCAGGACTCCGAGAGCAGGACCAAGCCACCTGGGCATTGTGTGCCATGGTGAAGAGATCCACCTCAGGAGTGCCCCACTCTCGAAAGATCTGGTTCACCACCACCCTCTTGAGGTGGTCCACAAGACCATTGAGCTTGCTGGGCAGGTAAGTCGCCCAGAGGTCCATGCCATGTAGCAGGACAAACTTCCACAGTCAAATAGCCTCCCATCAGAGGAGGTATGAGCCTGTGCCGCCCTGCTTGTTCACATAGAACACTGCCACCTGGTTTTCCATTTGGATCAGGACCTCTTGATTGGCCAGGTGCACTCGGAAGGCACGGAAGGCATTTGCTATCACCCAGTGCTCGAGAAAGATAATCTGAAGCAGGCTTTTCTGCTCAGATCACCGGCCCTGGGTGCACAGACCGTCCAGGTGCACTCCCCAGCCCAGCTTGGATGCATCCGTTATGAGCATCTTGTAGGAAGCTGCTGATTGAAATGGGAGGCCTTTCAGCAGGCTCCCCAGCTCAAGCCATTAGGGAAGGGACCACACCAGGGGTGTAGTTACTGCAATCTTGTCCCAAAGGTGGACCATTGCCTGTTTTCATTGTGTGCTTAAGGTCCACTGGGTCTGTTGCATGAAGAGATGGGCCCGAGGGTGACATGCACCGTGGCGAGCTGTTGGGTAGTGCTGGTGCTGCAGCTGCACATCACCACCACTTCAACGAGCCACTGTATTTGGTCCACTGGTAGAAAGGCCCACACCCGAGTGGTGTTGAGAAGGGCCCTGATGAACTCCAACTGCTGCATGGGTTGGAGATGGGGTTTCAGGTAGTTGATCACGAAGGCCAAGTGCTTGAGCACCTGGATGGTGAGCTTGGCCAACTGCTGGATATTATTATTATTATTTATTTATTTACATTCTCTTATATACCGCGCTATTCTGCATCAGTGCGGTTTACATTGAACAAACTGAAATTACATTGAACAGGGCATTATAACTTGGAGATAACTATTTTACAGGGAACATGGGCTATGGAGGGTTAAGTGGCTTGCCCAAGACCACAAGGAGCACCTGTGGGACTAGAAACCCCAGTCCTTCCGGCCCAAGGTTGCTGTCCTCTAGTGGGATTTGAACCCCCGACCTTCCGGCCTGAAGTACCTTGCCCCAACCACTAGGCCACTCCTCCACTCCATATTGTCTGACATGGGATCTTTGATAAGCTGGTCGTCCAGGTACGGGAAGATGAAGACTCCCATAGTCTGGAGGAAGGCAGCTATGACTGCTGAGCACTTTGTGAAGACCCACTGGGCTGAGGCCAGCTGGAAGGGAAGCACTTGGTACTGAAAATGCTGGCAGCCCAACATGAACCATAGATACTATCTGTGACTTGGATGGATCGGGATGTGTGTACACATCTTTTTGATCCAAGGAGCATAGCCAGTCACCCTGAAGAAAGTACAAAAGAAGCATCTCTAGTGAGACAATTTTGAACTTCTTGCGCATGAGGAACTGCTTCAGGTTTCACAGGTCCAGGATGGGCCGAAACCTGCCGGTCTTTTTGGGAACCAGGAAGTATCTGGAATAGAAGCCCTGACTAACCTGAGTCTTGGGAACCGGCTCAATGGCTAACTCAGCTAGCAGATTGGAGACTTCTTTCTGCAGTAGGCTCCAGTGGATGGGGTCCATGGAGTATTCCCCAGGGATGTATGGGGGTGGCAGCTGGATGAGGTGCATCCGATATCCGCTTTGGATGATCTGCAGCACCCAAGTGTCTGAGGTGTCGAGGGGCCACCAGTGGGCAAAGTGGGCAAGCCACCCCCCTACCTGCAGAGGTGCCTCAGTGGACAGTGGCCAACTGGCTATGCTCCTGAGGAACCCATCAAAAACCCTCCCATGGGCTGCATGGCGGGCTGTGCCTTAGGGATCTTCTCCCTCCACAGCTGGTGGGCTGCCTGGTAACACCAGAGGGGGCTTGGGTATAAGGCCTTCTTAGCCTGATGCTTCTTCTACTCAGGATCCACGGTTTTCTTAGAGAGCCTCGAGAGAGTTACATGCTCCTTCTCATGCTCCTCTGCCTATTCCTCCACTGGTTTCCTGAAGAGGTTCTCACCTTGGCAGGGAACATTGGCAATCTTTTCCTGGACCCACTGTTCTAGGTCAGAGGACTGAAGCCACACCATCTGGTGGACGGTAATGCCCACCGCTGCCACCCAGCTAATGGATTCAAAGGCATCATAGGTGCCATGCACCATGAATTTGGAGCAGTCTTTGTCATGGGCCATGAGGCCCCAAAATGACTCATGGATAAGGGCAGCAAGGTCCTCCAGGTCCAGCATGATATCCTTGTGGAGCATGCTCACATGTGTTTGGCAGGGTTCATGCCTCGTGGCCTGGAAGCACAGAGGAGTGAGTCTTGGCACTTTTCTCCCACATCAAGGCCAATTCAACTATGATGGAGTTGTGTGGCAGCTAAGGACAGAGGAGGCAGGAGCTGGTAGGCCATGAGTGCAAAAACGCCAGTGGGTTTTCGTGGCCAGTTGCTGCTGCTCTCTACAATGGTAGAGATTTTGTGGTGCTGCCTACTGAGGTCTGCCACCCAGGTGGTCGCCTAGTCCCTGGACTGGTTCTGACTTCACCCACGCTCTTCCCAAACCCTGCCCATGCACATGCCCACAGTGAAAGTACATATAATTGGGTTGAGGTGCGTACTTAAAAAATCACACTGAATAATGTACTTGCATACATGGCCATTAACACACAAACATCACTAAAATACCATGATTTACATGCATAACATTGATGGTGTATAACTTTACATGGCTCCTAATCAAATTATCCCCCAAAGTATGAATACATGCGATCTTGTAGGCGCATGTGTTAATATACACATAAATGGGCTGCACAATTTTACAAAAGGCCTTTCTATGCAAGAAGTCTAAAAAGGCACCTATTTTATGAAGGCAATCTCCCCAAAAAATCTCAGCTGATTTTAGAGCTCCATTCCTTATTACCAAGCACAAATATAACTCACAAAAAAATCTATAGAAATTTTTGCGGACCATCAAAATATCTTGGCACTCAGATATAAAATCATCTTAGGTGCACATGCATTTTCATTGTAAGTCCACTTCTTATATATTATCAAAATGTTGCAACAGTTTATCACTTCCTCCAATGTTGTATAAATATATTTCATGTATTAAATCTAACCTCTGACATAGTAGTAATTTATTTATTTAACTGGGTTTATATACAGCTCTATTTTGCAGGCAAAACGGTTTACAGAAAACATTACATAGCAATATGGTATTATACATTTAATAGGAAGGTTAACTTGGATAACTTATAAAATGGTTAAACATGGATAATTAATAAATTAATTCTTTATAGTGGGGGAGATGTCAGGTGTCAAGGAGGGGGTGGGTCCAATGTAGCGCTGGGCAGGTAGTTGCTAACAGTTCTTCCTGGATACTGTGGTATGTTTTCATAGTAATGCTGGAATAAATGGGTCTTTAGTGCCCCGCAGAAGCTTCTGAGGCCGGTGTTGGCACAAATCTGTCCTGGGAGTATGTTCCAGAGAGTTGGTGCATATAAAGAAAATGCTCAATTACAGGTGGTTTGGCTGCTTTTGTGGTAGGGATCTTAAGAATATTTTGCAGGTTTTGTCATCTACTTCTCTTGTCAGGTGTCATGTGTATGAAAGATGAGTTTGTGGATAGACTGTGTATTATTTTAAATATAGTCAGTAGAACGTTTATGCAGAGAGCTACTGGTAGCCAATGCAGGTGCATTGGTATTGGTGTGATGAATTCTGACCTTGAGGCTCCTTGTAGAGCAAGGGCGGCAGTGTTTTGTGCCATCTGTAGTGGTTGCAAGGTATATTTTGGGAGGCCTTGGTAGATAAGGTTGCAGTAGTCGAAATGTGAAAAGACGAGGGCTTGGGGCACAGTACAGAAATCATGTGCTTTGAGGAGTGGACATAGATGGTGAAGTGTTCTAATCTTTTGGTATACTGATTTAGTGGTTTTATTGACGTGGGACTGCATGCTTAGACGTTGGTCAAGGGTGATTTCAAGATAGCTGACTTTACGTTTTACCTCCAGTTCTGCATTTCTTACTTTCAAAGTTGACAGGGGGGGTGAATGACAGGTCTCTGGTTATGTGCATTCCTTCAGTCTTCTTGTAGTTAACTGTAAGGTTGTGAGCCATTGTGAGACTGTATTGAAACAATCTACTATTGTAGTGTGGTCGGGTTTATCTGTAGAGAAGGGTGCATATATCATTGGCGTATACATAGTAATAGATATTGAAGGACTGTATTAGTGAACATATTGGCTGTATGTAAATTCTCACTATTTGCCCCCACAGTATGGAACTCTCTCCCACCAACACTAAGAGAAAACCCAGATTTGTCAGAATTCAGAAAAAAGCTAAAAACATACCTCTTTCAGAATGAATACAGCATGAACGCGGACTCAAGGGCTCAACCACCTTAAAATACTCTCTAATGCACAACAGACAAATCCTCCGGTATATGGACAGAGTAGCCCAATCCAACCAGTAGAAACGTTGTTGTTAAGTGCCGTCGAGTCGGAGTCGACTCATGGCGACCTTCTGGATAACTATCCTAAATTGTGTTCGGTCTTCAGTCAGGCGACTCATTGTTGACAGACTGGTACCCGTAGCTGCTGTTATTGTATCGATCCATCTCATTGCTGGCCTTCCTCTTTTGCATTGACCTTCTATCTTGCCAAGCATAATGTCTTTCTCTAATGATCTCTCTCTTCGCATGATGTGTCCAAAGTATGAAAGTCAAAGTCTTGTCATCTGAGCTTCTAAAGAAAGCTTAGGTTTGATCTCCTCTAGTACCAACTGGTTTGTTCTTCGGGCAGTCCATGGTATACACAGTATTCACCGCCAGCACCATAATTCAAAGGCATCAATTTTCTTCCTATCTGTCTTTTTCACTGTCCAGCTTTCATATCCATATGATGTTATTGAAAATACCATGGCTTGAACAAGTTGAATCTTTGTATGGAGAGAGACATCTCTGCTCTTGAGAATCTTATCTAGGTCTTTCATAGCCATTCTGCCAAGAGCAATGCGTCGTCTGATTTCTTGACTGCTTGTTGCTTCTTTATTGATAGTTGATCCAAGTAGGTTAAAGTTGTTCACAATTTCAATTTCTTCTCCTTCAACGATGAACCTGTTGATTATGCCAGTTGTCATGATTTTTGTCTTCTTTACATTAAGGTGCAGGCCCATTTTGAGACTATGTTCTTTGATTGTGAGAAGCAAATGTTTCAGATCATCTTCACTTTCAGCCAGTAATGTGGTATCATCAGCATAGCGAAGGTTGTTGATGAGTCTTCCACCAATCTTCACACCTCTGTTGTCTTCATACAATCCTGCTTCTCTGATGATTTGTTCTGCATATAAATTAAACAGGTAGGGGGAAAGTATGCAGCCTTGTCTTACACCTTTGCTTATTTTAAACCATTCTGTTTCTCCTTGTTCCATTCGAACTGTTGCTTCTTGATCGATGTACAGATTGCGCAAGAGAACGATCAGGTGTTCTGGTATACCCATGCATCTTAATGTGGCCCAGAGTTTCTCATGGTTTACACAGTCAAAAGCCTTGCTATAGTCGATAAAGCACAAATAGATATCATTTTGGTATTCTTTAGTCTTTTCAAGGATCCATCTCACATCCGCAATGATGTCTCTCGTTCCTCGCCCTTTCCTGAACCCTGCTTGCACTTCAGGTAGTTCTTGTTCCAGGTATGGTTGTAGTCTCTTTTGAATAATCTTCAGTAGAATCTTGCTGGGATGTGGGATCAGAGCGATTGTGCAATAATTTCCACAGTCAGTTGGATCACCTTTCTTTAGTATTGGTATAAACATAGAAACATAGCTGTAAATAGTTGATGTTAATTTGTTAAACTACTGTTGTACTGTGTTTACTGTTCCAGTTTCACGTAAAACAGTGTGCTGACCAGGCCCTGTTATACAATTGTTGATTGTAAACCACTTTGAATTGTAGAAAGGCGGTATAGAAATAATTTTTAAATAAATAAAATAGTGACAGGTGTGGGACTTCTTGTGATTGATCATATATGACTGATATGTGCAGTCCTATTTTTATTTGTTGTTGGCATCCTGTTAAGCAAGATTAGATCCAGTTCAAGGCTATATTATTCTGACTTCCTGTAAGTGACATAATAAAGTGTTGTGGGATATTGAGTCGAATGCTGACGTCAAGTTCATGAAGATCAAAATGAACCCTTGTTTTGATTTCTCTTTGCCTTTTATGAGTCTGTCCAGAAGGGAGGTTATAAGCGTTTCAGCTCCATGATGTTGCCTGAATCCATGTACTATGTGTTGCTTTATATTTCTGCATTGGTGTTCATGCTGTCATATTCAGCAGTTGTTCAAATATTTCATCAATGCTCATTCCTTCATCATCAGCACATACTGAAAGGAAAACATGCTGTTACTGTTTATCACACGATCATCCACATAATTAGTTTAAATCGGTGATTGCTATTCTATTTCTAAAGTAAAGTAAAGGTGACACCGGCTTTTTTATTTTTTTGTGCCGTCAAGTCAGTGCTGACTCCTGGCGACCCAGCCGCCTCTGGGTTTTCTTGGTAATGTATCATTGGAAGTAGATTGCCAGGCCTTTTCCTCTGAGGTAATGGAGGGTAAAGTGACTTGCCCAAGGTCACAAGGAGTGCCATTGAAAATCAAACCCTTAATCTTCTGGGTACTAGGTAGTTGCTGTAACCAATAGGCTCCTCCTCCACTCTGCTTCACTCCACATGGGCTTTACACACAGAAGAAGCTTTACCAAATTATCCCCTAAAGGTGTGAAGCAGAGTGGAGGAGTAGCCTAGTGGTTACAGCAACTACCTAGTACCCAGAAGATTAAGGGTTTGATTCTCATTGGCACTCCTTGTGACCTTAGGCAAGTCACTTTACCCTCCATTGCCTCGGAAGAAAAAGCTGGCAATCTACTTCCAATGATACATTGCCAAGAAAATCATCAAAGTAAAACTGTGCATATATGTTCATTTTAAAAACTAGGGCAAAGGGTGCAGGTGAAAAGCACCTGTGGACTATGCAACAGAGTGGGGAGTTGGGAAAATTGCCATCAAAAGGCATTACTGAGGGGTGAACTCAGAAAGGAGGTTGTTCTAATCCTAGAGGCTGGGGAAGGTTCCCAGTTCACCAACCTATCAGGACTACAACTCTGCTAGGATGCTAAAATAATTCCTGATAACCGATCAGGAGTTGGGAGAATGAAAAAAAAGATTTTTGTGTTGCTCTAAAGTTCATTTCCTTTTTATAGGACTAGTCTAATGCTTAGAGCAGTAATTTGTGAACCAGGAAAGCCAGGGTTCAAATTCCACTGATGATTCTTGCGATCTTGGACAAGTCGCTTAAGCTTCCATTGCTTGAGGTAAAACAGATTGTAAGCCCTCTGGAGCAGGGACATACAGTACCTACTCTGCCTGAATGTAATTTGCTTTGAACTACAGTACTACTGCCGGCCTATCTGACATCGCTGCTTGGATGTCTCACCGCTGTTTGAAATTGAACATGGCCAAAACAGAACTTCTTATTTTTTCCCCCTAAACCCTCCACCCCCTTCCTCCGTTCTCTATCTCTGTAGATAACATTCTTCTACTTCTTGTTTCCTCAGCCTGTAACCTTGGGGTCATCTTTGACTCCTTGCTCTCCTACTCCACACATATCCAACTGATTGCTAAAACCTTTCTCTATAACATTAGCAAAACTCACCCCTTCCTTTCTGAACACACTACTAAAACACTTATCCACTCTTTAGTCACCTCCCATCTTGACTATTGTAACCTCCTCCTTGCTGGTCTCCCTCTGAGTCATCTCTCTCCCCTTCAATCTGTTCAACACGCTGCTGCACGGCTAATCTTCTGCCAGCCCATTATACTCATATCACCCCTCTTCTCAACTCACTTCATTGTCTCTCCTTCTGTTTCCATCTTCTCCTTCTGACCTATAAATGCGTTCATTCTACTGCTCCTCACTACCTTTCCTCTCTCCACAGACCACTCCTCGTGAACTCCGCTCTTCTAATGACTTGCTTTTCTCTGTGCTCTTTTCTTCCACTGTCAACTCCAGACTTCGATCCTTTCACCTTGCTGCTCTTTATGCCTGGAAAAAAACTACCTGACTCTGTACATCAGGCTCCATCTCTGCCCATTTTCAAATCCATGCTAAAAGCTTACCTCTTTGAGGCTGCTTTTGGATCCTGATCCCTTGTTCCCCTACCTTTCCCTATTTGTACCCCTTTTCTCAGCTGCTGTATTGTCTGTCTTGTTGAGTTTGTAAGCTCTGACGAGCAGGGACCATTTTTCTACGTGTATATGTACAGCGCTGCATAAGCCTTGGAGCACTATATAAATGATTAATAGTAGTAGTAGTAGTAGTTCCTCCACCCGATTTCAGGGAGAAGGGGATGGCCTTGGCCATGTCCCTAATAAAGTCCTAGAAGGACATGTCCTCTGGAGATGGCTTGTGCTGCTCGGGGGGAGGTGATGGGTCGGACAGAAGGCCCAGAGACCAAAGGTCCGAGACCGTCGTTTCCTCCTCAGTTTCCAACTCTGATTCGAATTCCAAGAGGAAATAAAAGTAGTGCCGGGTCTCCTCCTTCCACCAGTTCCTTGGCTTGGGAGAGGATGGGCACTGGTATCGCCTGGTGTGCCAAGGTGGTGGGCAGGGCTTGGGTCTCCAGAAAGGGGTGGACAGAGCATGGTGATGATGCTCTTGGTGCTGTGAAGCCTGCATTTTGCAAGGCTACTACCGCTGCCAAGTGAACTTCGTGGGCTTGAAGGCATTCCTCCAGAACCACCACCTGGTAGGGGCCGATGCCTCATCCGCGGACACCGGCGTCGACGCCTCAGGTGGGAACTCCACGATGATTGGTGCATTGGAAGACATCTGGCAGCCCTCCTGGGCAATGGGGGGTCAACACCCTGTCTGGGTCTATTCCTCCTGCCGGGCAAGTTTAACTGGTTGCTCCCGGCCATCGTTTTCTGCATCATGTTGAGAAGGGCTGCGATGCCGCTGCACCCAGTGCTTGCCCTTTGACATCGATGGCTTGTCAAAAAGCCTTCTCTTACTGCTCAAGCCACTCTGCTCCAACTGGGCATGTAGTTCCTTCCCCTTGGATGCCTCCGTAACCTTGACAGTTGTTGATGACGGAGTCGGGGTTGAGGATGCTGAATCCAATGAGCCAAAGGGGGACTCCTGTTTTCTTGACCCTTTAGTCCTCGTTGCGTCATCTGCAAGCAAAGCTCACAGGATGCAGGCTGATGGTGAGGTCCAAGGCATTGCAAGCACCTGTTGTGGCGGTCAGTGGCCGAAATGGTTTTGCTATACTTGGTGCATTTCTTAAAGCCACCTGCAGACTTAGACATGCTGAAAAATACTATCTTGGCAAAGGTAAACTGGAGAGCTGCTGTGGGTGAGTAAAATCACTTCAAAGCGGTAAAGACGCTAAAAAGTGAGAAAAAAACAAAACAAAATCTAAGTTGGCAAGACCGACTAAGCCAAAGACAGGCAGCAAGAAAAAGGGGGGGGGGGGGGGGAAGCTGGTTCACAAAGACCAGAAAGAAAACCATTTTCCGGACTGCAGGAACATGTCCTAGGGGCTCCGTGGAAAAGAGAAGACTGGGGAAGATGGTGCCATGGCAGGCGAGAAGGCAGGAGGCAGGCATGGTGTTCCTCCCAAAGGCTTCCTTTGGAAACTGGGGAGAGTTCCATGCAGGGCTCCATTGGTGACATCATCCATACATGAGAACTTAGTTCCTGCTTGTTCATGGAGTACATCTGAGTTAGTACACTAAGCTCCTTCTCTGACCCTATTTAAATCCAGGCTAAAAAACCCTCTTCTTCGAGGCTGTGTTTGCATCCTGATCTCTTTATTTTCCTGCTTATAACCTATCTGATTCTCCTTGAATTACCCCAGTCCCAGTTGTCGTGTGGTCTGTCTTAATTAGATTGTAAGCTCTGATGAGCAGGGACTGTCTTTTACTTGTACATATACTGCGCTGCTTACACCTCATAGCACTTTACAAATGATAAATAATAGTAGTGGTAGTAGTAGTAGATCCCCTACTTCTAACCAGGCTAGAGAAAAATATGTGCTGATCTGACTTTAAGTTCTCTCCAGCTAGCAATTACTTGACTGGGACTCATGATCCAAGCTAAATATATTAGGACAAAACTGAAAGGAGATCTAAAACCAAAGGAGAAGCAAGGAGAGCAAATGAATAGATTACTGCACTTTATCGACATCTATTGGGTATTTGAAATATTCCTTCATTCTACAGCAAATTTGTCCCCTGGACACTACACTTGCTTATGCATGAAATACATTTGCATATATTGGAAACACACTATATGCAAATTTTGCTCATGCATCTCTGATGTGGATATCCTGAAAGCCCAACTAACTACAATTTGAAATCCATGTTCTGAATTACCCCCCACCCCCTCTCTCCAAAGATGTGGCTTCCTGGCAGGGCCATAGCAAGCATTGTGCGAGTGGTACAGTATGGTAGGGGCACTTATGTCATCACCGGGGCTTCCAGAAAGCCCAATAAGAGTAAGAGCAACTGAATGGTGAGGGTGCACCAAGTTCACAAGTCACCTAGGATACATTTCTAGCTTGCTACAGTTCTGCGTTCATCTCACCCTTGATCTTTACAAGAAAATAATGACTTCCTGTTTTCTACTTGTAGTACCTCTGCTGATGCACTCACGCAGAAGATTGAACACTGAAAACACATTATCTTATTATCACCATTAATAATAAGAAGCTGACACAGGAAATATGCGTGAAGATATGAAATGCATTCTACGAAAGCTTGCTTTTGCTCATAGAGCAGTGCGTGCTTTTGATGTTGCCTTTCATTACTAGATTTACAAAGAAAAGCAAAAAGAACTATATGGCAGGATCAGTAGTCAAGAAGTTACTGAAGGACAAGAGCCACTGAAGTTATTGCGGACAATACGTTGAAATCCTTAGCTCGGTATATGGTGCCAGTCAACAAGGCAAATAGAATGTTAGGAATCTGGAAAGGAACGGAGCCTTTCATAAAGCCTCTGAATGCATCCACGGTACAACCGCAACTGGAACACCTCAAAACAGGTACAGAGAAGGAACGGCAAAGTGACAAAGGCGATGGATCGATTTCCCTCTGAAGAAAGAGTAAACTGGGGGACTTGAATAAGTGGGGTGGAATGAGTAAATAGGGAACAGCTGTTTACATTTTCCAATACTATTAAGACTGGAGGGTACTCCATGAAACTAATAGGTAGCACATTTAAAATAAATCAGAGAAAGTATATTTTTTTACTGAATGCACAATTAAACTATAGAATGTATTTCCAGAGGATGTGGACGAAGCAGCATAACTGGTTTTAGAAAGGGTTTAGACAAGTTCTCTTAGCACCATCCCCAGCTTTATCTTTATTTCTCCGAGTCAATATGCCGCAGCCAGTGCTGCCTTTAGCATTCACTTCCAATGAAGAGCCCTGCGCATTAGAAGTGATTCGTAGAAATAAAGATGAAGCTGGGGATGGTGCTGCACAATGCTGGAACTGCATGCATAATGAGTTGTGCCAGCTCCTGGGCCCACCATCTGAGTCCCCACTTACTCTCGCCATACCCAGTCTTAGATTCTGTCGTCTTCTTTTCTCTCACCCATTTTTAAAGTCCCAATCCCAGCTCTCCCCCATCTCCCTTTCCTCTGTACTACCTCCTACATCCCTTCTGCACACCCGCCCATCTATTCCCATAAATAGGAAAAGAAGTGACAGGGATCTTGAATGACTTTTAGAAGACTGTGTTCACGAGGAGCCAACTAACCAAAAAGTAAACAAAGTGATGGGCTTGGATGAGATACATCCGAGAATACTGAAGGAACTTGGGGGACATTCTAATGGCTCCACTGACTGAACTTTTCAATGCTTCTTTAGAGTCAGGAATGGTCCCAGAGGACGGAGAAGGGCATATGTGGTCCCTTTACACAAAAACAGAAGTAACGATGGTGTTGAAAACTACAGGTTGGTTAATCTAACCTCTGTGGTGAGTAAATTATTGGAAAGGCTACTGAAAGAGAGAATAGTGAGGTTTCTGGATTCCGATGGATTGCAGGATCCAAGGCAGCATAGATTTACCAGAGGCAGGTCTTGTCAGACAAATCTGATTGATTTCTTTGACTGGGTGACCAGGGACTTAGACCGAGGGAGAGCCCTAGATGTGGTGTACTTATATTTCAGTAATGCCTTTGACACCATTCCACACAGGTAACTTTTATAAACAAACTGAGCACCCAAGGGATGGACCCTAAAGTTACTGATTGGGTTAGAAATTGGTTGATTGGGAGGCGACAAAGAGTACAGGTAAATGGAGCTCACTCTAAGGAGAAGGATGTTACCAGTGGTGTGCCATAGGGCTCTGTCCTTGGCCCGATTCTTTTTAACATCTTTGTTAGTAATATTGTGGATGGGCTGTCGGGTAAGGTTTGCCTCTTTGCAGATGATACCAAAATCTGCAATAGAGTAGATACCCAGGAAGGAGTAGATAACATGAGATCTAGCTAAGCTTGAAGAATGGTCGAGAATTTGGCAGCTGAGATTTAATGCTAAAAAATGCAGGGTCATGCATTTGGGTTGCAACAATCCAAGGGTGTGGTACAGTGTAGGGGGCAAAGTACTTCTGTCTTGAAAGAAGAGCAGAACCTGGGTCTGATTGTTTCTGATGATCTTAAACAGGTAGAAAAGGTGACGGCAAAAAACAGAAGGATGCTTGGGTGCATATGGAGAGGAATGGCTAGCAGAAAAAAGGAGGTAATAGTGCCTCTGTATAAGTCTCTGGTGCGACCTCATTTAGAGTATTGTGTGCAATTCTGGAGACAACACCTTCAAAGGACATAAATAGGATGGAGTCTGTGCAGAGGGTGGCTACCAAAATGATTAGTGGTCTTCATTATAAAACATATGAGGACAGACTTAAAGATCTTAATATGTATTTTTTTTAAATGCCTTCAAGTTAATGCTGACTCCCCGGTTCATCTCTGCACAGCCACGGGAGTAAACAGTGGCATTTTCCTTTACTCTTGTGGCTCTGATAAGTCGCAGATGCCAGCGCTTCGGAATTCTTGGAGGTTAAACAGGGGCACTTCCTGTCTCTTGCACAAGACAGGAAGCGCCCCTGTTTAACCTTCAGGAAATCAGCGGCTGTGACTTATCACAGGCGTGGGAGTAAAGTAAAACACTGCTGTTTACTTACATGGCTGTGTAGAGATGAACCAGGGCACTGGGCTTCGAGCCTCATCGACTCCCTCTGAAGCCAGTCAGGCATATGCCTAGGGTTGGTCCTGCTTGGGGGGGTGGGGGGGGGGGTGGGGACATCTAGTGATGGCAACCACTGGAGGATGGTGCCCCCCCTGCCACACTTACCCCATTTACCGAGTAGTGCCGCCCCTGCATTTACCCCTAAAGTAAGTGGGAGCAGCATAGTTGATGCCTTCAAAGGTTTGTACCCTAAGCTGTTGCCTATGTTGACTAAGCCTAAATCTGGGCCTGATGGACCTTGGCTTTTGAATGCCAGGCGCCTGTGACCAAAATTGGCCACAGTTAGAGACCGGATGCTTGGCTCCAGGGATGTGACTGAGTATGGCGCATCTTATAGAGCTGATATTCAAAGGCCACTCACCGGGATATTCAGAGGTCCTAACATGCTTAACGATGCTTAATATGCCCGGTCTCTGCCACTGAACATCCCGATGCTAGCCGACTAGTGTCAGGGCTTTCCAGGGGTGAAGCAGGATGGCACCCAAGGATAACTGGTTTTCCTTAACTGGTTCAAGTTAGGGTGAAAAAAAAGGCTAGCCTAATTTTACCCAGTTAAGGATAAATGATTAGCTAAATCACTAATCGGGCAAACACTACTCCAGCATTGAATATCTGGATTTAAGTTAAAATTGTGCTGGCCCCTAGGTTCTTATGACCCTATGTTCTTATGCATGTAGTGGCGAATTGACAGGACTGAAACTTAATGGAGGATTATTTGCAGTTTATTCAATAAATAAAACCTTACAAACTGGTGTCAAAAAATAATCCCTAAAGTTGTCTGATGCATCACAAATCTTTTGAGTGTGTAGCAACCTGAGCTTGAAAAACCTTCATTTCCTTCAAGTCCAGTTACAGAAAGTAGAAATGAGAAAAACTATAGAAAACGGACAATAGAAACAAGAAGCAGCATGCTTATGTTCTTCAATGAACAATTAAAAACAATAAACAATGACAACTGTGATTTTTGCTTTTCTGAAATTAATTTTCCCAAGACTATATTGGTTGAACTCAATGCAGGCTGATTTTGGGGAATCCTTCATCAGACTATAATTGTGTATAATGTTTTTGTTTGGAGAAGGCAAACTCAATTACTTAGGCATGTAAATTTGCTTTTGTTGGGAGACCCACAACATAACTGGAGATTACACACTCAGAATCAAAATGTAAACTCCTGTGACGACTTTGCTGTGAGTTCTAGCTGTCTATTTCTTTCTTTCTTTGTTGTCTTTATTGGTCTGCTACTTCACCTCCCTGTTCCCTTTAGTTTTGCACTTCAGCTTTCTCAGCTGTATAACCTACCCTACTTCTCTCAACTAACTGGCCTTTGTGTGGTAGCCAGGTTAACTTACTTTAAATTAAATATCTCTCCCTGCTCTGTCCCCAGAACGTGCTGCGTTTTAAACTTTTTTTTTCCTGCTCTAGCCTACCTTAGGGACTAACCCCCCTCCCCCCCCCTGCTGAGGGTACAGGACAGGGTACCTTGTAACAGCCCTCTTTTAATAGGTCTTATTTCCCTCCCTCCCTCCCTCCCCGACACCCACCCGCCCCTGGGGTAATTGTAGCTTTATAGGTACTTACATGTCTTAGAGGAAAGGGGCTGCTCTCAGGTGCAGCTCTTTATCCAAATCAGTCATACATTGAGGACCTGATATTAATTAAGCTTCAGGTGAACTAGGTATATTAGAGGTATTAGATACACTTTTATTAGTATAAGCATCTACACCAACCCTTAGTAAGTACAGAATTTAAAGACCTAAACACAAGCTTTAAACTAAGATGCAGACAACAGTCCAGCAGTGAGATGGGGGCTTTCCAGTCTTTTGCATTGAGTGTCACATGTGTGATTTTCTCCCAGTTGGTGAGAGGTCTTACGTATGCACTAAGTGCAAGGAGCTCTTTGCTCTCAGGGAACAAGTCTTTTCTCTAGAGGCTAGAGTAGCAGACCTGGAAGACATAAGAAAGACAGAGAAGTACATGGACGAGATCTACAGGGATATAGTCCTGAAGTCCCACCTCCAGTCTGGCAGCATCCCTGTTGCCATGGAGGAGAGAGGTCATGTGACAGAAGAGCATCACCCTGGTTTTGGAGGACATGATCCTGTAATTAGGACCTGTTCTCCAGGTGATGTAAAACCCTCTCACACTGAGGACGTTTCTCCAGGGCCATGTGCCCATGAGGGAAGGGTTTGGACAGCTGTTATAGTTGGTGATTCAATCATTAGGCATGTAGATAGCTGGGTAGCTGCTGGACGTGAGGATCGCCTGGTAACATGCCTGCCTGGTGCGAAGGTAGCAGACCTCACGCACCGCCTAGATAAGATCTTAGATAGTGCTGGGGAGGAGTCTGCTGTCTTGGTACATGTCGGCACCAATGACATAGGAAAATGTGGTAGGGAGGTTCTGGAGGCTAAATTTAAGCTTTTAGGTAAGAAGTTGAAATCCAGAACTTCCAGGGTAGCGTTCTCCGAAATGCTTCCCGTTCCACGTGCAGGACCCAAAAGGCAGGCAGAGCTCCGGAGTCTCAATGCGTGGATGAGACGATTGTGCAAGGATGAGGGTTTTGGATTTGTTAGGAACTGGGGAACATTCTGGGGAAAGGAGGGGCTCTTCCGAAGGGATGGGCTTCACCTTAACCAGGACGGAACCAGACTGCTGGCATTAACCTTTAAAAAGGAGATAGAGCAGCTTTTAAACTAGAAAATAGGGGAAAGCTGACAGTCGCCCAAGAGCGCATGGTTTGGAAGAAGGTATCCTTGAAGGATAATTACTAAAAACAGTGAGGTTCCAAAAAAGAGTAAAGTAACTCAAATACACTCGAGTATGGAGCAGACAGAGCGTAAAGATTCCAAATTACCCATGCCTACCAATAGCCAGATTAATATTAATAAAATACAGTCTCTAAAATGCTTGTATGCAAATGCTAGAAGTCTAAACAATAAGATGGGAGAGTTAGAATATATAGCACTAAATGAGAGGTTAGATATGATTGCAATCAGAGACATGGTGGAAGGAGGATAACCAGTGGGACATTGTGATACCTGGATACAAACTATAACGTAATGATAGAACTGATCAAATTGGTGGAGGGGTTGCGCTCTATGTTGGAGAGGGCATTGAGTCAGAAAGGATTAAAGTTTTGCAGGAAACAAAATTTGCTGTAGAATCTCTATGGATTGAAATTCCATGTAGGAAGGGGAAGGTGATGGCAGTGGGGGTGTACTATCGACTGCCTGGCCAGAATGAACAAATGGATGATGAAATGCTCAAAGAAATCAAGGAAGCTAACAAAAGTCACAGCATAGTAATAATAATGGGTGATTTCAATTACCCCGGTATCGACTGGGTCAGTGTCATGGCAGGACATGCTAGGGAGATAAAGTTTCTAGTTGAAATAAATGACTGCTTCTTGGAGCAGCTGGTTCATGAACTGACCAGAGGGGAAGCCATACTGGACCTAGTCCTTAGTGGAACACCAGATCTGGTGCAAGAAATAAGGGTGTTGGGGCCACTTGGCAATAGTGATCATAGCATGATCGTGTTTGATTTAATTAGTGGAGGGAGGGATAGTAAAGAAATCCACAGTACTAACTTTTAACTTTTGAAAGGGAGACTATGGGGTATGTTTACTAAACATTCATAACGTGCGGGGCCGCGCTAGTGTGCGTGTGCCATATAAGGAGTGGGCGTTGCGTCCTGAAAAAGAAAAACACGCGGTTTACATATGCGCCAATGTGCGCCCCGCACATGTGCGTCCCGCACATTACCGCCTGGAAAAGCTGCGCGGGAGGGAGAAGGCGGCGCGCTGATGGGAAAGCACACGAGCTGAGCCACAGCACGATGGGAACGACGCCTACCAATGGAGCAGGGATCGGGGGTTCAATCCCCGCAGTGCCCAATGAAGCGGCAGGCTCAGGCAACATTTTAGGAGGCACCGAAATAGTGGGCAGCAGAAGGCGGCGCACTAATCCTTTACGAGGTAGAGGAACTTTGTGCGGCATAAGGCGGCGCGCGGATGGGAAAGCACACGAGCTGAGCCACAGCACGATGGGAACGACGCCTACCAATGGAGCAGGGATCGGGGGTTCAATCCCCGCAGTGCCCAATGAAGCGGCAGGCTCAGGCAACATTTTAGGAGGCACCGAAATAGTGGGCAGCAGAAGGCGGCGCACTAATCCTTTACGAGGTAGAGGAACTTTGTGCGGCATAAGGCGGCGCGCGGATGGGAAAGCACACGAGCTGAGCCACAGCACGATGGGAACGACGCCTACCAATGGAGCAGGGATCGGGGGTTCAATCCCCGCAGTGCCCAATGAAGCGGCAGGCTCAGGCAACATTTTAGGAGGCACCGAAATAGTGGGCAGCAGAAGGCGGCGCACTAATCCTTTACGAGGTAGAGGAACGTTGTGCGGCATAAGGCGGCGCGCGGATGGGAAAGCACACGAGCTGAGCCACAGCACGATGGGAACGGCGCCTACCAATGGAGCAGGGATCGGGGGTTCAATCCCCGCAGTGCCCAATGAAGCGGCAGGCTCAGGCAACATTTTAGGAGGCACCGAAATAGTGGGCAGCAGAAGGCGGCGCACTAATCCTTTACGAGGTAGAGGAACTTTGTGCGGCATAAGGCGGCGCGCGGATGGGAAAGCACACGAGCTGAGCCACAGCACGATGGGAACGACGCCTACCAATGGAGCAGGGATCGGGGGTTCAATCCCCGCAGTGCCCAATGAAGCGGCAGGCTCAGGCAACATTTTAGGAGGCACCGAAATAGTGGGCAGCAGAAGGCGGCGCACTAATCCTTTACGAGGTAGAGGAACGTTGTGCGGCATAAGGCGGCGCGCGGATGGGCAAGCACACGAGCTGAGCCACAGCACGATGGGAACGGCGCCTACCAATGGAGCAGGGATCGGGGGTTCAATCCCCGCAGTGCCCAATGAAGCGGCAGGCTCAGGCAACATTTTAGGAGGCACCGAAATAGTGGGCAGCAGAAGGCGGCGCACTAATCCTTTACGAGGTAGAGGAACTTTGTGCGGCATAAGGCGGCGCACGGATGGGAAAGCACACGAGCTGAGCCACAGCACGATGGGAACGACGCCTACCAATGGAGCAGGGATCGGGGGTTCAATCCCCGCAGTGCCCAATGAAGCGGCAGGCTCAGGCAACATTTTAGGAGGCACCGAAATAGTGGGCAGCAGAAGGCGGCGCACTAATCCTTTACGAGGTAGAGGAACGTTGTGCGGCATAAGGCGGCGCGCGGATGGGAAAGCACACGAGCTGAGCCACAGCACGATGGGAACGGCGCCTACCAATGGAGCAGGGATCGGGGGTTCAATCCCCCCAGTGCCCAATGAAGCGGCAGGCTCAGGCAACATTTTAGGAGGCACCGAAATAGTGGGCAGCAGAAGGCGGCGCACTAATCCTTTACGAGGTAGAGGAACTTTGTGCGGCATAAGGCGGCGCGCGGATGGGAAAGCACATGAGCTGAGCCACAGCACGATGGGAACGACGCCTACCAATGGAGCAGGGATCGGGGGTTCAATCCCCGCAGTGCCCAATGAAGCGGCAGGCTCAGGCAACATTTTAGGAGGCACCGAAATAGTGGGCAGCAGAAGGCGGCGCACTAATCCTTTACGAGGTAGAGGAACGTTGTGCGGCATAAGGCGGCGCGCGGATGGGAAAGCACACGAGCTGAGCCACAGCACGATGGGAACGACGCCTACCAATGGAGCAGGGATCGGGGGTTCAATCCCCTGCAGTGCCCAATGAAGCGGCTAGACGAGCCATCATCTGTCATGAGCAATAGTGATCTAGGAGGCATTTTACATGTTATTGTTGTTACTCCCCCTTGCAAATGCACTATGAAAGCACTGTAATATCAGGTGATGCATATGACGCAATATAAGGTACCTCACATGTCAAATCCTAAAGCGCATTGTCCACCAAGGAAATCACAATGTCGTGTGTAGGGTGCTTTACAGTTTGTCGTATGAGGCAGGGCATGGTCCAAGCACAGTCAGTGCTGGCATCACTGTGCAGTCTAACGCAGGGAAATCCCAGGTAGGTGAGCAGACATGCAGGAGGGAACAGCAGTGTAGCACAATGGTTAGGGCATTGCGTGATGGTGCAGGGGTCATGGTGCCAAATGAGCAGTGACCAAGGTTGGCTTAGTGACATCTGTTTTCTCAGAATGCAACTGTACAGTAAGCTGTGCTGCCATCTAAACACAAGCCTAGCCAGAGTATCGTTCCGTTAGGCTGCTACACAATGCACATCATAAACAACCACATCATCAAATGCGAGTGCACATGTAACCCAAATACTGCACAGAGCCGAAAGGAAAGGCAATCCAAAAGTATAAGAAACACTGACATCACAGGTGCTGTACCACAAAGATCTCCACAAGGCTATGTGGCGGCAACAGAAATGGATAAAGACACCGGTGCCAGCTGTAGCTATGTACAGAGTGATGGATAATGTACCATGTTATAATGATGGTGTGTAACCGTGGATGGGAAGATGTGTCCAGCAGAGGGGCTGAAATGGCAGGATCTGTGAAATATCATGATTACAGTGGACTAGCGATGATATGCAGAGCAAACACAGGAGCGACCAACATGGAGAGTTGTGATGCAGGAAGGTGTAGGAGTGCAGGAAGGGTTGCAGCTGCATGCACATCAGGGTAGCATGACACAAGAGTTGGCAGACAGAAGATGGACAGATGCATGGCTCACAACTCAGATGAGTGTACAATGTGTCCACAGCACAAACCTGACAACATATGACAGTCAAACAAATGGAAAACACAACTGCAGGACACGCATGCACATCCAAGAGAACAGAGAGGAATCACACATACCAACAACCCCAGAAATGTAAAAGCAAAAAAAGGTAGGAAACAGCACCAATGTGTGTGTCTTAGCAAAGGGTGCAGTCAGAAATAGTCCAGGCCCTCACGCTACATGCATGCTGGTTGTAAGGACAGGCAAACCCACAAGGGAAACCATGAACAAATGCACCTGCAGAACTCCTGTGTACATTTCAGATCACAGTCTGTAGTTGGGACCAGGGACGCATGCACAAACACACAATGATATGTGATGCTGTAGACACAGCATGCAAAATATACAGACCACATCACCCCAATCCTGAAAGAAACATACATACAGGCACCTGAAGCAAGGAGTCAATACAAAGCCCTCCCACATACCAACAAAGTCATACATGAAGCACGCAACCCCCAAAGCAACACCAGACTGTGTCGCCCAGGCCACGGCACAACTACCAGACAAGCCCCCACCAACTCCGGTACTGTAAGCAACAAATGAACCAAATGCCCGCAAGGGACCTGCAATCGAGACCCTGAACTTCATGCCCCATGTATCATGCACAGCCCCCCAAGATGTCCTGGTAACAACCCAGACCACTAATCCATTATAATACAGCTGAAAAACATACTGTCCCAGGAACCCCACTAATCCAACCCCTAACCCACCCCATACAAATATGACAATGTGCACAATCTGTCAATGTCCATAGTATGTCCTATGTCCCCATTTGAAACCGTCAATGTAGCCCCCCTGGCAATGGCCGTGGCCAACATGTAAAACCTCCCCCCCCCTCGTATGAAACCCCCCTTGACCGTGTGAAAAGTGGGATACCAAAACAAATACATAAATATATACAGACATAACAAGAGCAAAGCAAGGTATCCCCAAGGGCAGTGGAGGATGCGTGGCGAAGCAATGTACTGATCATGGACAGGACAGCAGAGAGCAACACATGAAAAAGGGTGAACACACACCTGCTGAAACCCAGCACCACCACACCCCCAGGTGCACAGCAGTGTAAACAACATAATGAGAGAAACCTATGTAACAGATGATATCTGCTGGCTAGGCAGCACACAGTGCACACCCTGCTGCACCCTGATCACAGACAAGGGTGTGTGTAGAGTTGATTAACCTGCAGTGAACTAATGGTCAAGTCAGCATAATGTACAAAATAATTAAAAACAAAGCATATCGTGGGCTAAACGCATAACCTTATTTGAAATCACATGCCACCAACCACACCCACAAATAATACACTGAGCCCAAGGAATACATAATATGCCAAAGACAGGGTCTGTATGTGAACCAGTAAGAACCTGTGATGTGCAAAATGCCAGACACATGCACAGCTGCCATCGTACACTGTTGTGAGCACAGGTGGACATGCACCTTGCAAGCAAACCAGTAGACACAAGTGTGAATGTGCTCTACGAGAGGAGGAGCAGCCTAGTCGTCACAAAACTGTCATGCACACAAGGCAACCAGGCCTCATTTCAGAAAACCAGATCATGTGGCCCTTGGAGAGTAACTCGAGGAACATTGTCAAGGTAACCACGGAGTCCCAAGGTCACAAGGAGTCATGACATATGCAAAGGTAGACATTGTAGTGCATGTGTGTGAACATGACCAAGCAGCAAAAGGAACTAATGTCTGTATAATACATATATTTATTTGGATCACACCTCCCAGTTACTGTACACAGTGTAATCATAATTTCAAAGTAAGCCCCTCCCTGTTTAAAGATGGGAACACAGTCAGCAAGGTACAAACACACATGCCACATAAAGGTCAATGCCTGCGCACAATTGAGTGGCATGAGATCTCTGGTGGAACAGGTGCATGATATGCACTGGGTTCCAGGGCCACATACACGAGCATCTGCTGCATGCCCACAATGTGTGAGCTACATATGAGGGCATGTAGACTCGAGGCGTTGTAAGCGTAAGACCCCAAACACATCACATGTCCCCCCCCCCAACATAGCCCTCATGCAACACAGGTGGCCCCCAAAAGAGAAAGACATATGCTGGCACAATGTTGACATGTGACAAACACCCTCATTAAGTTATGTCCAACCTCCCACATAATGGCTGATTGGCACATCAGAAAGTATTCAGTGTACATGACAAATATCATCTAGAGCTGAATGATTGTATGCTAACAGGTAGCAGGGACACATGAACACAGAGAAAATACAAAGCACACAACTCCCTGAAAGGTGCAGACATAACACCGTGCAGTATGTCCCCTTGCATTGTTTGTTTGGTGGACAGTGTTTGGCTACCGATAGCATGGTCCATGCAATGCTGAAGTGTAGGAGGACAATGGACACCCACTCTGACCCACACCAAATATAATGGCCTAATGAGACTGTTGTCAATGCAGGGGGTAAAACAGGACTCTGCAAATGTGCACTGCACCGCGTGGACAGACATGCAGAGTGTCACATCTGTACAGTAAACATATACAATAACTAGCATGTCCAGATGCAAATGATGGTCAGACAGCCTACAGTGAACCACACAGAGCCATAGGTCCACATGCAGTGTCTCACAAACATAGTTATTGAGAAGCACAGGCACCAGCTGTACACAAACATGGTACAGTGATGCCACACATGAATCTAAGCACCCCTGGCCCCTCCACACATCTAACAAGGATGGTGGCGGACATGAAAGTGTGTATGTGGCAGAACCTGCACCTTGTTCAGGTGTGGGGCAGGTGGACATAGACAATTGGATCCCTCCATGTGTGCCCCCGTGCCACAAACATGGCTGTATGCTGATGTTGAAACCCACAAAGTAACATATCATGTGTGCCATGTCACACACATGGGACACACCTATACACTAACCAACTGTGGAAGGATGTCAGAAATACATAGATTATGTCAGTCCCTGATGCGCACAGTGTCCCAAAAGCAAGGTGTCCTTGACAGCCAAAAGATCATCGCAAAACACACCATGCAAACCTGGCCATGCACAGTAAAGTGCCATCGTCCAATATGACACAGTCCATGAAAGTCCATCTGTGTCCCTGTCAGCAGCACGACACACAGCCACAGCATGGCACACACTGTGTGTTGTACAGGTCTATCATGGGTAAGTCAGCGGTCAAAGAGCAAAATTGTCCATCACAGGCCTGTGTGCCACCAACATAGGTCAAACATCCAATGGCACATCTCCCTGGAAAGAATAAGATGAACGTCAGTCCCACAACAGACGTTGGATGGTGAGCCAGATGCCGTGGAGGAAATGGTGCTGTTATGTCACCTGCCCTGTGTCACGAGAGGAGAAGTATGGTATTGTTAGACACCTTGCCAAAACAGAACAGATTGCCAAGAATCACAATACACAAAATACAGACCAAAGGGATGCAAAGTCACAAATTACAGCAGATGCATATAAAAAAAAAGGAGATGAGCGCCAACAGTACATGTAAATGCAGGCATGGCTGTCACATGGATATGGTTATGTACAATCCCAGGTCACACGGGCATCTCACAGCTACACACTATATGCATCTGTTTGTGTCTACAGCGATGCTACATAACATGTCCATGTGAGGATCATAAACCCCAGGACAGGTACAGCCAGATGTAATATCAAATTCGCAAAGTTAAAACAAACCCTATGTGTGCATCATGCGGCCCTCATCAATTCCTCCAAGTACTGCATAGCCACATCAGGTCACAGCGAAGGGAGACAATGTCAGCCAGACATGTCGATTTACCATGTACATCAACTGTTGATGCATCTCCACAGCATGCCTACATATGAGAGAAATAAATGTTGCTCAACACCTGTCTCTCAAAACACAAGACACATTGCTGCTCACAGCTCACCACACATGTGGACCATGGTGACAAGGCAAGCAGCACAACAGTAGAGGTAGTACACCCCACCATGCCCCCCAGGTGCACACACCCATGAGAGCACGTGATAATGTACCATGCCTGGACAATGCTGGAGGACATATTCAAAACATAAGCGCAAACACACACACAGTATGCGTTGGTCAGGGGCACAGCTGAAAAACATGGGCTGAATGTGCACAAGTGCAAACCTGTGCACATCATGGCCAAGTCACATGCACATATACCTTGGTGATGTCTGATCTAAATATGATGGTGTAGACAGAAAATGCAGTATCCGTAAAACACGACAACCAAAAACACATCTAACTCTGCTGTACATCTGACTGAAAAGGTGTCCCTGCGAACATACTGTACACAAACACATGGGGAGATGGGTCACCACCCCAAAATATGGGTAAGGGAGGCTGTCAGGGGAGAGTTGTACAACACCAGCTGCCTCATATGACACATGACAGGCGACATGTTGCTCCCATGAACCCATGTACGCACAATGTAGCTGTAGATCCACCTACCCTGGACCACAGCATCTTGGACGATGGGCCCTCATGTGCCAATGCTACAGTGGAACAGCATCCTCATGAAGCTGGTCCTGTGGAGAGGGAAACAAACCATCACAAAATATATGTCATGTCCCATCTGTGAAACCCACAGTACACAGCAATGTCAACAGCTGGCAGACCCCACAACCTGACCCAACGACTGACTGTTCACCCTCACACTGTACTGATATACCACATGGGAGAGGCAGCATGTAGACGTATGATACCAATGAAATGTCCCCCTATTACTCATTTGCCCCCACCACCCTTGGTTGCACCTCACACCTGTCTAAGGAGGTGTCTGCAAACACCATGTGTGAAACACATCCCAAGGTCGCACTATTAGTCTGTGTTGGCCAGGTTGACAACATTACCCCCTCTCCGTGTCTATGACTCCCCTAATGTTGTTTGTTAGTCCATTGTACATACCTGTGACACCTGGTAATATGCTGTACCACCCCCTGTATCCACTGTGCAAAGGAATATTATGCAGTGTACATCCTGTACATCAATGATTACTTAGATATGTGCACTGATCATGTGCCTAAATACATGGCAATGTCATCACCATGTGTACCAGACAACACCCCCATGTCTGTCTTTCATCAGACCATGATGGCGTCATGTCAGCCCACTGGGTATCAGGGAGAATGTTAATCCATGGAGAGGCTATATGTGCACCTGCACCACATATCACCCAAATAGGTCTGTGTGTGTATGTCAACATAACATCCCTTGCCAGTGTAGACAAGGCATATGTGGCTGTGTACTGTGCTAACCTGACCGACATACAGCATGTACCAGAGCCATGACGTAGATGTTCAGATAGTATCACCCACATATGCCACTCTTTATTTGCTAAATCGGTAAACTAGCAAACATATACACACATGCAGCTCTACAGTGGGGTCCTGTAATCCACCCGTTCATGATGTGACCCGCTGCACATCCGTATGTGTGTACAGTGAGAATACTGCAATGTATGACACCTCACTATATAAGATGAAACCAATGATATCGACCCCGGGCTGCACACTGACTATGTCCACATGCCTCACCCTAGCCATGTATGTGCTACGTAAATCAACATACCATATGGTACCGTTTGTTGTGGCAGCAACACCTGTCACATGTAATCTATCCCATCATGGGTATGCAGTCATGCGCATGTGTACTGTGCTATGTAATACATGTTGCATGACACATTATAAACATACAGACATAGCTAGCCCATAATAGCATAACACACACACAAGCACACCCTGATTGTAGTACATAAACAAGGTGGCCGCATGAGAGCTCTCCACAAATGTTGCCATCTACACCCCATTTAACCCCGGAACATATGCCTGACACCGTGCCACACACACACTATAATGGAAACAGTGTGTTTGCACAGCAGTTGCTATCACACACAGACACTAACTGGTACTGTGACCCCCAAAAGCTCATAAAGGTGTCTCAACACACAAACCCCAAAAACACCAACAGCCCCTGTTGTGCCCTGTCCACATTGTCCATTGCACACCCCTGGCCCTATGTTACTGTTGGATGTTCAGCATAAGGACAATGCAGTGATGGATCTGAATGCTATATGTGCAGACACATGACCCGTTATAAACCTCACATGCACACAACAGCACATATATGTGGGAGGATGTGCAATACATACCACTGAATATCTCAGCAATCAACCTCTGCCTGACTGCTGTGCCTGCCTGTGTGTCACCACTGGCACGTACAGGGGGGCACGGTGGATCCTCCGCAAGATCCTCATTAATCTCTGCAGCAATATCATGCCTGAGAGCAATGTTGTGCAGGATGCAACAGGCTACGATTATCTCTGCAACAGTCATTGCCTGATATTGTAAGGCCCCACCTGTCCGATCCAGACACCTGAAGCGACTTTTCAAAACGCCAAAGGTGCGCTCTATGACAGAGCGGCTGGAGGCGTGGGCCTCATTGTACCTCCGCTCTGCACGTGTCCGTGGTTGACGCACAGGGGTTAGCAGCCAGGGGCGACATCCATACCCTGCATCACCTGCAAAAAGAGAATGATGCATGTGAATGCATGAGCGCATGCCACCACAAATCTGCACAGGTATGGACCTTAGAGACAAGTGCATTACACATCCTGACAGAATCATATGACAACACAAATATACATTTGACAGAATATGACCTATGGTGATAGAAATGTCAGAAAGGGCCCCTGTAGTCTGGACAGACATGGCAAATAACAGCAATGTCACAGTTTTGCAAACAAAGATCCGCTATGTGTGGCATATGCGTCTTGGTATGCAGTCAATGTCCGCATCTCTGAAACCACCAATGGCAGCCTAAACCACCAGCACACAAACAACACGTCAAACGTATATGTTAGCAAGCTATACACCACAAGAATGTTGTATGAGGCAATGTAAACGCACACCCAGAACATGTCTGACCTGGGATTTCGACAACATCAACCCAATATCACCTCACAACACTGTGTCCAGTAAGGTCAACATACCTACAGACAGCAGTCTGATGCCATATGCTGTCGACCGCTGACCAACAACCATGTCAGTGGACACCCGGTCCACTGTCACCATCATGTTAATATCCCTGTTAAGCTGTGTTCCACAGATCTGCACACTGTAGCCCACATGAGCCCTGAACTATCACAACAACAGAGACTGTCAAGGTTCCTCTGTATGGGGTACCAACACCTCTCTGCCCGCTCACAAGTTGGCCCCTGCCCTTGCTGTCACCTCTCTCAATGTCAGAGACACATCAGATTAATGACATACACTGATGCCAAAGTAGTGGCCATCTGCAGTGGCCCAAAGTCATTCACAACACACGTGTGTATGCACACATGTTATGGGCTATGCCTAAACCAGAACCCTACCTAGGGAAAGGTGTACCCAACGTTGCCAAGGTTATGAACATCCATCATATGTGTCGAAACCCCAAACAACTACCAACCCATGTCATCCACCAAACAATGTTCAAGAACCCCAGTAATGTGTAGGGGTGTGGCCCTCACACACACAAATGATATGCGATAGGTGTATGGCTTGTGACTCACAGAAATGTGACATGACATAACACAGTTACCTCAAATGCCACTAATGCACAGGTGGGTGTGATGGACAACAATCCCACCCACCCACCTGTGGCCCGGTGAAATACACACACACGTTGAAATGCACACCCATGTACATGCATCTGAACATGTGCATATGTCCCCCTACACCATCAGCATATCACCCCCAGGTATTGTTTCCAACCAGATGTGACATGGCTCATCATGTCACATGCAACTCAATGTCTACACCCCGCCCACAATGTCTGCTGAACGTGAGCTCAGCTGCCTAACACACAGAGCGTATATAGTGCAATATATAAGAGATGTTAAGTGACAAAATGATATCACCTACAGACTACATCATATGTGTGGACATACTCACCCAGCAGGATGCAGTCCCCATACAGTCCCTCCTCAAACTGTCGAAATAGTGCTGAGCGATGCAGGATATAGGAGTCATGGGTGGACCCTGGAAACCGTGGGACCACATTCAGAATATGCAGATCAGCATCACATACAACCTGAACATTCAGGGAATGGTAGTGTTTGCGGTTGCGGAACACCACCTCCCTGTCTCTAGGTGGGACCAGGGCAACATGTGTGCAATCAATAGCTCCCATCACGTGTGGTATCCCAGCTACAGCCTCAAAGGCTTGGTTCAGGGTCCCCCAATGTTGCCTATTGTGGGGAAGGGCTATGTAATTCCCCACCCGGCTGACCATGGCACGCAGTACCTGGTGGAGACATCGGGAGAAGGAGGGTCGGCTCATGCCACCCACTGCGCCCACTGAGTGTTGGAAACAGCCAGAGGCAAAGAAATGTAAAGCAGCAAGGAGCTTAACTAAACCCGGTATGGCATGGGACCGATTAGTCAGGGGCTCGAGGTCAGGTCGTAGATCCTCATAGAGCTCCCTAATAGCCCTTGTGCTCAGCCTGTACAGGGAGATGACCTGGTCCTCACGCATGTCCTGGAGCTGGGCCCTGGGCCTGTAGAGGCGAGGCTGCCGAGCCTGCACCTCGGCACGTCTCCTGCGCTGTGCACGTACATCAGCTGCCTGGCCCTCCTCCACAGCTGCAGGTCTGATTTGCTGCGGGACTACACCCATGCCCTGTGCCTCAGCCCCATGGACACCATCCCCCATGTCCGGCAACCGCAGCATCTGCTCACCATCCAGGGCACATGCAGAAACATATATCCCAGCCATCACCTCACCCCGCAGGCCTACACAAACACACTACAACACACACACAAACCTCCCACAACAGCGACCAACTCACAAACACCGACTGACAAACTGAACAAACGGATGCGATACACAACACAATACACACAATACAATACAATACACACAGTACAACCCAATAGACAATGAACTACACAGATAACCTAGCCTGATCAATATGTCACCCTCTCCAAACGTACACCTCTCCTACAATACAACCCTCAATGTGTACTATCTATGCCTGAGGATATATAGATGTATTTCTGGTGTTGAGATGTGCGCCTGTGACGTTGTGCGTCATTGTGCGCCGTGGGGGAGCGCCGTGCGCATGTGCATCCCATAGAGCAATCCCTGCCGTCCGTGTGCGCCGCGCTGGGGCGTGTATGCGTGATGACGGCATGTGCGTCTGAATGCGCCGCACCCAAACGCCCATGCACATCTCTGACGCAGATCCGCGGCGCGCACAGACGAAAGCGCATGCGCACATCTGTGGCGCGGAAAACAAAGCCGAACAGCAACAGCGCATGCGCAAACGGAAAACAGAGCGTAAACGTCCATGTTGGCCGCGCTGGGGCGTGTATGCGTGATGACGGCATGTGCATCTGAATGCGCCGCACCCAAACGCCCATGCACATCTCTGACGCAGATCCGTGGCGCGCACAGACGAAAGCGCATGCGCACATCTGTGGCGCGGACAACAAAGCCGAACAGCAACAGCGCATGCGCAAACGAAAAACAGAGCGTAAACGTCCATGTTGTCCGCGCTGGGGCGTGTATGCGTGATGACGGCATGTGCATCTGAATGCGCCGCACCCATACACGCCCATGCACATCTCTGACGCAGATCCGCGGCGCGCACAGACGACAGCGCACGCGCACATCAGCGGCGCACAAAAATAGAAAACGAAACGCATGCGCAACGGCAAAAGGCAATGATAATATGGTATAAAACACACTGTACCACAGGTAAACGACGAGGGTGTTGTAAGATACAGTGAGGGAGTGAGGAGAAACAGAGGCGTGTGTGATACTGAAGAGGTAGAAGGTGTTGTAGGGGGAGAGGAGGCTGTGTGTCTGTAGAGTGCCATATCGTATTTGGTGTAGCACTGTTTCTGTGTCTGTTTTATGTGTATTGTTGTGTTCTGTGCAGGGTAGGGTGGATTGGGTGGGGTGGGGTGGTCTGCAGTGTGTAGGGTGGCGTGTGGTGTCCTGTGCTGGGTGGGGAGTGGTGAGGGGAGAGGGTGATGGAGAGAGAGGGGGAGAGGGGGAGCGAGGGGGTGAATGTTGATGAGGCCGGTGGGGATGCAGAACAACAGTGCACTGCAGAGGTGGGTGGGGCGGTGACACCGGTGCCTGAGGCCGTTGCAGGCCCATCGGGGAATACAGGTGTGGAGGTGCAAAGACACACTGGCAAAAGAAAGCGCCCACCTGTGCCAGCTACGCAGCGGAGGAGGGCGATGAGATTCAGTGACCAGGAGAACCACAGTCTCCTGAGCATGGTTCTGGAGAACTACGATGTCCTCTTCGGCCGCCTCAGTAGCCAAACACCCGTGGGGAACCGCAATGCTGTGTGGGAGGATGTGAGGCTAGCAGTGGCTGGGGCGGGTGGCCCAACAAGAGACACGGACAGTCTGAAAAAAAGATTTTCTGACATAAAAAGAGGTGTACGGCAGGTGATGGTGGCTGAACACCAGCATGCCCTGGGGACAGGTGGCGGGGGCCCCCTCATCTCCCCACTATCGGCCCTCGAGCGTGAGCTTGCAGAAAGACTTGGAGATATCTACACATGTGGCCTGCCTGAGCTCCTGGATACTGCACACCCGCTAGCAGGTACGTCTGACAAATCTCTATGTGACAATGTCCAGGCAACAGCCTATGCGTAGCACCGTATGTAACTGCCAATATGAAACAGGTCTATCAGCTAAGCATGTGCATTTCCAAACCCTTTGTACGCTATGGCTACTAGGTAGTCCCCACAGTGTACGCCTGTAATCACATATATGTGTCAGGGTTGGCCAGGCCATGTAATGGCCAAACCAACATGGCTCACTGTAACAACACCCAGGGGACACTGAACCTGTGAGGTGACAGTAACAGAGCTCACAGCTGCAAACTGGATACCTCTGCTGCACACAGTGTGCGGATAGGGAGACCAGCAAACATTGTCCCCAGGACAACCACACAACATGCACTGTGAGGCACAGCTCACCCCTCCCATCCCCCAAGCCTCACCTCTGCTGTCACATGTATGGAACTCAGTCTGCGGGCCAATACATGACCAACGCACATACAGGATAGAACCCAGAGAAAATGCCCACAGACCTAACATCTCAACCAACAGCAACCCTATGATGTCACCAGCTCAGTCTGGAACCTATGTATGCAATGACGCAATCACGGCATCACAGAGGTCCATCAGTCACACTCTGACAGACAGGTTGCATGTCAAGGGGGTCTGTCCCTCCTGCAATAACCGTGACAGGGCACTGCTGAAAGCTCTGCACAGGCACCCTCCCCGGCCCCACGGGCCAGGACATCCCCCCCCAAGAGTCCACAGCACACTCATAACTGAGTGTGTAGGTCCACACAATGCATCCAGAGCTTGCACTCCTTCCATGATACCGCCATGACATCCCTGTGAGCCAGTACCTGGTGTGATAACTGCTGTGACAGTCCCCTCTGACACGACAGGCCCATCTGTGCTGCTGTAGCCTCTGTCATGGCTGCTGAAAGCCCAGCTGCGATGGCAGTGCCTGTTCTGTTGAGCATGTCTGTATGGACACTGTACATACCTTTCCGTCCTGCAGTCCAATCTGCCACTGTGCACCCTGTCCCTCCTGTGATGGCCCCCCTCCCACTCATTGTGTGTCACCACAAACTACCGTACAACATGATGGCTGACACACATATTTGTGATGGATGTTGCCCAATACCCTGGCTCCATGTGTGTCCCCTATGCAATGTGTCTGAGCACCCAGCCTGGGTGAGGTCTGAGCACAGGCCGCACATGCACGTGGCACACATCTCCCTGATGTGACCGGTATGATTGTTATTTGCCACGATTAGTGGGGTCCAATCACAGGGAGATATCAAATAGATATATAGAGAATACCCTCCAGAAATACATGGCGGACTCACTGGATGAAGGTCCAGACCACCTCCACCTCTGATCAACACAGACCGGGTGTGGATGATATGCTGGTCTCACACGCACACATGCAAAGCTAGGGACGATGCTAAGACAGGATGCCCTAACGCATCACTGACCTGTAGCATGTACCTCTCCATTGACAGGGTACGATATGTTCTCTCTGTCCAATGTTCCTGTCATCCCAGGCTGTCGACGGAACATCACGCTAATCATTAACACACGTCGTATAACATGTGCCTGATCAGCACAGACAATGCTCACCTGAATGCTGCTACTGTGGAGTTCCATGGTAGCAGCAGGCAGATGATCAGTGTCCAACATGACAAAGGAGATGTTATACAAAGGTGGTCAATGATAACAGACCTGTGCAGGTGCAGCAGGAAGAGTAGCGGTCCAAGGCCGGAAAAAACATATCCTAACCTGTGAAATGAGCAGCACATGATACAGGTCGTTGATGCGAGAAGGTAATCTGCCTATGCTGCTGCAGAAGCGTTGCATGTGTGAGTCAGAGATCAGCGGTTCTGCGACAACACATGTGTGTTGATAAGAGGTGTAAGTAGTCTACACCATCCTCAGGTGACCATCCCAATGTCCCCCGGAGTGTACACCTTGTATAGCTATGTAGTTAGGTTCATATCTATATCCCCTCATACACCGCACTATTCAGCATCAGCGTGTCTAACAGGCAAACCTAATCCCAGTACACTCAACATGCATGAGATCACAGATGACATGGGACGGAACGTCGATACCAAGGCAAACAATGTACAGAAATCCCACAGATGTACCATAAATGATCAGGGACATGTTACCACTATAAGGTGACAGGTATATATTCCAACGTCATATATACTCATCACAGGCAGGTTACTGAGATATCATGCAATCAGGTATGTGGGTGGGCTCGCTCAGGTCGACAGGTGTTGATGACTCTATAGGGAAGAGTGTGCAGGGATAGAAAGTGACGGCCTACCTGAATTGTGATTAGCTGCTGATAGGCCAGATGCCAGGGGGTGCTGCATTGCAGCACCTAGGGGCACAAAGGTGAAAGGTCCTGTGGGCTGCTGAGGAGGCAGGGCTTGTGATGGCCGTCTGTAGCTCCAGGGAGGTGATGTTCGTGGATGCTCTTGCTCTGTCTGGTGTACTGCAGTGAGTAGGGGAGGAGAAGAATGCAGTGTAGAGCCTATTAGGTTTGTTCAACGTGTGAGTTAGGGTGATAAAGATAATGCTGGCCTGAATGGCTAGCCAATGTAAGTGAATCAGCTCAGGGGAACATGGTTATCCAAGGCGTCTCCCTGAGGTAACCTTGCTGTAGCAGTCATTGGCAGCTGTAACGGGTATAAGGTGGATTAGTGAGGAAGCTGACAAATGATGGTCCCGTAAATGACGTGTGGGATCATCAGTGCATGGTATATTGTCATCAAATTGTCTGGTTCCAACATGCAGCGTAGGTGTCCCATAAGGTGGATTAGGTAGTATGCAGGTGTGCCTGTGTTTTCCAGGTGGGATATCATATGGACGCGTAGCTATAAAATGAAATACTGGTAAAGTGAGGACGGGTCGGATTGCAGGTCATATACCCCAGTCCTGAGATGATGTGGTGGGATGATGTTGGGATTGCGCGTGATCAAGAGGACCTCCGTTGTTGTATGTCACATATGGAGGTATCACGAGGACGGACACCCTAACAATGCATTGGGGCAGGGTATGAGAGGGGGGAGAGACATATGTGCATTGGAGATGGGTGTGTAAAGAACAACGTCATCGCCATAAGGCATGTAGACAACACTACAAGGATGTATGAACCCACAGATGGTTTGCAGGTAGATGTGCAATAGGGGGATAGAATGTGATGAACATTGGTTAGCACCCTGATGTAGGTGGAAGGGTTGAGATGTACTGTCCACTGAGCCGACATGCTGCCACCCTCGCTATAGATCGGACCTGCACCATATAAGCACTGTTCCAGTGATGCCCTTCACAATTATTCCCGCCACTAGGAGGTTGTGTGTCACTGAATCACGCGCTGCAGGGACGTCCAGAGTTGGGAGGTGGCAACCCAGTTGGATATCATCTATGCCATACATCAGCTAACTGAGGAGTATGGTGAGGAGGGTGTCAACTCCATGGAGGTCCCTGAGGCCATGTTGGCAGGGGTCCAGTGGTGCAGCACAATCAATATGTCCCTGTAGCTGTCGTACGTCCACGTCTCCTATCATCTCAGCAAGTATAGGTGTGCCAGAGATGGGTCCATAGGAACCCAACTGTGGAGGGTACACATTGCAGTCTGGCAACAGGGGTATAGCTGAGGTATGCCAAAGGCCTGCAGGTAATGATCCAGTTGTGAAGGAAAGGGACATGATGTTGTCGATCACTGGGCCGACGTGCCTGTGAAGCCCCTTGACCCAGGAGGCATAGCATGGATCGGACTGGGAGGTGGAGATGAATAGGGCTGCAATGGTGCCCTCATGTCCTTTGTCGGAAGGGAAACAGAATGGTGAGATGGTGCCAGGGACATCCTGCACAGGTGTAGTGATTGTCACTGAGGGACTGTTGATAAGGCACAACCGAGAGTGTAGGTGAGTTGCAAAGTCCTGAGGGTGTATCTCCGCTTGGGGCCCTGGGGATGGCCCCCTAGACAGGGTCCAAACTAGTTACAAATGTGCACGTGGACCATTGTGAGATCTCCACATGGTATCATAGTGTTACCATGTCATTGACACTGAGATTGCCGTGCGGCTAGCAGATGGGTGGCTATTGACTGTTCCCAGGGCAACATATGCATGTTAGCGATGCCAGTGTTTCCCGTGGTTCCGTAATGGGACGAGGGTATCTCCACGGACCGCTGTGTACCAGGGAGCATCCGCTCCATCCCGTGACTGCGTAACTGTTGAAGGTCGCACAGCGATAGGACTAGGACTGATGTGCCAATCTAGCAGACTGATGTCCGGGCAAGGTAATGTTGTGACGCATAGGATGACACGTTCAGCACACATCCATGTATATTGCTGTCATTGCCCACCAACACACACCGCTACCAAGTAGCTCACAGGACATACCTGTGATCAGCATTGCAGACCACGCAGCCTCGTGCAACCCCACACCCCGTATGTGTCTCACACGCCACACCCTGTAGCCATCCCCAATAGGGCATGTGGGTATGCTGTCCTAACACAAACCCTGATGTGGGGCCAGGTCGCAGGACACAGTTACCACATGTTCCTCATCCCATCCGTACCCCCACCTGTCCCATATCTGGTAATGGCAATAAGACACACCCCCACCCCCACAGCAGTCTATGACGTACCCTGTATTAATGTGTGGACATGCAGCAAGGCATGTATAGGGAACATGTGAGCTGCCAGGCACTGCATGTGTGTGGCCAAACGCATGACGGTGCTATAAGGGTCTACTGCACAGCATCCCAGCCCACAGCCCTGAATGTCACGCACCGCGCAGAACACTATCCGTCATGGTCGCATGCCCAATATAATGGCCCTGCACACTCTGAAAGGGGGTGGCAGAGGCGGGTGCGACCACAGGGTAACCAAGGGCAAACGGTGACATGAGAGGCACATAGGGAGGGAGGTATGGGACGGGGGCAGGAAGGGATCTGCGACTATGAGCACCTTACTGCCAATCAGAACACACAGACAGGGACACTGCACCCACCTGTACCCGAGGTGAGGGGACATGGCACTACCGTATGGGTTGTTGAAGGAATCAGGTGAGTGTGTAAGCAGTATGCATGCCAACATCACCGCATGTATGTGTTGACCACAGCACAAGCGGATATACAGTTGTTGCGTTGATACATATCACAGCCCCCCTCTATTGCTCACATCACAGGTGACTACAGCAGCATGGGTGCGCATGAGGCTGAGCAGGGGGAGGATGTAGATGAGCCAGACGAGGATGTGGCTGAGACCCGGGAGGACAGAGAGGCCCAGCAATCAGGCGCACGCACAGATGCAACTGGCCCACAGCCCTCGCCCCCCAGGACCAGTGGATCATCACTTGGGATGGCCGGAAACATGCAGCAGCCTGTTGACAGCCAGGCTATGGGTCCCCCACCACAACAGCTGCAGGCCCCTTCCAGCCACATGATGGACGTTCTGATGTCTGAGTTGCGCAGCCATGGCGCAGGTGGAGCACACAATGCTGAAGGTGGGTGGCATGAGGTGGTCACATACACAAGATATATGTAACTGTTCCCTGTGTGATGTGATTGTGTTGTTTGTCACATTGTACATCAACAGCTGCTACTGGTGAGGGTTATGTACGTGGCATATTGGCGGAATAGACACAGGGGTATGGCTTTGGGTGGCGGGTGGTCAGGTAACAAACAGCACACCATTTGAGGGCCAATGAACACAGTCATATGCCGGCATAACTGCAGTGTTGTGTGAACCTGGTGAGGAGCGAGCGTGTCCTAGGTCAGGAGCGAGCCCCTGATAGGGTGAGTGACCCTGGACAAGCAAACTGTCAGTCCTGTATGGCATGTGACAGCAGGTACCTGCGATGACACACCACCGCTCCCAGAATGCACCAGGGTCCCCAGAGACAAAAAAGGAGCTGGTGTGTGGTACCGTGTGTCCATGCAAGAGGGCTATGAGGTGTAACCCAACTACACACCACAAAGGTCAGGGCCTGAGTCAGCACAGCTGTGCAGTGCTAGGGTGGAGCACACAACAAGGCATAGGCCACATGGAGTGCCATCTACAGTGGACTATCATGTCAGGGAGCATGATCAGGATCCCCAGCGACATCAGCGGATGCAAAGGACACAGTGTACAGACAGAGATGGCATGTGACCCTTCGAGGGATGATGCGACGATGCGCTGTGAGGTGGCGCCGACGCAGGAGAGGTACGTGTACTGGGACACAATCAGAAGGCAGTCCCACATCAGAGTAGTGGTGAGGGTCAGGGAAATGGTGCTGTAGAGCTAGGCATCTCCAGACGGTACCTCTGCCAGCGGTGTCTGCACGTCATAGGGACCCAGGGACACGTGCCAGATGGTATGTGACGAGAGTGCCGGTGTCCCTGGAACTGTGTTGGGCGGCTGAACATGGTAACTGGTGAACATAATGGCCAGAATATCTGGCGAGGAACCCTCACAGCGATGGGAGCACAGGTGGAAACACTGACCTATGCCCTGGCTACACCCCTGGAGGACAGCTGGGAAATACGTATGCAGCATGACCGTCTACATTGGGGAATCCCGCTGTGTCAGGCCCTCATATGGAAACATAACTGTTGACGGGGGGGAGGAGCCCCATGGTACAGGCTGGGGATACATGGATTACCGCATGTCCACATCCGTTATGTCATAATATGTTGGAACGTACACCTACCATCGCACAGACATACAAACCTGCTATCAAATCCACCCAGTGAGGCCCCTGGGTATGACTGATAGCCACGCAGTGGGAGGCAGGCCAGGTGGATGATGAGCTGGGTACTTGCTATCAATTGAGCCGTACCTACATGAATGTGTGCCCTGATGCAATGACCCAGGAGTCCATGTGTGGGAGATGGAAGGTCAACCTGCAGAGAACAGGTGATCCATACGGCGTTGGCTATGGGTATGGTAATGTTCTGGGTCACGGATATGGTTATGGGTATGGGTATGGTTTGTAAAAAGGGATCGAGGGGTTATCCGGGAACACACAGACCGTTGAGCCTGATGTCAGTACCGTGACAAATGGTAGATACCATCATAATGAATATATGTACTCAGCAGGTAGATAGGCACAACCTGATGGGGGACAGCCAACGTGGCTTTAGACCAGGAGGATCCTGTCCCACTAATCAGTTATGTTATAATGAGGGTGTGAAGAGGCAGGTGGACAAAGGTGAGTCGGTTGATGCTGTGTATCTGGACTGGCAGGGACCCTCTGACATGGTCCCGCATGAGAGACCGTTTGCAAAGCTGAAGATACCTGGGATGGGAGGCAGTGTACCATTGTGTATCGTGAACAGGTTGGAAGATATGAAGCTGAGAGTGGTGCTAAATGGCCAGGTTCCCCAATGGGGAAAGGTGAATAGTGGTGTACCACCGGGATCTGTGCTGGGTCTGCTGCTTCCTCAGATAGTCCTCAATGGCCTGGAAGGTGGTGTGACAGGTGAAGTTAACAGATATGCACATGACACACAACAATGTCAGGTTGCTGAAACCCACAGGGATTGCGGATACATGCAAGAGGACCCTGATAAACTGGGGGACTGTGCATCAGAATGGCAGATGAGGGATAATGTGGTGAGGTGCAGGGATATGCACCTAGGGAGGCCCAACCCAAACTATGGTGTCATGATGCTGGGTTCAACATTTGGCGCCACCACCCAGGGAGATGTTGTAGGCGTCATTGCAGATACCATATTCATACCCTTGGCCCATAGTGCAGCGGCGGCCAAATTATCATAAAGGGCGATAGGTATGATCTGGACAGCAATGTCAGTTATAACAACATATGTTAACATGCCTCTATAGCGTTCCATGTTGATGACACACCCTGTATATTGTGTGCAATACTGGTCACCGTAAAATGAATTGGGATCTAGCAAATACAGAGGTGGGTCAGATAAGGGCCACCAAAATGGCAAAGGGGATGGGAGTCCACTCCTATGAGGTGAGGCTAAAAAGGTTGGTGCTCTATAACCTGGGAGAGAGACCGCTGAGGGGAGAAGTGATAGAGGTCTACATATCCATGGACGGTGTGGAATGGGTAGACATAGATGACCTGAACACCTTATCAGAATATCTAGAGGCTGGGGGACATGCACTGGAGCGACAGGGTTATCTATTTACAACTGATAACAGGATGTCGTCTTACACAAAACGTGTACTCAAACGCTGGGATATTCTGACTGAGGATGTAGTAAAGGCTGTTAGTGGAGCTGTGTATAGAACATGTTTGGACAGGTACCTGTGGTAAGGTCCATAAACCATCATTAGGACGTTACCCTGGATATCACTACTTGATCAAAGACAAGCATTGTGGGACCACTGTCCCTTGGGGAAACAGCTAGGTACATATGACCTAGATTGGCCACTGTTGGAAACAGCATACTGTGCTTGATGGACCCTGGTGTGACCATGTATGGCATATCTCATGTTCCCATGTTCCTATGTTTGTGTTCCGATGCTTGGTATGGATAACCTTGCCACAGCCTGCACATCAAAAGCCATGCTGTGTACAGACAGGTCTGCACACATCTCTGGGGATTCCCTGACATGTCCAACTGTTGACACCCCTGCCCCGTGTCACCGCACATCTAACACTGACAGCAGGTATCCTGTTGTGTGTGCTACCAGGCATATCTGTGTTGGTGGACGTCACCCCACATAGCAATATCCTGTTGCCGTCACACCTGAGGAGGCATAACTGATCAGTGTGAGCAGCTGTGTCTGTCATAGATGGGCTACATCCCCCACATACCCCTGCGCAACATATTAGTATATACCCCTGACAGGCCTGGGATGAATCACACCCAGGCATCTGTCTGACAGCGGCCACATGTTAACAGACAGGGGATGCATACATGCATTGACCTAGCAATAGTCTTCCGCATCGCACACATGCAGCTGACACACACGCATATGAATGGCATTTGCCACATTGTCCGGGGGAACTGGGACAGACCCACCATGCCCTATGAAGCCCTGCACCTGTTGTGGCCCACTGCCCCTTGTCACACCATGCTAGAGATGTTGTTGCCCGCCAGAATATGATAGCCCTACAGCAGACAAGGCCTGTCCAGACACCCAGATACCTGGCACCCACCAGATGTCCAGGTCAGGGACAATGTAGAGTTGGCCCGGGTGAGGGACATGTCCCACCGGGCCCCCTGATTGCGCACATATACGATGTCGTGCATGACATATCAATGTGTGCAATAACATGTACCCCTCGTGGGGACATGACAATATGCCCCCACATTGCACAGCTGGGTCGGTCACCTACATGGACACACTGGTCATGTGCTGTCCTCTGTTGTGTATAGCGTTGGACCATACCCCGCAGGTGCACACCCATCTGCAGGTCACGGCACTCCCCCCCTCCATGCAGTGTTGTGACGCACCACACCCCATGGGGCAGCACCTGCTATGTGCATAACCAGCATTACATTGCCTGTATGTGTGTGGGGCAGACAGCCCCTGCGGATCCATCTCTTGTCCAATCCTATCGGACCATGCCCGCCGCTTGTCTTGCCCAGGTAGTACGCACTGGTACCATGTCCCTCCCCACAAACAACATGTCCCTGCCATCACACAACATGGCCCGTACCCTCTCCTAACATCATTGCCAGACGGATGCTGCAGCTGTGCACATACGCCAGTGAGGGTCTGTTGTACCAATGCACACATCGCCCCCCTGTGACCTGAGCCCCCTCCAACATGGACCTGTCAAAGGTCTGTGTTCCTGCTGCACTGTGGCCCCACCCTGTCCCCCTGACCCCCACCCTTTCGGGGACACCTGTGATGGTATGCATTTGTTGTCCCTGTCCCTGTATCAGCCATCAGCTCCCATGTCCTTGAAACATGTGTTCAGTCCCCTGGATGCACAACCGTAGCAGACCATGCATTACATGTGTGATTCAGCACAGCCACATGGGTCACGTGCATCAGAACATCTCTGAGTGTGGACCGTGTGCTGTGTGTGGGGTCTCCCCACACTAGTGGGGCACACGCTGCCACATCGCCACACACCTTTGTCTACAGGGGTAAGCCACACCACAGTACTAGCCCTGGTGATGATGTGCAACCTGTCACTGTGTTGATGTAGTTCCCAGACCACGGACTATCTCTCATACAACGCTCTGTCTCACACACAGGCCTGCGTGAGGCGTTGATGGACATCAGAGCATCCATTGATGTCGTATGCAACAAGCTGGACCAGTCGACCGCACAGATACAGGGCCTCACAGAGGTGGTGAGAGCTATACCTTACGAACGCATGTGTGTAGCCCTGGAGGGGATGCTGGCGGCAAGACAGCAGGGGGTACATGCACCGGCACCAGCAGCAGCACCGGCACCAGCAGCAGCACCAGCACCAGCACCGGCACCGGCTCCTCGGCCACGAGCGCCTCCATCTTCACAGGGGGAGGGTGTTGCACTGCAGAGGGTGGGGGGGATGGGTCAGGCCAGGCGTGGTCGGCCGCGCCGTCAAAAGTAACCTTAGCCAAATAAAAGTGTAGCAAACAGTGTGTGCCAGGTCTGTAGCATATTTGTGCACCTGTGGTCCCGTATGTATTGTGCACATGCATGGTTGGTCCATGACCATTTACCCTTTACCCTTAGCACGTTGCCAATGTGTGGCTTGGCTGGCCAGTGACACCTGCAGCACTGGCACAACAGGATGGCTGTGACCCTCACAGGGTGTGTCAGCTGCCCAGGGCCAGGAGCTGGGTGCTGCTCACACACACCCATGGTCAGGGAGGGTGCATATTCCCAGACCTCACGCGTACTGATGTGTTCCATAGTAATGTTGTCCCCTACCTACACTCGCCACTGTGTGCAGCTGCCTGACATTCGCCCCTGCTTGCAAAGCACATTGCACGTCATGGCACACCCCTCGGGCATGTGGGTGGTAACGGCTGTCAGACGGCTGCCGAGGGTGAGAGCTTACACAATCTTGACGATGCATATATACATATGATTCCTGCAGGTATTGTGGGTATTGTAGTTCATTCACTCCCAAACACAGCTGATGACAATAATTTGAGTTGTGAAACCATGTGGTAAGATCAATAACATACCTCTTTTATTGATGGGGTTTAATTCACCCAGCACATGTATGCCTGATAGCACTATAAATGAGGTTACTTGCTTGCAGTGTTTAAAATGGATAACAAAAGGTCACAAAGTAAACCAGACAAAACCTTCAGCATGTCAGGCAATTAGCTAATGTTTTATTAGCAGATAATTAACAAATATAAAGGCACAATGTAAAGAATACACTTTGCTGGTTAGGTTAACCTCTGCTTATTTTCCACGCCGATCTCAGCAGTGATTCTCCCTTGCTCACACACACAATCATGTGCAGCCCTCATTACTATCAATGGACCAGCTGAAAGCCTTTAGCTGGCTGGCTGCTACTGTGTGAGCCCAAATCCTGCTTTAAGAGCTGTTTGCAGTGGGAATAAAGAACAAAGTTAGGTTTCTTTGTGATGGCTGATGTGTTTGCTCAGAGACAGCTAGCAATAGCATCTAGATAGAGAACAGTCCATATAAACTGTACGTTCATCTGCTGTATCAATCAGCATAGGGTCAGTGTCATACGTTGGCACAGACGAGTCTTTCATTAAGGCACTATCATGAGAATGCTTATTCCCTTGCTGCCATTCTCTATTATAGATAGGGTCTGGATCAGTGTTCATACCTGAGCCTCTCCTGCTATCATTATTCCTCTCTGTATAGCCTGGCCAATATGTAACCCAATTCTGATGTCCAGCCTTCCAATCTTGATCCCTGGACACTGGATCTCCTCTCACATACCTTCTGGCCTTGGTCTGAACGTCCCTTCCACATGCAGTCTTCTCTCTTACAGGTGGCCACTGGTGATTCCTATCTCTGCCACCCCATTCCTCTGGCTGACTCCAGTGCAATGGACTCTGCTGGCTTTTGGACTACCTCCCAGTATGAGTACTGGCTTGGAATCTCCCAGACCTTCCAATGGCCTTTCTTCTCTTCCATCCAGAGAGTTTCCTTCTCTCTCTATCTGCATGGCATGGCTTCTGTTTCACCAGGTGATACTGGTGCTTGAGCTTGTAGCCGTTGCTGTCTCTGTCTCTGTATCTCTTCCTCCCTCTGTAGCAGTTGCTGTAGCTGTTCTTGAAACTGTTATCTGACGAATAAGCTATTTTCGTATCCTGTTCTAATGTGTGCTGCTCCCTAACACAGCGCAGCTGTCTTGAATCAGGCCCAGCCCTTTGAGATGAGTGCTTAGGGATTACCTCATAGCTCTCTTGTTTGCACACACATTTCCTCACGACAGCCCCTCTCATGGCTGCTGGAAACCTGGTGCAATCTGGGACTGGTAGTCTTTTATGTGACAGCTATGTTTTGTTGCTTCTACCAGAACTGACAGGTTGCTTGTTCAGGGTCACATCATATTTTCTATAGCTCCTACCTGAGCTATGATAAGCTTCCTTATCATAAGGCAGACAGGGGTGTCATGTGTCAGGTGGTCCAGGCAGTCAGCAACACATGGGGCTACATAGCACACATCCATGTGTCAGTGTAATTTGGGTGGACCCCCGCCAGGCGGCATCCCATGGCCCCACCCAGTACCCACAGCCCCACACATATATGGCCCCTCTGACTGCATGTGCGCGCACGACACGTATGACACCCAAGTCCGCCCCACCTGGCCCTGCAGGTCGCAATACATATCCCGTGCTTGCATACATGTTGAATGTAGGAATGACACGTGACCATTGGGTTACGAAACTATGTAAACTTTATTTGGGCCAACATTAACAATGGCCAACATGGCCAACCAACAACACACACTCAGGGGGGTGAACACAGCCCAGCACAGGGCACATGGGGGCATCACAGGTGCCATCGCTGGTACCTGTGATGCTCTTCGGCAGGTGGTAACCGGGATGCCAAATGCACCACATCAGTTGCCACCTGCCGAACAGCCACAGTCAGAGACTGCACCGCATGTAACACGACATGGGTGTCATGTCGTGCATCAGCCAGGGCCACTAACACCTCGTCCATGCACCTGCCAGCACACAGACACACAGTGGCTGCAGTCTGTGTGCTGGCATGTGCATGTGGTGTGACAGTGGCCCTGGGTGGTGCACGCTCATGCTGCCACCCATGCCGTTCAGATGCCTGCAGTGTCTGGCTGCTGCCCCCTCGGCCCTGTGCTGGGCTGTGTTTGCCAACACCCCCCTCCCGCCCCTCCCCCCTCCCTGTGCACCCTCCCCCCACCCTCCCTGGCCTGTCCGTGCCCCTCCCTCCCCCCACCCTGCCTCCACCCAGACCCCCTGTTCCCCCCTCCCCTGCACCCACTATCAGGACATCATCGTCCTCCTCCTCCTCCTCCTCATCCCCCTGGTCATGGGTGGGTGGGGTGACGTCCTCCTCCTCCCCCTCCTCCTCCCCCACATCTGTCACATGGAGTGGCTCCGCCTCCATGGCCACCTCCTCCTCTTCCTCCGTCGGCCCCTCCTGTTCCTCCGCGTCTGGCTCCTCCTGCCTCGCGTGCCGGCTGGTGGGTCTGCGCAGGCAATAGCTGGATGTGTGTGGCGCCCCATCGCTGGTATCACTGTCTGTGAAGGATGACAGACATCAGGGCACATCCATGTGTGTCACATACAACATTTACAGATACAGGTGAGACACAGGCTGGTGGTCCCATGGCCGACCTGACCTGCAACCTAGCCCTGGCAATACTGACCATCATGGTGCTGTTGTCGCTCCGTCCTGCACCTCTCCAGGAACTCCGGGTGGTAATGCCGCAGCTCCCGCGCTTTTTTCCTCAGGTCCTCCACCTGTGGATATATAAACGTTGTCTGTGGTCAGCACCTAACACCTGTCACTGGAGCAGACAACCAGATTACATTGCCCTGTGTGTGACGCATGTACCTGCAGCACCACCCCTGCTGTTTGTGGCATATACAGCTGCGTGACACAACCCCGGATGCCCTTGCCTTGGACATGTGGGTGTAGGTTTGCACAGCTGTGTCACAGCAGTATCAGACGAGCCTAGCTGGCACACACATGCAGTGTCACATAGGGCAGCTCTCAGCAGCATCACATGTTGACTGCATGCTGACCCACCCATATCACCACAGCCACACATGACATTGGTGGAATGGTTTTGCCACAATGATGGACAGAGGGAGAGGAGCGACGGGGGCAACCGGTGGGGCGTGACAGACACACAGTGGATGAGGGGGGGAAATATCACCTAGGGGAGATGATCTACCTTGCCAGACACATCCCAGCTGTGCATTGACAGCAGCTGTCCATGGTGGGTGTGTCTGTGGTCCCATGCTTCACGTGGGACATTGTCACCATTGGTGGCGCCCCCTGGGCACCATTGGCAGGGTATGCACCCCATAATGTGTGTGCCCTGTGTGGCAGCTCACCCACACATTAGGGATCTGTGACATTCCCTATGGGGGTTGGCTCAGGGATGTGTATGTTTGTGATTGGTGTTTCACAGCATCCCTATCACACAGAGCATCCCTATGTGGGCCCCCAGCTGAGCAGTACTGGCCCTTGTTGGTCATCTGCAGTCTCCATGTCGTTGCTCGTGTGTTGACATGCACACAGACAGACTAGGGTGGGGCCCATGATGCGTCCATGTGACCCACCTGCTGGTGCATTTCAGGGTCTAGGTGGTGATTTACTTGCAGGTCCCATGTTCCAATGTGCACAATGCAGGGATGTCACAGCTGCAGCTGGTGTGTTGTTGTCAGTCTGCGAAGCTGTCATGCTCGTGTGACCACAATGAGATGTGCGAGGGGCTGTGCCAGCTCCCAGGGTATCTCTGCAACCACATACATCGTAGCATGGACCTGGTGTGTGGGAGGGGAAGCAGGCCTACCCCCTGCAGTGGCTTTTTCCAGATGTCCATCACGTCCAGGTGTGGTTATACACATGTGCCCTGCCACACAGCTCGGCAGCTTTCACAGCCATGCACCATGTGCATACTGTGTGTGCTGTGTCTGGACCCAGGGTGTGAGCTGTGTGTTGAGCCGCCCCACCCCTACCAATATAGGGGATACTCTGTGGACTGACGGACTGAGGGGTGGCTGTGCACATGGTTGCCGTCATCCATGTGCTCGGGTGGGGGGGTTAGTGTGGCCTGTGGGGGAATGGTAATAAATGTTTAAGGTCGTGACATATGTCCACCTATCGCAGGGATAGACCTGGCCAGTCCTGTGGGCTCCCAGATGTGTCTGCTCCCTCCGGTTGACTCAGGTGTGCACAGATAGGGGCTGTGGAACACACCGTCCATTTCTTGGGGTGCTAACACGTGTATCCCTCCTGACCTCTCTCACACATATCCCCTGGGGTCTGATGGGGTCTGCTTCTGGGAAGTGTTCCGATGTTATGTTGTGGGTGGAGGGGTTGTTCGGGGGTGTCTCCTGGGCTGCCTCATGTGCTGGGCATGTTCCAGGCGTCCTATGGTCTGTCCCACAACACATGCATGGGTGGACATGGGCCTCATGGGATAGACTACAGATGTTTCCGTGGATGGGCAAGGGGGGGGAGAACTCACCAGGTACCCTGGGGTCCTGTGGGTGGTGTCGCTGGTGGACCATATACGTCTGGGTGTCTCCCACATGTGATGTTTTGTGTGTCGCTGCCAGTTATATCATCTTAAGCTGGGGGTGTGCCATGTTGGGCATCTGACTGCTAGCATCCATTCGTGCTGCACAGAGGGGGTTTGTGGGTGGTCCTTCAGTTGCGCACGCATCGTTTCTGGGACCACCTGGCCAGGACTGGCCTGTCAGCATCCACGCTCGGGATGTTTGCATGGGGATTGTGCTTGACAGTGGGAGACACATACAGGGGGTGGATCACACCTCATCCTATGACAGGTGGTCCATTGCTGGTGCAGCAATGCAGCCACAGGTCCGTGCCACAATGTCAATGGCAGGGACCCTAACTATGCCCCGTCACCATTCCAATGCGACACTGTAAGCATGATTTTCGTTTGCCACAGGCATGCCTGACATGGCCTACCTGGACCTCACACTTGTCATGTGTGAGGTGTGCATCTAGGTGTCAGCGATGTTGGCAGACCCACATCCATGCCATCCACAGGGAACAGGGTTCTGGACAGTATCCTGGGTGACAGCAGGGATGCATGGCACAAACTGCGAGCTAGGCATCATTGTTCATGGGCACCTACCAAGCTGTTTCACGGCATGTCCTCTGTGTCATGCTGTCCTCAGCATACCTGCGTACCCCACACTGGTACGATTAGGGTGCCTTTTCTCTGGGGACGCAGGTGACGTCAACGCAGCATAGCTGTTATATAGCTGTACGGCATGTGGGGGGTTGTTGGGGGGTGTATGCCATCCTGTTCATGGGGATAACCTGCACGTTTGGGTTTCCTGTAGGTGTAGCATCCTCCCATGAGGTCTGTGTATGGTGGGGTTGTCTACCTCATGTGTCCGGTGTTGTACATCAGTTGTGACTGCACGTGATTGGACCCTGCCCACAGGACATGGCAGCCCCTGGTGGGACATGTCATCGCCCAACAACAGTTGTGTGTTGGGACATGCAGGCACCCCCTTGCAATTGACAGTACTATCCTCTGAGTGGTCACATTCACTGGTCAACACAGCGGGTTGGACGTGTATTGTCCCTGGGGGATGTGGCAGACTGCGGTACTAGGACAGAGGCACATACTACCAGGTGTGACCCTGCACCAATGGGTACCACATGCCAAACACATGCACTGATGGTCCATATGCCCATGCTGTGGCCATCATCTTTGTGGCCTGTAGTCACACCATGTGTGTGGTATGGGGTGGTTACAGATACCCTGTTGGGGCACGGCTAGCTGCACTAGCATGTTTTGTGGCCAGCACCCTGTGCGCTGGTGACACTTGCTCTGCGTGTGTCTATTTAACTGTCACAGCCCATGCCACTCAGCATGGCACATGGGGTTTAGACACATCTGCTGACCCCATACCTTGCTGTGGGCACTGAGTCGCTTTTCATGGCCAGTGATACCACCAGGGATGTTTGTGCAGTGTGCGCTCCTCAGTCCCACCACCAGGGAAACCCCATGTGCTAGGGTTCGGGACCCCTTTAGAACCAGCACACTGTATGTTGTGTCAGATGTGATACACAGGGAACATGGGGCTGCACAGGGGACATTGCTCCCCACCCAGCCATGTTTGTGTGGTGGTGGCCACTGTGCCTGGCTGCCTGCTTCAGCCTACCACCCCTGTGTGCCAACCCACTGTACAATCATCGTGACATCGCACATGCGGGCCCTCGGCAGTCAGCACACTGGGCATGGCTGACAGTGACTGGGGAGGGATCAGCACCCCCCACGTCAGTCCCCTGACACAGGGCGTGGCTTCCATGCTGGTGTTGTGGCTTTGGACTGGGCACAGATATTGTGAGGACATGGGTGTGTCATTGCCAAGGACCCCCTTGTCTTGTGCTTCGGTGAGGTCCACACAACCACTGGTGAGGGTCTTTCACATACACCAGTATCAACGGTTCTGGCGGCATCAGCAGACACAGACACAGGGATGGCTATAACGTCGGGTGTAGTGCACATACAGGGACACAGAGATGGGGAGTCGGACTAACCTAATGATCTGGGGTGCAGCATTTTGGGCTGACATCAGGGACGGTGACAGGTGCTGTGTGATCCCCCCCTGTGCTTACCAGATGTCTGGTGGGGAGCTGTGGCATGCTGGCCTCAACAGGCCATCAGGTACCATCATGTGTCAGCTCATTCCTGCTTGTTCCAGATGTGTAGCTGTACCCAGTACAACCTACATGCCTAGCTGTGTGTGTTGCCATGTGTGCAGTCACACCTATGTGCATTGTGCAGGTCTCCCATAGCGCACATATCTGTTTCCCTTTGGCACCCTTGAGAGACATGGCATTGCCATGTCCATGTGTTGTGGCCACTGATGGTGTCCATGCTCAGCCCTGTCACCCTGTGGGTGTTACATCATACACATTTGGGGTCACACTATGTACACATGCCATGCACTCCACGACCAATGGCAACAGTATTTACCAGCACACATGGGTGTTTGGAGACACATAAGACATTGGGTGGGTTCCCCTATGCACCTTGGCAGGGGACACGTCCATGACACATGCCTTTGTACATAGCCAGAGATGTCACTTGCCATACCACTACAGGATCAGTGTATCCTGTATGTCATGGGGATGTTGATAGCTACGTCAGTCCAACCTTGGCAAATGTTGGACATAGCATACTGGTCATGGTGGACAGGCATCTGTCCCAAACAGGCGTATCGGGTGTTCATATGTTCCTCTAACCTGTGTCGTGTATGTGTCTGGGAGGTGTCACTGCACACACTATGGGCTATTCGCACCTCTGGTCATGTGTGCCTCTTAGGCTATCTGGGCCAACCTGACTGTGTGCTTGCAACCTTTCAAGGGCATCTGTGAGATACCTATGCACACAGGGGCGGTATGCCTGTGGGCTGTGGGTAGGAGCGACCTGAATCAACATACATAGCTGTAGACAGGTTGCCATTGCAGAGGTTGTGACCTGGTTCTTGGAGATACTGTGTGTGGGTATTTGCTCACGCGCATCCAGATCTGCATCCGACATATCATCTCCATACATCTACAGTGTTTGTCCTGGGCTATGTGGCCCCTGGACTGCGGATGCCGTGCAGCCAGACCACTATACCTTATTGCACACATTTGCCTGACATACCCTCCGTCACGTTCAGCTCCCCCGCCACCAGGGTCTTGTGTGTGCCAGGGCGCATCATCATCAGGATACAGCATTGCAACATGTTGACGCCCTGCCCACACAACGCATGTATCATGTGTGCCTGAGATACGGGTGATTGGCTCATCTGCTGTGTCACACTGCACCATATCACCTGGGTGACAGAGCCCACTTTGGTTGGCCTCTCTGGCCCCCTTGCGGTAGGGGGATGCTTCCAACTACATCAGTACACACAGCCATATCTCCAGGGTGACACAGAGCCCACTTTGGATGGCCTCTCTGCACTCCTGGAGGTAGGGGGATGCTTCCAACTACATTAGTACACACAGCCATATCTCCAGGGTGACACAGAGCCCACTTTGGATGGCCTCTCTGCACTCCTGGAGGTAGGGGGATGCTTCCAACTACATTAGTACACACAGCCATATCTCCAGGGTGACACAGAGCCCACTTTGGATGGCCTCTCTGCACTCCTGGAGGTAGGGGGATGCTTCCAACTACATTAGTACACACAGCCATATCTCCAGGGTGACACAGAGCCCACTTTGGATGGTCTCTCTGCACTCCTGGAGGTAGGGGGATGCTTCCAACTACATTAGTACACACAGCCATATCTCCAGGGTGACACAGAGCCCACTTTGAATGTTCTCACTGGCCCCCTGGAGGTAGGGGGATGCTTCCAACTACATTAGTACACACAGCCATATCTCCAGGGTGACACAGAGCCCACTTTGGATGGTCTCTCTGCACTCCTGGAGGTAGGGGGATGCTTCCAACTACATCAGTACACACAGCCATATCTCCAGGGTGACACAGAGCCCACTTTGGATGGTCTCTCTGCACTCCTGGAGGTAGGGGGATGCTTCCAACTACATTAGTACACACAGCCATATCTCCAGGGTGACACAGAGCCCACTTTGGATGGCCTCTCTGCACTCCTGGAGGTAGGGGGATGCTTCCAACTACATTAGTACACACAGCCATATCTCCAGGGTGACACAGAGCCCACTTTGGATGGTCTCTCTGCACTCCTGGAGGTAGGGGGATGCTTCCAACTACATTAGTACACACAGCCATATCTCCAGGGTGACACAGAGCCCACTTTGAATGTTCTCACTGGCCCCCTGGAGGTAGGGGGATGCTTCCAACTACATTAGTACACACAGCCATATCTCCAGGGTGACACAGAGCCCACTTTGGATGGTCTCTCTGCACTCCTGGAGGTAGGGGGATGCTTCCAACTACATCAGTACACACAGCCATATCTCCAGGGTGACACAGAGCCCACTTTGGATGGTCTCTCTGCACTCCTGGAGGTAGGGGGATGCTTCCAACTACATTAGTACACACAGCCATATCTCCAGGGTGACACAGAGCCCACTTTGGATGGCCTCTCTGCACTCCTGGAGGTAGGGGGATGCTTCCAACTACATTAGTACACACAGCCATATCTCCAGGGTGACACAGAGCCCACTTTGAATGTTCTCACTGGCCTCCTGGAGGTAGGGGGATGCTTCCAACTACATTAGTACACACAGCCATATCTCCAGGGTGACACAGAGCCCACTTTGGATGGTCTCTCTGCACCCCTGGAGGTAGGGGGATGCTTCCAACTACATCAGTACACACAGCCATATCTCCAGGGTGACACAGAGCCCACTTTGGATGGTCTCTCTGCACTCCTGGAGGTAGGGGGATGCTTCCAACTACATTAGTACACACAGCCATATCTCCAGGGTGACACAGAGCCCACTTTGTATGGCCTCTCTGCACTCCTGGAGGTAGGGGGATGCTTCCAACTACATCAGTACACACAGCCATATCTCCAGGGTGACACAGAGCCCACTTTGTATGGTCTCTCTGGACTCCTGGAGGTAGGGGGATGCTTCCAACTACATTAGTACACACAGCCATATCTCCAGGGTGACACAGAGCCCACTTTGAATGTTTTCACTGGCCCCCTGGAGGTAGGGGGATGCTTCCAACTACATTAGTACACACAGCCATATCTCCAGGGTGACACAGAGCCCACTTTGGATGGTCTCTCTGCACTCCTGGAGGTAGGGGGATGCTTCCAACTACATCAGTACACACAGCCATATCTCCAGGGTGACACAGAGCCCACTTTGGATGGTCTCTCTGCACTCCTGGAGGTAGGGGGATGCTTCCAACTACATTAGTACACACACAGCCATATCTCCAGGGTGACACAGAGCCCACTTTGGATGGCCTCTCTGCACTCCTGGAGGTAGGGGGATGCTTCCAACTACATTAGTACACACAGCCATATCTCCAGGGTGACACAGAGCCCACTTTGAATGTTCTCACTGCACACCTGGAGGTAGGGGGATGCTTCCAACTACATTAGTACACACAGCCATATCTCCAGGGTGACACAGAGCCCACTTTGGATGGTCTCTCTGCACTCCTGGAGGTAGGGGGATGCTTCCAACTACATCAGTACACACAGCCATATCTCCAGGGTGACACAGAGCCCACTTTGGATGGTCTCTCTGGCCCCCTGGAGGTAGGGGGATGCTTCCAACTACATTAGTACACACAGCCATATCTCCAGGGTGACACAGAGCCCACTTTGGATGGTCTCTCTGGCCCCCTGGAGGTAGGGGGATGCTTCCAACTACATCAGTACACACAGCCATATCCCCATTGGGTGTGGGGACCACTTTGTGTGGCCCTGTAGACTCCTGGAGATGGTGATGGTGATCCCCAGAACATTCTGACACACACACATATCCACAGAGTGACTGAGTGCACACTTTGAGGGGCTCTCTGGACCCCTGAGGATAGGGTGGATGTATTAAACAACATTGGCAGACAACCCCAGATCACCTGTATGTCTGAGGCCCCATGTGCTTAACATTGCACCACCCCTGATGGGTAACCCTATGTGTTACCCTGCTGATGCAGATACCGCCATCAACACAGGATGTTTGCATACGCTCCTTATGCAGATGCATGGCCTAGGTTTGTTACAGTCTGCTTTGCTGTATCAACACCAGCAGCTGTCATGACGCCAGGGGGTCATCATGCCCTCTTTGGCACAAACCGTCAACACCTGGCTACATGGCCACACAATCAGATGTGATACCACATTTATATGGCATGTGTTTCACCTGCTACACTAAACATATACAGACTACTTACAACAGCATGGACAGCTGACATCAACCCTGTATGTGTGTATGTTTATTTTGACCTAGGTCCATTCACTTACCTCCCGTGGATGGTCTGCCTGCCTGTTAAAATGCCTGGTCACCCTCTCCCAGGCCCTCAGGACCCTCCCCATGTTCTTTTTCCTGGAGGGCCCTGGGAACAGCCTGTGCTGCTTTTGGGCTATCAGGGAGCCCAGGTGGCACAGCTCTCTGTGGCTAAAAGCCGGCTTCCTGGTTCGGGACGCCATGTTTGTTTCTGGGCGTGGTGACGCGCGGACGCTCCCGGCGCAACTTCCGGAATTGCGCGTGACGTATCGCGCACGTGCGTTTCGCATGGCTGCGCGTCAGATCTCTGCACGCCCTTGCGCTCCGCATGGCTGTGCATCTGCAAATTGCAAATACTATCTACACGCACCATTCATATTGATTAGTAATGGTTGTGCTCAAAATATGTTTACTGTTCTGTGCCTAATTACATAGTTACTGGGGTGTCTCTAATGTCACTTTGACAAACAATTATTATTATGGTTTACCCTTGTCCACACAGTGTGGTATTGAACCTCTGGACACATAGCAACTGATTGCTGATGCATTGTCAGATGAGGTGTGCTATGTGTGTCACATAGCAGGTAGTGCTCAGACACTACTAGTTATGGGTGCAGACAAACCATCAGCATCAGGTGTCACTCAACCTGGTGATAGGGGGTTGTGTGTGCCAGTGCAATATGTTGTGTGGTGTATCTCCATGTCTGGACAGACATTTTGTGGTGTTTGCCATCGGGGTTGGGGGGTGATTCATATATGAGCATTGCACACGCAAAGTAGGTTGCGTGTTGGACATTACAGGACTATGTGGGTCCCCATGTCACCACACTGCACATTATCCTTTGGTATGTGTGACGGCATACAGTCCTGGTTTTTGCAAAATAGCTCAATGGTTGATACATGGACTGCTTAACCAGCCGTCATGGGTTACATCTTCCAGTTGAGCTCAGGACTGCCTGTCTCAGGCATCACACATTCTCATACTTGAGTGCAACAGTAGCCATGGTTTTTTTCATGTACATCTGTGCTGCACCAGACATATATCTTCATACATTGCAACATTGTTACCTGCCCCAGACCGGTTTCCACATTACAGAGGTGCTGCTATTGGCAAGACCCTCACACTGCTACGTACATCATGTGCAGTACACCATTCTCACCAATGGAACAGCGCACCCCTGGTGACCACTGCACACTGTCTGCATGCCTGCCTCTTTCACCAGACAGGCATCTGTTCTTAGCAATCGAGCTGTGGCCCACACCTAACCTTGATACCTGTGGAGCCAGAGGTTGCATGTTTCCATCCACAGTGTGGTTCTTGGTGAGTGCAGCCAGTGACAGGTCCCTGACTGTGAAATAGTGCTGGAATCTCTGTGATCCTCACAGTGCTGTCTGCATCATGTGCTCCTTACACAACCGTATAGGGTGGACTTGGGTTAATGCACTGTGATGGTTTCGGAATTGCCAGTACTACAGGACATTACACACATTCCAGGCTTGACAGTCCCCATGAACCTTCAAAATGTTTGCTATATGTTACAATGTCATCTTCAATGTATGTTATTTTTATGCAATGTAGGCGCTGTTCCATGTAAAACCATGTTCATTATATGTTAAGTGTACACCGCCTTTGATCTTTGGAAAAAGCAGTATAGAGGACATGCATAATTATATAGATTCAGACCTGCACTGCTGCTGACTGGCGGCGTATAGAGGCCAAGGACAATATATAAATCACTTTGCTTATACACACACACTTTGGATTTGAACCAACAACCTTTCACTTCAGAGGCATTGCAGTCACCAGGGGACTACAGCTCTGTGGCTGTGATGTGAGGTCTGTCTGGCTAGAATATAACCTCTGCAGACTTTGTGCTGCAGTTACCAGGGTGTAGTCCAGGGGTGGGCAAACTTGGTCCTGGAGGGCCGCAGACCAGTCAGGTTTTCGGGATATCTCTAATGAATATGCATGAGATATATATGCATTAGAGATATCCTGCCAACCTGACTGGTTTGTGGCCCTCCAGGGCTGGATCTGGAGACCCCTGCCTTACACCTCTGTCATTTAAGATTGTGAGTGGACAAGGTGCAGATGTCCAAGACATCAAAAAGGTTAGATAGAATTTGTCACAGTCCTCCTCACTTCTCACCACCACCAAAAAATTGTCTATTAGACAACTTTTTGGTGGTGGTGAGAATCGAGGAGGAATGTGACACATTCTATATACCCTTTCGATGTCTAGGACATCTGTACCTTGCCCACTCACGATCTTAAATGACAGAGGTGTAAGGCAGGGGTCTCCAAATCCAGCCCTGGAGGGCCACAAACCAGTCAGGTTGGCAGGATATCTCTAATGCATATATATCTCATGCATGTTCATTAGGGATATCCCGAAAACCTGACTGGTCTGCGGCCCTCCAGGACCGGAGGTGCCCACCCCTGGTGTAGTCTATCCAGTCGCACCCATGATGCACTGCACATGCAAAGCAGCAGTCTAGTGATGGTCCAGTGATAGGGTGTGCAACCCCACAGCACCTCGGCCTCGTGTTGGACATTGACCTTCTGTGTTTCTTGTGCAGAGTGGGTACTGACCATCCCAGTGTGTGTCTGTTGCTCACCCTGAGGGTGAGGTGAGACACACAGCACCTATCCTGGCTGAGATGGCCTATACATCATATCAATTTGTTTGCCAATGTCTGATAGTTTGGCACATCTGACCATTTCTGTCTCCAAGACCCAGCTGGGCCTTGTGAGCTACAATGTTCCCGAAGGGGGCATATCCTGTGTGGGTGGCCTGCCCTTCATGATATATTTGCAGGGGGGGGTGGGGGAGAGGAGGTTACAGGACCTATAGGCTGGGTATGTCTGACCACCAAACCTTCCCTGTGCAACACAGTTTCCCCAAACAAAACATATCCACATTCTACATCCCAGCTATGGTGGGTGTAGCTGCCACCATCAGCAGACTGGGTCCAGCTGTGGTACAGAAAACCTACAGGTCACTCACTGCTATTATGGACGCATCCATATTTCAGGGTGCGGCAGACAGACAGTATGGCCTGAGAGCCTAAGCTCACCAACACCATCTGACATTTTCCAGCAGCAGGCACATTCTGTGCCCAGCTACTGACCCTGCACGGTGTTCTAGCCAGACACATGCAAACTGCAGACAGGCCACTGGCCAGTCCATGGTGCATGCTACCAGGGAGACTGTGTGCACCCATAACTGGGATGTCAGCACACCCACCGCACAATTACCTCAGTGATTGGGCCTCACATATACACAGCACCCATATATATCACATGAGAGAACTATTATATGGCACTATGTCGGGACCTAGCCATGCCATGGTCACTGATCGTTCAGGGGGAGAGTGACCTCCACACAAGGCATGCTATGGACACCATGTCTGTGGGGGTGATGCCAAGGCACAGCATGGTCCTAGGCATGCACATTTGCCCTGTGTAGCTGCATCCTGCTCCAGCCACCCTGTTTGTTGTGTACCCACAGTACTTTGCTCCTCATTATGCACATTGGCAGGCCAATAATGGCAACGGTGCTATTAGTGTGGTCTGTGGGAGGTGTTGACAGCCACCACACACTGGATAGACAGACACACACTCCCCACACCTAGGACAACATTGAACAGATGTGGTGTTATTTGGGAGCCATGGCCAACATAACAGTGATGAGCACAGTGTGGGCATGGCAACGTTGGGATGTACTTTTGGAGTAATTTCCGAGGGTGCTACTCTCTGAAGGAGATCTGACCTGACACACATTGCACATACATCAGAGACGTTGGTTTGTGACAGCTCGCTGTTCTGCTTGTGCGTAGCATGAGCATTTTTATCGGTCAATGATCATATATTGCTTTGGATATATGTGTGACATCTCCAAATGTGTAGTGTGGGATTGTTGATGTATGCACATGCTAGTTTTCTGAACGCCACACAGGGCCCTACATCCTGCCACTTCATCGGTCTTCCAATACTGGTGCCTGCAGGTGCAACTGTTTCTGCCCCTGTTGCCCACTGCTCTAGGGAGGTTTGCACAACTACAGTCAATGTGAATCAAACACCTGTTGGGCTTTCATGCTATCTGTGATTAATATGCCTGTGATACAGCTGCATACCATGGTGGTGTTCAACTCACCTGCATCACACACATCTTTCGTGCAGACATCAGACAACCTGATTGATGTGTGAGCCTCCATGGCTGCATATGGGGGACTCTGCTGTGGGTGAGGCATATGTTTATGTGGTGTGTGGTATTTATAGCAAACTATGGTATCGTGACCAACACTTATGTTCTCAGCACGGGAGTTCCATTCTTTACTTTAAGGTTTCGCGAATGTGTAAAACATTGGGACTGTGATGGCAGGTGCCCCAGCCGGGAATTGAACCTGGGGCCTTCTGTGCTTGGAGGCACTTGCTACATGTACTGCACCACCGTCTTAGCACAGCAACAGTACATTCCCAGGGGAGTCCATGGCTGTTTGTCACACAGGGCCTGTCTGTTGGATTGTACTGCAGCCACATGAGGGTGGCTAGGCCAGGATCTGCTGTGGGGCAGCAGCCTCTGCCCCCTCTGCCAGCAGTTGGCATCCGCCACCATGCTGACATGGGCCTATATTGGGTACAGCATCACAGCTGACTGACATGTGGCCCTCCAGTGATGCATTGTGTGGACTCTGCTGTAGGTGTTGTACATATTTGAGGGGTAAGTGATCCTTATGGTATAATAGAGGTCCTCTGAACATGCTGTTGTTATCTGTAAGACAAACAAAAACACCTTCTAGTCAGGGCAAATCAATAACCAATATGTGTAGAGCACCCAACCTTTTTTCGGTGACCGCACAAACTTTTTTCTTTTTGTCGGAGCTAGCCGTAGGAAGGTCGGAAGAGAAACTGACCCACACCAAGCAAGTAGCTACTTTTATTATTATAGGTTCTTCACCAAAATAAAGTTCAAGTTCATTTAACCATAAAATAGTAAAAAGACTTATCTCAGTCCAGAAATGCCAGTTATGAGAGATACACGACGCGCACGTTTCGGGCACTCTAGCCCTGTTTCAGGTGCAATAACTAGGATTCCTCAATCTTCAAATACCATCCTCTGAACGCCGTCAATGCAGCTAAGGTCATTATTACAATGGCTGATTAATCACTTTTAAAATAAAAGAAACGACCAATCAGTATCGGGAAAACCCCCACATGATGTGCGGTACTTTCTGCACCCATGGTCTCTCATTGTATAGAATATTCTCATACTATTGACCAGCTTCAATGGTCTATTATTGATCATGTGCCAGCTAATCCTCGGGGAGGACAGCAGGAAGAACGTCTGCAATACATAGAACAACGATGGAATTTTCGTCTTGAAACAATGGAGCCAGGAGGTTTGAACAGGGAAATAGACTGGCAGAGTCTTATTTAAGTTACAATTCTATGTGACCATCGGGAATGACATAATAATGATATATCCCTATTTCGGAAGGATGATACCAGGTGTTTTGAAGAGCATAAGATGATGATGTCGTCATAACTTTTGAAAACCAATCAGATCAGGGGTTCCCCATCATGTGGGGGTTTTCCCGATACTGATTGGTCGGTTCTTTTATTTTAAAAGTGATTCATCAGCCATTGTAATAATGACCTTAGCTGCATTGGCGGCGTTCAGAGGATGGTATTTGAGGATTGAGGAATCCTAGTTATTGCACTTGAAACAGGGCTAGAGTGCCCGAAACGTGCGCATCGTGTATCTCTCATAACTGGCATTTCTGTACTGAGATAAGTCTTTTTACTATTTTATGGTTAAATGACCTTTAACTTTATTTTGGTGAAGAACCTATAATAATAAAAGTAGCTACTCGCTTGGTGTGGGTCGGTTTCTCTTCCGACCTTCCTACGGCTAGCTCCGACAAAAAGAAAAAGGTTGTGAGGTCACCGAAAAAAGGTTGGGTGCTCTACACATATTGGTTGTTATCTGCAAGACATGTTTTGATTTCCTCTCACGTTTTACTGGTGGGTAAAATATGTACACAGTGTTGCTGCTGGCCCCAGCTGGGAGTTGAACTGGTAATCTTTGGCTCCCCAGCACACTGGCTGTGTCCCCTGCACCACACTGCAGTCACAGAGTGAATGTGGACCCTGGAGATGGCATGTCTGTTTGTCATAGCGGGCCTTTCTGTTGTGGTCCGGTGCACCCACATGGCATTGGCTCAGCCTCCATCTTCTCTGGCCACCTGCCACTGGCCCCCTCAGATACCAGTAAAGTTCTCCCAACATGCTACAGGCCCTTCTGCTACTGGTGCTGGGGGCGCACAGTTTTAAACCATACAGTGTGCATGTCGGCAACTACCTCTACTGCACATTCCCCCCAACTCACACATGCTGTTGTGCAACATGTGCATGCCATAGGGGACCTGTCCATTGCTGTGGGGTAACCTGCTCTATCCTACATCAATGTGTGATCATTCAACATTTATGCTGCAGGGGCTGGTGACCCTTCCAACATTCATATATTTTGGCCCTGCCTTTCTTGGGTGTGTCTGATGATGTTTCACATTGCTGTGACCATTACCCAGGTTGGTCCTCTCTTGTGCTACAATCGAGAGGTTTGACAGCTCTGGCCAACACACCAGTCCTGGTGACACTACAGGCATGGATATGTTAGGCATAGACTGTTGGGGGTCACTCCCCAGGGCGGTACGCACTATCAGACACAAGACCTGCTGCACACAACACACACATCTGAATGATTGTTATGGTGGTGCTCAATGGGACACATGTACTGAGCATTTGAATCATTATGAACATATTTTCACATGGGACCTTGGATAGCTGTGTACCATGTACATAGGTGTGGGGTGGCATTGCTAAGGTACACATCTGCTACTTTTGGGGATTACAGGCAGGGCCCACTGTCCTGCCTCTCCAGGATGCATTGTCCAATGGGGCCTGTGGGTATGGGTGTGTCATGGCCTGTTGGTTGATGCCTTTCATATGGGTTACACACATCAGGTCATGGTGTGTCAGACACTGTTCTGGTTTTAGGATGTCCCTCATGGATATGCATGTGCTACATCTGCATAACATGGGGGTGGTGCATAGATATGCAGCACAATCATTAGTATTAGCCGCAGCATGGATGCTGAATGGTGTGTGGTCCTCCAGGTCTGCATTTCGGATACTCTGATCTGAGTGATGCCACGGTTAATGGTGTATGTGCTTTGGATGGGAAATGATAGCCATATAGACAATGCCTATCTCCTCTGCATTACAGGTTTGTGCTTACCAGCACAGTTTAGTTGTTGGACAAAAATGTGGGTGGAATTGGCCATAGCCCCAGCTGAGCTTTGAACCTGTGACCTTATGTTCTTGCATACACTATCTGTGTGCACTGCACCACCATGTAGCCACAGATTGACTGGGTTCCCTGGGAGGTCCATGTCTGTACATCCATCACGGCCTGTCTGTAGCAGTGGACGGTGCCAGACTGCACATGGCTAAGCCACTGTCTTCTGTGGCTCACAGCCCCTGCCCCCTCCACCCTCTGTACTGTTCCACCAACATGCTGGCATGTCCTCATCTTAGCAAACGCATATGGCCTGATTAGTTTGAGCCACTCCAGGACTGCATTTGGGGAACTCGGCTGTGGGTGATGCCCATTGTTCAGGTGCATGTGCACTGGAGGGTAAAATATGGGTGTTTGCAAGATGTTTATGCTCTCTGCAATAATGGGGTGTCTTTACTATCTCTGTTTGGTGATGGTTAAAATATTGGGACTGGGCTGGTATGAGCCCCAGCTGGGATTTGAACCTGTGACCCTCCTGTTTTGGAGGTGCTGGCTCTGTCTGCTGCACCACACTGTGGCCACAGAGGCAGTGCAGTACCTGGTGATAGGACACCTGTCAGGATGGGGACGCACAGCTTGCTCTTCAGTCTTTTACTGTGGCCTCATTCACCTTGTCTGGTGACAAACATGCAGCTAAACCCCAGAAATAGACACATATACCGGGGCTTTACTTTTAAGCTGGGCAACAGTGATATTGGTGGGCAACCATTTGGAAGACACCCAGGACAGCCACAGGGCTGGGAATTATTTTTGGGGGAGTCTCAGCTCCATGGCCCTTCCTACATTCATATCTTTTTTTCTGGGACTGTCCTGGGTGTGATTTTTATATTTGCCCATTACTGTAACTGTTCACAAGCTGCATTACTATTTTTATTCTTGATTTTCTGGTCATTGTCTATTTTTACTTTCACCTTTCTGCTGTGCACATGTATCACACTGCTTACGTTTTGCAGGTTTCCCCGGTTTTGCTGTACATTGCTAACGGAAATGGTTTCTCTTGCCTTTATATGACCTCTAGCGCGACTGTTTCACTCGCGCTATTTTTTCATGGGAAATTCGGCCCCGTTCATGTGCGGGGAGCCTCTCCCCTCCCCTTACCCGCCCATTGACCCCGTCTCTCCGCCCCTCGGGACCTTCCTCCGCCCTCCGTTCGCCGTTACACGCCTCTTTCGGACATTTGCGGGCCCGTATTTGTGCGGGGCCCGTTAGTGTGTCGCGCACATTCACGGGGGTTCCTCGCACCTGTGCGGGGCGTTTAGGAGCGTTTGTCACCGTTTAAGTGGCGCGTTGCCGTGCGCTAATTTGCGGCGCGCAAATTCCCGGACTTTAGTAAACATACCCCAATGTTTTTTTAAATTTGGGATGGGACAGAAGAGGACTTACATGCTTTTTTCCTTTGTCTTAATTCTCTAGATAAACATTTACAATTTAAAGGCTCTTTTAGTTTGAATCAGATTTCATATCTTGACATTAATATCAAAAAGGGTGTAAATGGCTTTATTACCGACTTGTACCACAAACCAACTGATCGCAATGCATTTTTACGTTATGAAAGTTTTCACAACAAATCATTAAAAGAGAATTTACCCTATGGTCAATTCTTGAGGGTTAAGCGACTGTGCACTTCACAAAGTGACTTTGAGAAGCATGCAGCAGATATGAGCTACAGGTTCAAAAAGAGAGGTTATCCTGAGCAAATTATCTGTAGGGCATACAATAAAGCCAAGGCTATAGACAGGAAGACACTTCTTGAGAAGAAACACACAGTCTAAAGATGGTCAGGTGATTTGTGCCCTGACTTTTTCAGCTCTGTCCAAAGATATCTCTAATATTCTTCGACAGGAATGGCATCTTGTTTCGTCTCTCCCTGCCATGGCACATAAATCCCTTACCATCGCACATGAGAGGAGTCACAACTTTAAGAATATTTTAGTTCCTTCAACCCTTTCAAAGCCAATACCGGACTGTCACAGGCAAGCAAAATATCTGCCTTGGACAGGAGGAAACAATGAGGAATTGAACCCATGACCTCCACCTAGACTGCCAGTGTTCTAACCAATAGGCTATACCTCTATGGCCTGTTGCACAGTAATAGCTGGGTACAGAAGGACTGCAGGTCACTGCACAAACCATCTTCTCTATCTGCCAGGATAGGGTAACCCCACCAGCACCCATGATGCATTGCACATGCAGAACAGCAGCCTACAGCTGACCACCAAATGGGGTCTGCACCTCTCCGGTACTGCAGCATGGTAAGACGGACTGACAGTGCATGATACTGGCACAGAGGTGTTCCCAGCAGTGCAACCAAAGCTATATCAGTTCCAGCTGTGGTCTGCAGTCACATGTGTCCCTGTGGGACCGGACACCACCTAGATTAGTGCGTACCCAGTGTTAAGGTCTGGCTGCCATAGGTATCTGTTATCAGGGCAGTAGGATGTCTAGACTCACATGAGAGCGATGTAGCACTGCCACTATGGGTCAAAGTGGTATGTGCTATATACCCCAAGGGGCCTCAATCACCCCTTTTGTAGATGAGGGTGTGGTGGGATAGGTGCGTGCACCCTGTAGAATGGCTGCAGTACCAGAAACCACAGTACTGCTGGCAGATGACAGCCCTCCAGGGCTGCTGGGCCAGTGCTATACCTGGGACCATTGGAGACCAGCAGTGATGCTTGGGATAGGCAGGGAAAAGCTCACCTACCCCACACCACGGTCTGCTATTCACCAACAAACAGCACAATCAGATTGCACCTGCAGCAAACTACAAGGTGTTCCCACCATGCACAGGCAAAATGCAGACAACACACTAACCAGTCCATAGTGCATACTCACAGAAGAACCCTATGCACCCAGAAGTGGACTGCACAGCACAAACACCAAACAGATATCTCCATGGTGGGCCCCAGAACCAAGAACACACAGGCATCACAAGAAATAAATAATGTGTGGGAAGATAGACATGCCATGGTCACTGCTCGGTCAGAGTGAGAGTGACCCCCCCCCCCCGAGCAAGACATGCTGTGGCCATCCTGTCCATGCAGGTGGTGGTCGAGCACTACAGTGTCCCAGCCATTGCCCTCCACCCTGTGCAGATGCATCCTGGCCAATCCGCCCTGTCTTGGGCCATACCCACAATACCTTGCTCCTCATTATGCACATTTGCAGGCTAACGCTGGAAGCAGTGTGAGCAATGTGGGCTCAGTGAGGTGTTGGCAGACACAAAACAATGGAGAGACATACGCACACTCCCACACCTATCTCAGCATTGTGCAGAGATGGAGGTGGTTGACAGCCCTACCCACTGCACTGATCTTGATCACAGTGCTGACATTGCTAATCTGTCTAGGGGGTAGTAGTAGTGCTCTGGTGATAACTGCAGCTTTGTGCTGGGGCCAACAGCCTGACACTGTCCATACCCCTGTGCACCACTGCGTTGGGGTTTGCCCATGTTGTTGTTGTGGCTGCATTGTGGGCTAAAAGTATGGGGAGATGCTCTGCAGGATCCACAGATGGGACCTGAACCTCTTACACTCTGCTCTTGGACATGCTGGCTGAGTGTACTGCACCACACTGTTGCCACACAGTGTAGTTATCCCTGGGGCTACCCTTATGTTCCTCGGCCAGACCTCTTCTATTGCACTGCACACCACATACTGGTACAGGGCATGACTTAGGTCCACTGCAGGCGGGTGCCACTGCTCTATCCAGCAAATCACCCACCCCCTCTGCCATGCCGCCATGACCATATGCTGTCAGTGCCAGTGGTGCTGTAGGGTTGTAGTGTTTAAGTGCTTGTAGAGGTAGAGGTTAAGTATGATACATTTGGGGTTTAGTATTATAGATTTGCTTTTAATTTTTAAGTGCTAAGGATTAATAATGTTCCTGATTCATAATCACTTACTGGCTACCCTGAATCTCACAAAAAAGAACAGTCATGCTGCTATAACATGTGAGCCAGCATTCAGGCCTCTGCAAGGAGAGATCCAGCACCGGAAAGAACCATATAAGGAGATATCATGAGCCTTGTGAGGGGCCAGTTTGGGCTGGAGAGTCTAGACTAGGACCTGCAAGGGGATATCAGATATAGGCCTGTAAGGTCTATGTGCAAAGAAATGCATACACAGGAAACCACAAAGCTACCAACATATATGCTGGGCCCGGCTCTGAAGAAAGCAGATTAGCTGGATCATGGTGAGTATGGGAGGAGGGGGGCCAGGGGGATTTTGCAACAGGAACTAAGGGGAGCAAAGAGTAATAATAGGAAATAAGATAGGGGAGGGGGAGAGAACACAAAGGAATAGCTCTGGGGACGGGGCTGTATGTAAAAATTGCGGAAGGAAAAAAGGTATAAATTTTAATATGCTTTCTATATTCAAGGGGGAGAGTTGCATTCTTGAGGTGCCTAGTGCCCGATAGAACTCTCTTCCCCACTTTGCTGCCTGCATTTGGTCATCAGTTATCTAATAAACAGAGACTCTGATTGCACCTGTACTGACATTTTGGATCTGATCATTTCAGGTAATAATAGTAATAATAATAATTAGGTTGTGGTCCATTTTTGTACGAAACAGGGCCGTACAAATTGGTGCCGAACGCCCGGGATTGGCCTACGGGTGGGTCTCTAGGACCAAGATATAAATTTAAAGATTTTTGGATTCCCCTCAAAAGGTTGAGGGAGGTGTGTTCCCGGTGCTGAGTGAAGACCGGAGGAGACGAAGCAGTGAGTGATTGATTTCCCTAGGAAGGCGACTGTTGTGAGACAAAGCCGTGAGTATACTTATTTTTGACCAAGCTTGGTAAGTGTTGTTTATTTGTTGTTCTATTGTATTGATAAAGTGTAAAGATATTTTTGCTGCTATTAGTCAGGACTGAATGGTGTGTGTGTTGAGCTACGTATCGGCTGATACGAACTGTGTGTGTGTTCTTACTCACGGTTCCATACCTCCGCGAGGAGATTGGCTGGGTCTGAACGAAGCGAATCTCTGTTTGAAAGGTGTCCTGGACATTTCGTGCACTACCTTCCTTTGTAGATAAAAAGGTTGGATATTGAGATCCTTAAAATAACAGGTGGCACGTAGAAATTATGTCTCTGTTTAGAAGAAAGAAAGATGACAATCAGGGAATAATGATAAATCAGGTTTCCCCAATGACTCCGGTTGAACGGATGATGAGAGATAATCCCATATTAGGAAAGGAAATTTTGAAAGTTTGCCTTAAATGGGCAAAGTGGAGCAATGTTCCTGGGATCCCTCTTGGCTGGCCACCGGAGGGGTCTTTTGATGGTGGTTGTTTAGCAAGGATTAGGGATTATGTTTTGTCCCATAAGACCAATGCTAGTCAGTTAAAACATTTGCAATACATTTCTATGTGGATGAAACAGGCAAACCCAGATACCCTCAGTAGTGAGGCTCCTCCCCCTTATTGTAGGACAGTGAACCGTACCATGGCAGCAATAGGGTATTCAGACCCGCAGATAAACACAGACCCCAAAAGGGAACAATCTGAGAAAACCCCTAATGATAAGCAGGTGACAGAAAAACAAAAAGAGAATCTGGGAAAGACAAAACAAGCTGAGCCTTCTGCACCTTACATTGACACCTCCTTATATAAGCCACCGTATAGGGAAATGGAAGATATAATTCACCATAAGGACTCCCAGCCATTTAGGAGATCCCGATCTGCATCCCCCCACCGGGAACCACATAGGGGATGGGTTCAAGTAACAGGTAAATTACATTTGACTCCTGACATAAATTCTCAGACCCCAGGATCATATGAACAATCAGTTTTAGGGGCTACGGGAGGTAACACTCCACCCCGCCTGCGTCCCATTCCCTCTGCTCCTAATCTTACCCCTAATGACAGTTGTCAGGTCACAACAGAGGATAATCCCTCCAAGTTTGGGGCGGGCAAGTCGGGGCCTGACTATTTTCCCAAGGAACCGACAGAAATTCTGAGCAATACCACCCCGGCTCAGTTATCAACTAAGTCTGGGACCCCTCCTGGTCGTGGACCCGTTGATTACTATAAATCTACCGATAGGGCAGCAGGTCAATGGTTCCCTTACTCTAGCCGACGCCCTGAAAGTCTGTGTGATCTTGGGACTCGAACGACCCGCACACATGACTATCGTATTTGTCCAGTACAGAGCACTAAAGAACCAGTTCAGCCTAAGAAAACCCCTGTAGAGTTTGTTTTCAATGAAGAGGGGGGTGAAGGGTTTTATGTATATCATTGGAGTTCCAACCTACATGGATGGACCTCAGCATGTGCCCCACAAATGAGAATTTGGCCAGAACAAGGATCACTGGAAACTAGAGATTTAAACTTAGCCCGTAGGTGTATTCATGGAGGAGAAGGGGACCCACAATGGGACTATAAATACATGGAAGCAGGATTAAGAGTGTGGGAAAAGTATGAGGGCCAAGATCCCAATAACCCAAAGTTACCGGGTTACATGGTGTTTCCTGTGCGACATGTTAACCAAGGACAGGGAAGGGCAGAGGTATATGTTCCCTGGAGTTTCACTGACATGACCAACCTGTCAGAACAACTCCCTCCCCTAAATCAAGGTGCAGGGGCATGGATACAGAAGTTTGAACGATTGACAGCAGGGTATACTTTGGCAATTGGTGATGTAAAAGCACTATTAGCCCGGATTTTGGGCAATAATGCTGCCAATCAAGTGTTTAATAATGCACATATAAATGGGGTATTGGTCCATGAACCACAATACGATGGGGCTTTATTTAACCCTTATCGTAATTTAATTTGGGAGTCACTAAGAGATATATATCCCACCCAAAGAAGTATGGGACCCCTTACATCGATGCAATTTAAGGTAGGGGAAGATGTTAGTGCTTATTTTCTAAGCTAAGTTCCAAGATCTATGGGAAGCACAAATGGGTGTACCCCATAATGCTCCTCATATGGCCCTTATGTTTTTCCAAACTCTGTGCAATACCCTACCACTACCTATCCAGTTGAAATTGAAAAATATAGTTGCACTAGAATCAGAAACATGGCAGAAACAACAAGCACATATTTTTCACTTTGTCAGGCAGGCAGAAGAGAAATTATCTAAACCGGAAAGAGACCGGAAGGCTGCTCAAGCCCGTCTGTTTAACTTACAGTTAAAAGAAATAGATCAAGGAAAAAAGGAAGGATTAGTCAGTGTATCCTCTGCTGACAAGAAACTTATTAAGACCTTGCAGCAAGAGGTTAGGGAAGCAAAGCAGCAGGCTAAAACTGCACGAAAACTATTTGAGGAATGTGTGGAACGTTTATACGAGTCCTCTGGTGACAGTTACACTGACAGTGACTCAGAAGACGCACACAAACCTGTGACACGTGCTCTGAATGTTCAAGGACGTGGTCAGCTCTCGGGTCAGGGACCACGGTCCTTCCCCAGACAAAAACAGGAAAGAGAGAGAGATTTTTGTTGCTGGCAGTGTGGTGAAAAGGGACACTTTCAACGGACCTGCCGTGCCCCTCTCCCTCCATCACGAGGGCGGAAAGAGTATAACCAAGGCCCACCTCCACCTATTAGGCCACGGCAGTATCCTACCTGGCAGCCCCCAAATAGAGCAGGCTATGGTAATAGGGGAGATGGACAATGACTAGGCATCTATAATATGCAGGTGACACTGGGAACAGAGGAGCCCCACATAAAATTAACATTGAATGGCCAAGAGATGAAATTTCTAATTGATACTGGAGCCACATTGTCTGTCCTAAATACCATGCCTGCAGGTAGCACTATTGGCAGAGACAGTGTAATGACTACTGGGTTTGATGGTAAGTCAGTAAAAACCCCAGTGACCAATCCAATTCATGTGGTGGGGCCAGAATTTGATCTTTATCACAATTTTCTGTATGCCTCTCATTGTCCTATTAATTTGATGGGGAGAGATTTAATTGTTAAGGCCCAGGTTACCCTAGTGGCAGGAGAATTTCAGTCTGCAGGAATTAGTGAAATTGGTACATATCTACTCAGCCCTTACAGCCGAGTACGGGGGGCACCAGTCCACATAAGACTGAAACAAGGGAAACAGGGACCAAAATTGCCACAATATCCCTTACAGCGGGCAGCTATAGAGGGTGCACGAGAAGAAATTGATCAGCTCAAACTGCATGGCATTATAGAACACAGTACTTCCTCATATAATACCCCGCTCTTTCCGGTCAGTAAACCTAATGGGAAGTGGAGGATTGTCCATGATTTACGAGCCTTGAACCAGGTAGTGGAAACCCAATTCCCTGCAGTTGCCAATCCGGCCACCACATTGAATACAGTACAGCTGTACAAGTATTTCACAGTATTGGATCTAAAAAATGCCTTTTTAGTGTAGAAATTGATATTGACTCGAGGCCCCTGCTGGCATTTCTTTTTGATCAAGTGCATTATCAATGGACGCGATTGCCTCAGGGATATGTTGACAGTCCCAGTATTTTTTCTCAGATTCTATCACAAGATTTGCAGGAGTTCAATTCACATCTCCCTGGAGAAATGTGTTTATTGCAGTATGTAGACGATATCTTACTGTCAGGGTCAGATTATCAACAAATGCATAAGTTCACACAGGAACTAATACACGAGCTACAGGACAAAGGCTATAAATTGAATGCCGAGAAGGCACAATTAGTGCAGACAACAGTCATCTTTTTGGGATTTCAGCTAAGCCAGGGTTCTATTGAAGTGGGAGATAAGACAGTGCAGCATGGCTTACAGTTACCAGTCCCCAGTACAGTGAAAGAACTTCGCTCTGTTTTGGGCACACTTAATTTTTGCAGAAATTGGATCCCTGCTTTTAGCTCTCGGACCCTTTGCTTCCGCCCTTATTTGAAGGGTGGGGTAAAGAACTCTGAAAGAATCACTTTAGATCCTTGTCATGTAAATGTGCTCCAATCTATTTTGGAAGATTTAAAGTGTCTTCCGGCCTTACATCTGCCAAATCATCACAAGCCCTTTCAATTGATGGTGGTAACCGGTTCCCAGGCGTGGGCAGCCATACTATTTCAGGATAGGGTTTCCACTTTGTCATTTTTGTCTGGTACCTTTGGATGTACTGAGCTCCCATTGCCTGACCTTGAAAAATTAGTTATTGCAGTGGCAGCAGCAATAGAGAAAGTCCTATCTATTTTCACTCCTACGACCTTGATTCTCTATCAGTCCATTGAATTGAAGGCTATTCTGAACAAAGATACACTACATTTGTCCCCATCTAAGCTGCAGCAAGCTTGTGCTTCTATTCTGAATAGTGGAGTGATCTTTCGTCCTCTCACTGCCTCCACCTGTCCACTTAATTGGCTACAGACAGCAGTAGATGTTTATACCCCAGTTCCTGATTCATCTTATGAGGAAGTTTTATCCTTTATGGTATCCCCCGCTGACATGCCACCAGACAGTGAAATTTGGTTTACAGATGGTTCAGCACAGAAAGGTACTGTAGGATTTGCTGCGGTATTGCTGACCCCTGATGGAGTGGCTGAGCATCGTTTACAGTATGCTCTGGACTCAGATCAGGGATATTCAGCGCAGGCAGCTGAACTGTGCGCCATCTTGGCAGTCTTAGAAGAACGTCCGGAAACGCCCCTGATTTTCTACACTGACTCACAGTATGTTCAAAAGTTGTGTGGAGAATACCTTCAGATTTGGCTACAGCGTGGGTTTGTTAATTCATCTAGCAGCCAATTAATACACAAGTCCCTGATTTTGTACCTCTATGATTTATTATTACAACGCTGTGAGAGAAATATTCTAACTTCCTGTAACTGGGTCCCTGGCCATTCCCGCCATTATGGTTTCCTGCAGTTTGGCAATGCCCTAGCTGATGAGGCAGCAAAGCAAGTCACAGATACTGTCCCCATTTTAGTTATTACACGAGCAAGAACTTACCCCTTACCTTCGCTGCATGATTATCAGCAGAATCTTGCACGGGATGAGGTTCAAAAGTGGAAATTGTTAGGGTGCACTGAGCATAAAAAGTTATGGGTACACCCCTCTGGAAAAATTTGTATTTCCTTTTGGTCTTTGCAGCAATTGTGTTCTCTGTTGCATTCTGTTGGACACGCGCCGGCTTCCAGCATGTCTGCACAGATCTCTGAACTTTTTTGGCATCCGCGTCTCAAGCTCCGAATACAGGAGTGGTGCCAAAAGTGCCCACAGTGTTTAGAAAATTCTCCAGTGAAGGGCAAGCATACTCTCCAAGGTCATCTTCCGACAGTTCAGGGTCCTTTCATTTCCTGGTATGTTGATTTCACAGATATGCAGGTTCGTGTAGATGGCTACAGATTCCTTCTAGTCTGCGTGTGCCCCTTCTCCAAGTGGATTGAAGCTTTCCCATGCAGGCAGGAAAGGGCCTCCGAAGTTTTCAATTGTTTTTCTAAGCATCTGTTTCCTCGCTTTGGCATACCACGAACTGTTTATTCTGACAATGGTTCTCATTTCCGGAATCATCTAATACATCTTTTTTCCACAGCTCTGAGTGTAAAGTGGAAGTATGTTTCTGTGTACCGCCCCACCTCCAACGGCCTCGTCGAACGAACCAATGGCTTGCTCAAGACAGCTCTGCGTCTGATACAATCAGATAAAAGTATTTCCTGGCTGCAGGCCTTGCCTCTGGCACTGTTTCAATTGAGAAATCGTCCTCTAAAAAATATTGCTCTGACACCTCATGAAATTTGTACAGGAAGGCGATTGCTGCTATACAATCTCACTGACAATGCTATTCCCTTACCGGATTCTTTGTCCCCTTACCTTGCAGGTCTACGCCTGGCTTTGGCAGAGATTTCCAGACGCTGTGCCATCCGTGACCAACATCCACAGTCCCCAAAGGATACCTTAATCCCAATTGGAACCACTGTCTACCGCAGAAATCCTCATCGGAGTTCCTGGCAAGATCCAACATATTCAGGACCCCACATCGTTTCTGCATCAACTCCATTTGCTGTCTTGCTGGACGCAAGCCAAACTTGGACTCATATTGCCCATCTTTGGGTACCTTGAACTGTTTCTGGTTTTTGGACTTTTAAGTGACCTTTTCTCAGCATGCCTCATATTGCCTATAAGTTTGCATTTCTATATTTTGCTATGTTATTGACAATTTTTATTGGATGGTTTCTATACTTTATTTCTTCCCGTCCCCACTCTTTTCCCTCTGCTCCTATCTCCTCTCTATCTCCCCCTTCTCTGAACCGCTCCCGTAGGTCTGTTCTCCCCCTCACTAATACTTGGAAAACAACCGTTCTTGAAGTGGTTGATCTTCTGAATATTAGTGATTGCATTATATGTACCCCATTGCCCCAAGGAGGTAATTATGCCCCTGTCCGTGTTCTCCCTGTCCCATTTGAAGAAATTGTAGGTGCCATCCCGTGCTGGAATAACCCCCATCTTATTAAAGGATGTATAGAGCGTGGCCCCTTATATTGTAATGATACTTGGGCAGCCCATCAAGCTGCTTTCTTTCCTGTCCGTGTCTCTGTGCCCCCTATGATATTTTATTACTGTCTTATTACCAACTCTTCTGTTTCTTTTGACAACAACTGTAATGTTTCCTGGAATGTCCAAACAAATAATTTTCACTTTTTGCACGGTACCATGCGCCCTTTCTATTATGGGCATAATATGTCTAAGGTAGATTGGTTCTACTCAAAAATCTGTAATAACCGTGTCAACACCACCCACTGGGGCCCGCGAGTTAAAGCACACTCTCAGGTATGGGGTCCTGACTTTTGGGCTTCAACCTTTAATGTTGGCCCTATAGATTCCACACATACTCTCCTTTTCCGTAAGGGTACTTACTCACAATCTCCTTTCACTTCCTGCTATGCTCCTGTTCTCTACTGTACTGATTTAACTCAATGTGGTGCCAAAAACACTGATCGGGGCCGCAGATTCCCTACCTCTGTCATTGGCCACCAACTTCCTGGCCGCCTCCACTGGAAACCTTGTAAATCCCGTGATGATCATCCTCTCTGTCAGACTCCTTGTGCTCACTCCCCTACCACTGGTAAACTAACCTGTGAACCTCATACTTCTATTGCATATCCTATCAAAACATACTTTACTTGGAAACCTTCTTTTTCTCTTTCTGCTATTGTGGGCCATTACTGGCTTTGTGGTGATGTCTTGTACCAGAAAGTTTCACTGTCCAATTTACCCTGTGCCCTAGTTGAAGTGTCCCCTTACTCAGTCCTTATTCCCCTGAATGTTTCACATAATACCCCACCTTCTCCCTCTACTCCTCTGCACCAGCGCCATAAGCGCAGTTCTGCTAGTCCCTGGGATTCCACCATGGTTGAAGATGCTGCACTACAAGCTTCCTATGAATATGTTAACTCCACTTACCCTATGACCAAAGCCCGCCTTATAGCTCTTAGCGCTACTTCTTGGATTCCTTGGGCTACCCCCGCTTTTACAGCGGAGCTTGGCATGTCTATTCGCCGCTTACAATGTTTGCTACATATACAAATGAAAGCTGTTACTGAATCTATTTCTCGCTTAGCTGAATCACTTGAACAAAATAATCAAATGACTCTACAGAATAGACAGGCTTTAGATTTATTGCTCGCGGCAGAAGGAGGGACTTGTTCCTTTATCAACGCTACTAATTGCTGCACTGTGATAGCGAACCATACGATATTTGTATTAGACGCTATGAATAAGATTAAGCATTTATCTGAACTACATATTGATGATTTTAAGGGTGGCCTCCAGATTGGAGATTGGTTTTCATCTCTCTCCTCCTGGTTTCACTCCCTTGGCTCTGGCTTGAAAGGTTTATTGATTTCTGCTGGCATTATTTTAATCATTGCTTTACTCTTCTGTTGTTTTGTTTCTGTTTTTATATCCTGCTGTAAGAAACAACTCACCAAAATATCTACCTCTTTTTTGCCTGTTCAGACTAGCCCTACTCTTGTCAATGTTTCTTATGCAGCCGTCCCCATGTCAGACTATTCAGACTTGGATTTCTCCCATTCCCCAGCCGAATAAAAAATAAAAAAATAAAAAAAAATGGGGGAGTTGTAGGGTTGTAGGGTTTAAGTGCTTGTAGAGGTAGAGGTTAAGTATGATACATTTGGGGTTTAGTATTATAGATTTGCTTTTAATTTTTAAGTGCTAAGGATTAATAATGTTCCTGATTCATAATCACTTACTGGCTACCCTGAATCTCACAAAAAAGAACAGTCATGCTGCTATAACATGTGAGCCAGCATTCAGGCCTCTGCAAGGAGAGATCCAGCACCGGAAAGAACCATATAAGGAGATATCATGAGCCTTGTGAGGGGCCAGTTTGGGCTGGAGAGTCTAGACTAGGACCTGCAAGGGGATATCAGATATAGGCCTGTAAGGTCTATGTGCAAAGAAATGCATACACAGGAAACCACAAAGCTACCAACATATATGCTGGGCCCGGCTCTGAAGAAAGCAGATTAGCTGGATCATGGTGAGTATGGGAGGAGGGGGGCCAGGGGGATTTTGCAACAGGAACTAAGGGGAGCAAAGAGTAATAATAGGAAATAAGATAGGGGAGGGGGAGAGAACACAAAGGAATAGCTCTGGAGACGGGGCTGTATGTAAAAATTGCGGAAGGAAAAAAGGTATAAATTGTAATATGCTTTCTATATTCAAGGGGGAGAGTTGCATTCTTGAGGTGCCTAGTGCCCGATAGAACTCTCTTCCCCACTTTGCTGCCTGTATTTGGTCATCAGTTATCTAATAAACAGAGACTCTGATTGCACCTGTACTGATATTTTGGATCTGATCATTTCAGGTAATAATAGTAATAATAATAATTAGGTTGTGGTCCATTTTTGTACGAAACAGGGCCGTACAGTGCGCCATCCCAGGCCATCCAGGTGGCAGGTAGGTGGCTGCCTAAGATGTGGGTTCTGGGGTAGGGGTACCTACATAGATGTCCACGCTTCCCCAGGCACCGCCTGTCAATGTTATGTGCCCCTTGAGGTGCCTGCTGGGTAGTGTCTCCTGGATGGGACGCTGTGGGCCACAGACTCATGGGCAAGTCTGATCCTGGTCAGTTGCTATCTTGCTGGTTTCCATTTTCTGCATTCCTATGTGCCACCTCGGCAACTGCCTGGTCCACCCTGTGTCCCAGTAGCCCCCACTGCATGTCCCGCCTGCAGCCCCCAAGCCCCATTTGCGCCATCACCATAGTAGCCTTTCATACCAGGGCACTATGCTGTTGCTGCAAATGGAGCACTACTATCACCTTTCTTGGGTTCCCTGCCTATGCTGTACATTGCTGACACTTAAATCGTTTCTCTCTCTTGCAAATGTGTGCTAACGCCAGGTTTTCAGTTGCGTTAGGATTCAGCCCTTAATTTCTCCGCATTAGTGTAGAAGGGGCCTCTCCCCGCCCACTCCCCGCACATTGACCCCTTCTCTCCACCCTCACTCCACCCTCTGCGGGACTTACCACGGCCGGGAACTTTAAGGCGCGTTATGTAATGTTAAGGCACCTTAATGTTACATAACGCGCCTTAACGTTACATAACGCGCCTTAATGTAGCCGCTGATATGTTATCACAGTTTAGTAAACATGCCTCTATGGTGTGCAGTGCAACAGAAGAGGTCTGGCCGAGGAATGTAAGGGTAGCCCCAGGGACCACTATGCTGCTGTGGCAACAGTGTGTTGCAGTACACTCAGCCAGCATGTCCAAGAGCAGAGGGTCAGAGGTCCAGGTTCCATCTGTGGATCTTGCAGAGCATCTCCCCATAGTTTTAGACCACAATGCAGCCACAACAACAACATGGGCAAACCCAACGCAGTGGTGCACAGGGGTACAGACACCCACTCACAAGGGCTCCACTATCCACAGCTTCATGGAGTGTCAAGCTGTTGGCCCCAGCACAGAGCTGCAGTTATCACCAGAGCACTACTACTACCCCCTGCACAGATTAGCAATGTCGGCACTGTGATCAGGACCAGTGCAGCGGGTAGGGTTGTCAACCACCTCCATCTCTGCACAATGCTGAGATAGGTGTGGGAGTGTGCGTATGTCTCTCCATTGTTTTGTGTCTGCCAACACCTCACTGAGCCCACATTGCTCACACTGCTTCCAGCATTAGCCTGCAAATGTGCATAATGAGGAGCAAGGTATTGTGGGTATGGCCCAAGACAGGGCGGATTGGCCAGGATGCATTTGCACAGGGTGGAGGGCAATCGCTGGGACACTGTAGTGCTCGACCACCACCTGCATGGATAGGATGGCCACAGCATGTCACGCTGGGTGGTGGGGGGGCTGGCACACTCACTCTGACCGAGCAGTGACCATGGCATGTCTATGTTCCCACATAGTACCACAAACTGTTTGTTTCCAGTGGTATCTGTGTGTTCCCAGATTTGGGGCCCAATCACAGAGATACTGCTTGGCATCTGTACTGTGCATCTCACTTCTGAGTGCATAGGGTTCTCCTATGAGCATGCACTATGGACTGGCTAGTGGGCAGTTTGCTTGTGCATGGTGAGGGACATCTTGTAGGTTGCTGCAGTTGCAGTCTGACTGTGTTGTCTGTTGATGAATGGCAGACCATGGGTGGGGCAGTTGAGCCTACCCCAAGCATCATTCCTGGTCTGCAATGGTCACAGATTATGGCACTGGCCCTGGAGGGCTGTCATTCACCAGCAGGACGGTGATTGCTTGTACTGCAGCCATTCTGCAGGGTGCAGGCGCCTGTCCCACCACACTTTTTCTACAAAAGGGGTGATTGAGGCCCCTTGGGGTATATAGCACATACCACTAGACCCATAGTGGCAGTGCTACATAGCCCTCATGCAAGTCTAGACACCCCACTGCCCTGATAAGAGGTACCCATGGCAGCCAGACCTTAACACCTCTGTCATTTAAGATTGTGAGTGGGCAAGGTGCAGATGTCCTAGACATTGAAAGGGTATATAGAATGTGTCACATTCCTCCTCGATTCTCAACACCACCAAAAAGTTGTCTAATAGACAATATTTTGGTGGTGGTGAGAAGTGAGGAGGAATGTGACACGTTCTATCTAACCTTTTTGATGTCTTGGACATCTGCACCTTGCCCACTCACAATCTTAAATGACAGAGGTGTAAGGCAGGGGTCTCCAAATCCAGCCCTGGAGGGCCACAAACCAGTCAGGTTGGCAGGATATCTCTAATGCATATAAATCTCATGCATATTCATTAGGGATATCCCGAAACCCTGACTGGTCTGCGCTCTCCAGGACCAGGGTTCCCTACCCCTGCTATAAGGCATTATAAGGCTCCTAATTAGGCACAGTACAAGGCATGTTATAGGGCACTTTACAGGGCACCTTATTAGGCACAGTACAAGGCATGTTATAAGGCACATTACAGTGCACCTTATTAGGCACAGTACAAGGCATGTTATAAGGCACGTTACCTTATTAGGCACAGTAAAAGGCACATTATAAGGCACGTTACAAGGCACTTTATTAGGCACAGTACAAGGGATGTTAAGGCACATGCCTTGTACTGTGCCTAATAAAGTGCCTTATATCGTGCCTTATAACATGCCTTATAATGCGCATTAACTGACACGGCTTGCCATAATGATGCCCCGCCCATGCCTTTATATGGGCAACTGTATCTTTACCGCAGAACCTAACGTAAGTGACATTACCACAGTTTAGTAAACATGCCCCTTTGTGTCTCTTGAATTTTAAAGGTGCGGTTTTCAAGCGTCTTTTAAGGATTTCATGTTTTATAGTATATATTGTTTACAGCATAGGTATCTTACTACCCAAATACTTTATTGTTGGTTACAATGTGAGCAATGAGCTTTTTTGCTTTGTTCATTTACAGCCGTGCAGGTTTTATTTATACTTTCTTCACTTGATACAATAGTCACGATCTCCAAATTTCTTGCCACAGTTTCTTTTAGTAACGTGCCCAGTTGTCTTTTCTTAGACATTTACAATTTTATGTTTGTTTACAGTAATTCATTTTCACACCTTAGGTTTCACATATCTTAGTTTTCATATTAATCTTATTCTTTATGTTTAGATAGGATTACCCCAGTTGTGGATGATGTTTTTTAAAAAATATTTAAAAAAAAATATTTTTTTAGAATATGAAGTCACATTGTTTTTAAGTTTTAAGTATCTCATGCCAGTGTGGCATTTTAATGGACTTACTTGTACATATATTAGAATTTTTAACTGGGCTATCCCGTCTTTTGTTATAGGGCTCCTCCTCATCATAATTCATTCATTTATTATTATTACACACATTTTTTAACACATTTTACATTATTTATTGGAATTTACAGTACACTATGGGGTATGTTTACTAAACCGCGGTAAACGTGAATAACGCGCGTTGTACGATGTTAACGATCGTTAGTGTGCTATAGCACGCGCTATAGCGCATTAACGATCGTAAACGTGCTATAGCGCGTGCTATCATGCGCTAACGAGCGTAATGCTCCGCGGCGCGGTAAAACACCGCAGAAGGTGGAGAGAGGGCGGAGAGAAGGGGTCAATGGGCGGAGAGTGGGAGGGGAGAGGCTCCCTTCACACCAACGCGCTCAATTTCAGAGCTGAAATCCAACGCGAATGAAAACCTACCGGTAAAAGCACTTTAAAGGGGAGAGAAACCATTTACATGTCAGCAATGTACAGCTTAGGCAGGGAAACCAAAAAAAGGTGATAAGTGTGATACATGTGCACAGAACAAAAGGGCACAGAAACACTGAAAATGACCCCAACAAACTTGAAAAAAACAACAACCAAGCTGGCCAATAGTGGTATCAATGAGAAACATCAACCCCCCCCCCAGAGTAAGCTCCATAGAACAGATATAATTCGTGGAAAGGTCCATACTCCGTCCCCATACAAGGTGCATGGGCCCACAGTGAAATAGCGCTGCTCAGGGATTTCCCCACCATCGGACAGGGTTCCTATGCATGCACATGTCCCACAACATCAGGGTGGGCATGTCGGAATGGGCAACCGGGCAGATGCTGGAAAAGGGGATACAGAGGGCTGCAGGCGGCACATGCTGTGGGGCAGCTGGGCCACAGTGGGGACTAGGGTGATGCCTAGCTGGCCCATAGGAATGCTGAAACAGTAGAGCAGACAGACAGCAACTGCTGAAGGCCCAACATGGGCAAGAGTGTGCTTCCCACAGTGTCACAGGGAAGAGTACCCAGCAGGTACCCCCAATGTCACGGAACATTGGCAAGAGGTGCTGGGGGAAAGCGTGGACAGCTATTCAGGCACTCCTACCCCAGAACGCGCACCATAGGCAGCTGCCTACCTGCACACTGGATGGCCTTGGACTGCACACCACCAGCTCCACCAGCAGAAGGGCATGTCAGCATGGTGACTGAGGAATACTGGTGGTGGAGGGGGCAGTGGCAGCTGCCCACAGCAGACCGTGGCCTAGCCCTGTGTAGGTGGGTGCCGTGCACTGCAGCAGACAGGCCCTGTCTGACCAACAGTCATGGTAGCACCAGGGAATGCACCATTTCTGTGAGAACAAGGTGGTGCAGTGCACAGAACCAGAGTATTCAGAAACAGAAGGTCACAGGTTCAAGTCCCAGCTGTGGTTTCCGCCAACCCAGTCCTCATATTTTACCCACTAATATAACGTGCTAATACAGACAAAACCGTTCTTGCAGATGACGTAAACATGCCCAAAACATCCACATTTTACCCTACAGAGCACAGACACCATAAACATGCACATTACCTAGAGCAGAGCCTCCCAAATGCAGTCCTGGAGGGCCAAACACCATTCCGGTTTCATGCTGCCTCTGATGAAGATGCCTGTGCTGCATTTCTATGCGCCACCCCCATGGTATGCAGATGTATCTCATGCATATTCATGAGGGACAGCATGAAAACCCGAACAGTGTTTGGCACCGCAGGAATGGAGTTGGGAACCTCTGCCGTAAAGCAGCAGCCAACAGGGGCAGACACACCTGCACCCACAGGCCCCATTATCCACAGCCTCCTGGAGAGGCAGGACTTTGGGCTCTGCGTGCATCTCGCAATACTAGCACATGCATACCTTAGTAATGCCACCCTAAACCTGGGAATATGGTACACATCTATCAAAAGGTTGCTATGATTACTGGCATATAGCAATTCCTAGGTTAAGTACAATTTCCTGAGTGAGCTGCATCATAGCAACCTTTCTGATGTCTGTGGAGTGTGCTACAGGTCCTGTGTCTGACAGTGTTTACCAACCTGGGGAGTGACTCCTACAGTAGTGCGTACCATAGCCATGCCTGCACTGTGCCCAGGACTGGTGTGGTGGCCTGGGCTGCCCAACACCTCTGTAGTTGCACAATGCTGGCATAGGTGTGGGGAGTGTGTGTCTGTCTATCCAGTGTGTGGTGGCTTCGAACACCCTCCACAGCCCACACTGCTAGCACTGTTCCCAGTATTGGCCTGCCAATGTGCATAATGAGGAGCAAGGTACCGTGGGAATAGCCTGGATAGGGTGGCCTGGCCTTGCCGTATCTGCGCAGGGCATAGGGCAATAGCTCGGACATTGTAGTGCCCGGTACCACCTGCATGGACAGAGTGGCCACAGCATGTCCTGCTGGGAGGTCACTCTCACCCTGACTGAGCAGTGACCATGGCATGGCTAGGTTCCCCCATAGTGCTACATAGCATTTCTCTCATGTGATATATATGGGTTTCCTTTTGGGGCCCAATCACTGATCTATCTGCTTGGTGTGTATGCTGACATCCCTGTTCCGGGTACATGCATCTTCTCCAGGACCATGCACTATGGACTAGCTGGCGGACTGTCTGCAGCTAGTATGTGTCTTGCTGGAGCACCTTGCAGAGTGCAGTGCCTGGAGGCTTGCTGCTGGAGAATGATTGGGGGGGGGGGGGCAGCTGAGCATTTCCATGCCTACCGTATGTCTGCTATTGCGTTATGGATGTGTGCCGCTCTGTCTGTTCTCCAGCAGGACTGCTGTTGCTGGTCCCCTCTACCGCTGCCATTGCAGGGAGGTAGACTGTGGATCTATTGGTGGGTGATCCCATTTCCCACCCTGAGCCCCAGAGGGTGGGTTGTGTGGTGGTACATAATCTGCCTATGGGTCCATACACCACCCCCCCTTCACCTACAACAGGTAACGATGGCACCAACACAGGATATGCACTGGTCTGGGTGCAGCAGCGCCCATAGGGACTAGACATGACTGGCACATACAGCAGGAAACAGCTGTATCCTAGGTGTGTCTAACAGAGCTATCTATCACACACTGATGGGGACCTGCAGCATGGTGTATTTCAGCCATGAAAAGTGCTGTGGACCTGGTGCAGGGCGCCCCACCTCAACCTCAGGGTGGGCACTGTACCCGCACAATGTGACTGTCTGTGGCTACTCTGTGGCAATGCCACACACGGTCTGTTCCCCCAACAAGGCTGAGGTGCTGTGGGGGTGCATACCCAATCTTGTGCCCATCTCTCGACTGCTGATTTGCATGTGCAGTGCATCATGGGTACGGGTGGGTTACCCCTATCCTGGTAACCACAGCAGAATGTGGGTGTGGTGCCGTGCAGTCCTCCTGTAGCCAGCTAGTTGTTTGTTAGCAGCTCTAGCCCACTGGTTACTTCACTGCCTGTGGAGCCAGAGGACATGGGTTCAGAACCCACAGTGGGGTTCATCAATGGGGCTGTCTTAGGCATTGTCTATTTTTATTGTATATTAGTTCTGCCAGCAGGACCACCCTCAGGGTACTGTCCCCTTAGGGTGGCTCATAGGGCACCCTATAGGGCGCTTTATACGGCGCCCTATAAAGTGCCTTATAAGGTGCCTTATATGGTGTCCTATAGGGGACATTATAGGATGCCTTGGCAGACAGCGCACTTTATAATGTGCCCTATGGAGTGCCCTCTAGGGTGCCTTATGTGGCACTTTAGCTTACGCCACTGTGAGGGTGTGTTTGCTGGCAGCACTATTCAGGTACAAGTAACCTTCCTCACAGCCCACTACTTAACCCTTTCCAGGCCAAGCCCAGTACTTTCGGGATCTCATCTTCTGCCTATATATTCCTATCAAATGGTATATAATACATGACCATGCCAGAGGGAACATCACTATTGGAACATATTGGGTACGACGGGTACAATTTTCCTGACATGTGCAAACATTAACCTGGCTGCAGAATGTGGAATAAAATATTATAGTAGGCCTTCAAAGGGTTACCCATAACACCTCAGCCAGCCTTATTCATTAGGCACACTGGGGAATCGAACCCATGACCCTTGTACTATCAGTCTGTGTAGTAACCATTGTGCTACAGCTCTGTTTCTGTATTTGGGTGTCTGCGCGCTGTCTTACGCTTGCGAGCAGTAGCGCACACGCTGTAGCGATCGTTGCTGCGCGGCACGCAATACTGCGCGCAACTGCGCGTTAGCGGTTACGATGTACCGCCCATGTCCTTTTTTGGCTTTCCTTCCACTAACGCGGCTCCTAACGTGAATTTCACTAACGCAGTTTAGTAAACATACCCCTATGTCTATCCTGGTCTGGCTCTTCTTTTGGGTTCTGGGTTTCCAGTTATTTATGATTAATTGTGTGTACTTTCTTTTATTTCTTTAAGTTATTTATGATATCACAATATCTTTTAGCATATTCAACTATAGGATTGATTCTTTGCCACTAATTTATATTCCACTGTGCACTCCATTGTGTATATTGATATCCATAACTGTAAGTATTCTCACAGTTTGATATGTTTGGAATGTTTTTTACTTTTTTCTTGTCAATTAAGCCAATGTTTGTCTTTCCTCATCATCTATTATTCTTTAATTTATTTATTTATTCACCACTTTCTTTTATTGTACATACAGATGTTTTTTAATTTTAAATATTTTTAACATTTTTAATGTATTTGTAATGTTTTGCATTTGTATGTTACCTTTATGATTATGTTTGTGTTATTTATTATTGTCTGTTTGCAGTTCTCAGACCCCTGATGAAGGCATTGCCGAAACGCGTTAGGGCGCTTCTTTATCAATAAAGCGATTGTGACCTTCAATTCCGCTCACTTTTTGTGTTGCCACCACTACTACAGCCATTGATCACTATGGTAAATGATAATAGTCAAAGACATATTATACAGTATGTAGGAATTTACTAACTATCCCAAGGAACTGTATAAGAGCAAAGCAAAAAACATGGAATCGCACCATTTCCTTATTTGCTCCATTGCTCTCGGACTCTTTACCGGAATTTATAAGATCCACTTCTGATGTTAAATATTTAACCTTTAACCTTTCCCAGCATTCGCGGCTTCACAGAAACAGCCGCCAGCGTGAAGGAAAAGGCTCTTCACGCTGACGGCTGTACAGAGGGAGCCGGGGCCTCGCGCGGGCTTCCCCGGCTCCCTCTGAAGCCCCTCAGACAGCCGTGATGCTGTCCGGGGGGCCAGGACTGCACGGGAGTGCCCAGGAATGCACGGGGGCACGGGGACACGGGGGGGGGGCCACAAATTTTCTTGGCGTAGGGCCTCACTCTAGCTAAATCCGGCCCTGCTCCCTAGCATATCCTGCCATGACACTGACCCAGTTGATAATGGGGCAATTGAAATCACCCATTATTATTACTGTGCTGTAACATTTGTTAGCTTCTCTTATTTCTTTGAGCATTTCATCATCCATTTGTTCATTCTGGCCAGGCGGTCGATAGTACACCCCCACTGCTATCCCCTTCCCCTTTTTACTTGGCATTTCAATCCATAGAGATTCTACAGTGAATTTTGTTTCCTGCAAAACTTTAATCCTTTGTGACTCAATGCCCTCTCTAACATAGTGTGCAACCCCCTCCACCAATTTGATCTGCTCTAGCATTATGATATAGTTTGTACCCAGGTATCTCAGTGTCCCACTGGTTGTCCTCCTTCCACCATGTCTCTGAGATACCAATCATTTCTAACCTCTCATTTAGTGCTATATATTCTAACTCTCCCATCTTATTTTTTAGACTTATAGCATTTGCATTCAAGCATTTTAGAGGCTGTATTTTATTCAAATTAATCTGGTTATCTGTAGGCAGGAATAATTTGGAATCTTTAAGCTCTGTCTGCTCATACTCAAGGGCATTTGGGCTACTTTTGCCTTTATTGGAACCTCTCTGCTGATATGCCCTTCAGTCTTTTGCTACTATCCTTCAAGGATAGATTGTTCCGAACCATGTGCTCTTGGGCGACTGTCGGCTCTCCCCTATTATCTAATAGGGATAATTCAGCAAAGCCTTTCTTACTTAGTTATAGCACTTTATACCCTATTTTGTCGAAGTTAATATTCATTGTTCAATGTACATTGCCTGTTGCCTGTTTTTGAGTTTTATATAAACAACATTGAATTGTTGATAATGCAGTATAAAAACATTTGCTAAATAAATACATGAATAAATAAATACAATTGGAGTCCTTAAAAGCCACTTCAGATGCCTAGACTGCAGTGAGGGTCAGCTGCTGTTCAGCCCTGAAAGTGTATGTAGGATCTTCACAGCTTGATGCATCCTACATAACCTTGCTATGCAACTTGGCATCCCAATTCATGAGGGTCTAGTGATAGAGGGAACAGATGCTGCAGAAGCTGCAGAAGAGGAAGGAATGCAGAGGGGGGGGAACTAACAGCAAGCTGCATTAGCATTCGCCACCAGGATCAGATTCATTCTTGAAACCTTCTAGTTAAGTGCTATCATATTTATTATAGTGCAGTCAAACAAACATTACATAAATGGTGCCCTCTTACCACCCCTAACTCCCAGCTTGTGATCAGGCCATGATTGCTTCCTCACCTTGGCACTGCATCACAATAGCGCAGTCTCAGAAGCACTGCCTCCACTGTGATGGAGCCTGTTTCATGTGCCTCGTTGGCTCTGCTGCAGGGTGCCCCTCTTGAAGGACAGCTGCATCCTGCCCCTGATAAAAGATGGGCTGGTGGTTCCAGTGCAGCTCCCTGCCATTGTAACTGTGTCACCACACTAGATAGATGTGAGAGGTGCAGTTACAGTGTGCTGCAAACAGTGGAGAAATGGCATGCAGCAGCAATATGTAAAGAAGGTCTGCACAGAATGCATGTCTGTCCAGGTTTTGCATGCAGACTGCAGAAAGCTACAAAGGGTGTATGTGTGCATGTGGCAACAAAGCACCTGCCTGCTGCAGATTCCCACAGCCTATGCTCTAGGCAGCAGTCAGCTACCAAACAGCTACACTGTCACTGTACTGCGGCTCCCATCCAGTTGCCCATATCTAAGTCCTCCCATAACCCTGTCACCCAGAAAGGACCAGATCCTGTGGTCAGACATCTCTATGATTCCCCAGGCAGCAGTACCTACCCTCAGTAAATGCCATCTGACACGAACCCCCTAACTATATAATGATTATGCAGTCAGGACTCAGCCATTGCCAAAAGCAGGGCCCAGGTAGGCTGGCATGATCACTGGCTAATCTGCATCACAGCTTCAGGAGTCCATGCGACCTGCATGAGCACCCATGTGGCTCCCCCATGCTGTATGCCCACTCCCATCCCATTACCCATTCCATAGATGCCCCACAATGGTACAGCACAGCATTAATAGGTATGCACACATGTTACCTGGGACCTGTGTCCAGGCTCCAAAAGGGACTGTCCATGCCCTGACCTGTATTTTACTCCACCCACCCTCAAATACATGTGACAATGCACCCACCCAAATGTGCAGGTTCCATCAGCAGACTGACATCTCACTAAGCTGCACCTGCACCCTGGCTTACAGCATATTCCATTCCCACACCTCCAAACTCACACTACATGGTATCCCTCAGCTTTGCTGCCATGGGACTGCTAGCCTGGCCAGCACCTTGGCCTGTGCCCTCAACATACCATGTGCTCACATTCACACTCCAACACCAGCCCAGCAGCCACCACATGCCCTGTACAGTGCAAAACAATATCTGCAACCCCAATGTTCCAGACACCCACCTATGTTGGAGGAGACAATGATGACACTGTGAATTAGAATAAATGATTTTATTAGAAAAACACACCAACAACACCCCCTCTCCATTCTCATCCCTTCCCCCATTAGCCCTGCCAACATCACTCAGCCGCAACTTTCCCACATATACCACCCCTACCCTTTCCCAGATCAGTTTAGTGACCTGGGGGATCCTGGCTGTGGGTCTGCAGGGCTTGGGTTATGGCCTGTAGCCCTGTGACTCTGCCCCCTGCAGACTCCCCCACTGCCTCCCTCAGGAGCCACAGCTCTTCCTCCTGAGTGGCCATAGCTGCCACCAGCTCCTAAGGGGGGGCCAATCAGATGCCTGGGGAAGGGACTGTAGAGGGCATAGTTGGGGCCTGCTGGTACATGGGGCCCTGGGTGTTAGCAAAGTCTCCAAGCCCACCTGACACCACCCATATGATGGCATGTGATGGCACAGGTAGGCATGAAGGTCTGATCACATGCAGGAGGCTCTCCTGATACCCCACGCTCCTCCTGGCCTTCCTCCTTCATGGCCACAGCTGGCCTGATTGGACCTCTTGTCCCTAGCAGGACATGTATGCCAGCATCAGTGGACTCACCCACCTCTCTAGCATCCACTTCTGCCCCGGTTGCGTGTACCTCATATAGCCCCTTCCTTGGTGCTTCCTCAACTCCTGCCCTGACCCCTCCTTCTCCTTCTTATTCTCCTCCTCCTCCTGTTCCTCTGCCTCCTTTTCCTCTGCCACTGCATCCGGGGCCTCCAGAGTGTCATCGTTCTTCTCCTCATGATGGTTCCCCCTGCTACCTCTGCCTCTTCCTCTGCCTCCTCTTTCCCCGCTGCCACCTCCATGTCCACCTCCATGTCCTCCTTGGTGGCCTCATCCTCCTCTTCCCTCATGGAGGTGCTGGCTGTGGGGGAGGAGGCAGATATGTGGTGGTGCTGGGGCTGAGGCTGAGGCTGGAGCTGGCGCATGCTGCCTCCAAAGATGCCCCTGCAGGTGATGGGTATGGCTGGCTGGGCTGGGGAGGCTGCCTGAGTGTTTCCCTCAGCCCATCCTCCTCAGCTTCCTTGACTGTGAAGATAAGTACAGTAGGCCATAAGATGGGTGTAACATTGGGCTTGCAGGAGATGGACAGAGTTGACAGACTGGCACACACAATGGCAACAGTGCATGCACACACCATGGTGCAGCAACATATCCACAGATGCTAGGCTAGCAACATATCTGCTATTATCCACAAGTTGAGGCCATATATGTCATCATTTGCTGCATTTCCTGGGGGAATGTGTACCATGCCATGTGGCTGGCTTACCTGTGGCTGCTGCCATCTCTTCCCTGAGGTGCTGAATGAGCTCTGTCCTCTACTGCCGCATGGTCCTAAACCACCACTTCAGTGCTTCATGGGTCTGGAGAATGCCAAAGTCTCTGTGGGAGAGAAGTAAAGGATAAGATCTGCACCCTTTGGTGCCCACATTGACCCTCCACTTCTACCACTTACACAGCTGTTCCCAGGGCCCCTGTCCACCCTTGCAGTAGTGGTATGCGTGCTCAATCACTGTGGGAATTTCAACATATGTGTCACTACATTGATTGCTGTGTACACTCTACCAGTGTTCCCCAAAAACTCCTGTGTACAACTGGTATGATGGTACTGCTCTCTGACCAGGCCATATACAGGTTTTTCACACTGTATCCCAAACCTGAGACAGGTGTTCAGATAGTGTTCCCTTGCAGGGTATGTGTTGCTGTTCTATATGGATCTCTATAGGGAATCAAGGACCCTACCTGGTTGCTCTCACTGTCATCTCCACATCATCCGTATTCCTTCCCAGTCCTCTGGGTATCAGCACATTGTGGCTGCCATCTTGACCCTGCATATGCTACCTCACATACCTGTCTTTCACCTCTGGACCCTATAGCGCCATCTCTTTTCTGCAGTTGTCCTCTTATTGCCTCTTCCAAAAATCCTCAATGCCCCTACTCCATGCACTTTCACTACCACATCTCTTCATCACTTTTTTCCCAACCTGCACCCCACTCTGTCCCGTCCCTTCTCATCCATGCCTGTTTACACCATCCCCCTCACTCTGCTACCCAGCTCTCCTCCCCTCTCGTCCACTCTCCCTAACGCCCTTGTCCTTTTTCGTCCTCACCCATCTGTACCTTCCTCTTTTGACCCCACTCTCACCATCTGTCATTGAGCCTATAGCATCACTCTGGGAGCATGAGGTTCCCTTCAAAACTGAGGAACATAGATGACATTACTCAATTCAGAATGGAACTAAAAACTCTATTCTTCAAAGACCATTTTGATGACAAAACATAAATCGGTTTTAACTACAACATCTCTGCAACTGACTACCTACGTAACTTCTTCATGCACATACCAAGTTCAATTTATCCCCAAATCTGTTATAATCAATCGGTTCATCAAATTTGAAACCATCAATCCTCCATGTACCTCTACTCCTAATTGTCACCCTGTAATACACACACAACCATGCAACATAGGTTAAATTCTAAAAGATAATAACCTCATTTACCTTTATTGTTAATTGTTTCGCTCCTTGTTAACATTTCCTGTACTCTGTAATGTTTTGTTTTAAATTGTTTCATGTAAACCGCATTGATCTTTGGAAATGCAGTATATAAAAAAATTCTCAATAAAATAAATAAATAAATGCTGTTTTTTGTGTTTTGTTGTGTTGCATTAGTGTGATTGTTACACAGAGCCACCTTGTCATGCTGTACATCACATTCTAGCTCTGGAAAATGTGGTGATACATGATGAACATGGACTTAGGTGATGCAATACTGGGGAATGGCCAGGAAAAGGTGCTTTAGCTCCTAGTTCTGTGCAGGCAGAGGGGGCATATCCTACCGCTTTGCAGGCAACCATCGTTTGCAACATGATTTCCCTGCTCTTTACTTCTGCATTCTGTGCATGTTCATTGCCAGTGGCATTATATGCTCATTGCATCTGGCCAGTTGCACCAAGCCACAGAACAATAGGTACAATAACATTAGCGACACCCCCACAACATGCAAAAGCTGGAACTGCCCATCACAAGGAGCAGGGATATGGTAATACTTTTTGTGCAGTTTAATTTTTCTGCTTGTGGTTTTGCTTTTTCACAATGCCCCTTGGTGGTCTTGAACTTGTGACACATGCATTTGCAGGGCATCCTCCAACAAGGGGAGCTCTTGTGGCAGGGTTACAGCTGCATACTGCTCTAGGATGAGACCCCCAAGCATTCTGGGATGGTAGGAAAGTGCATTTTGAACTATGCAACCTGGCATGGTCAGTGACCTAATGCATGCCGCTGACCACAGCGATTGCCATGGGGCATCCCCACTATTTGCATGTGTACTCCCAAAGCAAGGCCTGTGCCAGGTGCTCATTTCTGACCTTCTTTCTCCTCCCTGGAGCTCGACTTCCCATTGGCTATTCGTCAACAGGCGGAGCTGGATTCCCCTCCAAATGGTGGTGGTCAGATGCAGGTTGACCCTGCAGTAGCCCCTGGGGTACAGCACCCCCTCCCATCTGTGGACCATTCTGGCCAGGACTTCAGACTCTGTAAAGCTAAAGTTGCCTGCCCTCCTTGCCACCATACTGCTACTGTGTATCAGCCCAGCCAGAGAGGGCTCCTGCAAGTACAGTATATAATTGCTCATGCGATATCACAACCAGTTATGGGTTCTATGGTGGGGGCCGCTGGTACATTCATCTATCTGCTGGCGGCACATTTTCTATAGAATGTGATTATCACACTACTACCTGGGTATGATGGGATATTGACCTTTCCATCACTGCGCAGTTATGGACTACCCTCTGTGCCCTGTGCTTCTTCTTTGTATTTTGCATTTACCTCCGCCTTGTGTGGATATGTCGAACATCGGTGTTCAGTTTCCCATCTGTGTACCCAGATTTGGCTGACAGCAGCAGATCGCCCATATCTGGCCATTTTCCATCTGTGCACCCTGAGAGGTAGGAATAGGGGGAAGGACAATGTGCTGGTGATGGGGGCATGGAGACGTTGTGAGAAGATGAGGCTGAGGTTGGCATGGTCAGTGGATAACTCAAGATTTGTGCCCTTTTCTGTGCGGGTTTCTTTAGCCAGTTATCGGCTCCTTCTGTACTTCTTTCAGTATCAGGCCCTTTGTTTTTTATAACGGTTGCTACCATTTTGCCCCGTATAGATGTCAACCTCAAGGGTCTGTAGTTTCCCAGATCACCCCTGGAAACCTTTTTAAAATTGGCATTGCATTGACCATTCTCCTATCTTCAGGTACTACAGATGATTTTAAAGATAGTTCACAGATTACTAAAAGTAGCTCTGAATTCTCATATTTTGTTCAATGTGAACCGCCCCTGATCTCTGGAAGGGGCGGTATATAAAAAACTGTTAAATAAAAATAAAATAAATATTTCAGTTTTCAGCATCCTAGGAGGTATGCTATCCAGTCCAGGTGATTTGCTGCTCTTTAGTTTATTGAATTATTACATCTTTCTGATTTATCAAGATTTGTTTAAATTCCTCTGACACATTACCTTTAAATATCATTTCTGACATAGGTAAGTTTTCTACATCTTCTTTAGTAAAGTCTGAAGCAAAGAATTCATTAAGTCTCTCCATTATGGCCTTGTCTTCTTTAAGTGCCCCTTTTACTCTTCTATTATTTAAAGGTCCAACTGACTCTCTCACACGTTTTGCTACAAGTATAGTTGAAAATATTTTTATTATGTATTTTTGCTTCCATGGCAAGCTTCTTTTCAAATTCTCTCTTTGCCTGCCTTATCAATGCCTTGCATCTAATTTGCCAGTGCTTATGTTGTTTCCTGTGTTCAGTATTTGGCTCTTTTTCTCCATTTTCTGAAGGATTCTCTCTTAGCTATAACAGCTTCTCTGACATCACCTTTAGGTCATGCTGGCTGTTGTTTGACCTTCCTTCCACCTTTCTTTTTTTTTTAAATTTTGATATTTATTGAATTTTTTAAATACATTCAAATAAATGAAGGAAAAACGGTAAATAGAAAAATTCAAACTAATATACCAACAATACAGCTTCTTTCAATACATTACCAAAATCAGACCACAATAGTAGGGAGAGACATCAGGAAAAATTCTCCTTTTCTTTACAGAAATTTTTAGGAAAATACAATGAAAATAAGCAGTGAAAGATTTATATGTCAGCCATATGGGGGGGGGGGGGTTACATTCACAATTTCATCCTCTCTTGCTACCAGGAACTCCAGCAGCTGGCAGGGCTCAAAAAACATATACAACTTTCCATTATACGAAACGCAACACCTAGCAGGAAATTTTAACAAAAATGACCCGCCTAGAGAAAGTACCCTGGGCTTATAGCCCAGAAATTCCTTCCTCCTCAGCTGGGTACTTCTAGCTAAATCAGGGAAAATTCGAACACTTGCCCCCCATAAACTGCTCGCTGAAATTTATTTATTTTTATTATTTTATTTATACATTTTTCTATTTTTCTATTCAAATTCCTGAAATACAATCGCAAAATTAATGCTTTATCGGTCTCAAGGGCCAGTGTAATAAGGAGGGTAGTGCGGGCAGTAACCAACTCCAGGGAACTCTCTAGAAATCCCATAAGATCCCCAGGGACCCCAGAAGGAGCACTAACACTTCCCCGAATACCTGTACCCACAGTTAAATATTGAACTCTGGTTAATGGTGGTAGAGCCTCCACGGGGATCTTCAGGACCTCCCGGAAGGTCCCTGGAGGCAAGATGGCGGCAGTGTGATCCTCTTGGTCGGAGGTCTGGTTCCTTCAGCGTTCTGGTGTCGGCGCGGCGGTTTTCTAAAGCGGGTATGGGCCGAAGAAAGAGGAAGCAAGCCTACCTTCCCTCGGGTGAGGATGTTTCTAGCGCCGCAGGACAAAAGACTCTTCAGATGTGCGGTTTCACTGGCCTGGGGGAGCGAGCGGCGTCTTCAGCAGGTCCGGAGGGTTCCCTGGACCTGAGCACAACATCCAGGGATTTTTTGTTCCCGGAGCAGCGGGCCCCCCTCCATGCCCCAGAAGCGTTGTTGCCATCGGAGGAGTGTGGGGCTCCTGGAGTTGGTGGTCGATCTGGGGCTGACTCGGGGGACTTGGTCAGCCTCCTCCAGGAAAGTGAGGCCCCGAAGGTTGTCAGACGGCTGCCTAGGGTGAGAACTTACACAAGCTTGACGATGCATATATTCATATGATTCTTGCAAGGTATTGTGGGTATTGTAGTTCATCCACTCCCAAACACAGCTGATGACAATAATTTGAGTTGTGAAACCAAGTGGTAAGATCAATAAAATACTTCTTTTATTGATGGGGTTTAATTCACCCAGCACATGTATGCTTGATAGCACTATAAATGAGGTTACTTGCTTGCAGTGTTTAAAATGGATAACAAAAAGTCACAAAGTAAACCAGAAACAACCTTCAGCTTGTCAGGCAATTAGCTAATGTTTTCTTAGCAAATAATTACCAAATACAAAGGCACAAAGTAAAGAATAAACTTTGCTGGTTAGGTTAACTTCTGCTTATTTTTCCACGCCGATCTCAGCAGTGATTCTCCCTTGCTCACACACACAATCAGGTGCAGCCCTAATTACTATCAATGGACCAGCTGAAAGCCTTTAGCTGGCTGGCTGCTACTGTGTGAACCCAAATCCTGCTTTAAGAGCTGTTTGCAGTGGAAATAAAGAACAAAGTTAGGTTTCTTTGTGATGGCTGATGTGTTTGCTCATAGAAAACTAGCAATAGCATTTAGATAAAGAACAGTCCATGTAAATAGTTTCATCTGCTGTATTTCCCCCTGCATCAACAATCATAGGGTCAATATCATACATTGGCACAGATGAGTCTTTCATTAAGGCACTATCATGAGAATGCTTATTCCCTTGCTGCCATTCTCTATTATAGATAGGGTCTGGATCAGTGTTCATACCTGAGCCTCTCCTGCTATCATTATTTCTCTCTGTATAGCCTGGCCAATATGTAATCCAATTCTGATGTCCAGCCTTCCAATCTTGATCCCTGGACACTGGATCTTCTCTCACATACCTTCTGGCCTTGGTCTGAAAGTCCCTTCCACATGCAGTCTTCTCTCTTCCAGGTAGCCACTGGTGATTCCTATCTCTGCCAATCCATTCCTCTGGCTGAATCCAGTCCAATGGACTCTGCTGGCATTTGGAATACCTCCCAGTATGGGTACTGCCTTGGAATCTCCCAGACCTTCCAATGGCCTTTCTTCTCTTCCTTCCAGAGAGTTTCCTTCTCTCTCTATCTGCTTGGCTTGGCTTCTGTTTCTCCAGGTGATACTGGTGCTTGTAGCCGTTGCTGAAGCTCTCCCCTCTGTATCTCTTCCTGAAGCTGTTCTTGAAACTGTTGCTGAAACTGTTATCTGAAGAATAAGCTCTATTCTTATCCTGTTCTAATGTGTGCTGCTCCCTAACACAGCGCAGCTGTCTTGAATCAGGCCCTGCCCTTTGAGATGAGTGCTTAGGGATTACCTCATAGCTCTCTTGATTGCACACAGATTCTCTCACTTCAGCCACTCTCATGGCTGCTGGAAACCTGGTGCATTCTGGGACTGGTAGTCTTTTATGTGAAAACTCTGTTTTCTTGCTTCTACCAGAACTGACAGGTTGCTTGTTCAGAGTCACATCATCTTTTCTATAGCTCCTACCTGAGCTATGATAAGCTTCCTTATCACAAAGTACATGCAGGTGCTGGAGTTTTGGTGAGACCCGCGAAAATTACAATGGAGGTGCTATGGGGGGCCATTTCAACAATGAATACTTCCTTAGAGAAATTCGCTGTTTCTGTGAGTACTGAGTCTAGGATTTTAAAAGGTCAAATTCAGCAGGTCACACAGGTACAGAAGGAACAGGAGGGGAAGCTGGCACAACTGACTGGTAAGCTGGAACACTTCCGAGAATTGCAGCATGCCCATATGAAGGACCGGAATGTACTTAGTAGGAAGCTGGAATATCTGGAGAACCAAGTCCGGAAGAACAATTTAAGACTGGTTAATTTTCCTAGGTCTCCTACGTGTTCTCCTTCCACCTTTCTTAAAGCATGGAATATATCTGGTCTGGACTTCCAAGATAGTATTTTTAAATAATGTCTGGGCCTGATGTAAGCTCCTAACCTTTGCAGTTACTCCTTTTATTTTTTTTTTAATCATTTTCCTCATTTTATCATAGTCTTCTTTTTCATAGTTAAATGCCAGTGCAGTGGATTTCTTTGTTATCCTCCTTCTTTTTATTAACTAAAATGCGATCATGTTACGATCGCTATTGCTAAGTAGCCCCAACACCGTTATCTCTCACATTAGATCTCGCGTTCCACTAAGGACTAGGTCTAAAACAGCTTCTCCTCTTGTCAGTTCCTTAATGAGCTGCTCCATGAAGCAGTCATTTATTTCATCTAGAAACGTTCTTTCTCTAGCATGGCCTGATATAATATTGACCCATTCAATACCAGGGTAATTGAAATATACTATTATTACTATGTTTCAAACTTTGCTAGCTTCCCTAATTTCTGTTAGCATTTCATCATCTTTCTGATCATTTAGGCCAGGCCTAGTGCTGTTCCCTTCCTTTTTTACATGAAATTTCTATCCATAGAGATTCTACAGTGTATTTAGTTTCCTGAAAAATCTTTATTCTGTTGGGCTCAATGCCCTCTTTAACATATAGTGCCACTCCTCCATCTATGTGATCCACCCTATTGGGATATAATTTGTAGCCTAGTATCAGTATCCCATTGGGTATCCTTCTTAGCCACTGTGTCCCATTGGTTATCCTTCTTAAAACTGTTGAAAGAGACCGTCTCAGAGATATTTACTCTGTTATGGCAATTTGAGGTGTAAATACAGGGGCCTTTACTCGATCCTTATCCTCCTTGAACTTTCTGCTGCTTTTGTCTCTGTTGACAACAACCTTCTCCTCGATACCTTGTCCTCACTTGATTTTAAGGGCTCTGTACTATCCTGGTTCTCGTCTTATCTCTACCATCACTTTTTCAGTGTTTGTTCTGGTGGATCCTCCTCTACTGCTATCTTGTTCTCAGTTGGTGTACCCCAAGGATGAGTCAAGGGTTCACTCCTTTTCTCTCTCTACACCCAGCATCTTGGTGCACTCATTTCTTCCCATGGCTTTCAGTACCATCTTCATGCTGATGATTCTGAGATCTACCTCTCTACACCTGACATCTCTCTGGCAATCCAGACCGGATCTCTTCCTGACTATCTGACATTGCTACTTGGATGTCTCACCACTATTTGAAATTGAACATAGCCAAAACTGAGCTGCTTATTTTTCCCCCTAAAGCCACCTCTCTCCTTCCTCCTTTCTCAGTCTCAGTGGATAACTCTCTACTCCTCCCTGTTTCCTCGGCTCACAATCTTGGGGTCATCTTTGACTCCTCTCTCTCCTTCTCCACACACATCATTCTGATAGCTAAAACCTGCCATTGCTTTCTCTATAACATCAACAAAATCTGCCCATCCCTTTCTGAATACACTACTAAGACACTTATCTACTCTTTAGCTACCTTCCCTCTTGACTATTGTAACCTACTCCTTGCTGGTCTCCTTCTGAATCATCTATTTCCCCTTCAATATGTTCAACACTGCTGTGCGGCTAATCTTCTGCCAGCCTCATCATGCTCATATTACCCCTCTTCTCAAAATCACTGTATTGGCCCCTATTGATTTCTGCATCCAGTTCAAACTTCTCCTGCAGACCTATAAGTGCATTCACTCTGAAGCTCCTCACTACCTTTCCTCTCTTATATCTCCCTGCACCCTTCCTTGGGAACTTCACTCTTCTGGCAACTATCTGTGCCCTTTTTTTCTATTGCTAACTCCAGACTTCACTCCTTCCACCTTGCTGCTCCTTATGCCTGGAACAAACTATCTGAGTTTGTATGTCAGGGGCCTTCTCTGGTCCCTTTCAAATCCAGGCTGAAAACTCACCTCTTCGCTGCTGCCTTTGGATCTTGACTCACCTGGTCTCCTTTGTGTTTACTTAGCATTTCCCATAGATGTATCCCATGTCTGCAGCTACTGTGTTGTCTGTCTTGACGAGATTGTAAGCTCTGATGAGTTGGGACCGTCTTTTACATGTGTCTGTGCAACACTGCATACGTCTTGCAGCACTATACAAATGCTCAGTAGTAGTAGTTAACAGCATCAACATATCCAAACATGTACAACGTATTGAAATCTGAAACTAAAGAATCAGAATCCATCTCCATTATCAAACTTGGCAGACATTCTGACGAGTAGATGGAATGGATGGGAATGTAACAGTACAAATAGCATAGAAAAAAATGGGAGAACTGATACATGCAGATTCTATCAGGAAGAGCTGGAAATGGTTACTCATCTCATAGCTGGCTGCAAAATTCTGTTGGGAAAAAATTTCTATACAGAAAGGCACAGTAAGTGTCACATCTCATCCACTGAAAACTATAAATATCACAACATTGCTGTTCCGGAAAAGCATTGGGATCAAGATCCTGAGAGTATTATGACAAATGAAGAGGTTATGATCACGTGGTATATTCCCATTTCAATCAATAAAAGCTCATTATAAGAGCCACCTGGGGGCTAAGGGGGCACCATAACATGGTCGAGCCTGGAGAGCCGTAAGCTGAAGTGACATGAGGGGGGGTGGGGGGCATTGTGAGGGGATGGGCCAATAGGGAAGGCTGTAGTGTGAAGAGAGGGAGGAAGGGGAGCATAAGAGATTTGGCAAGCATTCAGGGGTTAAGGGTGGTGAGGGTGTGGAGCTGGAGCACTTTCTTACTGCAGGCTCTTCTTTTTCGATTCGGGCCAGGTGTTTGGGTAGTCTACTTGGAGTCTCTATGGCATCTGGACAGACATCTTAGATCAGAACAGGCTCGCAGTGGTCGGTTTAGGGCAGCTGTGAACTGCACGTCTGTGAGACTCTGCAGGCGGCAGTAGCTTGGTTGACCCCAGGGTCTTACTGCTGGTTTATACTAGCTGCTGAGGACATGCTTGTGTGCTAGGAGAGCGACCAGCTGTTTGTGAGGGAGGTGGGGGGAGGCAGATCAGGGGGGCCTGGTCACCGAGGCACCAATGATCCCCCTCAGAGGGACTACAGAGTCTCAGCTGGGAGGCAAGAAAAAGGATAAAGCAAAGTCACCTCACAATAAATCTGTGAGCCAGAAATTGCAGGAAAGAACTGTAAATGGTGAAAAGCAGGATCAGGGCCTTGAGGAAGTGGAGACGTCCTGAGTTTGCTTCCCCCAGGGCCAGCCACTAGGGGCCAGCAGCAGGAAGCATTATTTTCCAGGCTAATGAGAGATCCCTCGATATCAAAGCATGGATGGAGAGTGGAGGCTGAGTCCACTTCATCCAAGGATGGCAGTAGTGATGAGTTTAAAGGATCTTTTGTAAGTGTTGCTTAAGGAGGGGGAGGGTGCTACTGGGGATCTAGGTGCTTCTTTGGCTGTGGGTGAGGGTGCTTCAGTGTCAGAGGGTCGTGGGGTCAGGTCTAAGAAGAGTCTACAGCGCCGGCTACAGTATAAGAAGTTTCTGCACAATCTTTGTCAGGTGGTACAACATTTAGACCATAATAAGCGGGAGTAGTGGACTCCAGATTTGGATTCCATGGGTGTTTGCGAGTCCTCTGAGACTTCTGAGTCTTCCTCTTCTACTTCATCTTCTGCTTCTGAGGTAGGGGAGGTGGGGGATATTCTTTTGTTTTGGCGTGGGCACACACTAAGCACGATCACCTCATTAGACTGCCAGGTGCCTCAGAAACTGAGGCAGAACGTTCTGCAGGGAAAATATGGATATTGTCACACTGTTGGAGAGGGAAATTGATGTGGAGGATAGGAAGAAGGGGGAGGATGCGAAACAGGAGGCGAAGCAGAAGCGGCACCAAGTTTCTAAGACTATTTTTAACTGGCTGCTTGTGTTTCATGCTTATGCCAGTATCTTCGGTGAGGCAAAGCCAGCTCTGTACCCAGGCTTGTTGAGATACCTGTATTTGATTCTGAGGGCATATCAGTGGGGTTGAGCCTGGTTAGGTTATGATGAGCAGTTTTGGAGGGCATTGGCTAAAGCCATATCAGAGGTATGGGGTTTTTGTGACATGGATATATGCTGTCAGAGATGATGCTGACACATTCTTTGTCCTTTCAAACTAGGGCCCCTGCAGATGTGTTCGTGTCAATGGGAGGTCCTTACACTTTGGGATTTTTGGTGGTGTCCCAGGAGCAAGGTGAGGCATCTCCATAGGTGGGATGGAGGTCTTACCAGTCCCTAGTAGCTAGCAAAGCGGAAATGTGGGGGTGGAGCCAATTTCTGCTTCCATTTTAATATGTCTCAATGCAATTCATTTACACCCTAAATATCTCTCTTTCCAAGCTGGCAGATAAATTTCAAATAATTAATTTCAATATTCCCATGGGTAAATTTCAATCACATAACACACTGTTCGTTATATAAACAAGTCCAATTAATTGTTTTATTTATAAGATAAACATCTCTTAAATTACGTAACCATCAATTCTATAAATATCCCTAAAATATCTCTTAACACAGTGTGACTATAAATTCATTAACCTCACCCCCATTGGGATTAAAATATACACGATTGTTTACACTCCGTTATTTCATATAAACCATAAAATTCCTGTTACTTATGCTGAATAAGAATACATAAAACCTCGTCACTACTTTCTCTTCCGGATTGAGTAGCTGGTATACGTGGCTCAATTCATAATAAGTATCACTAGAATGTTGTTCGTATTTATCCTATTCGTATCTATTCAGTTCATAAATCTTCTTTCCGTTTGTAGATTTTCTTCAATAAAGTCCAACACTCTACACAGATACTTCACACTGTCCACATTATCTTAATCCTCCAGCATTAGTCAATCCAAAGTGTCCCGTATTGAAACTGGTTGATGTAGCTAAGTGCTTATACTTGTCCCAACACCGTTCACTCACACTGCCCACGTGTTTCTCTATTTGGTTCTTCAGGGGTTTGTCTTCAGATATCACTACCCTCAGCATACGCTTTGCAAAACCTAATAACAACCACAAATAAAATGAAAAACTTTCTATCCGCCACCCCACCTTTTACTAACTTCTACAATATATCTATCCTCATAAACTGTTACATTTACCGCTCAAAATGCACTTACTTAATGCTGCCCACGTCTCTCTTTGATCTTTCTTGCTGGAATATTAACCAACGATCCAGGAACGCCGCGCATGCGGAGTTGATCTACTATGGAGAATTTAAACCTCACGATCCCTCAGGGATCCTCGAGCAATTACTATTCTCACTTCAAGCGCCCTACTTCATTGATGCTTCTACTCTCAGGACTATCACCGTTCTTTCTCTATTAAAACTGTTACCAATTCACACTATACAAGATCGCCATTCAATTTGCAGATTTAGCCCCCAGGTGCCTCAGTGCCTTGCTCAAAAATCCACCATTGTTCACGCCAAGCAAGCCACTGATCCAAAGATCTTCCCTGACTTCCTCGATCAATTTTTTCAATACAAAAACACTTCAAGTCTGTGAATTCATGGTGTAATGTCAGGCAGTGTTGCACCATAGGTGCCTCCAACTTGCAATGTGTTAAACGGCTGTGATGTTCTGTCATCCGTACTTTAAATGCCCTACTGGTTCTACCTACATATAATAACTGACACGGGCACTGCACTATATAGACTACATTACTAGTCGTGCAGTCCGAATAATGACGCAATCGGTACTGTTTATTATTGTATACAAACAAATCTAACTCCCAGGTTACCGGGCAGATCTTACATCGCCCACATCGTCGATGTCCTACAGCTATAGGTTCAGCAGACCCAACTGAGACACTAGTTCTTAAACGTGAAGGACTCAAATACTCCTTAAAGTTCTTTCCTCTCTGCCACACACACCGGATTACTTTATTCTGAAGAGCTGGGATCAGTCGCAAGATCTCACTATGCTTCTTTATTGTGCGTTGGAGATAACTACTCAACGGAGAATACTTAGTTATAAGATTTATAGGTTCCGTCGACAATGTAGATTCTCTTCTAGGGACTCCACGCAAAAGCCACTCTCAATCATTATTTAATGCTCTCTGGTATGCTCGCTGTACTGTGATTGATGGATATCCTCTGTCGAGGAAATTTTTTGTCAACTGTTTAGACTGCAATTTATAATCATGTCTGTTTGAACAGTTTCTCCGGTATCGTAGATATTGAGAAAACGGGAGACCCGTTTTTAAACGGGGGGGATGGGCACTATGGAAATGCAACAAAGTGTTGCGGTCTATTTCTTTCCGATATAATGTTGTCTCCCATCCTCCTTCGCCCTTAGCTACTCGAACATCTAGATAAGTTATCTCCTGCCTGACATTACACCATGAATTCACAGACTTGAAGTGTTTTTGTATTGAAAAAATTGATCGAGGAAGTCAGGGAAGATCTTTGGATCAGTGGCTTGCTTGGCGTGAACAATGGTGGATTTTTGAGCTAGGCACTGAAGCACCTGGGGGGGCTAAATCTGAAAATTGAATGGCGGTCTTGTATAGTGTGAATTGGTAACAGTTTTAATAGAGAAAGAACGGTGATAGTCCTGAGAGTAGAAGCATCAATGAAGTAGGGCGCTTGAAGTGAGAATAGTAATTGCTCGAGGATCCCTGAGGGATCGTGAGGTTTAAATTCTCCATAGTAGATCAACTCCGCATGCGCGGCGTTCCTGGATCGTTGGTTAATATTCCAGCAAGAAAGATCAAAGAGAGACGTGGGCAGCATTAAGTAAGTGCATTTTGAGCGGTAAATGTAACAGTTTATGAGGATAGATATATTGTAGAAGTTAGTAAAAGGTGGGGTGGCGGATAGAACGTTTTTCATTTTATTTGTGGTTGTTATTAGGTTTTGCAAAGCGTATGCTGAGGGTAGTGATATCTGAAGACAAACCCCTGAAGAACCAAATAGAGAAACGCGTGAGCAGTGCCAGTGAACGGCGTTGGGACAAGTATAAGCACTTAGCTACATCAACCAGTTTCAATACGGGACACTTTGGATTGACTAATGCTGGAGGATTAAGATAATGTGGACAGTGTGAAGTATCTGTGTAGAGTGTTGGACTTTATTGAAGAAAATCTACAAACGGAAAGAAGATTTATGAACTGAATAGATACGAATAGGATAAATACGAACAACATTCTAGTGATACTTATTATGAATTGAGCCACGTATACCAGCTACTCAATCCGGAAGAGAAAGTAGTGACGAGGTTTTATGTATTCTTATTCAGCATAAGTAACAGGAATTTTATGGTTTATATGAAATAACGGAGTGTAAACAATCGTGTATATTTTAATCCCAATGGGGGTGAGGTTAATGAATTTATAGTCACACTGTGTTAAGAGATATTTTAGGGATATTTATAGAATTGATGGTTACGTAATTTAAGAGATGTTTATCTTATAAATAAAACAATTAATTGGACTTGTTTATATAACGAACAGTGTGTTATGTGATTGAAATTTACCCATGGGAATATTGAAATTAATTATTTGAAATTTATCTGCCAGCTTGGAAAGAGAGATATTTAGGGTATAAATGAATTGCATTGAGCTATAGCACACTCTGTGATAAGTGCCTTGGAAGGTGTTGGTAGAACGTCCATTTTAATATGGGCAGATACGACCATCCAGCATGCTGATTCCAGCATAGGTGTAGTGTGTGCTATGGCACCCCCCTGTCTTTCACTGTGTCAACCCAAGAGGGTGGTATATAGAACCAGGTGGATGCCTGGAGCTTGCAGCTACCTCAGGCATAGGACAGCATGGTGCCTTCCCCAATTAACCTTTGCTCAGAGCAGTGGTGGCTGGGTTACCCTGATGAGACGGGGGCCCAGGTATTGTGAGAAGGTTTAGGATTCTTTTTGAGAACCCCTTTTTGAAACATGTGACTCAAAATGCCCCCTCAGTGTTTCAAAACTGCTACTACTACTACTACTATTAATCATTTATAAAGTGCTACAAGGCATTCCTAACAGAGGCTATACATTTCGAGCAAAGGTAAGAGTTTGTGGCTTTTTAAATTACAGCTCTCTGCCTGGGAGTTCTTAAAAGGGTTTTAGTACATATTTAAAACAAAGTTACATTCTTTAGTTTAAAAGGATAAATATTTTCTTTAGTGGGATAGGTTAAAAACTCCGCTTTAGTATCTATCTCGGCTCTTTGAAGCTACTGACACCTAATCAGGAGTTAGTGGGCCTGATTAGCCTGTGAAAGAACTGAGAGCAGCTGAGGCCTGAATAAAAGGCTTCAGAGCCCTGCACTGTTGAGGCATTCCTAACAGGGGCTATACATTTCAAGCAAAGATAAGAGTTTGTAGCTTTTTTTAATTACAACTCTCTGCTTGGGAGCTCTTAAAAGGATTTTGGTACATTTTTAAAACAAAGTTACATTCTTTTTGATGATTTAGTTTAAAAGGAGAAATATTTTCTTTAGTGGGGTAGGTTAAAAACTCAGCTTTAGTATCTTTCTCAGCTCTTTAAAACTACTGATACCTAATCAGGTGTTAGCTCCCTCCCTACCCCCTACTCCCACCCACCCCTAGTGAGCAGTCTTGCTTTATAGGGCACCTCCCCAATTAACTACACACAGGGATTTGGAACAGCACATTTTGAACAGACTTAAAGAGATTTAACTGCTTTTTCTTTGAAAGGACAGCTGGGAAGCCAGCTAGTACTTTGGCAGATCTTTCTCTTTTGTCTTAACAGATACCTAAGTTCCTCAAACTGAACAATAGCCGGGAAAAATCAAATCGCTAAAGCTGTTGCCCCCGTTACAGCTTCTGCCTCTGTCCAGACAGAGGTCCCAATACCAGTTGAAGGACCAGTTCCATGTGAAGGGTGCCTGAAGCTCTCAGGAAACAAGTGGAGGAGCTCAGAGAGGAGATGGCAAGGCTGATGAGCATTCAAGACAGTGAGAAGTACAATGATGAGATGCTTCTTGCAACATCCAAGCTCTCCAGCAGAAGAGAAGATGGGTGCCTACAAAATGACGAAGGTTGGACCCAAGTCACCAGGGCCTGCAGAATCACCAATCCAACTTCTCCAGCCCTTGAATTGAAGAACCATTATTCAGCCCTGGAAGTGGAGGAGGTGAAAGCATTTCTGGAAAGGGAAAACCAGAGTTCAAGTACCCAAAAGTTGCAAAATGAGTGATTACAAGGAAGCGAAGGGTAGTGGTGGTTGATGACTCTATTCTAAGGGGTACTGAGGCGTTCATCTACCAACCAGACTTGATGTCCAGAGAAGCATGCTGTTTGCCAGATGTCAAAATCCGAGATATTACAGAGAGTTTGCGGAGACTCATCAAGTCCACTGACTATTACCCAATGTTGCTAATCCATGTCAGCACAAATGATATTGCCTGGTATCCATCTGAGCATATCAAAAGTAACTTCATGGCTCTGGGACAGAGGGTGAAACAGATAGGTGCACAGGTGGTGTTCTCTTCAATCCTCTCTGTTGAGGGTAAAGGCCAAGGCAGAGAAGCTCGTATCCTGGAGATGAATGCATGGCTGCGTGGATGGTGTCATCAAGAGAACATTTTGGTTTCCTGGACCATGGGATGCTGTTCCAAGGGTTGCATAGCAGAGATGGTGTCCATCTGTCCAAGAAAGGTTGATGTGCCTTCGGTAGCAGACTGGCTAATCTACTGATGAGGGCTTTAAACTAGATTCATTGGGGATGAGTGAAGAAAGCCCCCAGATAAGTGAAAGCCCCCAGGTAAGTGAAACATTAAATACCGAAATGTGTAAAAGGGGCAACATTAGGAAAACAGTATGTATAAATGCCTGTAGCATGGGAAATAAGATCCCAGATCATTAATGGGAGTGGCTGACTTGGATTTAGTGGCAGTTACAGAAACATAGTTAACAGAAAACCATGACTGGGATGTAACTATACCAGGCTATAATTTATTCAGGAAGGACAGGTTAGGAAGAAGGGGAAGAGGAGTGGCACTATATGTAAAAAATAATATTAAGGCTTTGGAATTACAGAGCTTAAAAGGGGAGAGGATGCACTGTGGGTTTAACTAGAAAGAGGGAAAGAGAAATCTATTTGCATTGGCATGATGTATAGACCTCCCTCACAAGAGGAAGAGGTGGATGGAGAGTTAATTGAAGACATGCACAGCATTACTAGGAATGGGAAAGTGCTACTGATAGGGGATTTCAATCTGCCAGATGTTGATAGACACATTTCTGCTGCAGTATCATCTAGAAGTAAGGAGATCCTGGATTCTCTACAAGGAGAACTATTCAGGCAATTGGTAACAGACCCCACATGTGAAGGGGCCATACTGGACTTGGTGCTTACCAATGGTGAAACTGTTTCTAATGTTATAGTGGGAGATCATTTTGCATCCAATGATCTCCAGATGGTATGGCTCAGTATTAGGACTAGGGCTGATAGAATCCATTCAAAAGCGAGGGTCTTAGATTTTAGGCAAACTAACTTTGCCAAGATGGGCCAATACCTCAGGGAGTCATTAGCGGAATGGGAATGGCTGGGGGATGTAGAAAAACAGTGGGCACAACTGAAAGGGATATTTTAAGGGCAACCAACTTTTTTGTTAAAATGGTAAATAAAGGAAAAGGAGACCGCTATGGTTTTCAAAAGGAATAGCTGAAAAGGTGAATATAAAGAGGGAGTCCTTCATGAAATACAAGAGATCACAGAAAGAGGAAGACAGACATCTATATTTGGAAAAACTTAGAGAAGCTAGCAAAGTAGTCAGGAAAGCAAAGATTCAAAAAGAGGAGGAAATAGCCAATGTAATAAAATGGGAGGATAAGACATTTTTCAGATATGTTAGTGAGAAGAGGAAGGGCAAAAGTGATATTGTCAGACTCAAGGGTGAAGGGGAGGGATATGTAGAAGCTGATGAAGATAAATCGGAATTGCTTAACAAATATTTATGTTCTGTGTTCATAAATGAAGAACCAGGAACAGGATCTCAGAAAACACCCACAAACAGCGGCATCTTGAAAAGTTTTCAAAAGACTGTATTTGTGAGAAACTAGTTGAACTTAAAGTAGACAAAGCGATGGGACCGGATGGGATACACCCTAGAATACTGAGGGAACTTGGGGAGATTCTAGCAGCTCCACTGACTGACCTTTTCAATGCCTTGTTGGAGTCAGGATTGGTGCCAAAGGACTGGAAAGAGGCTCATGTGGTGCCTTTACACAAAAGCGGAAGCAAGCATGTGGTTGAAAACTGCAGGCCGGTTAGTTTAACTTCAGTGGTGAGTAAATTATTGGAAACACTGCTGAAAGAGAAAATAGTGAGGTTTCTGGAGTCTAGCAGATTACAGGATCCGAGGCAGCATGGATTCACCAGAGGCAGGTCTTGTCAGACAAATCTGATTGATTTCTTTGACTGGGTGACCAGGGAGTTGAACCGAGGAACAGCCCTAGATGTGGTGTATTTAGATTTCAGTAAAGCTTTTGACACTGTTCCTCACAGGCGACTTATAAACAAACTGAGCACCCTAGGTATGGACCCTAAAGTTACTGCTTGGGTTAGAAATTGGTTGGGTGGGAGATGACAAAGAGTACAGGTAAATGGAGCTCACTCTGAGGAGAAGGATGTTACCAGTGGTGTGCCCCAGGGATCTGTCCTTGGTCCGATTATTTTTAACATCTTTGTCAGTGATATAGCGGAAGGGCTGTCGGGTAAGGTTTGCCTCTTTGCGGATGATACCAAAATCTGCAATAGAATAGACACCCAGGAAGGTGTAGATAGCATGAGGAGGGATCTAGCTAAGCTTGAAGAATGGTCTAGAATTTGGCAGCTGGGATTTAATGTTAAAAAATGCAAGGTCATGCATTTGGGCTGCAGCAATCCAAGGGAGTAATATAGAATAGGGGGTGAAGTACTTTTGTCCACTAAAGAAGAGCGGGACCTCAGTGTGTTTGTGTCTGATGATCTTAAAGTAGCTAAACAGTTAGAACAGGCGACGGCAAAAGCTAGAAGGATGCTTGGGTGCATACGGAGAGGAATGGCTAGCACAAAAAAGGAGGTGATAGTGCCTCTGTATAAGTCCTTGGTGCGACCTCATTTGGAGTATTGTGTGCAATTCTGGAGACCGCACCTTCAAAAGGATATAAACAGGATTGATTCAGTAATGAGGGTGGCTACTAAATTGTTAGTGGTCTTCATTATAAAGTATATGAGGACAGACTTAAGGATCTTAATATGTACACCTTAGAGGAAAAGCGGAATAGAGGTGATATGATTGAGACGTTTAAATTCCTCCATGGCATTAATTCACAGGGGGAGAGCCTCTTTCGACGAAAGCAAGTTCTGCTATGAGGGTACATGGGATGAGGGTGAAAGGGGATAGATTCAGGAGTGATATGCAGAAATATTTCTTTACGGAAAGAGTGATGAATCCATGGAATAGTCTCCCAGTGGAGGTGGTAGAGATGAGGACAGTATCTGAATTCAAAAAAGCATCGGACAAACACAGAGGATGTGTAAAGAAAAAAAGGGGACTGTTGTAGTTGTTGATATGGAAGGACAGACTAGATGGGCCATTTGGTCTTTTTCTGTGGTCATTTTTCTATGTTTCTATATGCAGTGCTGTACAAACACATAAAAAGACAGTCCCTGTTCGAAAAGTTTACAATCTAGTTAAGACAGACAATACAGTAAAATACAAGAGAAATAAGGGTTCAATAGGGAGAGGAGACACAAGGGAAACAAGATTAGGAACCAAAAGCAGCCTCAAAGAGGTAAACTTTTAGCATAGATTTGAAGAGGGAGAGAGATGAGACTTGATGTAAAGATAGAGGAAGCTTGTTCAAGGCATAATGTGAAAGGAACAAAGTTTGGAGTTGGCATTAGAGGAAAAAGGCATAGAGAGAAGGAAACCAGAGGCAGAGCGAAGTTCACTAGGAGTGGTGTAGGGAGAGAGAAGAGAGGAAAGGTAAAGATAGGCAGCAGAGTGAATGCATTTATAGGTTAGATGAACAAATTTGAAATGGATACGGAAACGGAAGGGGAGCCAGTGAAATAATTTCAGAAGAGCAGTTATATGAGTGTATCGGGGCTGGTGGAAGATTAACTGCACATCTGAGTTCTGAATAGTTTGAAGAGGAGAAAGATGACTTTGAGGGAGTTCAGCAAGGAGGAGGTTGCATTAGGCAAGATGGGAGGTTACTAAAGAGTGGACAAGGGGGGTTTAGCTGTGTGTTCAGAGAGGAAAAGGTGAATGTTGCCAGTGTTATAGAGAAAGAAATTACAGGTTTTAGCAATATGTTGAATATGTGTAGAGAAGGAGAGAGAGGAGTCAAAGACAACTCCATTGTTACGGGCTAAGGACACAGGAAGAAGAAAAGTGTGGTCAACAGAGATGGAGAAAGGAGGAAGGTAAGAAAAAGTAGGAGGAAGGTGAATGATAAGAAATTTGGTTTTAGCCATATTCAATTTCAGACAGCAGTGAGACATCCAGATAGCGATCAGAAAAACAGGCAAAGATATGAACTTGAAGTGCAGGAGATATGTCAGCAGAAGATAGATAGATTTTAAGAGTCATCAGCATAAAAATAATATTGAAAGTCATGGGAAGAGATGAGGGCACCAAGGACTGGGTGTAGAGAGAGAAAAGGAGAGGGCCTAGACCATACCCTTGGGGTACACCAACAGAAAGAGGGATGGCAATAGAGGAGGTACCACCAGAACAAACACTGAAGGAGCAACTGGGGAGATATGAAGAGAACCAAGATAGCACAGAGTCTCTAAAATCAAAAGAGGATAATGTGTTGAGGAGGAGAGAATGATCAACATTATCAAAAGCAGCATAAAGATCAGGAAAAATAAGAACTGATTAAAGGCCTTTGGACTTAGCCAGGAACAAGTCAATGGAGATTTTGACAAGAGCCATTTCAGTAGAATGAAATGATCAAAAAACAGACTGGAGGAAATCAAGGAGGGCATGAGAGGAGAGAAAATCGAGGCAGCAGCAGAGAACTGCACGTTCAAGAATTTAGAAAGGAAGGGGAGAAGGGAAATGGGTCAATAATTAGAAGGACCAGTAGGGTCAAGAGAAGGTTTCCTGAGGAGAGCAGTGGTCAGAGTACGCTTGAAGGCTGCAGGAAAGGTTGCAGTGGAGAGTGAAAGGTTGTGAATATGTGAGATGGAAGGGATGACGGAGGGGGAGATGGAATTGAGGAGGTAGGAGGGGATAGGATCAGAAGAACAGATGGTGAGTTTAGAGGATGAAAGAAGAAGGTAGGTTTCCTCTTCATAAACTTTAGAGAAGGATGAAAGGGTGGAGAAAGTTGAGGGGAAAGGTTGATATTGAAGAGGCGGAAGTGGGGGTGAAGAAGGATTAATAGGGAACTGAAGAGTGATCTTAAGGACTTTGTCATGGAAATAATCTGCTAGGGTTTGGGCAGAGAAAGAAGGAAGTATAGGAGGCAGAGGTGCCTTAAGAAGGGAATTGAGAATAGAGAAGAGACGATGGGAGTTAGAAGCAAGACAGTTGGTCAGATGGATAAAATAGTTTTCCTTAATGAAAGCAATGGAGGACTGGAATGAGGTAAGCATGAATTTAAAGTGAAGGAAGTCAGAAAGGGAGTGGGATTTGAGCCAGTTACGTTCAGCTGAGCTGGCACAGGAGCAAAGGTAATGGGTAGTAGAAGATAATTATAGGGATGAGGTGAGGTGTGCTTCACAGGACGTGGAATGGACAGAGCAAGCGTATCTAGAGTGGAGGCGAGAGTGGTGTTATAGGAAATAATGGCCTCATCAACAGACGTAGAGGACAAAGTGGAAAAGAGAACAGATGAGACAGATGTGGATAAAATCAATGGGTCACTATAATGAAGATTCCTAAAAAGGATGAGATAAGGTGATATTGATGTGAAGAGTGATGAAAGGTGAAGCTTAAGAGGTAGTGGTCAAATAAGGGAAGAACCGAGGTGTGGAAATTAGCAGGTAAACAATTAGAGAAGAAAACGAGGTGAAGGCAATGACCAAGCTGATGAGTGGGGGCAGAAGAGCAAAGACAGAGGTTGTAAGAGGAGGTAAGAGAAAGGAACTTAGACACATAGGGGGTCAGGGTGGTTATCCATATGAAAATTAAAGTCACCAAGAATAAGAGAAGGGGAGGAAGAATCCAGGAATAAGGAGACACAAGTTTAAATTAGTGAAGAAAGAAGAACTTAACTTATCAGGGGGTCTATAGATAACAGCAATCCAAAAAGGAAGGGGATAAAAAGATGGATAGAGTGGATTTCAAAGGAAGGAAAGGAATGTGATTGAGAGAGAAAGAAAAGTTGAAATTGGCAAGAAGGAGAAAGTAGAAATACAACACCACCACCGCAGCCAATGGCACGAGGGGTGTGGGAGACATGGAAGACACCATGAGAGAGGACAGCAACTGAAGCAGTGGGAGGAGTAGCCTAGTGGTTGGGGCAAGGTACTTCAGGCCAGAAGGTCGGAGGTTCAAATCCCACTAGAGGACAGCAACCTTGGGCCGGAAGGACTGGGGTTTCTAGTCCCACAGATGCTCCTTGTGGTCTTGGGCAAGTCACTTAACCCTCCATTGCCCATGTTCCCTGTAAGTATTAGTGTATGTGTCTCATATCCCCGCGTGTTAAATGTATCCCCCAATTGTGTTATGACCGCTTTGATTGAAGGATAAGGTTGTATACAAAACTGTCTAAATAAATAAATAAAATCAGGAAGGAGCCAGGTTTCAGTAAAAGTAAGAAGATGAAAAGCATGAAAGATAAAGAGATCATGGGTAAAATGAAGTTTGTTAGAAATAGAATGAACATTCCATAAGGCACATGAAAAGGGGAGAGAGAAGAGGGATATGGATAAGATTTTGGTGGTGGTGAGAGAAAGATGAAGAGGGACCAGGATTGGGATTAATGTCACCAGAAGACAGAAAAAGAAGGAAAATAAGAGTGTGAAGGCGAGAGGAGGCAGTAGTCCTGGGTTTTCCATGTTCTAGTAATGACAGTGTATAGGTGCCATCATACCATACAAAAACTATTCCTTGACCCTGAGGTTCAATTTCAGACACTTCAGGAGAGCTATCCTGAATCCAACCAGAGACAAGAGTATGGCAGTTTACAATTTGACCCACGTCCAGATTGTAGTCAGCATTCACATACATTAAGTTACTAGCTAAGTTAATAAGATTGTATGATGCCCAAAAACTGCCACTTTCCAGCTCCACTGATATCGCAGCTGCTCTTTTAATGCTATTCTTCCTCAGTTCATTTAGTTAGATCTTTTATGCATGCGGGTGCCCAACACTAGCACATCATGGCTGAAGGATGCTAAGTTGCTGCTGCCATCGGAGATCTGGCATCAGGCACAGAACAAGAGGCCATCTCTTGAGAGAACTTCAACCAGGAGAACTGCTGCTGCCAGGAACCTTGAAAGGTGGAGCACAGTAGAATGCAGCAAGGACGGCGACATGGCCACACCAAAATGCCACATGCTATAGAGCACAGCGATGCTACAAGGAGATTCATTGGACCTATGTGATGATACAATAGAGAACAGGGGAGCATTGGTCAGGGTATAGCAGAGGTAATGATGACCTCTCTCCGTGGGCCGCCTGACTGTTCCACACCTAAGGGCAACGCCCGAGAGCCCTTTCCAAAGCCTTTAGGCATGAGCGCACCTCCGGCGCTGTATGATTTGAACTGTAGCCTGAGGGAGCCGGTTGGCTGCTGAGAAATGGGGAGGATCTCACTCCCACACTCACTGGCTTGTCGGCTTCAGTCCTTTTCGCACCTCCGGTGCTGTACGATTTGAAATGTAGCCAGAGGGAGCCAGTTGGCTGCTGAGAAGAGCTGGGAGGAGCTCACTCTTGCACTCACCTTTGAAATAAGGATATTGTACAAGAGAAGTTGGTGAGGGAATTGCTCTTAGTGCGGATTGAGAGCCCATTCCAAGAGCAACTTTCTTGGATTTAGTGGTGTCATCTTTGGCTCTTCTCCCTAAAAAGAAGCTGGGAAAGTTTCATTTGAGTCACAATCTCTCTTACCCAGAGAGGTGTGGTGTGAATGTTTTCATTGAGCCTGCCCTTTGTTCTCTACAATATGCTTCATTTGATCAGGCTATTGCCATGTTGAGCAGTTGGGTCCTGGAATTTTGATGGCAAAAGCAGATATTGAAGGAACCACAAAGCGAGCGAGGCTCTCACAATATGTAAAAGGGAAACACAAAGAGCGAGTGGCGTATGGAGGTCACAGGTGCCTTTATACGTGAAAAACTCCTTTGCATTTCGGCTGCTGCCTTCCTCAGGGGGTGTGCAGCTTCTACAGAGAAAACAATCAAATTATAAGATTATGCATAATAATCATAATAAACAAATTCCTTGAATAAATAATTAATTAAAATATATATAAATAACTGAATAAAAACATACAATAAAACACGTAAAAATCATAAACAATCAAAATCGTGAATGATTAAAATCATCAACTGAAGGCCAGGAAGGATGTGATGAGACATAATAAACCTGACACCTTATCCAGAACCCAAATATGGGAAGAGAGATGAGGAGGTACGATAGAGGTCAAATTACAAAGAGCCATACTCACTATTACACTCTGTGAATGTCACCTGATGAACTAGTGTTACAGAAAAATAAATCTTTTCTAAAATGGTAAGATATAAAGATATAGTATCAAAACATAATACATATACAGATGCATAACAATGAGAGTTAGTGCTGCTCCCTTATTTTGTCATATCCAAACCAGATCATATGTAATAAAAACAATTATGCTGTAACCTAAGAAAATCAATAAAGCAAAGTTTCTACTGTACTGTAATAAATCATAAAAGCAAAGATAGGAATCATGGATGATGGTAAAGGGTGGTGAAATACTGAAGAAAACAACGTTCACTCACTGGTCATCAAAGAAAACTATGAGCATGACCTTGACATTGATCTTCACCTGACAGGCTTTCTTGGGTCTGGGAGAGTTTGGAGTCTTCCATTGTGAGGATTAAGCCTTAGTTTCTGGGTCATAATCATAAACCCATGATTCATCACCAGTAATAATCTTTTTGATGAAATCTGAGTCATTTTCAATGCATCCTAACAACTCCCTGGCTGCAGACAGTCAATCTTCTTTTTGGTCAGGGGACAAGAGTTTCAGCATAAATTTTGCAGACACATGCTTCATCCCCAAATTGACATTAAGAATAGACTGTACCAACCTGAAACGGATGTCTATGTCCTCAGAAAGCTCCCTGATAGTGAATCAATGATTTGAACGTATTGCTGCATGAACTGCTTCAACTTTGTCTTCATTCCTGTTCGTGGATAGCCTTCCAGACCGTTAGTCACTGTCAACACTTTGGCTGCCCTCTTGGAAACATTTGTACCAGTCATAAATTCGAGCATGACTCATGCGTTCATCGCCATACACTTGTCATAAGTAGTTTTGCATGAATCTCCAAGTTTCTGGCAGAATTTAATGCAAATTCGCTGTTCAATTTTTTCACTCCTCATAAATCTGACAAACTGCTTTTACACGATATCAAACATCATGTGATTTAAAAACGTACTGGTGTGCTGCAGTCACACTACACTCTGCACATAACTAGGTCACTGCATGTCTAATAGCATCTGATGTGATATATTGTTATATAGCTACAGAAGTCTCAATACTTTTTGATCATACCTCATACACAGTATTTCAACACCATAATTCAAAGACATCGATTTTCTTTCTGTCAATCTTTTTTACTGTTCAACTTTTGCATCCATATGATGTCATTAAAAATACTGTGGCTTGGACAAGTTCAATATTTGTGTGGAGACATGCATCTCTACTCTTGAGAATCTCGTCTAGGTCCTTCATAGGTATTCTGCTAAGAGCATGGGATCTTCACTTACTACTGCTCACTAAACCCCATGCTACTGGTTAGCATGGTTTAGTAAACATGCTCCAGAAAAAATAAGCTGAATTTGCTCAGTTCTGAAGTTTAATATAAAAACTGAATACATGTAATAGGCAAATCAGCAAACCTGGGAGAACTTTAGCATACCCTCAACACAGCAAATAGAGGACATAGTTAACGCCCTTAACACAATGGCCTCGCCATCTGACTCATGCCCAGTGGCTTGCATCAAAGCTATTAGAAGTCAACTAGCCCATTACCTCCACAAAATCATTAAGGAATCCCTCCAGCAAGGACATATGCTGCAATCCCTCAAGCAAGCCACGATACGCCCGATCCTCAAGAGCACCACGCTAAACTCCTCTGATCCAAAATCCTACTGCCCCACCTCTAGCCTTCCATTCCTCACAAAAATCACCAAAACGACCATGCAGAGACAATTACAGGATTACATAGATTTGAACGTTCCACTTGACGTCCACCAGCATGGCTTTAAACCACAGCAAAATGTGGAAACTCTGCTTACCTCTCTCTTTGACAATCTCCTAAAAGGCATGGACAACATAAAGAACGTATTCCTGCTAGTGTTCAAGGACATCTCAGTGGCTTTTGACACTGTGTCCCACACCATATTGCTACAGCGCCTGCAGCAGATCGGAATAAGTGAGAACACCCTAAAATAGTTTACCTCCTACCTGAAGGATTGGACGCAGCAAGTCAAATGTGCTCAAGAGAAATCACTTCAGTTCCTCGTTATGCAAGGAATACCACAAGGTTCAGCTCTTTCATCTATACTCTTTAATATGTACATCCAACCCATATGCAACATCATCAAATGCCACAAACTACATTACCACCTGTACGCTGATGATATCATGGTATATACCCCACTCAACCTACAATCACCTGACATGACATCAATGACAAGCTGCCTTGAGGACATGGACACCTGGCTCACCGCTAACAACCTGATGGTCAACTTTGATAAAACAGAGGCTATGTTCATTACCAGAGACTCCACATTCAAGCTGCCCCAAACAATCAGCATTCTAAACAAAACTATAGCAATCAAGGATGAAGTGAGGTACCTGGACAGATCTCTGAACCTACAATCTCACATTACTAAAATTGCAGCAAAAGCCTACCACTGATTGAGGATCATCAGAAAACTCAAACCAATCCTTGACCAAGACAACTTCTGCACAGTTTGCCAAGCAGTCATCACCCCACTGCTAGACTATGGAAACTCACTATACCAAGGCCCCCCCAAGCAGTTTATTCACCTACTCCAAATGGTGCAGAATACTGCAACACGCATCATCATGGGTACTGAAAGATCCGAACACATCACCCCCCATCCTGTGACAGCTGCACTGGCTCCCAATAATTGCAAGGGCAAAATTCAAATCAATCCTGAACATTTGCAAAATCTTCCACCACCGCTCTGCAGATGCGCTCCAGGATGTAATAACCAAGGATGTCAGTAACAGGTCTAGAAGAGCCAACAATGACAACACGCTTACCTTACCCACAGGTTATCACAAGACTAAGCAAGTAACATCTAAGAGAGCTCCCTCGCTACTGGCACCTGCATTATAGAACTCCCTCCCCATGGACTTAAGGACCCTAAATGATACCAAGGACTTCCGCAAAGCTCTCAAGACCCATCTCTTCACTGAGGCCTATGAGCAACCACCTTAAGTTGCCAAGCACTAGATACCACCCAAGTGGCCCACTAGCTATCCTCACCACTTAGCCCCAACTGCCCATCCCCATTTAGACCTATAAGTAGATAGCTTTTTACGTGTGTGAATCGTATCTCCTCCTGTTGAATGTATGCCTCCCAATGTCTTGTTGACCACTTTGATTGAAGGATAAGGTGGTATACAAAACTGTCTAAATAAATAAATAAAATAAATAAATCAATCAGTCTTGGGATGTAGGATTATGGATGAATTTGAGGATCTTCCCAAAAGTACAAATGTATTTTCAGCAGTAGCAAGTTTTATTTCAGGCTGAATATCTTCTTTTATGACAATTAACAGTTGGTAAAACCTGAATATCTGCTGCTGTTCAACTTTTGGAGGCCAAAACCATTTTGAATGCATTGAGCTCTGAGTCTTCGAGGAGCTGGTTAAGCAACCTGCCTTTCTTAACATGCTACTTATCTTTCTGCATATTTATTGTGTTAATTGTTCCCAAATTACAAATTGATTTAATCCAGCCTGAATAAGAACATTATGCAAGAAGGCAATTGTTATGAAGTGCAATGGATTAATTACTATAAATGAAGTACTTGGATCAAATAAGATAACGCACATCAACTAATGATGCACATTCTTGGATATAGGAAGAATTTGATATAGATTTTTCTCATAATGAAGGGATAGATAATGCTGGCCTTGAACAATAACTGAACAATCCAATGAAGAATGTCAACACTAATTGAAAGGTATTATCTGTGATCTTGCATAATAGAATTATGGTTCATTTAGCAAAGCAGAATTTTTATTTGTTTCATATGTAAAATCAATTCTACTAAATCTTATATTTCTTTCAGAATGTTTAGGCATGTTTGCTGTAGCAATAACACCTAAAGGAAGGCCTGCCTGTATATTAATCCATATGTATAGGTTTGTTTGCACAAACCTGTGGTAGGGAAGAGTAAATATAGGTGGAGAGGAGATGAAAGAAACAGAGGAAAGAATGAAAGGGGAAGTGGGGATAAGAGGAAGAGGGAATGGAGGGAAGAGAAGGGAAAGGAGTGCAAGGAAAGAAAGGCTAAAGAAAGGAGAGAAAGTGTTGGGGGAAGGGAATGGATGGCAGTGAGAGGAGAATACAAGAAGGAGGGGGAATAGAAGATGGGGGAGAGAGAGAGTGGGGGATCTTTATCTTTATCTTTTTTCATTTCTTTATATACCGCCCACACCGAGGCATCAGCGCGATTTATTTATTATTTTTTTTTATTATTATTTTTTTTATTTATGAATTTCAAATTTTACATCCAATGAAATACAGAAAAAGGAAAACAAGTGATATGAACATTAAGCACCACAAAGACTCTTAGGTCTAAAAAAGAAAAAAGAAATATTATTATTTGTATTAACATACCACTTAACCAACCACATCAAGAAGAACCAACTAAGAGAAAGATACCGGAGTATAAACTATAAGGCTACTGCACCCAGCCTTACATGTTCCGAAGAACAAGAAAAAAGAAAAAATCTATGATACTCAAGCCTGTAAAGAGACCAAAAATGATTCCAGCAAAGAAGGATCAAAATAAACATAATTAGAACCTTGTATTGTCACCAGGCACTTACATGGAAACCGTAAGAGAAAAGTACCGCCAGCAGCCAAAACTCGAGGTTTTAACTGAAGAAAGGTTTTTCTACGGCACTGCGTCTGTTTAGAGACATCCGGGAAAATAGATATCTTCTGACCATAAAAAAGAAAATCTTTTTTAGGAACAAAAGCTTTCAAAATAGAAGATTTATCTGAGAAATAGACCAAAGAAACTAGCAAAGTGGCGCGAGTAGAGATGGGAGTCTGAGAATGTTCCAAAAAATTAGTGAGATCCATAGAGGCACCCTCCTCTTGCCGCGCCACTGCGGATTCCCCGGAAGTCGCCGAAACAGACAAGTAAAACAACCTATCAAACATTACAGTGTCGGCATTAAGGAGCGTCAAAACTTCTTTGCAATATTGTCTAAATAAGTAAACAGATGTTAGTAAATGAGTCTTAGGAAAATTCAAAATCCGCAAATTTTTTGCTCGAGAAGCATTATCTAAAACTTCAAGTTGCTGATAAAACAACACTGTTTCCTTAGAAGATAACACATTTGCAGCCTGCAGAGAGGCCACCTGCGAATCAAGCTGATCAGCACGCTGAACAGCTGATTAACAGAGGTCTCTATTTTTTGAAATTTACTGGAAACCTGCTGGGAAAAAACAGCAGTTTGATTCATAAATTGAGATATCATTACATTAGTAGCAGTAACCTGTTTCCAAATGTCTGCTAAAGTAACAGTTTCAGGATTTTCAATTTGAGGAAAACTAGGAACCTCAATGCCGGCAACCGTAGAGATAGGGACTAAAGAAAGTACCTCTGGTGAAGATACAGAAAAGGAAACAGGAAACTCGTCTTCCTCCCCCGAGGAAGAAGACGCTCCAGTGGAAGACAAAGAATTCACAGACGCTTGAGTAGAACCTGGGTTGGGTGGAGGAGTCCTTTCGATGGAACTCAGTGTAATGCCGGAACCAGGCGACGAAGAGTGTTGGGGAACAGAAGTAGATAGGGGAAGAATTACTACATGTTGATCCATAGGCCCAACGATAGCTGAAGGGGTAGAAGTAACTGCAGCAGATTGTTTGGCAGGCTGACCTCCCTGAAGCTTCTTACTCTTTCTTTTCGCGTGACCTCGCGGCATACCTGCGACAAGAAAACAATTCAAAGGCCCAATGGCCCCGAATTGGCACCGAAGGGGCACCAAAGGGGCGTCCCCCTTTGGTCACGCCCCCTTCGGGCACGCGACCGCGGGCCGCGACTGCGGCCGCGAAGCAGCCGGTGTAGAAATATGCTGCCGGGAACCGCCGGGGCAGATGGGAGGAGTCTGTAGCAGCCTATCAGGTGGAAATACACTGGCACACAGCTCCGGGCTCTCTCACAGCATATTTCTACACCGGCTGCCATCAGCGCGATTTATAATATAAATTGACTGCAGAAAAAAGAAACAGAACTCCATTGATGTGACAAGAAAGGGATAGAATCAAAGGTAGAGAAAAGGCAAGAGACAAGCTTGAAATTCAGAGAATGGACAAACAGGGGAAGACAAATCACTCAGAAGACAAAGGAGGGCCTGGAGGGGGGGGGGGAGGCAGGAGGAGGCAGGTCGAAGGCAGCACAGAAGAGATGAATCTTCAGGCCAGCTTTAAATTTGGGAAAGGAGAGTTCAAAGCGGAGGGCAGGGGGGAGCGAATTCCAAAGCTTGAGGCCAAGGAAGAAAAATGCAGCAGAGCGAGTGGATTCTAGGTGGGCAGAGGAGGGGGAGGAACATGTGGTTGGCGTGAATTGATCTGAAAGAGCGTTGGGAAATATGAAGGTGAATCAGGTTGGAAAGGTAGTGAGGGACACCAGTATGGATGACTTTGTGGACAAAGGTGAGAATTTTGAACTGGATCCAAAAGGGCACAGGAAGCCAGTGAAGGTTGATGAGAAGAGGAGTGATATAATCAAAACGAGTAGTGTGAGTGAAGATCCAGGCGGCGGTGTTCTAGATGAGTTGGAGCCTGCGCAATTGGTATTGAGGGAGACCGTCAAAAGAGATGTTACAATAATCCATGCGTGATAGGACAAGGGAAATGAGCAGAGTGGTCGGGGAGGAAGCGGGGAGAAAAGGACGGATGGCCGGGGATGGAAGGAGAGTGGAAGGGATTGGGAAGTGAGTACTGGGAGAGCAAGGAAGAGTGCTTTGGGGGAGGAAAATGCCTATATAGCAAGAGAGCACACATACCACACTTCACCCTATCCTGCCACACACAAAGAGCATAAGAAAAGCCATATAGAGTCAGACTAAGGGGTATGTTTACTAAAGAGTGTTAAGGGTGCACCGGTTAGCAAGTATTAACATTAGTGGTAAGGATATTATCATGCAGTAAAGGCCGGGGCATGGAGTAAGCATTCTGGTGGTAAGGGCGCTTGGCTCCACTTATCAGGCTCTAACAGGACATCGGGTGTTAGGGTGCCAAGCATGCACCTTAATGCCCAAAAATAGCAGTTACCTTAACGCAGGAGAAGGAGCCCTTGTGAAAGCCACATTTTAGGGGCTAGATGGAAGTAAAGTTAAGAGTTCATGGACATGTCAGATCCATATGTATCCTACATGTTAGTCAGTAAGTGGGATGAGAATGTGGGAGGTATCTGTATTGTATCAGTGAGGGATGCCTATGTAATCTGCTGTAAAATCAGTGTGTGACATAGGATTGGGAAGAAGCGTCCCCTGGCAGAGACAGCATTGGCACGATGTGGGCATCAAAAGAATGACTGAGCAGGAGTGCTCACGTGCAGATCATTCATAGGAGAGGTGTGAATGATGCATCCTAATGATTAAAATGTTCCTGTGTGGGCCATGGTGTACTGCATATATGTTATGGAGCCAAAGATGTTCAGTCAAAGTTATTCTGAAATATTAAAATCATGTACAACTCATGTGTACAACATCTGCATGGTGAACGTGTCCGACCCTTTGCAACGGGCTACAGCTGAGCAAATAAAGTCATGCTGTCAGATGGGCATGATTGCAGTGTGCATGTTTGCAGACCCAATGTACTATCATAACAGGGCCGGCCTGTCCATTGTGCAAGAATGTTGTTTGCACAGGGCCCCGCATTTCAGGGGGCCCCGCACAAACAACATTCTGCATCTGCTGGTAAATAAAAAAAACAAACAAACTTGCACCTGCTGCTGCTGCTGCTGCTGCTGCTGCTGCCGCTGCCACCGTGGCAGCAGCAGAATCGAGCATCCCGCGGGGCCTCCCCTGCCCGGCAGAGTCCTCCATGCAGCCTCAGCTCCCTAAGTACCTGCTTTCAGAGCCGTGAAGGGAGAGAGCTTCTCCCTTGCGGCTTTGTTAAGCCGCTGGCACTGATGGGAAACAGGATTTCCTGTTTCCCATCAGCCCCGCGGGCTTAAACAGAGCCGTGAGGAAAGGAAACTCTCCCTTCGCTGCTCTGAACGCTGGCACTTAGGGAGCTGGCAGAGCCCTCCATGTGGCCTCAGCTCCCTAAGTGCCAACTTTCAGAGCAGCGAAGGGAGAGTTTAAAAAAAAACAAATTTGCTGCTGCTGCTGCTGCCGCCGTGGCAGCAGCAGAATCGAGCGTCCTGCGGGGCCCCCTGAAATGCAGGGGGCCCTGCGGGATGCTCGATTCTGCTGCTGCCACGGCGGCAGCAGCAGCAGCAGCAAATTTGTTTTTTTATTAAATCTACTTGGGCTATGGGGGGGGCTAAGACTGGAAGTGGGCTGATGGGGGGTAGGACAGGTAATGGGCTATGGGGGGGGGCTAGGACTGGAAATAGGCTGATGGGGGGGCTAGGACTGGTCATGGGCTCTGGGGGGGCTAGGACTGGAAATGGGCTGATGGGGGGGGTAGGACTGGTCATGGGCTATGGGGGGGCTAGGACTGGAAATGGGCTGATGGGGGGGCTAGGACTGGTAATGGGCTATGGGGGGGATAGGACTGGTAATGGGCTGATGGGGGGCTAGGACTGATAATGGGCTATGTGGGGGCTAGGACTGGAAATGGGCTGATGGGGGCTAGGACTGCTAATGGGCTATGGGGGGCTAGGACTGAAAATGGGCTGATGGGGGGTCTAGGACTGGAAGTGGGCTGACGGGGGGTTTAGGACTGGTAATGGGCTATGGGGAACTAAGACTGAAAATGGGGTGATGGGGGTTAGGACTGGTAATGGGCTATGTGGGTGGGGCTAGGACTGGTAATGGGCTGGGGGGGTTGCTATGACTGGAAATGGGCTGAGTGAAAGGGGGTCATGAACACCAAAAAGTTCATGTGGATGGGGGCTTGTAATGGAAAGGGGCTGTGAGGGGAGGGAGCTAGCACTGGAAATGGGCGGAGTGGGGGGGGAGCAAGAACGGGAAATGGGCTGATGGAGGGGCTAGGATAGGACTGGAATTGTGCTGTTGGGGGGTGCTAAGATTGGAAATGGGCTGTGGTGGGGGCTTGGATTGAAATGGACTCATGGAGGGGCTAGAATTGGAAGTAGGCTCATGGGGGGCTTGGATTGGAAATGGGCTGAGTGGAGGGGAGCTAGGATTTGACATTGGCTGATGGTGGGGCTAGGAAAGGACTAGAAATGGGCTGATGGGGGGCTGGGATTAGAAATGAGCTGATGGAGGGACTCGGATAGGACTGGAAATGAATGGGGGAGCTAGGACTGGAAATGGGCTGATGGTGTGGCTAGGATAGGATTGAAAATGGGCTGATGGGGTGCTAGGACTGGAAACGGGCTGATGCGGGGGCTAGAAGGGAGCGGATGCTGGGTGGGGCTGGAACTAGAAGGGAGCTGATGTTGGGGGAGTATTAGAATGGGATGGAGCTGGAAGAGTGAAATGGAGAGGGGAAAATATTTTGTGTGGGAGGGAAGACAAATCTACAATTGGCCGGGTATTGGGAGAGTAAGTGGGGATTGAGGATGGAGGGGTAAAATTTGAGTGGATGAAATAGGAATGAGGAAAGAGCAAAAGGAGAAAGATTAGTATGTTAAAGCAGATGTAGAGAGAGAATGGAAAAAAAAAACCTAGAAGAGAGAAGAAAGAACAAATGGACAGCAGACGATGGAGAGTTAGCAGAAGACACAAAGAAAACAGAAGAAAGTGGCTGGAGCAATTGCAACTGAAAAAATATGCACAAAAGATAGAAAAAATATCTCTTTATTTTGAATTTATTAATTGGAATATGTCAGCTCTGGGAAATGTGTATCATTAACGTCTGCGCTTTGTTTAGTACAAGAGGAAATTAATTTATAGTTTTATTTCTACAGTGTTGTTGTACATTCCAAGTTTGGCTTTTGGGGTTCCCAGTTTAATTGTTGTCTTCCTGTTTCTAAATTGTGATTCCTTGTTTGGTGATGGTCTATGTTCTGCATGTGTAACTGAGCTGAGGTATTCTGTTTATGTAATTCCTATTTGACATTGCCACTTTTTCTCTTTCCCCAGTAGGTTATGTATTGTTATTCTCTGAAATGTATTGGTTAAATATTTTCAGTGTTGCCTTTTGATAGGTAATGGTGCTTTGTGAGTCCTGGTAGTGTTGTTACGATACGGCAGGTTTGCTATAGGCTCTAAATAGGCAGTGTTTGTAGTAGTTCCTAATGTGCCTGGCGGTTGGCATTGGATTATAGTAATGTAGAAATCTTTTAGTCTTTCTTTATCCATACACTCATTAAGAGGCATGTTTACTAAAAGTTAGCGTATGGTAACATTATGCATATATTTAGGCGAATGAGGCCCCTTATGCAAATGAGACCCACACTCAGTCTCCGCACATGGCCTCGCACCCCCCTTGGGCCTTCCCTGCATCTTAACACATAAAAAAGTATAAGAATATGTGTCCATCAGTCAATGCAGACCACAGACTGTTTCTGGTAGTATATTGAAGTGAGATTTCCATAGCCAAAAAAGGATTCTGCGTCATTGCTCAAATCATTAGGCTACACCTCCATACCTTCCTGTACAACAGTATCTAAAATCAAAAAAGGAACCAAAAACCAGGATATGAAACGTGGCTGGCACATTCTGAGACAATGGTACTCCACACCTAGAGCCTCCTACAGTGGGTCACATGCAGTACGCACTACACTGGACACAGTACTAAGGCTGCATAACAGACACAGCTGCAGAATACATGTCTTGTCTATGTGAAGTCAAGATGCCCGTCACTCCACTGTACCTCCAATGTCAAACAAGGACACACATTACCTTGTCCCCAGAGCAAATCCTGCAATAAATAGACTCTCCAGGTTCTGGAGTATATCTATATCACTGCCAGTGTGCTACTGGTAAAGTCTGCATTGTGTGATGCTATTCACTTTGTATTCTGTGCAATTGCAGCATGCCATCTTATCTGGGTCTTGTGTCCTGCTCCTATTGGCCTGGGACTCTCCTATAATATCTCATGTCAGTCCCTAAGGTTGTGGCAGCTATTTCCAAGGAACCCAAATACAGTGAGTCATATATGCGTGCAAATGGGTATTTACTTTGCATTTGATGCAGTCACTATTCTGAAAGTATGTTCATTGGACCAATCATGCATACGTTCACTGCAGGCGTGTACAAGGGCAGAGTTTGGGCAGAGCACAAAGTTACACATAAATTATAAAATTCTATAATTTGCTCATGTTCTGGAAAAAGTAGCCATAAGCGCTCATAGGTTAACAGTGTCATTCTGAACCACGAATAAGCCATTTGCACGTACGCTGGGTACGTGTGCCTTGCTGAGACATCTAGACCATATTCCGAGCATGGGCGTACCTGCACGCACAAAAGAGATGGACGTGTATCTCTGGATGTGATCAGGGAGGGGCAGAACATGGATAGAGAGGGGAGGATGCAGGCATGGCTGGTGGTGAAAATGTCTAAAGTGTATTCCATCCAGATCCATGTACATCTATCAGACTATCCATGGATGTCTATGTTATACCTGCTAAAATGTGGAATAGGGGCAGGACATACTGCTCTGAGCCCCTCTGCATCCCAATGAGATGTATGACTGTGACACTGCGGTACTATACCTTTGTGTCTGTTGTCTGGGAGTGCACAGGATGCAGATGTACAGACTGGAATGCAAAGAGGATGGACATGTACAAGGTGCATGAGAAATAACAGGCATCTCCAGAGAAACAGGGACAACTGAAAATATGTTCACAGTGACTGAGGCAGAGGGAATACAGAGCCCAGCGGGTGCATGAAAAAATGTTTAATGCATGCATGACACAACAAGGTAACACCCACACAACCAACACCAGTGCCAACCAAGCCCACTCCACATCCCCAAGTGCTCCCCAACTGAAAACCATAGACTGCCCTCACCCCCTACCCCCAACCCCGGCTCTCACCCCACCATCCTGAACCTCCACATCCACATCCACCCCAACCCCTGCCCCCACCCCACCATCCCAAACCCCTCACCCCCACCCTACAACCCTCAACCCTGGTGACTGGCAGGCAACCTCATCCAGGCCTGCCTCCACCCCCCAGGTACCCTGACCCACTCCTGACCCCTCCCTCACCTAGAGGCTATACCACTGGACCCCAGTGTTTGACCATCAGGTGGTGTGGGCGATGACACACCCTCTGAGACCAGGCTGTGGCTGCTGCTGCTGCTGCTGCTGATCTCCCCACTGGTCTCCCCACGTGCCTCATGGAATGGGGGAAGACAAGCAGGGGCCCCACACCCTGGAACACCAAGCCCAGGATACAGGACTGCCCCATGCTGGTGGACCCTGACACAGAAGCTGCCCAGGCAGCAGCCCATGTGTACACCCTGCCGGTGGATGGCAGGGCAGAAGGGAGAGGCACACCAGCAGTGGCAGGAGGCATAGTAGGAGCAGCTGTGTTGGAGGCGTGGACACAGAGGGCAGCACAGGTACACCAATGGGACAGGCACACCCTATGGCTTGCCAAACTGGGTGACCAGCAGGATGATGCATGCCACAAGGTGGCATGCCCCAAAGTGTCATTAAGGCAATCAGTTGCTGCCAGCTGCAGTTCCTGGACTGTCAACTGCTGTTCATGGAGGGCCAGCTGCTGTTCCCACAGTGGCACAGTGCACCTGAGGAGTTGTAGCTTTTCACATGCTTGTGCCTTCTGCCCCTCCTGCTGGTTGAGCAGGCACTTGGTGCAGTGCATCAGTGGCACATAGGTGCATAGATGGCACTGCTCATGGTGACCACTGCTACCAGACTGGATTAGGGGCTCAGGTGATGGTGCGAGCTGCTCTTCGGTATCCCCTGAGCTTGTGCCCTCAGGCTCTGCACCACTGGCAGGATCTGCACCCCCATCCACAGGGCCTGCAGGCTGGGAGGAATCCCCCTCTGGTGGCACCACAGCACTGTCCACTGACTGTGGCAGTGGAGGAGTGGCCGGCAGTGAGGCATGCATGGGGTCAGTACTGGGTCCAGCATCCGTGGCAGTACCTGCTGAGAGAAGCAGTAATGAACAACTCAGTGCAGAACCCTGCATGCAGTAACCCACCAACCCCCCCCCCCACACACACACACACATGGGCTGCAGCATTGCACAAAGGCCCCAGGGACACCACACCACAGAGGTGGAAGAGCAGCTGGGAGAGTGCAATGCAGACCAGGGAAATGCCGCCATCACAGAGCCACCCAGTGAGCCAGCAGAGGGAAATGTGATAGTGCAACATGCCCATGCATGCCCCACCCCAAGTCAGAGAGGACTTGTGTGAAAGATGCAGTGGGTGGTTCAATGGATCCCCACACCATGGGTTCAGGCCCAGGGCAGGGGACATGAAGAGGATGAATGTTAACACAGACACATACCTTGGACCGGTGAGCACCGTGAGGTGTCCACATCCCCGACACCCTCCAATGAGGTGGCATCAACAATGGCCAGGCTCCGCTGTTCAAGTTTGGTGAGGTGCACCCCCTGACCATCTGGACTCACAGCATGTGCCTTCCTGCATGTGTCACATCACACTTGCCGCATTTGTACTTCATGTCCTCAACGTCCCGGTTGTTGTAGTAAATGGCGTTCAACTTGCGGCATATGACAAGACACCTGTGCTGCCTCTCATAAGCACCTACACGGGACTCACCGGTGCCCATGAGGACCCTGAGGTTGGCAAGTACCTGCTCAATGAGGAGGGTCTGCTCCCCGTCACTAAAATTACACTTCCTGGAGGACACCTTGGGAACCATGGCAGATGACACAGCAGCTTTGGAATAGTAGTACTGTCAAGGAAAGGAGCTTTGGGATAAATGATGTTTTGCAGTAGCATGGCTACATATTTTATAGTGGATGGATGTCTAGCAGCATATACATCCAAATGTATAGAATTCAGAACACGTCTGTGCATGCACATGCACGCATACATCCATGTTTCCCATTCAATGTATAAATACATGTGTGGCTCCGCACATCTTTATTTTCCTGTGAGCAATGCATCTATGACATCATGAGAGCTGACTAACTTCAACATATCGGAGTCTACAACCACACTACCACTGACATGGTAGGTACAAAGGGGAAATGATGTGACTGGGATGGTATGTGTGCTGGAGCCTGTGCCCCTGATGCATGTTGCAGTGCCAGTGGCCCTGTGGAAGACAGTGGCATGCAAGGACTTGAGTAGAGGCCAGGTGCCCTGTGCAGGCACACACCACAGGGGAGGCTGGTGTGGGCATGGGTATGTCTGGGGCAGGGAGCAACTGGCTGCAGTGAGACATTGCAGGGCCTAACCACATGTCACTTCTATGCACTAGACTACTCAAACATCTGTGGCCCCATGCCCATGCAACTGCACTGTGGGCACTGTACAGGGAGTGCCCATGTTCAAACCCCAAAGGCACCTGCCTGTTGGTGTGTTATCTCCAGCACCTGAACACTTAGATGCAATGGTATGTGTGGAGTGAAAAATACCCTAACAGTGCACAGATGGGGTGTACCCACTCCTAATGGGCATGTCCACAGGCACATATGTGACCATACAGCAGTGAATGGGGGACAAGCCACCCACCGGGTGCCCTGGTAGCATGTGTGAGGGCGGAGGGTGCGGGGCCAGTTGTTCAGCACATAACCTGCCCCCCTGCCACTCACAGGGGGTATCGGAGAGACATTTATTGATGCTCCCCCTAGGGCCCGGACTGACCAATGACCTGTCTCATTCTCCCACAGGTTCTAGGGACAGCTGCCAGGTGTCTGAAGATGGCACAGGAGAGTACCAGCACCATGTTTGCCACTGCCCTTCTGGTGATTGCTGACCATGTGTGCCAGCATGCTACATGCCACTACCCATATGCCAGGGTCCCCAGACCCTGCGGCCAGAACTTGGGCATCAGTGATGAGTTGTGCCAAAACCCAGTGCAGATATGACCATGAAGCAATCCATGACCTGTGTCAGGAGCTGGGACTATACCTCGCTACACAGGCACAGAGAGAGGACACAGTGCCTATCCATGTGAAGATGCTCACAGCTCTAGCCGTCCTGGAGACAGGCACATGCAGCATCAGCCAGTTTCTGGATGTCTTTGTGGGACATGCTGCACAATGCATCACCTTCCCATTCACCCCACAGTAGCAGCAGCAGCAAATCATGCTGGCATTCAGTGAGATAGCAGGGTTCCCATCCATCCTCTGGGCTATTGACTATACACATGTGGCCCTCTGCCCACCGCACCTGCACGAGGCAGCATACAGGAACCAGAAGGCCTACCACTCACTGAACATGCAGGTCATCTGCAATGCCCAGACGAATATCCTGGATGTTGGGGCATGCTTCCTTGGCTCGTGCAACAATGCCTACATCCTGGCCCAGTCAGGGATACATGCGGACTTTGAGGATGGTACTATCACTTGTGGCTGGCTGCTTGGTGGATGGATACAGGAGATAGCATCTCACGCACATGCATGCATACCCCCAGAGGCACAGGGGCATGGTCAGCCGTGTGCATGCAGGCAGGCCATGCCCACAGGGGAGCCACACCATAGCTGTGGGTTGGCCATATGTGGAAGGAGGCCACTAGTGCCCCTGCCATCACATGGTCACAGGGGGGCTGGCTACAATCACTGCATGGGCATGTTGGGGGCTGGGGCATTGCCGCAGCTGGGGATGCACAGGGATCAGGGCTGGAATGGTACTGTTGCAGCACACATGCATATTGTCCTGGTGGGGTGGTATGTGATGCATGGGTATGCCGACACCCATGTAGTTGGCCATGGCACAACATTTTGACATTCCTGCCACTGTTCTTTGCAGATGACAGGGGATACCCACTGAGGGACTGGCTCATGACCCCTGTTGTCAACCCACACATACATGAGGAGCTGAGATACAACCAGTCACACCAGTTGATCCGCTCTATCATTGAGTGGAAATTTGGCCTGCTGAAGAGTCGCTTCCATTGCCTTGAGTGGTCTGGTGGTGAGCTTCTGTATGCCCCAGTCAAGGCATTCAGGATATTTCTGGTGTGCTGCATACTGTACAATTACACCCTGTGCCGGAGGCAGCCCATGCCTGATGCAGCAGTCAGCGAGCCTGAGGACAAGGTGGATGAGATGGTGCCCCCCCCCCCCCAGTCATCTCATGGTTCTACAATGTGCTGTGGCAACAAGGAGGACCCTCATGGAGATGCACTTTGTTTGAGGTAGGCTGCCCATGCTGGTGGAACTGAGGGGGATGAGTGGCAGGGCTGGATATCAGCAGGCAGGCCCCATGCGCACGCACCTAGGTCTGCTGTCCCATGAGCCATTCCGGCCACTGCAGGTGGTCACCACCCCCTGCCCACATCTGCCAATGCATGCCTTCTAGTCCTGTGTCCCCCACCCACACGCAACTACCCATGTGCCCCCATGCAAGGTGAACCCCTACCCCTATGCAGGCACCCTGACACAGCCAGGCATGTATTCCACCACATACCCACACCAGCAGTGTGTCCCCCCCCCATCCTATGCAATACCGGTCTATACACCCTGTCCAGCCCTGGACATCTGCAGCCCCAACTCATCCAGCACATGGTACATCCGTTGCGGTGCCGCCACATCCCCTGTACCCCTGCCCCAGCCGTCCAGGCAACCAGTGACACCCAATTTTCTTCCTGTCTTTCTTTTTCACAGTCCTCCTTTCACATCCATATGATATTAGCGAAATTACCATGGCTTGGACAAGTTGAACCTTTGTATGTAGAAATATGTCTCTGAATTTGAGAATCTTATCTATGTCTTTCATAGCCATTCTGTCAAAGTAATGCATTATCAGATTTCTTGACTACTTTTGCAGTTTCTTTATTGATTATTGATAAAGTAGGTTAAAGTTGTCTACTATTTCAATTAGTTCTTCAAGGATGAAATTGATTTTGCAAGAGGTCAGGATCTTTGTCTTCTTCATGTTCAGGCCCTTTTTAAGAACATGTTCCTTGATCTTCATAAGCAGATGTTTCAGGTCATTTTCACTTTCAGACAGTAATGTGGTTTTGTCACCATAGCGAAAGTTGTAAATGAATCTTTCAGTAATCTTGCACCTTCTTTGTTTTCATACAGTCCTGCTTCTCTGATGATTTGCTCTGCATATAAATTAAAGAGGTATGGAGAAAGTATGCAGCCTTGACATACACTTTTACTGATTTAAAAACAATTCTGTCTTACTTGTTCCGTTTGAACTGTTCCTTCTTGATTAATGTAAAAGTTGTGTATGAGAACTATCAGGTATTCTGGTATACACATAGTTCTTAATGTGGCACAGAGTTTTTCATGATTTACATAATCAAAAGCATTGCTATAGTGAATAAAACTCCTGGAGATATACTTTTAGTATTCTTTTTTCTTTTCAAGGATCCATCTCACATCCGCAACAATGTCTCTTGTTTCTTGTCCTTTCTTGAACCCTATTTGCATTTTAGGCAGTTCATGTTCCAGGTAAGGTTATAGTCTCCACTGAATGATCTTGAATAAAATCTTTCTGGCATGTGGTATCAGAATGATTGTGCGATAATTTCCATAGTCAATTGGCTCACCTTTCTTCAGTATAGGTATGAACACAGATCTTTTCCAGTCAGCTATGATGTTGTCTTCCAAATGTCCTGGTAGAGCCTTATAAGTACTGCAACAGCTGCATCTGATTGCTGTAATACTTCAATGGGAATGCCATCAGCCCAGTGCTTTCAATGCTCCTTTGACTTTGGCTTCCATCAGCAATAGTTCCTGATCATAAGGTACAGGTTAAAATGAATATTGGTCCACTTGATCTTTATAGTATAATGATTCTATATATTCTTTCCATACTACCAGCTCAAATATTCTGAGATCCTTTTCTCCTCAAGAAGTAGATTTTAATAATTTGGAAAACCCTATACTACTTTTGGGTGGAATGAGTTTTGCTGATACTGTCAGTGGGATGGCAAGCATGTTAGCAGCAGGTACAGTGGAGCAAATGGTGATCCCTCCGTTCAGAGGCCTAAACCAACCACACGCGTGCCCACATTCTCTGGTGGAGGGGGAAAGGAGCAGCATGGTAGCTGCATGTGTTCAACTTCAATAAGGCCGTCTGCAGCACTGAAGTGGCGGCTGTGCCATGATGGCAGGGAGGGAGGAATTGGTGGGCATGCTGTTCATCACCCGTGGACCCCAATTGCACATATTGAGTGGATATGTACATGTGTGTGTGTGTGGGGGGGGGGGGGAAATATGCCTCAAGACTCACCTCCTGCTCCGCCTATGACCTCTCCCACCTGATCTCTGACAAACCTCCTTCCACTAATTGTAGTTCCTTTCCTTTTTTTGTTCTCTGCCACCCTGACTTTGTTAATTGTAAACCACCCTGATGCTACGAAGGTGCGGTATAGCAAGGGTTTAATAAAGATAAAGAGGCAGGGAGACTGTGCAATATGATAACAGCCCATGTCAAAACGCAAGAATGACCACCCTGCCCCCTCACATGCCAGATTATGGCTGCAATCTGTGTGTGAACCAGTGACCCCTCCTTAAGAAAGCATGTAGTCAGTTATAATCATTTGAGCCACATATTAATCCAAGCTAGCTATGGTGGTCTGCAAAATATGAGATTATTTCATGACTTCCCGACAAGCACACACAAGGAAATGGGTATATTTGTCATTCTGCTAGGACACTCATGGGCTGGAATGTGTGTGTTCATGTATCATGGCCTGTCCCTTTGACTGGACATATCCCATATGTAAGACCTTAATGTCAGTTGAACCAGCAGCATAGCAAGGCAGTGCAACATACAGATCTAACAAGATGTCCCTCTCCCATACCTGCCAAACATACCTTGTCAGACAAGTATAGCACAGAGCCTGCAGAGATCTAAGCAGACATAGGTATATCCCATGCATCCTAACAATGACCACATATATTCCCCCCAAACCCCAAAGACACAGCAGCTGCAGCCTACAGGGAACTAGGCTCAAGTGGATGGCTGGCCTCTGTGAATGTCCAATTCATTCACTTGGTGACATTAGAAGGATTCTGTGATTTACTTGCATGCACGTTGCTCTTGTCCCATGCTGCAGTCACAGAGTGCAAACCAGGGGACTCTTTGCTCCATGCAGTGTATGCACATACAGGCAGGTATGTATTAGGAAAATTTGCACATAATGAATACCATCTCAACACTGTCTACTCATCATTGGCCAAAGCATTCAGCAGTACATTAGCTATTATCCCAAATGAGAGTTCAAATGCACCTGTGTGTCTGATTGTGACAGTGGAACACTGACCTCTGAATGGTGCATGCACAATTACAGCTGCCGAAACGTGCAACAGGATATCATGTTGGTCTCTGCATCGTCTGCCACCATATGGCACGGCAGTGCCTGGAGGTTAATGTTGGGGTAGGGGTAGGGGTTGGGGGAACAGTACCATACATGTTTAGAATGTTCCATTCCTAGGTGGCATTGGTGGCCAAAGCCTATGTTCACATGGTCAGAAGCTGTACTGGCCTACTCAGAGGAACTGCATGACAACCTCACTGACTCCACATGTGACAGTCACAAAGATGTTGTTAGAGTATAAAAAGGCAGGGAATGGTGGCATATGTGTTGCCAGCAACCGTTCCAACATCCACCCCCATGTTCAACCTGCCAAGCTTCCATGTGCTCTTGAGGGGGGTGGCAATGCATCTGCAGCCTGGGAGAGTGCATGTGCTGTGCTAGCCAGTTTTGCAGTGTCCATGGCTAGAGACATAATATTATATGGGAGTACAAGCATGGTACTATGTTCAAAGCTCAGTGCCAAAATCTGTGTAGGGGGACACCATATTTGGATTTGTGGCAGACATAGGCCACTGCATGTGTGCCTTGCATTGCATAAGCAGTCCCCAAGTCCAAAATAAAAGGGTATATAATGATGAGCACAGGATTCTGGGTATTGCCTAAAACAGAGCAGTTTGTACAGGATGTATATGTGTCGGAGGTAAGGTCAATGGCTGAGCCAGCTTGGCATGGGTCTACCACGGGCATGGCCTGGGTGCACACATCTGTTCATGCTGAGAGGCTACTCTCACTTTGACTATGTCACGGCTATGTATCCATGATGCTTATATAGGTTTGAGCTGCAGTGATATGGGTCACTAGACAGGCTGCTGGCTGTCCATGCTGTTTCTACAAAGCCAATGTGTTCATGGTTGCTATGAGCACATGTAGTATGTAGTGACTAGCAGACTAGGTACAGATGGTATAGGAGTGGCTAACACAGGCCACGATTGCCCAACATATGCAGGTTGCCTGTGATTGATCTAGTTGATTGGAATTCCCAGAAAGTAAGGCTAGCAGCTGGTTTCAGGTTATTGGTAACCTGCTGCTAACTATGGTCTTGGCAGACCCTTCTGCTTGGTGTCAGCACCCCCACTTCCTGCACAGACAACACTCACTGCATTTGGGTTCCTTGAAAACAGCTGTTAAAATCTTTGAGACTGACATGAGATGTTGTAAGGAGAGTCCTTAATCAACAGGAGCAGGCCACTCCGGCATGTTGCAGTTGTACAGAATACCAACTGACTAACATCACACACTGTAGATAATACCTGTAGCACACTGGCAGTGATATAGATCTTTTTCAGAACCTAGAGAGTCCATCTATTGCAGGGCTTGCTCTAGGGACCAGGTGACGTGTGTCCTTCCTCACATTCAGGATGACTGCTGAAACAGGTAATTTGCACATATGGCAGCTGTTATGTGCAGGAAGTGCACAATGTCCCTGCATATTACAGAGTTGATGTGATGGATCGCAGTATTTTCTATGTGGGCATCAGTTGCATATATCTGCTGCTTAGATTGCACGGTACATCATGGGTAATGGAGGGGCTAACCGATACCGGAACACAGATCCCCAATTACAGCCACAGTGGCGACTGTGATCACTGGAGCATTGCCCAATATGTGCTTGTCTTCTATGATGGTGGGAGGCATGTGCATAGCCCTCTGAGGAGGGCAAGATGGTCTGTGATGAACCACTGGGGTCATGAATGTGGTTTGCGTAAGGGGTATATGCAGATGTATCTATCCTGCAGTGTAGAGCATGTCACAAGGGACTGCATGCCCTGCACATGTGTTGCCTCAGGGGTTAGCACCACACTGTTTCACAGCAGACCTCTATGTGCAACTGTTGTTTGGTGTTGGAGGTACAGTAAAGAATGGGCATGTTGACCTCACATGTGGCTTGGCCTTTGGACAAGACATGTAATCTGCATCTGTGTGTCTGTTATGCAGCTACAGTACTGAGTGTCTAGTGTAGTACCTACTGCTTGCGTGCTTCTATAGGCAGACCCTAGTTGTGGTGTACCACTACCTCAGAATGTGCCAGCTGCATTGTTTCATATCCTGGTTCTTGGCCATTGCAGGCAGGGACCTGCAGTCTCTTTGATTCTAGACATTGCTGGATAGAAAAGTGTATATGTATAGCCTAATAGTGGCTGAGTAAGCAACAGACCAGGGTTTGGATCCCACTTGTTTCCTTTGTGGCTGTGGGAAACTCACTTCAATATACTTCCAGAAACAGTCTGGGGTCTGCATTGATTGGAGGACACACACTCCTATACTTTTTTATGTGTTATGATAGCACATTGGGTCTGCAAACATGCACATTGCAATCATGTCCATCTGACAACATGACTTTATTGGCTCAGCTGCAGCCCATTGCAAAGGATCAGACATGTTCATCCTGCAGATGTATGACCCAAGAGTTGTACATGATTGGAATATTTCATCATAACTGTGACTGAATATCTTTGGCTCCATCACATATATGCAGTACATGTAGGCACATCCCACTCCTGGGATGGCCACCTACAGGGATCATCACACGTCCTTAAGTGCTCCATATGGCCAATATGAGAGACACTTGTCCAGCTGTTATATGCACATGTTTGAGGAAGATTGTATAGTGGTTAAAAAAACTGAGAGAGCTGTCATATACAAATAGCTGTTATTGGGACTTCCCTGTGGCACAGCTACAATTTTTTCACACACACTACAACTGCATTTGTGCGGTCACATCAGGTACATTGGGGCAACAAGGCCATACTGCACTCTCACCTTCTGCTGTCCATCCTTCATCCCATCCATCAGCATATGGTCTTTTCATACATTCATGTATTCTCCTGCCAGTTGCTACACCATGGCCCACACAGGAACATTTTACTCATTAGCATGTATCACTCATATCTCTCCTGTGAATAATCTGCACATCACCTCCCAGTGGAGGTGGTAGAGATGAGGGCAGTAACTGAATTCAAAAAAGCATGGGACCAACACAGAGGATCTCTAAAGGTAAAAAGTGGACTGTTGTAGTTGTTGATATGGAAGGACAGACTAGATAGGCCATGTGGTCTTTTTCTGTCATCATGTTTCTATGTTTCTAAAAATCCACTGTAAGTCATGATGATTGAACAAGTCTAACTGAATTTATAAATATAGATATAATTCCAGCAGCTATTGAGCTGCTGCCATATCACTACTGATCACTGACTAGGAAATCAATGTGTGGAATGCGTTACAATAATGTAGTCCATTCAATTTCATTATTAACCCAACTGAGCTCACTGTATCCAAATAAAATATCCACCACTACTCCTGGAAATTTAACCATCAATCAATCACTAAAGTAGAAAACCGATTTCAGAAGCAGTCTTTAAATTCTGGTGGTATATTCTCAAGATCATATTTTGCTACATTCATGAGTGGCTTTCTCTTTTTCAGCTTTAGCTTGAGTTCGCATTCTAGTAGATGGTTATCTGTACCATAGTCAGCTAAAGATTTTGTCTTTGATATTACTGAGCTTTTCTATCGTTGATTTCCACAGATGTAGTCAATCAATTTTGTACAATCCATTGGGTAAAGTCCATGTCTACAGTTGCTACATGTGTTGCTGGAAGAAGGTGTTTGAGATGAATAGATCGTTGGACTTGTAGAATTCCATGAGTCTTTCTCCAACTTCATTTCTGTTGCTAAGTCCATACAAGGTGTGATCAAAAAGTATTGTTACTTGTTGTCTAACTATATAATGATAAAGCTATTAAGTATGCAGTAACCTAGTTATGTGCTCTGTATGTGCAAAGAGTAGCATGGCTGCAGCACACCTGTACTTTTTTAATCATATGATGTTTAGTGTTGTGTAAAAGCAGTCCATCAGATTTACGAAGAGTGAAAAAATTGAACAGAGAATTTGCATTCAATTCTGCCAGAAACTTGGAAATTCTGCAAAGAGACTTGTGACAAGTTACAGCAAGTGTATGGCCATGAATGCAAATTTATGACTGGTACACACGTTTCCAAGAGGGCTGCCAAAGTGCTGACAGTGACTAATGTTCTGGAAGGCCATCCACGGGCAGGAATGAAGACAAAGTTGAAACAGTGTGTGCTGCAGTTCGCTCATATCGTTGATTGACTATCAGGGAGCTTGTGGAGGACATAGACATCAATTTTGGGTTGGTATAGTCCATTCTTACTGTCAATTTGGGTATGAGATGTGTGTCTGCAAAATTTATGCTGAAACTCCTATCCTCTGACAAAAAGGAAATAAACTGTCTGCAGGCAGGGAGTTGTTGGAATGCATTGAAAATATCTCAGATTTCATAAAAAAGATGATTACTGGTGATGAATCATGGGTTTATGATTATGACCCAGAAACTAAGGCTCAATCCTCACAATGGAAGACTCAAACTCTCCCAGACCCAAGAAAGCCCGTCAAATGAGGAGCAATGTCAAGGTCATGCTTACAATTTTCTTTAATTACCAGGCTATTGTTCATCAGAAGTATGTTCCAAAAGGCCAAACTGTAAATAAGGAGCTTCGTCCAAGTTATTATTATTATTATTATTATTTAGCACTTATAAAGAGCTACTAGGCATACACAGCATTGTACAAACATAGAAATAGACTGTCCCTGCTTACAAGCTAGCAAATCGACAAGCAATTCAGCACAAGCAATAGCTAGAGGAAAGGGAGGAATCAGGAGTTGAAAGCAGCCACAAAAAGGTAAGACTTTAGCATAGATTTGAATAGGGAAAAAGAAGAGGCTCAATGCAAGGGTAAAGGAAGTTTGTTCCAGTCATAAGGAACAGCAAGGTGAAACGAGCAAAGTCTGGAGTTAGCAGAAGAGGAAAAACCTAAAGAGAGAATGAGACCAGCGGAGTAGCGATGTTCACGAAGGGTGGGTGTAAGGCGAGAGGAGAGAAGAGAGGTAGTGTGGGGCAGAAGAATGAATACATTCATAGGTTAAAAGAAGAAGTTTATAATGGATACGGAAGTGGAAGGGGACCCAGTGAAGTGACTTCAGAAGAGGGGTAATATGAGAGTAGCGAGGTTGATGGAGGATTAAATGTGCAGCAACGTTTTGAAATAATTGAAGAGGAGAAAGATGACACTGAGGGAGACCGGCAAGAAGAAGGTTACAGTAGTCAAGAAGAGAAGTAACTAGAGAATGAACAAAAGTTTTAGTAGTGTTTTCAGAGAGTAAAGGGCAAATTTTACTAATGTTATAGAGAAAGAAGCGGCAGGTTTTAGCAATCTGATGAATGTGAGGGAAAAAGGAGAGAGAGGAATCAAAGAAGATCTCAAGATTGCGGGCTGAAGAAACAGAAAGAAGAACAATATTATTGGCAGGAATAGAGAAAGGATGAAGGAGGGATGGCTTAGTGGGAAAGATGAGAAATTCAGTTTTAGCCATTTTCAGTTTCAGATGGTGATTAGACATCCAGGCAGAAATGTCAGATAAACAAGCAGAGATGCCAGTTTGAAGTATAGGAGAAATGTCTGGAGAAGAGAGATAGATATGAGTGTCATCAGCATAAAAATGGTACTGAAAACTATGGGAAGAGATGACGGCATCAAGAGACTAGGTGTAGAGAGAGAAAAGGAGAGGGCCAAGAACAGGCCTCTGGGGGACCCCAACTGAAGGAGGGATAGAGGTAGAGGAGGAGCCACCAGAATAAACACTAATGGAAAGATTGGAAAGATAGGAAGAAAACCAAGACAACGCTGAGTTTCTGAAACCAAGAGACAATAAGGTGTCGAGGAGAGAGTGATCAACAGAGTCAAAAGCAGCAGAGAGATCAAGAAGGATAAGAACAAAGTAAAGGCCCTTGGACGTAGCCAAGAACAAATCACTGGAGACTTTGGCCAGAGCCATTTTGGTAGAATGAAGAGGCCAAAAACCAGACTGGACGGGATCAAGGCATGGGAAGAAAGAAAATCAAAGCAGTGGCAGAGAACAATACATTCAAGAAGCTTAGAAAGGAAAGGGAGAAGGGAAATGGGATGATAGTTAGAAGGTTTCCTAAGGAGCTGAGTGATAACAGCATGCTTGAATGCTGTGGGGAAGGTTGCAGAGGAGAAGGACAAGTTAAGAATATAAGTGTGGAAGGAAGCGGAGATAGAGTATGAGGTGGGAAGGAATAGAATCAGAAGTACAAGTGGTGGGTTTAGAAGAAGAAAGGAGTAATGTAGTTTCTTCTTCGGAGATTATAGGAAAGGAAGAGAAAGTAGGGAAAGAGGAGGGGAAAACTTGATATTGGGGAGAAGGAATAGGGGATGAAGAAGGATTGGTGGGAAACTGAAAAGTGATCTGACTTGTTTGAGAGATGCAGTTTGTCGTAAAGAGTCCAGAGTTGCACAGGAATGGTGAATGTTGTTTCATCATGATAACGCCCCAGCTCATGCATCACATCTTGTCCAGCAGTTCTTGGCCAAATACCAAATCGAGCAAGTCCATCAGCCTCCATATTTACTAGACCTCGCACCCTGTGACTTTCTTGTTTATAAAACTGAAATTATCACTGAAAAGAAGGAGATTTGATGACTTGGAGACCATTAAGCAAAATTTGACACAGCAGCTTCATAGCATAATGAATGAGGCATTTCAAAATTGTTTCCAGCAGTGCAGGATCACTAGAGAAAGTGTGTTTTATCAGAAGGGAACTACTTTGAAGGAGACTGAGTGCAATAATTGTCAGTGTTATACTTCTTGTGTTACTGTACAAGTTTCGATACGTTTTGATCGTACCTCGTATTTTCTAACCACTTTGTCTTCTTCTTTGTTGCCAACTTTTGTGTTCCAGTCACCCATGATTATCAGGATATCTTGTTTGCATGTTCAGTCAATTTCGATTTGTACTTGTTCATAGAACTAATCAACTCCTTCCTCTTCTGCTGTTATTGGAGCATATATCTGAATAATAGTTTTGTTGATGGGCATTCCTCATAAATGAATAGAAATTAAGCATTCATTGATTGCAATGTATTTGCAATTTGCGATAAGTTCATTGTTGATGGAGAACAAATAGAAATAATCTACATCTGTGAGCTGCTTGGATAAAGCAATCAACAAAATCGGATGATGCATTGCTCTTAGCAGAATGGCTATGAAAGACCTAGATAAGATTCTCAAGAGCAGAGATGTATCTCTCGATACAAAGATATTACTTGTTCAAGCCATGGTATTTTCAGTAATGTCATATGGATGTGAAAGTTGGACAGTGAAACAAAGAAGAAAATTGATGCCTTTGAATTATGGTGCCAGCGAAGAATACTGTGTATACCATGGATTGCCCAAAAAACAAACCAATCTGTACTAGAGGGGATAAAACCTAAGCTTTCTTAAGAAGCTCAGATGATAAGACTTTGACTTTCATACTTTGGACACATCCTGCGAAGAGAGAGATCAAGACATCATGATTTGCATGGTTCAAAGTCAATGCAAAAGAGGAAGGTCAGCAATGAGATTGATCAATACAATATCAACAACTATGGATGCCACTCTGTCAACAATTAGCCACCTGACTGAAGATCGACCACAGTTTAGGACAACTATCTAGAGGATTCCATAAGTCAGCACTAACTTAGCAGCACTTAGACAACAACATGGTCACCACTTCTTCAAAGAACACCTACTTGTTCAACCACATGCCAATGTAAATGGTCAAATGTATGTTGTTAAGTAAACAATATCCCACTAAAAGAGCTGACATTCTTTCAGTGTGCAAGCAGGACCTGTGCTTTCTCAGACATGTTTTAAATGGGCTTTCTGTACAACCAATATAAAAGTTAGTTGATATGGACATTGAATCATATAAACCACATATTTGAAATCACACAGAAGGGAATTTTAGAAGGGACATCCAAGTGCAAACTGGGTGTCAATGCCAGAACATCTGAAAAAAATGCAGGCATGTCCAGGTGCAGACATGATTTCACAAATGTGGACATGCCTAATATGGACGTCTGTAGGGGCATCTACATAGACATCTCTAGAACCATATTTTAGAGCCTGGATGTTTTGGCTAGCCTAATGATAAGAGTAGTGGACTAGGAAGTGGGCAGCCATAGCTTGAATCCCACAGCTGCTCTTGTTGACATTGTGCTGAGTACTGGGACTGACAGAGTGCCTCCTTCTCTACATCTTCTGGATGTTTTTGTTCCAAAATGAGCACTTTTCAGTTGCCTGGAACGGATCTAAACTTAGACACAATCACAGATGTCCATGACATTTCTGAAATCAGGCAGGAATGTCCAGGTTCCTGGAAATGCTCTAGTCATACCTCTACCATGGCCACGTTCAGATGTGGGCATCCCCAGAACCGGCTTCTAAAATGGCTCAGGAGACATTTCTGTGTCTTGTATGTCTCTATGTCCATTTTGGATGTCAAAAGCATGAATAGGACTATTATTATTATTATTATTATTATTATTATTAAGCATTTATATAGCGCTGCAACATACGAAGTGCTGTACAAACATATGAGAGACAGTCCCTGCTCATCAGAGCTCACAATCTAGTCAAGACAAAATATGAAATAAATTACATAATACAAATAACAATTCAACAAGACAAAGTATACAAATGTTGTTGGAGAGATCAAGATAGGGCGAATCAGGAACGAAAAGCAATTGTGAAGAGGTGGGATTTCAATCTGGATTTGAAGATGACCAGAGAGGACGCCTGGCGCACAAAGACAGGTAGACTATTCCAGGTGAAGGGTGCAGCCAGTTGAAAGGCGCAAAGTCTAGAATTGGCAGTACGAGTGAAAGGCATAGATTAACGAAGACTATTAGAAGAGCGAAGTAACCGAGAGGGGGTGTAAGGAGAGATAAGAGATGAAATGTACTGGGGGGCAGAAGAGTGAATACATTTATAGGTTAGCAGGAGGAGTTTGAATTGGATATGGAGACGGATGGGGAGCCAGTGAAGCGATATGAGGAGAGGAGTGATGTGGGAAAAACGAGACTGGCGGAAAATCAGTCGAGCAGCAGAATGTTGAATAGACTGAAGGAGAAAGAGGTGGTTTGCAGGGAGGCCGGCAAGAAGAAGGTTACAGTAATCAAGGCGGGAGGTGATTAAGGATTGGACAATCATTTTAGTAGTGTTAACAGAAAGGAAGGGGTGAATTCTGCAGATATTGTATAGAAAGAAACGGCATGTTTTAGCAATAAGTTGGAAATGTGAAGAGAAAGAGAGAGAGGAGTCAAGGATAACACCAAGGTTATGTGCTGAAGAGACAGGAAGGATTACAGAGTTATACACAGAGAGTGAGAAATGGGAAAGAAGAGGGGAGGCATTCGGGGGAAAGATAAGGAGTTCAGTCTTGGCCATGTTCAATTTTAAGTGGCGGTGGGACATTCAAGTAGCAATGTCAGAGAGACAGACCGTGATCTTAGCCTGGATTTCAGGAGTGATAAAAGGTGTAGACAGGTGTAGATTTGAGAGTCATCAGCATAGAGATGATAGTGAAAGCCATGGGAAGAGATAAGGGCACCAAGGGATTTGGGTAGAGAGAGAGAAGAGGAGCGGTCCCAAGATGGAACCCTGAGGTACACCTACAGGTAGCGGGGTTAAAGAGGAAGAGGAGCCACAGAAGGACACACTGAAAGAGTGATGGGAGAGATAGGAGGAGAACCAAGATAGCACAGAGCCTTTGAATCCAAGTGAGGACAGGGTGATAAGAAGAAGGTTGTGGTTAACAGTGTCAAAGGCAGCAGAGAGATCAAGAAGAATGAGGACAGAATAAAAGCCTTTGGACTTTGCCAGGAACAAATCATTAGAGACTTTGGTAAGAGCTGTTTTAGTGGAATGTACGGGATGGAAGCCAGATTGTAAAGGATCCAGGAGGGTATGAGAGGAGAAGAAACCGAGACAGCGGTGGTAGACTGCATGCTCAAGTAGTTTAGAGATGAAGGGAAGGAGAGAGACAGGTCGATAGTTAGAAGAACAAGTGGGATCAAGTGAGGGTTTCCTGAGGAGGGGTGTGACCACAGTGTGCTTGAAGTCAGAAGGGAAGGTTGCAGTGGAGAGCGAGAGGTTGAGAATATGAGAGATGGAAGGGACGATAGTGGAAGAGATGGAACTAAGGAGATGGGTGGGGATGGGATCAGATGAGCAGGTAGTAAGTTTAGAGGAAGAAAGAAGGAGTGTAGTTTCCTCATCAGAGACCATAGGGAAGGAAGAAAGGGTAGCAGAAGTGAGTGGGGGGGGGGGGAGAATTGGGAAATAGGGGGGCTAGAAGGGGAGGTGGGGAAATGGAGGGTGATCTTGTGGATTTTGTCATGGAAGTACTCAGCCAAGGTTTGGGCAGGAAGGGAGGGAGGGAGGAATCAGAGGTGGAGGCACACTGAGGAGAGAATTGAGTGTGCTAAAGAGATGACGAGGATCAGAGGCAAGAGAGTTAGTCAGATGGATGAAGTAGACTACTAAAATAACCCCCATAGTATGTTCTTTAGCTGAAAATGTCCTACTATCTTTGACATATGTCCAGTCCTATTGTGAATAGAAACTATATGAATCGCAAATGTAGTGGCCCACATTATGTCCACTATTAGATTGTCATACTAACTGGTAAAGCTGATTTTACAATTAAATCTTTAATATTTTTACCATGGGTATTTTCTATGATTGGTCTTTCCTTGAAACAAGAGTGCATAGTCAACATTCCCCAATGTTTATGTATAATACCTGACACATTTTTGGCTCTTGTAGAGAAGGGGACTACACAAATGATTCTAGATTCTGATTCTTGCTGCTGATAAGACAATAGCAGTGGTCTCTGAGCAAATAATGCCCTCTTGTAAGCTCGTACATTAAAATCTCATGAATATCCTTTTTGATGGACTCTGTATTTCATGTCCATTACTTGCTATTTAAAATCCTTGATCAATGAACAAATCTGTCACATCAGCAAAAATTGTCTAATTGATAATCTCATCTTCAAGTTCCAAGGATGATGACTATGAAATCTGAGTAAGTTATGTGTCTCAGCAGGCTTCCATTATAAAGTAGTAGAAATGATACCCTGATAAATAAAAATTAATATCCAAAAACATCTATCATTTGTTGATGACAAGACATATTGAATGCTAGATTACTTTTACAGTCAATCATCCATCACACAAATGTATATAAATCAGATCTAGATCTTGTCCAAATGAAAAATATGTCATCCAGGAAGTGCTTCCAAAGAATGTCATGTTGAAACCATGAAGATCAATATATATAAATGTTTATTTCCAAATATGCCATATACACATGGGTGCAGTTTGGCAGTTTGATTGGGGGGGAGGGCAAAGAGTGCAGTAAAAAAATTGTATATATACACATCTCATACATATTCATTTATTCATTATAGTCATCTTAAAAAAATGACAGATCAGATAGGAAGCCAGTATATCAAACAGCAAAGACTTTTACTGAAATGTGCTGGCACCATGAAAGATTTCTTTTATGATGCCCACCATACCACCTTACACCCACACATCAGCAAAAAGGGAGCTCAGCAATCTCTCCATACTTCTACACATCAGCAAAATGGGGCTAAGCGACCCCATCATACGCTTTCCTTCTGCCCTGAACAGAATAAAGAAGCTTGTTGACCCACTATATCATCTTATACCCACACAGCAGCAAAAACAAAGGCTTGGTTATTGCACCACGTCCAACTAGGAGCAAGGAGCCACGTCAAGCCAAGCACACAGTCAGAGAACGTGGTACAAACCAAGGGTAAGGGTATATATCAAAATTTTATTAACATTGCCAACACATATTGCCAACCCGACACAGGCCGTGTTTCGTCAGAACCTCTTCAGGGGTAAAGGCAAACTAAAAACAAACAATTCAATAAATGAAAATGTAAACATCATACATTTAAACATACAAGGCAAATTAAAACCAAAGATAAAACGAAATAAATAGCTTCTAAAAACCAAAATGTTGGAATGCTACTTAAGAACAATATAAACTTAAAAAAATAATAACATTGCACACAAAGATGGTAAGAAAATTATATACAACATTTCAAAAACAAGTAAATTATATATTGGACAAACATGAACAAAAAATTATATACATAAAAAATATACCTTACCGGTAAAGCAATAAGCACCCTTCACTAGAATCTATAAATATCTAAAAAGGTATATAAAGGAAAGAAGAGAAGGAGTGAGTCTGATGTGAGCCAGATACATCGATCAATCATCCAAATAACATTTCAAACAAAAAAGAAGCATGCTTAATAGCCAAAGATTGTTCTTAAAGCTTCAAAAAAAGGGGGGAGAGAAGCATGGTGAATTAAATACGATCATCACCAAGTAGAAACCATTGTAAAATGTATACCCCACATAAACAAACGCACCACCATTATGATGAACATCCTAAACCCATGTGTTTCCTTTAAAAAGTTATCAAGTAAGCGAAGGGAACTAAAAACGCATAAACAAGATATTACTTACAACCAGCAGTGTTTCTATTAGCATCATACAAAATACTAAAGAACAACAGAAACAACCAATAAACCTTAGGGGTATGTTTACTAAACCGCGCAATTGTGCAGGGCGCACTTGAGCGTGCGCTAAGGTAACTTAGCGCATGCTAATAGTGCGTCTTTGTGCCCTGCACACGTGCGCGCTGCACTAACGGGCCTGCACAAGTGCGCAGCGCGCTGTGAGATAGAGACGTGGAAAGGCATTCTGAGGGCGAAGGAAGGCTCCCGAGGGGCGGAGGGACGGGGTCAATGGGTGGAGAGTGGGAGGGGAGAAGCTCCCCGCACAGGAGCGGGGCTGAAATTCAACTAAAAAAATACCGCGAGTGAAAACCTCGCGTTAGAGCCGATTTAAAGGGAAGAGAAACCATTTATGTCAGCAATGTACAGGAAAACCAGGGAAACCTACAAAACGTGAGCAGTGTGATACATGTGCACAGAACAAAATAGCAAATAAAAATAGAAAATGACCTCACCAAAATTCTAAAAAACTATAATCCAGCTGGGCAACAGTGATATCAATGGGCAACAATAAAAAACACTCCCAGGAAAGCTCCAAAAAAAGTAAATGATTTTTGGAAGGGTCTACGCTACTAAACCATGATAGTAAAGACCAACCTTTTTTGCAGATAACATAAGCATGGTCCAAACACCTCTATTTATTTATTTATTTATTTACAGTTTCTTTTATACCGCACTATTCGACATCAGCGCGGTTTACAATGAACAGAAACTACACTTACCAAATATTGATCAGTGCTTACAATGAACAGCTGGGTATACATTAAACAGGTTTACATTCAACAGGTTTCATAAACAGAGGAACATAATAACTATGTACAAAAAGCAACTATGTACAGAACAACTAGGCACAAACATGCACATTACCTAGACCACAGTCCCCTCAATGCAGTCCTGGAGGGCCACATATCATTCAGCTGTGATGCTGTCACCAATATAAGGCCATGTCAGCATGGTGGCGGAGGGGTACCGTTGCTGGAGGGGGCAGTGGCTGCTACCCACAGCAGACGGTGGCCTAGCCCCCTTCACGTGGGTGCAGTGCACTCCAACAGACAGGCCCTATCTGACAAACAGCCATGGACTCCCCAGGGAATGCACTGATTTTGTGCTAAGACAGTGGTGCAGCGGACACAGCCAGTGCCTTTAGGACCAGGAGGTCACAGGTTCAAATCCCAGCTGGGGCTCCTGCCAACCCAGTCCCCTTATTTTACCCATGAAGAAAACATGGTAGTAAAGACTGAACCATTATTGCAGAGAACATACGCATGGTTAATACGCCTATATTTTACCCCACCGAGCACAGTCACCATAAACAGGGGCATTACCTAAAGCAGAGTCTCCCAAATGCAGTCCTGGAGGGCCAAACACCATTCAGGTTCCATGCTGCCTCTAATAAAGATGCCTGTGCTGCATATCTATGCACCACCCCCATGGTATGCAGATGTATCTCATGCATATTCATGAGGGACAGCATGAAAACCCGAACAGTGTTTGGCACCACCAGGACTGGAGTTGGGAACCTCTGCCGTAAAGCAGCAGCCAACAGGGGCAGACACACCCACACCCACACCCACAGGCCCCATTGGCTAATGCCTCCTGGAGAGGCCGGACATTGGGCCCTGCGTGCATCTCCCAATACTAGCACTTGCATACCTTAGCAATGCCACCCTACACCTGGGTATACGGTACACACCTATCAAACGTTTCCTATGATTACTGGCAGATAGCAAGTCCTACGTTAAGCACAGTTTGCTCATTGAGCTCCATCATAACAATCTTTCTGATGTCTGCGGTGTGTGCTTCAGGTCTGATCTCTGACAGTGTTTACCACCCTGGGGAGTGACCCCCATCAGTATTGCGTAGCATATCCATGCCTGTACTGTGCCCAGGACTGGTGTGGTGGGCAGGGCTGCTGAACTTCTCTATAGTAGCACAATGCTGGCATAGGTGTCGGAGTGTGTGTCTGTCTATACAGTGTGTGGTGGATGCAAACACCTTCCACAGCCCACACTGCCAGCACTGTTGCCAGTATTGGCCTGCCAATGTATGGGTATAGCCCAGACAGGGTGGCCTGGCCAGGATGCATCTGCACAGGGCATAGGGCACTGACTGGGACATTTTAGTGCCTGGCCACCACCTACACAGACAGGGTGACCTCAGTATGTCCTGCTGGGAGATCACTCTCACCCTGACTGTGCAGTGACGACAGCATGGCTAGGCACCCCCATAGTGCTATATAGTATTTTTGTCATGTGATATTTATGGGTTTCCTTTTGGGGGCCAATCACTGACTTATCTGCTTGTTGTGTGTGTGCTGCCATCCCAGTTCTGGGTGCATGCATTTCCACCAGGAACATGCACTATGGACAGACTAGCAGACTGTTTGCAGCTGGTATGTGTCTTGATGGAGCGCCTTGCAGGGTGCAGTGGCTGAAGGCTTGCTGCAGGAGAATATTGGATAGTGGTGGTGGGAAGCTTAACATGCCCAGGCCTAGTGTCTGTCTGCTATTGTGTTATGGATATGTACAGAGCTGCATTGACTGACAGATATATCCAAGGTGTTTCTGCAGAAACTACCTATCTCACACATTAACACTGCTTTGGACCTGCCTCATGGCCTTTTGCTGCCATGAAAGGTGCTGTGGACCTGGTGCTGGGCACCTCACCGCACCATCAGGGTGAGCATAGTACCCGCACAATGTGACGGTGTGTAGCTACTCTGTGCCAGTAAAACACACGGTCTGTACCCCCTACAAGGCCGAGGTGCTGTGTGGGTGCACATGGTCAGTTACTCCTACCAGGCCGAGGTGTTGTGGGGGTGCATACCCCATCTTGTGTTCATCTGTGGACAGCTGATTTGCATGTGCAGTGCATCATGGGTACGGGTGTGCTAACCCTATCCTGGTGACCACAACAGACTGTCTGTGTGGTGACGTGCAGGCTCTCTGCAGCCAGCCAGGGGCTTGCTAGTAGCTATAGAGCTATAGCCCAATGGTTACTTCACTGCCTGGGAAGCCATAGGGCATGGGTTCAAACCCACAGTGGGGCTATTTGATAGGGCTGCCCAAAGCATTATCTCTTTTTAATGTACATTTTTGCTGCCAGCAAAAACACCCTCCGCGTACTGTACCCATAAGGTGCCTCTGAGGGCGCTTTATAGGGCGCCCTATAGTGCACCTTATGGTTCCCGTCCATGTAAGGTGCACCATACATTATCCTGTGGAGCAACTTATAGGGTGCCCTATAGGGGACATTTTAGGGTGTCGTGGCGGACAGTGCACTTTATAATGTGCCCTATGGAGTGTCTTATAGGGTACCTTATGCGGCACCTTCAATTACGGCACGTGAGGACCTGTTTGCTGGCAGCAATTAATAAAATACAACTAAAGTGCTGCAGGAAAAAATACATACATTGCAAAGCTGATACCTCAGCCAGCCTTATGTAATAGGCACACTGGGGAGCAAACTCATAACCCCTGTATCAGCAGTCAGTGCCTTAACCATTGTGCTACACTGCTGCTCCTCTTTATATGTCAGTGCACCTATGTATGCTTTTCATTCCTTAAACTGCACAGTGCTGCCATCAAACACATTGCTGTGACCTTGCGGTACCTCATACGGCACCCTATAAAGCGCCCTATAAGCAACATTCTAGGGTGCCTTGGTGGACAGTGCACTTTACAATGTGCCTTATGGGGTGCCTTATGTTAACACGCTTTGAGAGTGCGTTTTCTAGTAGTAGTAATTGAAATAAAAAATAAAATGCCTCCTAAAGCAAACTTCCCCATAATAGGTGATGCTTCAGCCAGCTTTCTTCATTGGGCACAGTGGGGGATTGAACCCATGATCACTGTACCATTGGTCAGTGTCTTAACCATTGTACTGTGGCTCTGCTCTTCTGCTTGCTCATCAGCGCGCCACTTATGCCTCCCACGCAGCTTTCTCATGCACTAATGTGCGGGGCACACATGGGCGCCGCGCACATTAGCGCATGAATAATCCCGGTTTTGCTTTTTTCAGCCAGAAACGCCCACTCCTTATATGGCACCCGCACACTAGCGCAGCCCGCACATTACCGGGGTTTTAGTAAACATACCCCTAAAAGTATGATAAAATACTCTACATCATCTAGACAAACGCGATCATAAAAAAATTTGAGCAGAGACCTTTATACCCATCATATAGGCAAGAGAATTAAAGATGATAGACCAAAACCAGACATAAAACCTATTGCATGTATGAATTTGGCAGAAATGCAAGAACATAATGGGGTAATACACATCGTCTGGATGGACATGATCCAGGAGGAAAAAGACCATAAAAATTATATTAAAACCAAAAAACAAAGGAAGTAAAAAACGCATAGTGCTGTGCACAGCAGTAGTGCAAAAACAAAACCTTAAAACCTGTCCCAGAATAAATAAGTAAAACAAAGAAATAAAACCATATAGGACTGAGAATTAAAAGTAATAAATAAGACCATAAATAAATATGGTGGGATAATATATATCGTCTGAATAAACACAATCAAGGGGGAATTAACAGAACCATAAAGATTATATCATAATAAATATATTAAAACAAAAGAGACAAAAACACACATAGTGCTGCACACAGCAGTAGTGGAGAGTAGTGGAGTGGTTGGGGCAAGGTGCTTCAGGCCAGAAGGTCAGGGGTTCAAATCCCAATAGAGGACAGCAACTTTGGGCTGGAAGGACTGGGGTTTCTAGTCCCACAGGTGCTCCTTGTGGTCTTGGGCAAGCCACTTAACCCTCCATAGCCCATGTTCCCTGTAAAATAGTTATCTCCAAGTTATAATGCCCTGTTCAATGTAATTTCAGTTTGTTCAATGTAAACTGCACTGATGCAGAATAGCATGGTATATAAGAGAATATAAATAAATACCAGAAACTTAAAAACTGTCCCAAATTACAACAAAAGATAAATAGATAAAAACCATAAAGGCCAGGGGAAGTAGAAGAACAAGACCATAAATGAACACCATGTAGTCTGGGTAATTAAGATGAAAAGAAATAAAACAAAACCATAAAAAAGTACCATAATCAATATATTAAAGATCAAAAAACAAAAATAATGCTGCACGCCGCAAAAGTGCAACAAGAACCAGGGCAAGGAACTTAACAAAGAGAAAATGGATAGACCAAATTATTTAGAGGAAAACCGAAAGGTCTTGATCCAGATTAAGTCCTCTTGGAGTCATGGAATCCAACATAAAAATATATTTCTGTTCCAATTACATTATGGTCCTATTAATATCACCACCTCTCCAATTTAATTTAACCTTTTTAATGACAAAGAATTTAAGATCCGAAATTTTGTGTGCCTGTTCTATCCAATGTTCTACGAGGGGTTTATCAGTGATACCTCTCTTGATCGCACTCCTATTGGATAGAACAGGCACACAAAATTTCGGATCTTAAATTCTTTGTTCTTGTTGCACTTTTGCGGCACGCAGCATTACTTTTGTTTATTTATTGGGATACATGTATGTATTATCAACTTTATTTATTTGTTTGAATTATTTTATCATTTGTTTTGGAGGTCATTGTCCCCTGAAGATGGCCATCGGCTGGAACACTTGTAGGGTGACCTTGTAGTTTCTCAATAAAGTATCCTTAAATCCAAGGTGCGCTCTTTTTCCTGCTTTTCTTGTGCTTGGTGATGCTGCAGGTGGAGTTTCTCTTGTGTTTCTGTTTCTATTCATCCCCTTACATGGCCCCATCATGTTGAGCACCTCCCATCTTTAACTGTATTCCCCTCTTCCCAGGTGGTCAAGAACATTCCATGTGTGTCGCTATTCCCCTCCCTCCCCCTAGGTGATTCAGCATCTCCCTGATCTATATCTCTATTTCTTTTACCGTTGACAGACCCTTCAGATTCACCACATTTCAAAGTTTGTTTTTTGTTCATATTAACAGACTGGCTGTTGGATAACAGAGGTAATTGGACTCTTTTAAATCTGTCTCATTTTTACTTAAAGGCACCTGGGTTACTTTAACTTTTATTGGAACCTCTCTATTGGGATGCCCTAACTGTCCTGTGTTGTTAATATCGTTCAAAGATGCATCATTCTGAATTATGTGCTTTTGGGTGTCTGTCAGCTTCCCCCCCCCCCCCCCCCCCCCCCCCCATTATTTAGTTTAAAAGCTGCTCTATCTGTTTTTTAAAGGTTAATGCCAGCATCCTGGTTCTATCCTGGTTAAGCCCATCCTTTCAGAAAAACCTTCCTCCCACTCCTGAATGTTGCTCAGTTCCTATCAAATGAAAATCCCTCTTGCTTGCACCATCATCTCACCCACCCATGGAGATTCTGGAGTTCTGCCTGCCTCTTGGGTCATGTGCTTGGAATGGGAAGCTATCCATCCTGCTGTATTTTATTGCTGTGTGTGCCTGGCTGTTTTGCCATACCCTGCTCTCCATTACTGGTTTCCTGTGCTCTTCCCCTCAGGTAATCACACTCACTCTGCCTCTCATGCATACTGGAAGTGACGCCCGATTTAAACCAGCTTACGGTGGTGTTTCACGCCGTGGCAACACATGCCAAAGGAGCACACCCAAGAAGCAGGACATGCTCCTTGGGCAAGCTCCTTCAGGTGACTCCATGCACGGCTCCAGCAGTTGCCGACAGCTGGGTATTTCCCCCCCCCCCCCCCGAAGACCTGGACAACCTCGGCCTCACAATGGTAAAACCTCTGGTGCTCCATTGTTCAACTCCTTTTGTGGGCTTTCTCTCCTCTCTTTCTTCTCCATCCTTGTACTGGCTGCCCTGCTGGGGGACATAGCACCTCCCTTTACCCCAACTCCAATTCCTACAACCTGGGGACATTGTCCACCTTGTGAGCGCCCACCCCCTGGGTGTCTCTCTCGTACCACATCCAACCTGATTCTCTGTTGCCTCCTAACCTCCACTAGCACCTCTTCTCTTTCCCCTAGTCCCAAACCAGTGATCTTTGGGTTAAAAGGCAAGCCTCAAACAAATAGGGGTATGTTTACTGTTTGCAGCTGGTATGTGTTGTGAAGGAGCAGGGTGCAGTAGCTGATGACTTGCTGCAGGAGAATATCAGATAATGGTGGGGTGCAGCTTACCATATCCAGGCCTAATATCTGTCTGCTATGGTGTTATGGATGTGTATAGAGATGCATTGACTGCCCTGTGGGGTGTCTGCTCCTCAGCAGGACAAGGGTTGATGGACCGCTCTACTGCCACCTTTGCAGGGAGGTAGAATGTGGATCTATTGATGGGAGACCCTGTTTGCCACCCTCAGCCCTTGAGAAGGGGGGTGGTGGTGGTGGTGGTGGTGGTACATGGCCCAACTAGGAGTCCATAGAGGCTACAGCTGACTGAGTCAGACAAAGATATCCAAGATATTTAGTGCAAAAACTACCTATCTCACACATCAACACTGCTTTGGACCTCCATCATGATCTCTTTCAGCAATGGAAGGTGTTGTGGACCTGGTCCTGGGCGCCTCATTGCACCCTCAGGGTGAGCACAGTACCCGCACAATGTGACGGTGTGTAGCTACTCTGTGCCAGTAAAACACACGGTCAGTACCCCCTACCAGGTCGAGGTGGTGTGTGGGTGCACATGGTCACTTCCCTCTAACGGGCCGAGGTGCTGTGGGGGTGCATTGCCCATCTTGTGTTAATCTGTGGACAGCTGATTTGCATGTGCAGTGCATCATGGGTATGGGTGGGCTAACCCTATCCTGGTGACCACAGCAGACTGTCTGTGTGGTGACATGCATGCTCTTTGCAGCCAGCCAAGGGCTTGCTTGGAGCTATAGCCCAATGGTTATTTCACTGCCTCTGAAGCCAGAGGTCATGGGTTCAAACCCACAGTGGGGTTATTTGATAGAATTGTCCAAAGCATCTTTTTTAATGTACATATTTTGATGCCAACAAAAACACCCTCAGCGTACTGTAACATAGAAACATGAAACATAGAAACATGATGACAGAAAAATACCACAAGGCCCATCTAGTCTGTCCTTCCATAACAACTACAACAGTCCACTTTTTACCTTTAGAGATCCTCTGTGTTGGTCCCATGCTTTTTTGAATTTAGTTACTGTCCTCATCTCTACCACCTCCACTGGGAGACTATTCCATGGATCCACTACTCTTTCCGTAAAGAAATATTTCCGCATATCACTCCTGAATCTATCTCCCTTCACCCTCATCCCATGTCCCCTCGTAGCAGAACTTGCTTTCAATTGAAAGAGGCTCTCTCCCTGAACATTTATGCCATGGAGGTATTTAAACATCTCAATCATTTATGTATTTATTTATTTATTTATTTAACATCTTTTATATACCGCACTATTCATAATCAGCGCGGTTTACATAGAACAAGAAAACATCAGACAGAATACAATTATCTGAGTATTTTACATATAACAGGAACAATAACTTGGGTAACCGGGGTAATTATTTACAACAAATAGTAGTCAGTAATCATATCACCTCTATCCCGCCTTTCCTCTAAGGTGTACATATTAAGATCCTTAAGTCTGTCCTCATATGCTTTATAATGAAGCCCATTAATCATTTTAGTAGCAACCCTCTGCACCGACTCCATCCTGTTCACATCCTTTTGAAGGTGCGGTCTCCAGAATTGAACACCATACTCCAAATGAGGTTGCACCAAGGACTTATACAGAGGCATTATCACCTCCTTTTTTCTGCTAGCCATTCCTCTCCGTATGCACCCAAGCAACCTTCTAGCTTTTGCCGTCACCTTTTCTACCTGTTTAGCTACTTTAAGATCATCAGACACAACCACGCCTAGGTCCCGCTCTTCTTTAGTGGACAAAAGTACTTCACCCCCTATACTGTATTGCTTCCTTGGATTGCTGCAGCCCAAATGCATGACCTTACATTTTTTAACATTAAATCCCAGCTGCCAAATTCTAGACCATTCTTCAAGCTTAGCTAGATCCCTCCTCATGTTATCTACACCTTCCTGGGTGTCTACTCTATTGCAGATTTTGGTATCATCCGCAAAGAGGCAAACCTTCCGCTATATCACTAACAAAGATGTTAAAAAGAATCGGACCAAGGAAAGATCCCTGGGGCACACCACTGGTAACATCCTTCTCCTCAGAGTGAGCTCCATTTACTTGTACTCTTTGTTGCCTCCCACCCAACCAATTTCTAACCCAAGCAGTAACTTTAGGGTCCATCCCTAGGGTGCTCAGTTTGTTTATAAGTCGCCTGTGAGGAACAGTGTCAAAGGCTTTACTGAAATCTAAATACACCACATCTAGAGCTCTCCCTCGGTCCATACCCATAAGGTGTACCCATAAGGTGCCTCTGAGGGTGCTTTATAGGGCACCCTATAGGGCACCGTATGGTTCCCGTCCACATAAGGTGCACTATACAATATCCTGTGATGCAACCTATAGGGTGCCCTATAGGGGAAATTTTAGGGTGCTGTGGCGGACAGTGCAATTTCTAATGTGCCCTATGGAGTGCCTTATAGGGTGCCTTATACGGCACCTTCAATTACGGCAGCTGAGGGCGTGTTTGCTGGCAGCAATTAATAACATAAAATTAAAGTGCTGCAGGCCAAAATATTTACAATGCAAAGCTGATGCCACAGCCAGCCTTACGTATTAGGCACACTGGGGAGCAAACTCAGCAGTCAGTGCCTTAACCATTGTCCTCCACTGCTGCTCCTCCTTGCCTGTCAGTGCACCTACTTATGCTTTTCATCCCTTAAACTGGACAGTGCTGCCATAAAAACCAGTACACTGACCTTGCGGTACCTCATACGGCACCCTCTAAAGCGCCCTATAAGCAACATTCTAGGGTGCCTTGGCTGACAGTGCACTTTAAAATGTGCCTTTTAGGGCACCTTATGTTAACACGCTTTGGGAGTGCGTTTGCTAGTAGTGATAATTAAAATATGAATAAAATGCCTCCTAAAGCAATCTTCCCCTTAATATGTTATGCCTCAGCCAGCCCTGTTCATTGGGCACTTTGGGGGATTGAACCCCTGACCCCTGCACCATTGGGCAGTGTCTTAACCATTGTGCTGTGGCGCTGCTTTTTTTACTGCACATCAGCGCGCCACTTATACCGCCCAGTATTATAATGCCTCCATAAACATCAGCACCCCGCCGTATGCCGCCCAGTATTAATATGCCGCCAAAAACATTAGCATGCTGCCTTATGATGCACAGTATTTCTGTGCCTCATAAATTAACGCCTCAGCCAGCCTTGTTCATTGGGCACTGTGGGGGATTGAACCCCTGATCCCTGCACCATTGGCCAGTGTCTTGCACATCAGCGAGCCGCCATATGCCTCACAATATTAAAATGCCCCCAAAAACATTAGCGCGCCACCTTATGCCGCCCATTATTAATATGCCTCCAAAAACATTAGTGTGCTGACATATGCTGCCCATTATTTCAATGCCTCCTAAATTAACACCTCAGCCAGCCATCTTTATTGGGCTCTGTGGGGATTGAGCCACTGATCCCTGCACCATTGGTAGGTGCTTTAACCATTGTGCTGTGGCTCTGCTCTTCTGCTTATCCATCAGCGTACCACATATGCCTCCCGCTCAGCCATCTGATGCGCTAAGGTGCGGGGCACACAAGGGCGCTGCGCACCTTAGCGCATATTTAAATTCCGACTTTTATTTTTCAGGACGGAACGCCCACTCCTTATATGGCATCCGCACTCTACCGCGGCCCGCACTTTAACGGGGTTTTAGTAAACATGCCCCATAATGCAGGGATTAGAAGGCAGATAGCTTGCTTGTTGAGCCATAACCTATATGGGAGCTGTTTCTAGCTAGACTGCATTTAATTAACACTGATGTTAATCTTTCTTACTGCTTCCTAGTTGGCTCATGGTTTGTCTGGCCTCCAGCAGTTCTATAGAAAATGCTAGCTGGATTTTTGCCTCATGATGCCACTGATTCTGCAGCTGAGATTTGCTACAAAAATTTATTTTTTTGTCATATTCTTTTACCTGAAATTCTGTGAAACCATGTTTCAGTATAGAATCAGAGACATTTATCAAGCCTAATACAGATCCTGGTTGTCCAATTAGTGATGATCAGGTACACAGTATTGACACCTTTTTCATTGCCTTCTCAAAATGCTCTGTGGTTCCCTGGACTTGATAGACATGACATCCCAGCAGCCCCAGAAGAGAATTCCAGAGTCCATTGCAAGTCAAGCAGGTAAGAACTGCCACAGACCCTGCACTCTCCCCAGCATATTTGCATATTTGTACCAGCAGCCCCATCAGAAGACTCCAGAGATCAGCGCAAGTTGGCCAAGCAAGAGCTACTGCAGCCCCCGCACTTGTCTTAGGAGTAGAAGACTGGAAAATTCATCAGTATAGCCATCCCAGCAGCCCTAGAAGAGGACTCCAGAGGTCACCGCAAGTCAACTAGACAAGAACTGCCACAGACCCTGCAGTCTTCCCCAGCAGCAGAGGACCAGAAGATTCATCTGCATGTTCATCTGGACTCTCTCATTTACTTCAACAGGTACCAAAGCTCCACCAACTGAATGATGGCTGGGAAAAACTGTATTGCCAAAGCGGTTGCCTACATTACAGTTTCTGCCTCTGTCCAGACAGACAGCCTAATGCCAGTTGGGGGACTGGTTCCATGTACAAGATGTCTGCAAGCTGAAATCCTCATGAAACGTGTAAAGGAGCTCAGAGAAGAAGTAGTGAGGCTGAGAAGCATTTGAGACAGCAAGAAATACATTGATGAGATGTTTCTTAAAGCATCCACGCTCTCTGACAGAAGATGATATGGTGCAGAATAAAGAGAGTTGGGCATGAGTCACCAAAGGGTATAGAATCGACAATCCAACTTCTCAAGCCCTTGAATTGAAGAACCAGTATGAAGACCTAGTAGTTGAGGGGGTGAAAGCATCCCAGGAAAGGAAATAAACCAGAGTTCAAGCATGCCAAATTTGCAGAATCAGCAACCATAAGGAAGCAAAAAGAAGTGGTGGTTGCTGATTCTCTTTGAGGGGTACTGAAGTATCCATCTGCTGACCACACTTGATGTCCAGGGAATTGTGCTGTCTGCCAGGTGCCAAACTCCAAGCTGCTATGGAGAGTTTGCTGAGACTCATCAAGCCTACTTATTATTATCCCATGTTGCTCATCCATATTGGCCCAAGTGATACTACTAGGTGTCCCTCTGAGCTTATAAAGAGTGGCTCTAGGACAAAGGCTGAAGCAGACAGGTGCACAGGTGGTGTTATTTTCAATCCTCCCTTTGAGGGTAAAGACTGAGGCAGAGAAATTTGCATCCTGGAGATGAATGTGTAGCTGTGTGGATGGTGTCATCAAGAGCATTTTGGTTTCCTGGACCATGGGATGATTTTCCAAGGGCTGCAGAGCAGAGAAAGTGTCCACCTATCCAAGAAGGGTCAAAGGGTCTTCCACAGCAGAATAGATAACCTAATGAAGAGGGCTTTAAACTAGATTTGTTGGAGATGCATGAAGAAAGCCCCCAGGAAAGTAAAAGCTCTCAGTTAAATAAAACATTAAATATCTCTGTAGAAATGGGTAAAAGTGGTAACATCTGGAAAGTGGTGTGCATAAATGCCCATAGTATGGGAAACAAGTTTCCAAATGTTGAGGCTTTAATAGAAGAGGCTAACTTGGATTTAGCGGTGGTTATGGAGACATGGTTCACAGACCACCATGAACAGGATGTAATTTTACCGGACTATTCTTTATTCAGAAAGGACATGGTAAGAATAAGGGGAGAAGGAGTGACACTATATGTATAAAATAATAATAAAGCTATAGAATTACAGAGTTTAAAAGGATGTGAGGAGGCACTATGGGTTAAACTAGAAAGAGAAAATGGGAAATCCATTTTTATTGGAGTTATATAAAGATCTCTTTCACAGGGAAAAGAAGGCGGCAGAAATTTAATAGAGAGACATGCACAGTATTGCCATGAAAGAAGTGCTACTGAGAGGTGATTTCAATATGCCAGATGTTGATTGGCGCATCCCTGTTATGGTGTCATGTAGAAGTAAGAAAATTTTGAATTCTCTACAGGGAGAACTATTCTGGCAACTGGTTACAGATCCCACATGTGAAGAGGCCATACAGGACCTGGTGTTTAGCAATGGGGAAAGTGTTTGTGAAGTTATAGTTTATTTTATTTATTTATTTAGACAGTTTTGTATACCGCCTTATCCTTCAATCAAAGTGGTCACAACACAATTGGGGGATACATTTAACACAAGGGGATATGAGACACATACACTAATACTTACAGGGAATATGGGCAATGGAGGGTTAAGTGGCTTGCCCAAGACCACAAGGAGCATCCATGGGACTAGAAACCCCAGTCCTTCCGGCCCAAGGTTGCTGTCCTCTAGTGGGATTTGAACCCCTGACCTTCCGGCCTGAAGTACCTTCCCCCAACCACTAGGCTACTCCTCCCTTGGGGAATCATCTAGCATCCAGTGATCACCAGATGGCGTTGTTCAGTATTAGGACAAGGGTTGATAAAGTCCATTCAAAAGCGAAGGTCTTAGACTTTAGAATACCTAACTTTGCTAAGATGGGACAATAACTCAAGGAGTCATTAGCGGGATGGGAACAGCTGGGGAATGCAGAAAAGCAATGGGCTAAACTGAAAGGGGATATTTTAAAGGCAACAAACCTTTTTTTTATTAGAAAGATAAATAAATATAAAAGGGAAAGGAGGCCACTATGCTTTTCAAAAGAAGTAGATGAAAAGGTGAAGAAAAAGAGGGTGGCCTTCATAAAATACATGAAATCACAGAAAGAGGAAGACAAGCATCAATATTTGGAAAAACTTAGAGAAGCTAGGAAAGTAGTCAGGAAAGCAAAGAGACAAAAAGAATAAGAAAAAGCAAATGCAATAAAATGTGGGGACAAGACATTTTTCAGATATGTTAGCGAGATGAGTAAGTACAAAAGTGGTATTGTCAGACTCAAGGATGAAGGAGACAAATATAAGAACATAAGATATGCCATACTGGGTCAGACCAAGGTCCATCAAGCACAGTATTCTGTTTCCAAGAGTGGCCAATCTAGGTCATACGTACCTAGCAGTTTTCCCAAAAGACACAGGCTCCAAAATGCTTGTATTGGGTCAAGCAGTGACATCCCAGGTCCCTTTTAAAAATGGTTTATGGACTTTCCTCCAGGAACTTGTCTAAACCTTTTTTAAACACAGCTACACTAACAGCTTTTACTATATCCTCCGGTAACAAATTCCAGAGTTTGATTAAACCTTGAGTGAAAAAATATTTTCTCTTATTAGTCTTAAATAGTTTACACTGTAGCTTCATTGCATGTCCCCTAGTCTTTCTATATTCTGATGATGTAAACAATCGATCTATGTTTACTTATTCCACTCCATTCATTAATTTATAGACATCTTTCATATCTTCCATCAGCCGTCTCTTTTCCAGGTTGAAAAGCCCTAACCTTTTAAGCCTCTCTTCATAGGAGTAGCCTTCCATCCCCTTTACTATTTTGGTGGCTCTTCTCTGAACCTTTTCTAATAACGCTATATTCTTTTTAAGATACGGTGACCAGAATTGTACACAATATTCAAGATGCGGTTGCACCATGGAACGATACAGAGGCATTATAATATCCTTTGATTTATTCTCCATTCCTTTCCTTATGACACCTAGCATTCTATTTGCTCTCTTGGCCGCCGCTGCACACTGGGCGGAGGGTTTTAACATGTTATCCACGATAACACCTAAATCTTTTTCCTGGGTGGTGGTTCCCAATGTGGAACCTTGCATCATGTAACCATAGTTTAGGTTGTTCTTTCCTAGGTGCATAACCTTTCACTTGTCCACATTAAATTTCATCTGCCATTTGGATGCCCAGTCTTCCAATTTATCAAGATGTTCTTTCAATTTTCCACAATCCTCATGGGTTTTATCAACTTTAAATAGTTTTTTGTCATCTGCAAATTTGATAACCTCACTCGTTATTCCCTTTTCCAGGACATTTATGAATATGTCAAAAGCAGCGGACCCAGCACAAATCCCTGGGGTTCTCCACTATTCACCTTTCTCCATATGGAAAATTGGCCATTTAGCCCTACTCTCTGCTTTCTATCTTTTAACCAGTTCCCGATCCACAATAGTACACCTATCCCATGACTTTTTAATTTTGCCAAAATTCTCTGATGAGGAACCTTGTCAGAGGCTTTCTGAAAATCCAGATACACTATATAGACCAACTCACCTTTGTCTGTTTATTCACACCTTCAAAAAAACATAACTAATTAGTAAGACAACATCTTCCTTGTCTAAAGCCGTGTTTGCTGTATCCCATTAATCCATGACTATATACATGTTCAGTAATTTTGTTCTTTATTATGGTTTCTACTATTTTTCCTGGTACTGACTTCAGGCTCACCGGTCTGTAGTTTCCCGATCACCCCTGGAACCCTCTTTAAAAATTGTCATTACATTGACCATCCTCCAATCTTCAGGTATTACAGATGATTTTAATGATAGTTCACAGATTACTAATAGCAGGGCTGCAATCTCATATTTCAGTTCTTCCAACACCCTTGCATGTATACCATCCAGTCCAGGTGATTTGATACTCTTCAGTTTATCAAATAGTTGTAGTACATCTTCCTGGTGTATCGATATTTCTTTCAATTCTTCTGCAGTATCACCTTTAAATACCACTTCAGTCATGGGTAACATCCCTACATCTTTCTCAGTAAAGACAGAAGCAAAGAATTCATTCAGTCTTTCCGCTATGGCCTTTTCCCCTCTTAGTGCCCCTAGTACCCCTCTATCATCTAATGGTCCAACTGACTCTCTCACAGGTTTTTTTGCTATGAATGTATGTGAAAAAGTCTTTATTACATGTTTTTGCTTCCACAGCAAGCTTCTTCTCAAATTCTCTCTTTGCTTGCCTTATCAATGCCTTGCATTTAACTTTCCAGTGCTTGTGCTGTTTCCAGTTTTCATCATTTGCTCTTTTTTCTATTTCCTGAAGGATGATTTTTTGGCAACAACAGCCTCTCTGACCTCACCTTTAAACCATGCTGGCAGTTTTTTGGACTTCCACTTTTCTTAAAGTGTGGAATACAGCTGGTCCGGGCTTTCATGATAGTATTTTTAAACAACACCCAAGCTTGATGTAAGTCTTTAACCTTTGCAACTGCTCCTTTTAGTTTTTCTTAACTGTTTTCCTCATTTTATCATAGTCTCCAATTTTAAGTTAAAAGGTAGTACTGTGGATTTCCTTACCATCCCTCCTCCATTAATTAAATCAAAGGCGATCATGCTATGATCACTATTGCCAAGTGGCCCCAACACCCTTATCTCTTGCACCAGATCTGGTGTTCCACTAAGGACTAGGTCTAAAATGGCTTCCCCTCCTGTTGTTTCATGAGCCACCTGCTCCAAGAAGCTTTTATTTAATCTAGAAACTTTATCTCCCTAGCATGCCTTCCGTGACACTGACCCACTCAATATTGGGGTAATGTGATAAGGAAGCTTATCAAAGCTCAGGGAGTAATGACAAAAGAGGAGAATTTACTCTGATCAAGGGACCTGTGCTGGCAGGTTATAGAAATAAGACAGCTTGTTTCCCTAAAAGACTACATGATCCAGAATGCACCTGTATGCAGAAGTCCCTAGGGGAGCTAGAGTGGAAAAGCATGTGTCTTTCAGAGAAAGCATTATGTCATCCCTAATCAAATAGTCCCTAGAAGAATGCTTAATCCACAACACCTGAAGAATGCAGGGGTGGAGTTGCAATCTAAGCCCTTTAAAGCTAGAGGGGAATCTTCAGGAAGACAGAAGGAGAAGGGGAATCAGAAGGAGAATGAGAACAGAAGGAAGAACAACCGGAACCTGAAGGAACAAGGACAAGGAAGCAGACGGTCCAAGAGAGGAGCTCAGAGAAGTACCTATGCCTGGAGAGATACCCGGGGGAAAGAAGAATCTTCAGAGGACTGGAAAACGCCAGAAGTCTGTAGATCCACAGCCAGGGACCCTCAAGCAATGCCTAGGAAGAGCACTGTTGCAGCTAAGGAAGAAAGGAGCCCAAATACCTCTTGGAGGACGTCTGGAGAAAAGATCCTGAGGTCCAGAGATACCAACTGGAGGACAGGACACAAAAGTTCTATTGCATACTGGCCAGAATACCAGAAGAAGCAGCCTGACGCTTGCCTGGATTCAGATAGGAACTGTGAACGTTATTCTAGCTTTGAGCAGTGCAAACAGCAGGGAAACAGTTTCTCTCCGTGTAGAGGTCAGTTCCTAAAGCCCTCTGAGTCAGACGGAGAAACAGAATCTATGCAATTTCAAGAGCAAGGTTCAATATCTGATACAGCGGATAGTTATATGGACTGTTCTTTGAGTAAGTTGTTATTTTAGGAAAATCCTAAATATCAGAGCAAACATCAAAAGGAAACATTCTAAATATTAGCTTCCCATAAAGTTTTGTTGAATGAAAAAGCTTTTGGGAAGGTTTTGTACATGTGCTGAAATCAAGCTACTGATTGCAGTTAATTGTCACCTGCTGGTGGAGGAGAGCCCAGCACAAGCCGTGCACATGTAGGATTAAAACGTTTTTTTCTGTATGGAGAAAGTGAGCATTGCTTTTGTATAAAGAAGTTTCCCTTTTTGATTTGTTTTTCCCCAGCACTGCTAAGGAGTTTATTAGCAGTGGCTGAAAGAAGCCTTTCTGTTCTATAAAGGACTTTGATTCTTATTTGCATAAGATATTTCAGTTGCCTTATTTTGTGTTGAATAAACCCTGGAGAAGTTATCTGGAAGGTGTTACCAAGCATATCTGTGTATGGGATAATCACCCCATAAATAAACTCTAATTTTGTCTACACTCAACCAACTACAAGAGTTTTCATTATTCTAAAAAGGCAAGCTTTGTGTGAATGGACTTCAATAACCACAATCCTTTGCAAGACAGTTAATTTGCATACTTGCCAAGATGGTGGTACCTTCATAACAAGCACCTCCTTTTACAGTAATTGAAATCACCCATTATTATTACTGTGCTGTAACTTTTGTTAGCTTCCCTGATTTCTTTGAGCATTTCATCATCCATTTGTTCATTTTGGCCAGATGGTCGATAGTACACCCCCACTGTCATTGCCTTCCACTTTTTACATGGAATTTCAATCTATAGAGATTCTACAGCAAATTTTGTTTCCTGCAAAACTTTAATCCTTTGTAACTCAATGCCCTCTCTAACATAAAGTGCAACCCCTCCACCAATTTGATCAGCTCTATCATTGTGATATAGATTGTACCCAGGTATCACAGTATCCCTCTGATTGTCCTCCTTCCACCATGTCTCTGTAGAAGCTGAGGAGGATAAAGTTGAATTGCTTAACAAATATTTATCTCTGGGTTCACAGATGAAGGACCAGGAGCAGGACCTCAGAAAACACCCACAAATAGGAACAGAAGTGAAGGGGATTTTTAATGATTAGCAGCTCCACTCTCTAACCTTTTCAAAGCTTCTTTAGAGTTGGAAGTGGTCCTAGAGGATTGGAGAAAGGTGCATGTGGACCCTTTACAGAAAAATGGACATAAGGTTGAGGTTGAGAATATAAGAACATAAGAAATGCCATACTGAGTCAGACCAAGGTCCATCAAGCCCAGTATCCTAGCAGGTTCCCAAAAGGCATACAGGTTCCACAGTGCTTGTCCCAGGGCAAGCAGTGGATTTTCTGGGTCTTCTTTAATAATGGTTTATTGACCTTTCTTCCAGGGACTTCTCCAAATCTTTTTAAAATCCACCTACACTAACTGCTTTTACTACATCCTCTGGTAATGAATTCTAGAGTCTTATTATGCAATGAGTGAAAACATATTTTCTCTTATTAGTTTTAAATGGGTTACATTGTAGCTTTATTGTGTGTCCTTTAATCTTTCTACTTTTTGACTGTGCAAACAACCAATCTACGTTCACCCGTTCCTTTCCTTTCATTAATTTATAGACCTCTATCATAACTCCCTTCAGCTGTTTTATAGGGGTATCCTTCTATCCCATTTACCATTTTGGTGGCTCTTCTCTGTACCTTTACTAATTCCGCTATATCCTTTATAAGATATGGCGACCAGAATTGCACATAATATTCAAGGTGTGGTCGAACCATGAAACAATACAGAGGCATTGGTTTTATTCTCCATTCCTTTCCTTATGATTCCTAGCATCATCCCCACCATACATAAAATAGTACACGACTCACTCACTCAAGGAATCATGCCAAAGCAACTAAAACTTGCATCAGTAAGACCAATCACAAAGAAAACAACTCTCGACAAAAAAGATCCAGCAGCGTACCGACCAATCTCCAGCATACCCTTCCTCGCAAAAATCATCAAAAAAGCGGTTCAACTACAACTTCAGGATCACATCGACAAACATGAAACACTCGACGACAACCAACACGGATTTCGTCCCAACCACGGTGTCGAAACGCTACTGATCTACCTCTTCGACAGCATCCTAAGAATAATTGACAATACCAGGAATGGAATCATAATGATCTTCATCGACATCTCCTCAGCATTCGACACAGTGGACCACAACATGCTCCTGGAAAGACTAAAAAACACTGGTATACACGGTATCACACTGAAATGGTTCCACTCGTACCTAACCGAAAGACAGCTACAGGTCAAGGTGGGACACATCACCTCCCGACCCATCAAAATCCGTCAAGGAGTACCTCAAGGATCTGCGCTCTCAGCACTCCTATTTAACATCTACATCCAACCAATATGCAACATCATGAAAGAGAACAACATTCAATACACAATCTATGCGGACGACATCATGATATACACCCCGATATCAATCGAAAACCCGGACTTCTCTAAGATAACAGACTGCCTTACACAAATGACCAATTGGTGTCAGGACAACAACCTCGCAATAAACTACAACAAGACTGAAGCTTTAATCATCACTCGGAACCAAAGCTTCATACAGCCACCGAATATAAAGATACAAAACACTACTATACCAATAAGGTCAGAAGTGAGATACCTCGGGGTTACGCTGGACAATAAACTCAATCTCAAGCCACACATAGGCAAAACAATACAAAAAGCCTACTACAAGATGCGAATCATCAGGAGACTGAAACCACTCCTCGCCCCAGAACACTTCCGTACCGTATGTCAAGCTCTGATAACCCCACTACTGGACTTCTGCAATCCGATATACCTTGGTCTACCGAAACAAGCCATCAAACCACTCCAACTGGCACAAAACACCGCAGCACGAATCATATCCGGAACTGCAAGACAGGAGCACATCACACCCACCTTAAAGGACTTACACTGGCTTCCAATCAGTGCACGCATCAGATACAAAACTATCATAAACCTATACAAGATAAAACAGCACACATCAGCCAACAGCCTGCACACCCTCATACAACCAGACACCAGTACACGTCCAAGAAGAAAACAAACTCACAACCGAGTCAGCACCCCAAGTGAATACAAACACACACGCAAGGACACAACAGACCGAGCACTCTCCATGGCTGCTCCAACAATATGGAACAAGCTACCGGACGATTTGAGGGCAACTACAGACCTCAAGGACTTTAGAAAACAGCTGAAAACCATGCTGTTCATAGAACACTATGGACACATCACATAGTCTAAATAGCTGTATATCAGCACACGTCACCGCCTAACACTGTATGTATATAAGATGTTTTTAGCACCACTGTATATAGCCCACATTGTACATAACTCAAACTAATCTAGCACACAACACAACACGCACCCAACTAAATTTTCACCCTCACTGCATGTATAACACACTCACACTACCAGATTGTTTGCTGTGATACCACCTTGATTGTTATGATAAGGCGGTTTAGAAATACTGTTAAATAAATAAATAAAAATAAAAATGTGCTTTCTTGGCCACTGCTGCACATTGCGCAGAGGGTTTCAACATATTTATTTATTTAGCTGGATTTATATACCGCCTTTCTCCTGGTCAAAGCGGTGTACAAGAAACAAATTATACAGTGGATTATATTGAAACAGTATTACTATATACAGCTTGCAGTGGTGCATTAGGGTGGGGTTGGAGGACTATAGACAAATGCACAGGACTTGAGGCTCTTTTGGGGGACTAAATAGTGTGGTGGGGGGAGGTTACATGGAGGGATTGAAGTGTTTGGAGAAGAGGTGCATCTTTAGGTGTTTTCTAAAAGTGGTGAGGTTGGCGATGATCCTTAGGTGGTCTGGTAGCTTGTTCCAGAGTGATGGCGCATAAAGCTGGAATGCATGGCCACAGGCCTCTTAGTTGTGTTTGGTCTTGGCATGGGGAACGGTCAGAGTGTTCATTGTGGAGGTGTGTCTGGTTCTGTTTGGTGGTGGGTTTCCAGAGGTGTGCAGAGGTGTGTGGGAGGGTCAGAGTGTATTTATTTATTTATTTAGTAAACATTTGTATACCGCTGCTTCCTACGATCAGCAGCGGTTTACTTTACAGAATCATAATGTATCGTACAATACAGTGAGTTTTTAGATTTACATTTCGATTAGGCAATGATTTACATAACACAGGAGAATCAATTGGATACAATATACATTTGGTTGGGGCACACAGATCTGGGTATACATTTGATTGCAATAGCGTGGGAGGGGCCCAAAATATACAATTTATACATAATTACATGCCAGTATTCCAAATGCCGCCATGGCAGGCAAATGTCAACTGGTTGAGGTAGAGTATCGCACTTAGGTTAGGTTGTAGTGGGTCTGAAATAGATGGGTTTTAAGTTTCGTTCTAAATTCACTCAAGTTGTTTGTGAGTCTCAACTCGTGTGGGAGCTGGTTCCAATGGATTGGTGCTGTATATGTGAAGGCCCTGTTGCTTGTTTCTGCTTTGACAGTTCTTATGCTGGTCGGAACACAGAGAGCGTTGCGATTTATGGTTCTTCTGTTCCTGTTGTGTGGTTGAATAGCGATTAGGTTATCGAGGTAGGATGGTGCGATGTTATGGATGAGTTTAAACGTTGTTATGAGAAGTTTGAAAGTATGGCTTTGTGGGTTAGGATGATGGATTTGTATATTATGCGGCTCTATAGTGGCAGCTAGTGTAGGTGCTTTAGTATATGTGTGATGTGGTCATGTCTTGATACTCCTTGCATAATACATGCTGTTGTGTGGAGGGCAGTCTGCAGGGGCAGGAGCGTGGTCTGTGGGAGGCCCTGGTAGATTTCATGCAGTAGTCAAGATGTGGCAGGACCATCGCCTGTATTGCCATGCGGAAGTCTGATGGTTCAAGTAGTGGTTGGAGGCATTGCATGGTCTTTGCTTTGTAGTATAGTGCCCTGGTTATTTTGTTTTTATGGGCCGTGAAGATGCCGGTGAAGGGTGATTTCAAGGTATCTGATTTCCGATTGGGTCCTAATTTCTGTGTTGTTCAGGGTTATTGTTTTTTTGTGGGGGTATATTTGTTGTCCTTTGCTATCATTAGTGCTTCTGTTTTCTTGTAGTTGATTGTTAGGTTATTGTTGTTCAGCCAGTCGGTGATTGCGGTGAAACATTTTTGATGTGTGGAGAAGGATGGCTGGAGTATATTGAGTGGGCCATAGATCATGATGTCATCAGCATAAATGTGGAAGGTGAGATTGTGGAATCTGAGGAGCATGCATGGGAGTTGCATCAGGATGTTTGATAGTTAAATAGCAGTGCTGAAATGGTGTATCATTGGGATACACTTGCGTTTGTTTGTATGGGATGGAGGTGCTTGCTCTGATCTTTATCTGCTGATGACAGTCTGACAGATAGGACTGGAACCATTTGAGGACTGTGCCTTGTATTCCAGTGGATTAAAGTCATTGCAGTAGGTTGTTGTGGTTCACTGTGTCGAATGCTGAAGATATGTCTAGGAAGATTAGTAGGAATCCTTTTTTGGGGTTTTGCATTCCTTTTATTAGTGTGCCAACCAGTGTAGCTTGTAGGGTTTCCACACCATGAGATGGGCGGAATCCATGTTTTTGTGAGTCAAGTAGGTTTTTCTTATCAATATGTTGTTGTAGTTGATGTTACATGACATTTTCTATGATCTTGGCTGTGAACGGCAAGTAGACTATGGGTCTGTATGAAACTGGGCCAGAGGGATTTAATTCAGGTTTCTTCAATGTCAGGCATATAGAGGAGAGTTTTAGGGCTTGCGGCATATCACCCTGTTGGAGTACTGCTTGGGTGATTCTGGCGAGGGTGTGACTGAGTTCCTTCTTGGTTGCCTTGATCCAGGTGACTGGGCATGGGCTGAGAGGCAAGGTGGTTGTGTTAAGAGAGGAGATGATGTTTTCCATTTGTTCCTTGCTGATGCTGTCAAAGGAGGTCCAAGGGTTTGGGCATATGGGTGATTCAGTGGGGGGAACGGGATGGTTGTGGTTGGGGGTGAAGTTGCTTGTAGTGGGTTGCTAGCTGTTGGGGGGTGATTGTGATGTCATGGTTAAGCATTACCCCCATATTTATCTCCAACTTGTATACCCCTTGTTGTATGAAAGACAAATCTCCAGAGATTATGTGCTGTTGTTTGTTGTAAACCACTTTGGTATAAAAGCAGTATAAAAAAACCTGTTAAATACATAAATAAATAAATAAAAATGGTTGTCAGTGGAGGATGTCTTAGTTAGTTGTTTTATGATGTTGAAGAGTTCTATAGGGGCGGTTGATTGCTTTGTTGAGGAGATCGGTGTGATAGTCTCACTTTGCTTTGTCGGTAATAGTGTGGTATTCATTGAGGAGTTGTAGGTAGTTGTGTCTGTCTTCTTCATTTTTGGTTTTCCATCATCTTCATTCGTGCTTTTGCAGTTGTGCTTTTTGGGGACGTAGGGTTGGTGTGTATCATGGGGTTTTTTTATGTTTTTTTGCATGCATGTGGGGCTGGTGGTTACTGTTGCAGCTTTCTCTATGAAGTAGTTCCAGTTTTCTATGAGTTGGTCGGGGATGCTGGAGTCAGTTAACAGTTGCAGAAGAACTTCTTGTATAAAGTTCTTTTGGTTGAATTTTTTTGAATCGGCGTTTTGTTGTGTGATTTTTAGGGTGAATGCAGGTGTTAGTGTGGGGGAGGGAAAAGCTGATCAGTTTGTGGTCAGACCATGGTAGCTTGCACTTGTACTTCAATGGGGCAGCCTTAGTAGTAGTGTTATTCAGGAAGATCAAGTCTAGAGTTTTGCCCTTTTCATGCGTGGATGTTTGTATGAGTTGGCTGAGGTCTATTGCTTCCAGGAACGAGTGAGCATGGCTTGATGGTAGTGCTGGGAGATTGAAGTCCCTTGGACTATGAGGTCTTTGCAGATGTTCTGTACTGAGAGTACATCATTCAGGATGTTTGATAGGTCACACAGGTACACTACCTAAAAACTGCCTCCAGTTTTGCAACTGATTCCTATAGATTTTGGGGTGCTGAATCCAGGAAAAATAGCCAAAATGTTCCATCACGTCACGTTTTCTTGCAAAATTAGATTTCTTACCCATATAAGGAATGTTCACATAATTTCTTTTTAGCCGACTGCAGTTTATTTTCTTGGCCCAAAATAGAGGTTGTAATGGTTAACTAACTAGAAACACTCCCTCATGATATTTTAGAGTGTTTTGTATTCATTTTATACATTAACAGGACAATTGGGAGGCGGGGGGCTAAATCCAGTACTCGCGCTGGCGCATGTTCTTTCCTGTTCGCCTCGCCTCGTTCGCTCGCTCAAACAAGGTGGTTGCGACATGAACGTTCCTGTCAAATTTCAGTTTCTTGCAAGTTCATTATTACCTTTTGTTTGCTCAGTCGTAATCCAGCTTTATTCCGAAGTGGTTCACTACAGTTGTAGTTTGCAGTGCTGTGTATTTGTGATGGCTCACAGAGTCAGAGGTTGCGTCAACTCTCCGGACAGCTTTTGTTTTATTTGTGGGGAATATACCGTGAAAAAGCGGCAGAGGAACATTTCTGCATTTATTAAAAAAGTATATTTCGCCTATTTCGGTTTGAAGTTAGGCGATCAAGACAAACCGTGGGCTCCTCACAAAGTGTGCAAGACATGTGAGGAAGATCTACGCTTATGGATGAAAGGTAAAAAACAAGCATTTCGTTTCGGAATACCTATGATGTGGCGTGAACAAAGAGACCACAGCAGTGACTGCTATTTTTGCTCTTGCATTGTGAAGGGATACAACTTACAAAATAAGAACGTAATAAGTTACCCCAACCTTCCCTCAGCAATTAGGCCTATGCCTCATAGCAACGAAGTACCTGTGCCTGAACCACCAAAATCTTTGGATCATATTTGTGTGGACGGTTCTGATCATGATGAGACTCATCAGATGGCTTTTCCCGATGAGTCCAGTACTTCCGAGTTTGAAACTGAACCAGATCCGAAACCTGAACTTTTCTCTCAAGCTGAATTGAATGATTTAGTCCGGGATTTAGGACTCCCAAAAGATGCTGCCCAACTGCTAGGTTCTCGGCTTAAACAGAAAAATCTATTGTCACCAGGAACAACTTTTTATTGGTACCGCAACCGCGAGACACAATTTTTGAAGTATTTCATCAAAGAGGAAAATTTGGTATTTTGCAACGATATATACGGAGTGATGGAAAAGTTTAAACTCAAGTATGATCCTGCTGAATGGCGGCTGTTCATTGATTCGTCAAAAGACAGCGTAAAAGGTGTTCTTCTTCATAATGGCAACACATTCGCTTCAGTTCCTATTGCTCACTCTGTTATTCTCCAAGAAAAATACGAGAATTTGGCCCTGATTCTTCAGAAGATTCGTTATGATGAGCATAAGTGGATGATTTGTGGAGACTTTAAAATTCTATCCATGCTATTAGGGCAGCAATCCGGTTTCACCAAATATCCCTGCTTCCTTTGCTTGTGGGATAGCCGGGCCCGCGACCTACACTGGGGGAAAAAAGACTGGCCAATTCGGGAGTATTTGAGACCCGGTGAGAAAAATGTTCTTCATGAGAGCTTGGTACCTCGTGATAAAATTCTATTACCACCTCTCCACATTAAGTTGGGTCTCATTAAGCAATTCATCAAGTCCCTTCCAAAAGATGGTGAGTGCTTTCGGTACCTTTGCTCAAAGTTCCCCCGACTTTCTGAAGCAAAGCTAAAGGAAGGAGTGTTTGTTGGCCCTGATATAAGGAAACTCATTTCAGATGGAGCATTCGCTGAAACGATGTCTGAGAAGGAAAAAGAAGCCTGGGATTCCTTCAAGGATGTTGTTCTCAAATTCTGGGGAACAGGCGGGATGAGAACTATAAGGATATTGTTGCCAGGATGCTCAATGCCTTCAAAGAACAAGGCTGTAACATGAGCCTGAAAGTCCATTTCTTGCACTCCCATGTGAACTACTTTCCCGAAAACCTGGGGGCGTACAGTGAAGAACAAGATGAAAGGTTTCACCAGGACATCAAGGACACAGAGAGAAGGTACCAAGGAAGATGGAACACCACTATGATGGCTGATTTCTGCTGGTTGCTGCTGCGGGAAACCCCAGATGAAAAATACGCCAAGCAGCGCACCAAGAGAAGCATTCGGGGGAAGAAGAAACGGGCCCACCAGGAGATTGATTGACCCAAGAATGACTTTAAAATCTAAACTGTGTTGACAAATATCGTGTTTTTACTAAACTTTGAAATAAAAATTTGCTAGTTATTACCACAGTGTCGGATCTCATTTATTAGAATTTTATTTTCACACCATCGGGTGTTTGTCTTCATGTATTGCAATGGTGTGGTTTGCGTTTTCTATTCTTACATACATACCTGTACAACATTTTTTGCACATTTCTTTGCTTTGCTTTGTGTCTAACCTCGCTCTTATATGCTCAATGTTTGTGCACATGTATGTGGCTGTTTTAAGTGCAGACAATTTTGCTACCATCACAGTGTGTTTTGTTGACATTACTCTATTCTTATGTGCTGCCTTGTTACAATTTTCTTTATTCTTATTTGAATAACTACTAAACAATTTGTATAAAGAATTCATCCAAGAAACTTTTATCTCGATCGCACTCAATCTGAAACGTTCACCTCAAACTGCTAACCCAATGTAGCAAAAAATCTGTACATGATGGAGCAAATTGGTTACCAGATTTGGATTCAGCGCACCAAAAAACGTAAAAATCAATCGAAACATTAGAGGCAGTTTAAAAAAAAATTTTTTTAGTGTACCTGTGTCATTGGTAGTAGTGGTCGGTGTTCTGTAGAAGATGCTGATTGTTATCTGTTTATTGGTTATTTTGAGGGCATCCACTTTGTTTGTGCTGTTGTTTGAATGGTATCTGAAGTTGAAGTTTATTTTGACTATAATCATTATGCCTCCACCTCTATGTTTCTCGTGGGGCAGTGGAAGATGGTGTATCCAGTTGGTGCAATTTGATTCAGTAGTATGTTGTCAGTTTCTGTGATCCAGGTTTCTGTTAGGCAGAGTATGTTGAGGTGGTTGGATAATAGTAGATCTTTGATGGTAGGGATTTTGCTTCTGATTGTGCGGATATTGCTGAGGATGCATTGGAGTCTGTGTATGGGGGACATGTTAATTGAGGGTATGGTTGCATGTTTGGGTGAAGTGCGGATGTGTATTAGATGGTGTGTTCTTCTGTGCATGTTGCGTGAGTATGTTACAGGTGTTTTGGGGTATGCGAGGGAACCAGGCCATGGTTAAGGTGGAGTTTGTGTATGTTGGTTGGGAGCGGATGCGCGAAGGAGAATTGCCATTATGGTGTATAGCATCAGGTATATTGGAAGCATGGCTTGCTGGTGTAGTTGAGTGGTGTTTTCTTGATGAATATTCTTCTTTTAGGTGTTCCCACAATGGGTGCTATGAGAGTTTTGTGTTTTGCATGGATTGCTCTATGTCTCTGTGATATTATCCACGATGACACCTAAATCATTTTCCTGAGTGGTGGTTCCTTTTTTTTTTTTTTTAATGGTAGTTTTTATTCAGTTTAAACATATAAAATAACAGTACAAACGATCATGATATAAAAGGATACAAGCAGATGCTATTGATCAAAATAGCAAAAGAATATAATAACTTGAACAAGACAGTACAATAACTTTAACAAGAACTAGTATCAGTCCATGCCAGCACGCCACCCTCCCTCTCTCCGTTCAATGTGGTTACAGCAGAGCCCATTCCACAAGGCAGCCTCCATCAATCACTTTCATCAAACATAATTTTGTAAAGCTGACCATTTCTTACTTAGTTTACCAGACCATGGGTTCTTGGCTATATAGATCTCTTCGTAGGTCTTGTGTAGGATTAAGAGACTCCACCAATGCTCGAAACAAGCTTTGTCGAGATTCTTCCAGTGTATTAGAACTATTTTAAGCGCTATCCCGAGCATTAAGTCCAGCAGTTTACTATCCCATTTCATCAGAGTAGGTTCCAGAGCTATGGATTTATATATTACTATCCGATAAGTGATAGGAGTTTGTAAGTTGAGGATTTGTGATATGCGTTCCCATACTCTGTTCCAATATATTTCCAGGGATTTACAATGGAACAACATATGTGCCAGTGTCCCAATTTCCATGTTACAGGACCAACATCGATTTCCCTCCTGTAGTGTCCATTTCATTTTCTTAGCCGGTGTAATATGCGCTCGATGTGCTATAAAGTACATAGATTGTGTGAGAGACGCTGCTCTCGTGGCACGTATTTGAGTTCCCCAAAAAGTGTCCCAATTTTCCGGAGGTATATCTTGACCGGTTTCAGTAGCCCACACCGACTGTATCTTAAAACATGTCTTGTCACTTTTGGATCGGAGAATCGCAACACATCTCGAAACAGCTTTGGCATCTGTTTGTAATTCTTGAAGTTTCTGTCGCAGTGGCCATCCAGTACGTATCAAGACAGGTGACACACCCGCTTTGCTCATGCAGTGTCGGAGCTGACACCATTGGAAATAGCATGTATTAGGCAATCGGAATTCCGTTCTTAATCTGTCAAAGGTTTTAAATGCACTTCCATTGATCAGTTGTCCAATGGTTATAAGATCATGTTCCACCCATTTTTTCCATAAGACAGGCTTCCCTCCGATGATAAGGCGCGGGTTCAGCCATAAGGGCATATCTGCGGCGAAGTCATCCCCTCCATCGATACATGATGCCAATAATCGACAGGCATGCTGTGTTTCTCGGATAATAGCATTATGTGGTACAGTCTGGTCTACTACTGTGCCAACCATTAGCCATGTAGGTAGGGGGGAATGTATGGCCCGCTCCACACTCAACCATCTAGGTCCTTTATCCGTGTCGTCAGAGTCGACCCATTGAGCACCCTGCTTTAAAAGAGAGGCAGTGTGCAGCCAGCCGAGATCTGGGAAATGGACACCTCCTTGTGCATTAGGTAACTTCAGTTTCCAGGCAGCTATTCTAGGTACTCGGTTGTTCCATAAAAAGGCTATCAGTTGACTATTCATTTTCTTGTAGAAGGCTGACGGGAAGCGTAAGGGAATCATACTTAATATAGCTGAGTTTTGGTACCAACATCATTTTTATCGTTTCTAGCCTGCCCCACCAACTCAAATGAAGGGGGGTCCACCTGCAGACGTTATCATGTACAATTTCTTGACACATCTTAATGTTGATTGCGACAGTCTCTTCCAAGGTGGTGCCATAGGTCACGCCCAGGTATCTAAAGGATGACTTCTCATATTGAAAGGGGTATCCACGCATCATTTCTTCGCTGACCTGTTCATTCAGAGGAATAATTGTTGTTTTATTCAGATTTACTTTATATCCGGATATCGCTGAATATGCATCTATGAGTTGCAGTGTTTCAGGAAGGTCTGATGGCTGTAGAAAAATGAGCAGGTCATCTGCATATGCTGACAATTTACAGGGACCATCAGCTAACTCAATTCCTTTTATGTTTTCCTTCTGTCGGATCGCTATTAATAAGGGTTCCAGGGCTAAATTAAAAAGCATCGGTGACAGGGGGCAACCCTGTCTGGTCCCTCTTTGCAACTGAAAAGGGGCTGAGAGGTGTGAGTTGACCGCTATTCGAGCTGTGGGTTTGGTATATAACAATTCAACGCGTTTTAGGAACTTTTCTCCTATCCCAAACCACCGTAGGGATCGAAATAGAAAGGACCATTCCAGTCGATCGAAGGCTTTTTCGGCATCCAATGCTAGCCCTATCAGGGGCTCGGCCTTAGTCTTGGCAGATGCCAGTACATGTGCCAATAATCTTCCATTATCTGTAGTGGATCTGTTTTGTATAAATCCACATTGATCCTCATGTATCAAATCTTTTAAGATCCGTCCTAATCGGTTAGCAAGCACTTTAGCATAGATTTTATAATCAGAGTTTAGGAGAGAGATGGGTCTGTAATTCTCTATCTTTTGTGTATCCCTGCCCGGTTTCGGGTGAATTACCACCACAGCCTCTGCCAGGGCTCCAATCTCTGGAGATTCATCTTGTAGGCCACTGTAGTAGATCTGTAGCATGGGAGCCAATTGAATGCAGTATTTATTATAGAATTCCAGTGGGATACCATCTGGACCGGCGGCTTTGCCACGAGCCATCTGTTTGATCGCATCTTGTATTTTAGTTACAGAGATCTCTTGTTCCAGCGTTCGACTTTGATGACTGGTTAATGTGGGTCCTACTATATTGGAGACAAAATCTTCAAAGGCTTTGTCACTACATTGGGTATCCGAGCGATATAGTTCCTCATAGAATTCTTTGTAGCGGTCTAGTATTTTGTCAGATCTCAGGAGAAGGCCCCCGGAATTGTCTTGCAACGCCGCTATAGCGGTCTTGCTGGTCTTTGGTTTGAGCTGCCGAGCTAAGAGGGATCCAGAGCGGTTGCTTTCATAGTAGTATGTACTACGTTGTAGCTGGATACTACTCAGTGCTTCTTTGTTGAGGAGAGCATTATATTGGTATCGCAATTTTTGGAGTCTAATCAATATCATTGGGTCAGCTCTTTTGGCTAGTAACCTTTCCCCAGCTTTTATTTGGAGTTCCAGTTCATCTTTTTCTTTTTTCCTGGCTTTACGCCGTCTAATGGTGTAGGTGGTAATATGAGCTCGTATTGTCGCTTTAAAACCTTCCCACCAGCTCCAGATGGAGGTATCAGTAGGTGTATTATATTTAAAATAGGTCTCAATTTCCCCTGGCAGTAGCTGTACAAAGGAGTCATCTGCTAGTAGGGATTTATCAAATGTCCATCTTGGCGGAACATGTTGTGTAACGTTGGTATCCAGCACTAGGGAGACAGCGGCGTGATCCGATACCGTTGTAGCATATATCTCTGCGGACAACACTTGAGGCATCAGCTCTGTGGACAGTAGGAAGAAATCGATCCTTGTTTGGGTATTATGTGGGATGGAATAAAATGTGTAGTCTCTTTCTTGGGGATGAAGTAGGCGCCATGGGTCTACCAAGTGTAGCTCTGTTATGATTCCTTTAAGAATCGCCTGCGATTTGAATTGGTCTACAGCCCGATAAGGCGTGCGATCTAACAGTGGATCCAAGATGACATTGAAATCGCCCCCTAAGATGATATTGGTGTGAGCTGCGGCTGTAACTTCTTTAGCTATCAGTTTGAAAAAGTTAGGGTCATCGAGGTTGGGTGCGTAAATATTGAAGAATGTGTAAAGCTGTTGATTTATTTTCATCGTCACTCTGGCCCATCGACCTAGCGGATCAATCTGTGTGCCGGTAATGGCGGATTGCAGGAATTTGCGCACTAATATTATTACCCCCCCTTTGCGTTGAGTGGCAGAGGCCGAGGCCGCCACCTGGAAATATTTAGAGGTTACTTTCTGCGATTCAGTATCTGTTAAATGTGTCTCTTGTAAGAGGGCAATATCTGCTTTTTTTTGTTGGCAGTACGCTAAAATCTTCTTTCGCTTGACAGGGCCAGTAATACCTTTTACATTTAACGAAAGCATTAGGAGATCACTAGACATCAATGTTGGAATAAGCTGTCTTATAGGTGAAAGCTATCCTATGGATAGGTCTGCCGCGTACTTGCATTTTGCATGTATGTGGAGGGTTTTGCACTGGACTGGACTGACACAAATAACTGCATAACTGGCAAACATTGTATCGCTAAGGTGAACACAATCCACTGAAACAGTAACCAACCCCGACCTCCCGTTGCCACCCCTACATTTCAAGCAGAAATATCTGGTTAATTAAAACTATTTAGAACAACAGAAATACAGTCAATGAGGTGTTTAACAAGGCTTAAGGCGTTCTAAAATTTGTGAGAACGCACGGCCGCACCCCCTGAGTATATGCTGAGGTCTCTACACTGCGTGAGAGATCAGAATATTGACCTCAGGTTTCCATACCGCATTTTTCTTGTAGGAAAGTTTTCAGTTTTTCAGCTTCAACAAAATTCCTCGTTTCATTATGCAGCGTGACCCGCATGGTTCCTGGGTAGTATAGCCCGTATCTTGCCTGTGCACGTAGTAGCATGGGTCTACAGGCCAGCAACGCTTTTCTCCGATCTACCGTTTGCTTGCTCAAATCTGGATAGAGTGCCACTTTGTGTCCCTGGATTTGCAGTGATCCGGCTTTCCGTGCGGCTTGAAAGATCTGCAGGACCTGTGGGTATCTCAGTACCTTCATTATGAGTGGGCGCGGGTATCGTGTGTTTTCAGCTTTGTGTGTTGGGATTCGATGGGCCCGTTCTAGTTCAAAAGGCCTTGCAAAGACAAGCTGCAGCATCTCCGGTATGGTTTTTTCCAGAAATCCAATCGGATCGGTGCCTTCAGCGCCTTCAGGGACTCCAACAAGGCGAATATTATTTCTACGGGCATGGTTGTTTTGATCTTCAATCTGACTTTCTATGTGCCGGACTCGTTTGACCAAAGGGCCCAGCTGTTCTAATGCAACGCCATGCTTCTGGGTTTGTAATTCAACTGCACTAAGTCGAGTGGTGATGGTGAGGAGTTTCTCTTTTACCTCCAGTAAGTCTTCTTGAATCATGTTCAGTGAACTAGAATTGGCTGCGATCATTTCTTTAACGCATTTCAATTCCTGTAGTACTTCACGTAGGCCACCGGCAGTCACTCCCTCCTTCTCTCCCGCGGCCATTTTCTGCGGGGAACCCACTTCAGGTTTGGATCGTTTCGCTGCTGAGCCGGATCCCTGCGGAAATTCCAGCCGGGCAGGCTTCAGGGATGCCATCCAGCTATATTTCGGTGTTATTGATGTAGGTAGGGGGTACAAACTTCAATTTAATACCGGGATATGTTCAGGATTCTTGGGCAGCAACGGGAGCAAAAATTCAGGCGTCCATTCTGTTCAGTGGCTAGCTCCGCCCCTCCTGAGTGGTGGTTCCTAATGTGTAATCTTCCACTGTGTAACCGTAGTTTGGGTTGTTCTTTCCTAGATGCATAAATTTACATTTGTCCACATTAAATTTCATCTGCCATTTGAACATCTAGTCTTGTAATTTTTCACAATCCTCTTGTATTTTTATCAACTTTGAATAATTTTGTGTCATCTGAAAATTTGATCACCTCACTCATTATTAAAAGCAGCAGGCCCAGCACAGATCCCTGGGCTACTCCACCTTTCTCCATTGAGAAAATTGGCCATTTAACCCTACTCTCTGCTTTCTTTTAACCAGTTCCTGATCCACAATACTATACTGCCTCCAATCCCATAACTTTTTAATTTGGCCAAGAGTCTCTCATGCGGGGCCTTGTCAAAGGTTTTCTGAAAATCCAAGTACGCTATATAAACTGGCTCACCTTTGACTACCTGTTTATTCACACCTTCAAAAAAATATAATAGATTAGTAAGACAAGACTTTCCTTGGCTAAATCCATGTTAGTTTTCTCCCATTAAACCATGACTATCTACATGTTCAGCAATTTTATTTTTTATAATGGTTTCTTCCATTTTGCCTGGTACCGATGTCAGGCTCATCAGTCTATAGTTTCTTTGATTCCCCCTGGAACCCTTTTTAAAAATTGGCATTACATTGGCCATTCTGCAATCTTCATGTACTACAGATGATTTTAATGATAGTTCACAGATTACTAACAGCAGGGCCGGATTTACCTATACGCCAACTATGCCGTGGCGTAGGGCCCACAGCTGACAAGGGCCCACCAAAACTGAAAAAATTGTTAGCATTCTTAAAATTAAATAAAAAAACCAAAACGCTGGCTGCTGCCGCGGCAGCATGGACTGTCCCGCGGGGCCCCCTCTGCTGCCGCAGCAGCATGGACTGTCCCGCGGGGCCCCCTCTGCCCGGCTGAATCCGTCCCTCCCTCCGTGCCGGCTTTGAGAGGCGCGAAGGGAGAGTGTCTCCCTCGCGTCTCTGTTAAGCCCGCAGGGGCTGATGGGAAATTTCCCATCAGCCCCTGCAGGCTTAACAGAGACGCGAGGGAGACACTCTCCCTTCGCGCCTCTCAAAGCCGACATGGAGGGAGGGAAGGACGGATTCAGCGGGCAGAGGGGGCCCCGCGGGACAGTCCATGCTGCCGCGACAGCAGAGGGGGCCCCGCGGGACAGTCCATGCTGCCGCGGCAGCAGCCAGCATTTTTTTTTTTTAATTTAATTTTACTTGAGCCGATGGGGGGGGGGCTGGGACTGGAAATGGGCTGGGGGGGGGGGTTAAGACTGGAGGTGGACTGACACGAAGAAACCAGAAGAAAGTGGCTGGAGCAATTGCAGCTGAAAAAAAATGCGCAAAAGGTAGAAAAATATCTCTTTATTTTGAATTTAATTGGAATATGTCAGCTCTGGTAAATGTGCATCATTAACGTCTGCGCTTTGTTTAGTACAAGAGCAAATTATTGTATAGTTTTATTTCTACAGTGTTGTACATTCCAAGTTTGGCTTTTGGGATTCCCAGTTTAATTATGACGTCAGGGCCAACAGCGGATCCGGCGTGCTCGTTTTTATCTTTTCTGGGGGCCCACAATTTTTGTTGGCGTAGGGCCTCACTCAAGGTAAATCCGGCCCTGACTAACAGTAGGTCTTCAATCTTATCCTTCAGTTCTTTCAACACTCTTGAATGTATACCATTCAGTCCAGGAGATTTACTATGCACCAGTTTATCAAATATTTGTAATATACATCTTCCTGGTATATCGATATTTCTTTCAATTTTTCTTATATATCACCTTTAAATACCATTTCAATCATGGATAACTTCCCTACATCTTCTTCAGTAAAGACTGAAGCAAAGAATTCATTCAATCTCTCCATTATGGCCTTGTCCTCTTTTAGTGCCCCTTTTACCCCCTATCATCTAATGGTCCAACTATCTCACAGGTATTTTGCTATGAACATACTTGAAAAAGTTTTTATTATGTATTTTTGCATCCATGGCAAACCTTTTTTCAAATTCTCTCTTTGTGTGCCTTATCAATGTCTTGCATCTAACTTCCCAGTGATTATGTTGTTTCCCGTTTTCGTCTTTGGTTCCTTTTTACATTTTCTGAGAGATGCTTTTTTGGCTACAACAGCCCCTATGACCTTGCCTTTAAACCATGCTGGCAGTTTTTTGGCCTTCCTTCCACTTTTCTTATCCCTTTCCAGGCCGAGCCCAAAACTCTCGGGATCCAAAATTCTGACTAAATATTCCTATCAAATGGTATATAATACATGACCATAGCAGAAGGAAAATCACTATTAGAACATATTGAATAAGATGGGTTCAATTTTCCTGAAATATGCAAAAATTAACCCGGCTGCAGAATGTGGATTAAAAATTTAAAGTAGACCTTTTATGGACTTCATCAGTTCAGGGCTTCCAAGATAATATTTTTAAATAATACCCATGTTTGTTGTAAAACGTTAACCTTTGCAACTGCTCTTCTTAGTTTTTTCTTATCTATTTTCCTCATTTTATCATAGTTTCCCTTTTGAAAGTTAAAAGATAACATTGTGGATTTCCTTGCCATCCCTCTTCCAGTTATTAAATCAAAAGCGATCATGCTATGATCACTATTTCCAAGTGCCCCAACTTTTTATCTCTTGCACCAGGTCCTCTGTTCCACTATGGACTAAGTCCAGAATAGCTTCCCCTCTTGTCAGTTCATGAACCAGCTGCTCCAAGAAGCAGCATTTATTTCATCTAGAAACTTTATCACCCTAGCATGTCCTGCAGTGACTTTGACCCAGCCAATACCAGGGTAATCAAATTCATCCATTATTACTGTGTTGTAACTTTTGTTAGCTTCCCTGATTTCTGTTAGCATTTCATCATCTATCTGTTCATGGATGATGAGAACTAAAGGCTGGTTAGTCTGACCTCTAGGATGAGAAAATTAATGGAAATGCTGCTACAACAGAGGTTACTGAGTTTTCAAGTCCAGTGGACTGCAGGATCTGAGGAAGCATGGGTTTACTAGAGGCAGGTCTTGCAGACCAATCTGATTGCTTCTTTGACTGGGTGACCAGAGAGTTAAACTGAGGGAGACCCCTAGATTTCAGTAAAACCTTTGACATCGTTCTTCACAGGTGACTTATTAAACACCCTAGAAATGGACCCTAAAGTGACTAACTGGGTTAGAGATTAGTTGAGAGGGGGGTGACAAAGGGTACAGGTAAATGGAGCTCACTCTGAGGAGAAGGATGTTACCAGTGGTATGCTGCAAGGATTTGTCCTTGGTCCAATTCTTTTTAGCATTTTTTTAGTGATATTGTGGAAAGGCTGTCAGGTAAAGTTTTCCTCTTTATGGATGATACCAAAATATGCAATAGAATAGACACGCAGTAAGGAGTAGATAACATGAGGAGGGATATAGCTAAACCTGAAGAATGGTTGAGAATTTGGTTGCTGAAATATAACACTAAAAATGCAGAGTCATACATTTGGACTGCAAAAATCCAAAAGCAGTACAGTATAGGGAGTGAAGTACTACTGTCCACAAATAAGGAGTGGGACCTGGATGTGATTGTTTCTAATGACCTTAAGATGGCTAAACAGGTAGAAAAAGAGACAGAAAAATCCAGAAGGATGCTTGGGTGCATAGGGAGAGGAATAGCCATCAGGAAAAAGAAGGTGATAGTGCCTCTGTATAAGTCTTTGGTGTAACCTCATTTGGAATATTGTGTACAATTCTGCAGTCCACATCTTCAAAAGGATGTAAAAAGGATGGAGTCAGTGCAGAGGGTGGATACCAAAATGGTCATAAGCCATATGTGGAAAGACTTGAAGCTCTCAATATGTATACTTTAGAAGAAAGGTGGGAGAGAGGAGATATGATAGAAATGTTCAAATATCTCCGTGGCATAGATGCACATGGGGAGAGCCTCTTTCAATTCAAAGAAAGCTCTGTAGCAAGGGGACATAGGATGAATTGAGATAGACTCAGGAGTAATATGTGGAAATATGTCTTTACAGAAAGAGTGGTAGATTCATGGAATAGTCTCCCAGTGGAGGTAGTTGAGATGAGGAAAGTGTCTGAATTTAAGAAAGCATGGGACAAACACAGAAAGTCTCTAACGGGAAAAAAGGAACTATAGTTGATATGGAAGGGCAGACAAGATAGACCTCATGGTCTTTTTCTGCTGTCATGTTTCTATGTTTCTAAATATGCATTGCTGCAAACAAGATCCAAAATGTGCTGTCTGAACCTGTGCCTCTGCTTCTTGTGCTGAAGAGTAGAGCTTTTGCTGTGTCAGACTTTTTTCATGTCTCTTCTGCTCCCCCTCCCCTCTCCAGGAAAATATAGCTTGGGTTAGCTCTTAGCCTGTGGGAATCTATTACTGTCTCTACACTTCAACAGAGGAGTAGCTGGCAGGAGCCAGTATGGGAAATTGTCTGGCTTGGATATAGCCTCTGCTAATGGCCCTGTACCTAAGCTAGTTCTAAAATCCTGGGCTGCAACTGCAGGTCATCAGAGGCTGAAAAACAGTGTGGCTGGAAGGGGTGTGCTGGAGCTTTGATACTGCAGGACTTAAACAGCCATGGTACCCTCTGAAGACTAGAAGGGGGATATCCACTTAGTCTGTGAAGAGGAAGGGAAAAGAGACAAAATGCTAGAATGATGCACATAACAGAGAGTGTGCCTGGGGGGAAGGAGAGTTAGAAGCAGAAGCTGGGGAGATATTTGAGTTTGGCTATCCTGAAGTGAAACATGAGCCATCTAAACCAATATTACAGTCCAGTAAGGAGCAGCTTTACTGTGACAAGTAAGAGCTGCATCTTCCTACTATAAATAAAGTATGACTGTGTGATTGAAGCCTGTAAATTTACTATCCGATAAAAATCAGCCTTATTGTGCCAATACATGGGTTGACAATGTTTAAGTTGGCAGATACAGTTTGATAAAGAGACATTTTATTGTGATAAGTAAAGTATAATTTAATGATTATGCAGAGTTGTTTTGAAACAGAAAATTAAAGTTTGAATAAGATTAATAATTACATATTGGTCTTCTCCTTTATTGGATGATTATTTCAAACTGTTAAGCCAATATTAGAAAATATATATGGATAACTTTTGGTGTGAGTGAAAAAGATAGTGCCTGCACAAAGGTAGAGGGAGAGAATGTCCAGCTTCTGGACAGCCAATTAGTGACGACCAAAAGCATTTGTACTACATTTGCTAAGAGTGCATAAACTAAAGCTAGTGCCCATGGCTCAGTTGGTAAGCTACGTGAATTTTAATCCAAAGGCTGCTGGTTCAAGATCTGCTCCTGACTGTGAGGAAAAAATCAGCAAGTTTTTTTTTAAATTTGTCTGAAATCTCTAGCAATCTTTCAGGTATGTTTTTGTTTATGTATCAGCCACAGCTAGCTATTTAATTAACAAAATTGTCCTGAATGAAAATTTATAAAAACAGAACAAAAACATGTTAAAAAGAAACCAAATAAATGAAAAAAATCTGCAAATTAAATGACATATTTGCCTGCACATGCCTAGGAATTAACAAGCTGCTGGCCTCACTTTGTGCAGTACACACACTATACACAGCACCTCCTCGCCTTCCAGTCTCTGTCTGATCCCCAGGCTTAACAAGACAGGGAGAATATGCACCAAGCACTGGATGTGGCTCACTCTGAATGTCGGAAACCACAGCATTGGAGGAACTCCAGAAGCCACATGTGCCAGCCAAGATAACTGAGTGCACTGGCTGCCTGCATCACACTTCCTTCTCACTTTTCCTGCACTTCTGTATAAATGGAGCAGACCCATCCAGAGCTTTAAATTTTTTGAAAAGAGACTGGTGTGGGGAAGAAGGAGGAATGATGTCAATGATTCCCTAGCATTTCTTTCAGTTGTATGAGTTCTTTCCGTGTCAGCATTGCCTGATTCACAGACGTTGGTTACCATAGAATATATTTGCTAATGTGCTATACCTATGTCTTGGCCTTGCAAAGGATGGGAAACACTGGAATAACAATAAAATGTTGATCAGCTGTTTTGCATGCAGATTCATATAAAGCAACTCATTCATGTTAAAATGCAAATCAATTTAAGTAATACAATTTATAGTAAACCCTTGATAACACAGAAATGTAACGACAGTTTAATGAGGTGGCATAAAGTTTTTCTGATAGGATCCAAGGGATAATATAAGAACCAAAGTAATAGTGGAATTTCTTAACAAATACTTCTGTTCACAGGAGCAGGACCTCAGAAAACATCCATAAATAGGACCAGAAGTGAAGGTGATCTTGAATGATTTTCAGAAGACTGTGTTTGTGAGGAACTAGCTAAACTCAAAGTAGACAAGGTGATGGGCCAGATAGGATTTATCCAAGAATATTGAAGGAACTTGGGGACGTTCTAGTGGCTCCATTGACTGACCTTTTCAATGCTTCTTTAAACTTGGGAGTGATCTCAGAGGACTGGAGAAAGGCACATGTGGTCCCTTTGCACAAAAGTGGAAGTAGGGATGAAATTGAGAACTAGAGGCCGGTTAGTCTGACCTCTGTGGTGAGTAAATTAATGCTAAAACAGAGGGTAGTGAGGTTTCTGAGTCCAATGGATTGCAGGTTTTAAGCAGGATGAATTTATCAGAGGCAGGTCTTGTCAGACAAACATGATTGATTTCTTTAACTGTATAACCACAGAGTTCGACCAAGGGAGAGCCCTAGATGTGGTGTACATAGATTTCATTAAAGCCTTTGACACCCTTCTGCACAGGCGACCTTCAAAAGGATATAAACAGGATGGAGTTGGTGCAGAGGGTGACTACTAAATAGGTTAGTGGTCTTGGTTATAAAACATATGGGGACAGACCTAAATATCTTAATATGTATACATTAGAGGAAAGGCAGAATAAAGGAGATATGATAGAGATGTTTAAATACCTCCATGGCATAAATGCACAAGTGGAGAGCCTCTTTTCATTAAAAAGAAGTTCTGCAACAAGGGTACATAGAATAAGGGTGAAAGAGGATTGACTCAGGAGTAATATGCAAAATATTTCTTTATGGAAAGAGTGATAGATGCATAGAATAGCCTCCCAGTGGAGGTTTGTAGAGATGGGCATAGTATCTGAATTTAAGAAAGCATGGGACAAACATGGAAGATTTCTAAAGGAGAAAAGGGGACTATAGTAGTTGATATGGAAGGGCAGACTAGATAGGCCATATGGTCTTTGTCTGCTGCCATGTTTCTATGTTTCTAGGGGACTCCTTATTGAGACCAGGGCGGGGGGGGGGGGGGGGGAACAGCCAGTGTCTTGCTGCCTTGTTCAGGAAAGGTTGGGGGTGAACATGACCCACCTGAGGACTTGTTTTAGACCTTGGAGACTAACATCATTGTGTTACTGCCAGCAGAAATGCATCAGTATTATTTCCTAGAAAACACTGGTTTTAACTCCCTTTCATTCATCAGGTATGTGTATAGTGTTTTCTGGGATATAATAGCCTCACTTGAAATCAGTCTTTAACCCCCATTAACAGCTAATTTTACTGCAGCTTTACTGGCCCCTAAATTTGCTCCATACTTTCTGCAAAAGAGACTTGCATTCCGCAAGTGACCAGTGTTGACTTCATGGGGGAAATAAGGAATTGTACTAAGTGATAGTCATTACCATAGCATCATTTACACTGTGATCTGGAATCCATGAAATTGCATTTTGATGCCAGTGGAATGGACAGTTAAAATTGCACAAGGTTTGCTATCAATTATAGCAAGTGTTCTAAAAATAAAATATAAATGAATATTTTATTTTTACTTTTTAGGGAGATTGATAGTTGCTATATTAACTATGCGGTTGCTAAATTCCTTGTGCTTGAATTCCTTTCACCCTGTTATTACCATTTAAGATTTATGCCATAGTTCTAGCCTTTCTTAGAGCCAGTGGCTTCCCTGTTTTCCTACCTAACCATGCCATTTCAGACAATGAAAATTGTAACCAGGCTACTATTAGGGGCGGCTCAAGGCAATCTGCTGCCTGAGGCGATGGATGAGATAGCCTCCCCCCCCCCCCCCCCATAGTGGAGGGGCGGTAGAGGCTTTCTCAAAACTCTAGTCAGGTACTGAACCAAACCAAAAAGCTGATTAGATTATATGAATTAAATGCAAGAGTCTGCACACAAAGGAACTAAAAGAAAGAGTGAGAACCACAGCCCAATTTATAAAATTAAATTATAACGCATTTTTATTTTGTTGTTATAAACTGTGTTTCGGTTCTTCCTTTTTGTTTTTGAACATATATTTTGCATCCACAGAACCCCCTTCCTCAACAGTAGGTACAGAGCAGAACCAGGATATTCACCCACAGAACTCAATATCTTAAAAAAACAAACATTATCCAGTACCAGGCATATTGTGAAATAATACAAAACCCTACAACAAAATCACCGAGTATCTATAGAGCAAATCTACCAAACCATACCATACCAGCACCAACTTCTAAAACTCACATAAGGAGGCCACCAAAAAAATGTATCACTGTAAATACTACAATGGGCCCTGGAACATCCAAACACCTATTTGGACAGCTGAACAATTCAGATTACTACAGTACAGATCCCTTCGTACAAACTCCATGTTAACAGATCACCTGATCTTGGTCACACACTCAAAACACAAACCCTCACCAAGCACAGAATAAGTGACCGTAATCTAAAAATAAACATATGTAGATAAAAATTAAACTACAACCTCAAGAAGCCAGATTCTGCATACAGTGCAATATCAGAGAAATAGAAAGAGATGCATTTCCATGTACTGTATAAAATATAAAGATAGCACTAAGTCTGGTCATTAAATTGAAAATAAAATTCTCTTCTAACTTTGTTATCTGACCATTTTATTCTCTGATCATTTAGGTCCAAATCTGAGGTTTCTCCTTTCCTCTATCTCCCAGTGCACCCTCCTGTCTACTTTCCCCCAGAGACGGCATGAGGGTGATGCAGGGCCATGTGCAGAGACTCACTGTGACATTATTTGCATAAATTTAGTATACTTTATTTTAAAATGTATATGACACCCATCTAAAATCCTAGGCGGCTTATAAACATACACATGCAATTTAGTAAAACAATGTTACAATAAAGCAAACATAAATGAAATTTGATGAATGAAAGGTCACTTACACAGCCTCCCCCCCCCCCTCAATCAAACCATTATAAGTATCTGCACATCAGATTTATTTTGCTATGACCAGATTATTGATGAGGAGGGAAGATATAAAATGAAAAATGAATCCTGGAAGGCATGAATTGGATTGGATTGTGTTAGAGCTGTAAAAGTCCAGAACTCAGCAGCGGTGAAGCTTTCAGGCTACTAAACAGAATTAAACTGAGACATTCTCTGAAAATTTGAAATTTCCTTGAATCTGAACTGACAAAATATTTTAAATTTTAGTCTGGCAGCAAGAAGAATGCAAAACTGCAAATCTCAAAAGCACTACATATTCTAGTACCTCCTCCCAACCAACACCCTACAGTTGACCTCACCAAGAACCCAGAGTACAGGATCCATAGAGCAAATCTACTATTCCATAACAGCACTAACTTCCAAAACTGATTTGTTTCCAGACTCACTCACATACTATTCGTACATCTACAGTATCCGTTTTCAGAACACAGGATTTGTTAGGGTGCCCTGGATTAGCTCTTTTGGCATAAACAGCACATTTCAGCATAGCCTGAATAAACAGTATTGCTCTTCTTACTATTTCTGTAAGGGTGTTACAGAAATAGTAAGAAGAGCAATACTGGAAGTTAGTGCTGTTATGGAATAGTAGATTTGCTCTATGGATCCTGTACTCTGGGTTCTTGGTGAGGTCAACTGTAGGGTGTTGGTTGGGAGGAGGTACTAGAATATGTAGTGCTTTTGAGATTTGCAGTTTTGCATTCTTCCTGCTGCCAGACTAAAATTTAAAATATTTTGTCAGTTCAGATTCAAGGAAATTTCAAATTTTCAGAGAATGTCTCAGGGGCTTGTTTACAAAGCCGCGGTAGCGGTTTGCGATCGTAATCGGAGCCGCGGCCCCATTGATTTCAATGGGGCCGCGGCTGCGATCGCGATCGCGAACCACTACCGCGGCTTTGTAAACAAGCCCCTCAGTTTAATAAAGGGTGTTTATTAATGTTTCTTTACCTTGCAACATTCCCTCATCTCAGCTTGTGTTTTTCAAGACTGCAGTCACACCAGTTCAGCACATACTTGTCACAACCAATCTTCTGTATGGGACAGATTGCAGAGCACTGCAGAATATTTTCTAAGTCCTGGCCTTATTTCACATTTCAGCCAGAATAACGTGGACGTCTGTGGGAAACACTTAAAACATACATGGGCCTTTCCTGAATACACTTTATACATCTCCGTGGCTAACCATGCCCCCATTCTGTCCCTTCTGGGCACATTCTGAGATCCCTGTGCTAGCGCCATGGACGTACGCGACAACAGTGTTTCACAATACAGTCAGAGGTTTTCGGCATACAAATGTCCCCACTGCACATACAAGCCCCTTATTCGTGTTCTGGAATGACCTCCTTGGGCTATCATTTTGATACTGAAATGAATCTATAAGTGACCCTGCAGCAGAGATAAGCTTTTTTATCAAAAATTGTTTTGTAAAAATTACGCACCTCTTTTCATACGTGTGACAATTGTTTTCATTTAAATAGAGATATGATTTACACGTTTTTTAAAAGTATATTCACAATTTTATAATTTGTAAAACATAGAGGTGAGTCTTGACTTGTCATGTGCTGCCTCTCACACCGAGCTATTCTTTTCCATTTCAGTGTGAGAATGTGGAGAAGCTTGTTATTGTGTTCCTTAGGTCTTAATAGCCTTCAAGCAGAGGTATTGCCTGTGATTTCTTATAAGAAACATTTATCACCTGCTTTTGTTTGTATGTGATTCATCTTAACATGTGTCAGCCTGCTCCTGTTGAGTTTTACATTCGATTTATTTCTTTCCTTTTCCTCTTTGCGTCTCAGCAAGCAGTTTATTTTCTCATGTAATTATTTTGCTTCTGATGTGTTTGATAACATCAGGTTAGTAGACATGGAATTCCATTGCCTAGATTGCTAAAGAAGCAGCTTCTGGCAAGTTTCTTTTTTTTTTTTCTCAAAAAGGAAGCCCGTGATTAAATTTAAGAATATTCATTTAGGAAAATGTTGTACGCTGCAGGCATAATGTAAGCTGCCATTTCATGAAGCATACTACCACAAGGAGCATTTGTTGGGCCTATAAAGACAGAGGCCCTTTTACTACAGTGCACTAAGTAGTTAACCTGCATTTTAGCATGTGGTAACTGTTAGTACAGGGCCGTGGCAATTGCTACTGCGCAGGCGTGACAGTTACTGCGGGTTTATTCCCATGGTAACTGCACATCGCACGATAGGGCGGGGAAAGGGTGGGTTGGGATGGAGAGTGGGCATGGAGAGCCATTGCGATTAGCATGGGGATATCTATTGTGCACTATCTAGCCATGTGGCAATAAGCATCAGAGCATTTAACATCACCTCAGCGGCTGCTGTTAAGTGCACCCACGTTAATTGTTAATGCCACTATAGCACGTTAGGGTTCCTTTCTGTGTAGTAACTGTCAGCACGGCTGCTTTTGCCTATGGGCAAAAGGGGAAGCTGCCCTGGGCCCCTGCACATCAGGGACCCAGCTGCCCTGCTGAGGATAGATTACAGCAGTCCTGCTCCTGCCCCACGCCCACTGCTGCCATTGTCACCCCTCTCTGGGATGTGCAGTGGCAGCAATACATTAAAACAGCACCGTGGCATTGGAGTTACCTTTTCTTTTCTGGCGCCACTTCTGGCTCCTCCAAGGGGAAGCATGAACAGGAAGAGAAGATAAGTCTGGTGCCATGGTGCTTTTTTAATGTATTGCAGCCACTGCATGTCCCAGAAAGGGGTGGCGATGATGGCGGGAGGAGGGGGACCTGTGCAAAGAGGGGACCCCACCAGAAACATATGCCCAGGGCCCCATAAAGACCATACCATGCTCCCAGCAGTCAGCACATGACTATTGCACTTACCCCATGTTAGTTTTTATGCAGAATGCACACGTGCAAAAACCTTAGTAAGAGGGCCCCACAGACAAGGCCGTACTAAGGGCTGTGCAAGTGATGTGGCCACACAAAGGGCAAGTACAGAAAGGGCTCTGATATCATTTACTGGGCTTCCAAGAGGTTCAAATAGAGTAAGTTACTGCATGTGGTGAGGCAGAAGGAGGCACCAGATTCTCTAGTTACACGGGGCACATATCTAGTTTAGTACGGTCCTGCCCACAGACATTTGTTTTTCCACTCATTAGGCATAGATTTTAATATATCACAGGCCTTAACTCTGCTTGAAGGTTATTAAGACCTAAGGAATACAATAACGTGCCTCTCCACATATTCATAGTGAAATAGAAAGCAAAAGCTCAGAATGAGAAGTAGCACATGATGGCTAGTCATGGAAGCAAGGCAAGGCTAAGATGGGCACAAATATGAACATGAAAAGGCAACTGATACACCTGTGATCGCCTTACTGCAGAAAAAATGATCCCAATGCGCAAAGAGTTATCCTAAGGAGCTCTCACCCCACAGTAATGAGGAAAATTACATACAGATGACAAAAGAGAAGTGTCTACTGAGAATGAAAACTTAATTTACACACACGTTCGTAACACCAAATGTATATGTGGAAAATCTTTGTACACTGAAGAAAAGGAATTGGATTTTAAAAAAAAAAATCCCTCAGTTCAAATGAATCGATTCAGTCATGTGAGAGATAATTTCCCACACTTTCTAAAAGTGTTTTAAAACATTTGTTGAACTTTTTTTGGTGATCATAGGGGACACTAAGAGGCCTGTTTACTAAAGTTTGGTAAGTTTTTGCACCTACCACTCATTATGAGCAAAAAATAACACGCGGTAAGTGAGACCCTGTGTGCTGTCGGGGGCATGCCCAGCATCTGCCCTGCAGTTGGCACACAAACAGACACTAATCACATAGGCCAATGTTGCATGCCTTGGCAGATTGTACTTGTGCAACCGCTTTCCTGCTGAGGCATGAAATGCAGGCCCTGACACAAAACTGTAAAAAAATTCAGTTGCGCAGTGAAGTACCCCCCTAATCAAGCACTCCCTTTCTGATCTCCCAAATCATATCCTCTTCCCCCATCCCTCCCAAACCCCTGAGAGTAATAACCTCCACAATTAGTACCCACCCCCTGACCAAGACCCTCCAAGATATCATCTCCTCAAGATAATCCCCCCTGACCAGAAGCACCCCAAACTAAAGGCTCCTAGCATTTAATCTTGAGCCATCATCCAGCACCCTGATTCATCCCTCCCCAGCACTTACCCAGCAGTTTCCCTAGTGTCTAGTGGACTGGAGCAAGAACAGCTCCTCTCTGCTCCTACCCAGTTGCTGCTGGGTTTCAAAATAGCAGTGATAACCCCTAGCGGTAGTCTTGTAGCTAGGGTCAATTTGCCATGTCATTGCCTTTTGCGGCATCTTGAACCCTAGCGGTAGTACCATGAAACTTTCACTAGGGTCATGGATGCCATTTTGAACCTGAAACCAACAGGGAAAGGAGAGACTGTGTATTGCTTCTGCCCCAATACCTCTAGACCACCAGGAAACCCTTAAGGTATGTCTAGGGGGGAGCCTACTGGGGGATTGAGGTGTTTGCAGAGTTGCCAAGTTGCCCAGTTCCAGGAGTGAAAATTTAAGCCAGTCCTGGATTTTGACAATCTCATTCTGATGTTTTATGTGAACTGCAGCACTAATTCCAATGGGTAAAATCAGGAACTACAAATATCATACTGCATTGCAATGCAAATGTAAAACCAGAACTGGCAAAAAGTCTCACTCGTGGAACTGGGTAACTTGGCAACTCTGTGTCTGGAGAATGAAGATTTTCTTTGGGGTTGCCCTATGGGGATGAGAGGGGTTTGGAAAATGTCTTCTGGGGGTGGGAGTATGTTCAGAGGGTGAGTTTTTGCTAGGGATCCTCAGACCATGCTTCTTGTATTCCATGCGCTGGCCCTTCCTTTTGATTTATTTATTTACATTCTCTTATATACCGCGCTATTCTGTATCAGTGCGGTTTACATTGAACAAACTGAAATTACATTGAACAGGGCATTATAACTTGGAGATAACTATTTTACAGGGAACATCCAAACATGGGCTAAACATCCAAACATGGGATTTGACAAACATGAAGTGGTTGACACAGGCAAGTAATTCTATATCTATATAAATATAGATGTAGATACTGTATATAGATAAATATAGCTTAAGCTATGTTACAGTTCATGTTACAATGTAATTTGTGTTTTAATAACAATGTGATCTTGAATCACATTTGTTTCACAGTGGTGCAAGCAACACAATGTCCACACTGATGATGACCAAATACTCATCCTGATATCACAGGATGAGGAGCTGGCTGAGGTGAAACTAGCTGGCCTTGTAAACCGTGGCCCCTACGAAAAGCAAAATGGGGAGGGAGAGGAGCGAAGTAAAACCTGTGTGCACCTCGAGCACAAGACAGTACTTATTAATAATCACCCTGATGGGGGGGCGGAGCCTGATGTCCAGCGGGTAAGACGCTTCGCGCTGAAGCTCCCGAGAGGCCTACTTAGAATCCTGACATAATACCTATACAAACTTACTATTTCACTCCGGGCTGACCGGGGTACCTCGGGGGGGATGGCGGCCCATAAACCAGTGCGCTTGGACTTCGGGTCTCCTTCTTCTTCTCACGGAAAACGCTCCAAAACAGAGGTGTCCTCCCCACAGAAGATGGTTCCATTTCGGGAGAACCCCGAAATGCACCTGGAGATTTTAGAGGAAATACGCGGCGTGAAGGAATTGGTGCAGTCCAATGGAGAAGCGCTTAGAGCCATGCGAGAAGACTTTGGAGTGCTCCAGGACCGACTTGAAGGTCTCTCATTACGGCAGGACAATATGGCGGGGGTCCTCGACTCACACGCGGTGCGCTTGGGCACACTGGACAAGGCTGAGCGCCAGATACAGAATCTTCAAAAGGAGTTAGAAGATAGCAATAATCGAGCCCGTCGCAACAATGTGAGGCTCATTGGAATACCGGAGGGGGTGGAAGCGGGAGATATGAGAGAATTCCTGCTCAAAACTCTTCCCTCCTTGCTGAAGATCACCTTTCATAAAGAACTGGAAATCGATCGAGCACACCGTGTTCCTACCCACATGGCGCTCAACCGAACGACCCCCCGGCCTATTATCTTTCGCTTGCTACGATATCAACAAGTGGAACAAATTTTAAATACTGCCCGGGCGAACCATCATTTGGAATTTGAAGGTCACAAAGTCTCCTTCTTCCCTGATCTGGCAAAGCCTACAGTCGACCGACGGAAGAAACTCCTTGCTTTTCGCCCTCGACTTCAACAGCTACAGGCTCGCTTTGGCCTGTTGTATCCCGCGAAGCTCCGAGTGACTCTCCACAACCAAACCAGGACATTCGAAGATCCTGATCTACTATCAACATTTTTAGACTCCAAAGAAGCAGAGCAGATGCGCTAATCCAACGACTTGGACTTTTATTTGCCGGCTCTGTCCGCCATTTTGAAGGGCCCGATGCGGCGGTCATAGTTCAGTACAGAGACTGCCTGGACTTTCTTTCTTTCTTTCTATGACTTTTGTTATGTGGTCTCCTATCCCTCCATGATGTGTGCCTCGGTCGGATTCGGAGCACGCACAGTCCTACAGGTTATGTGTTTTTTCAATTTCGGCCTTCTCTGGGGCTTCTCCCCGCAGACACATGGTCGCCAGTAATTTTTGGGGTTCTGCTTCTTCTCTACCGCGCTGCGGTTTTTCTTTTTTCATGTGGGGCGCTTCATTGTATTATCTAAGCTTATTTTCTTTTATGCCATATGTACAGCCAGATACAGTCAATATGAGGGACATTGTGAATTTATGTGCGCTATCATGCTCAGAATTTTTAACTTGTCTGAATGGCTTTATGTAAAATCTTATCACTCAACGTAAAGGGCATTAATAGTCCAATCAAGAGAAAGAAAATCCTTAGCTATCTTAGCCATGAGCATGCTGATTTAGCGTTTCTTCAGGAAACGCACTTAAACTCTGCTGAAACACTGAAGCTCAATGTTAAGCCTTACATGGTGGCTGCCTATTCTCCCGCCGTTTCCAAACGGTGCGGGGTAGCCATTCTGGTTAAGAAATCTCTGCAAGCTACTGTAATTGATACTAGCGCTGACAAGGAGGGTAGATGGGCCCGCGTACATCTTAAGGTTGGAGATAGTGAATTTACATGTATTTGCATTTATGCCCCGAATGTGGACAACCCTGCTTACTATGCAAGTATTGCGCAGTTGGCACAGGCCTCTGCCAATACTCCATTAATACTTGGTGGTGATTTTAATCAAGTGTTAGACCCTCTGATAGATAGACAGCCGCCTAGAACGAGTAGTCCACCCAAGAGTCTTGCTACCCTTACAGCTCTGATGCAAGATCTTGCGCTGGTAGATATATGGAGGCTACTTCACCCCTCCGACTTAGAGTTCACTTTCTTTTCTGCCCCCCATCACTCCCAATCTAGAATAGATTTCTTTCTCATTTCCAAAGCACTGATTTCTCAAGTAGACACGACTAGGACTCATCCTCTCCATATTTCAGATCATGCTGCCATATCTTTATCATTACGTGTCACTGCGCGGGACGATTCTCCCCGAGCTTGGTTTTTTGATAGATCCCTACTGGGTCAAAAGGATTTTCAGGTTGATATAAAGGCCGCTATCCAAGATTATTTTCATTTTAACTCACCCCATGACACAGCGAGCTGGGCTTGGTGGGAGGGTTTTAAAGCATCTATCCGCGCCACTATAACTAGCTATCAAATTCGGCAGGGGAAACAAAGAAGGCAGCATTTACTGATTCTAGAGCAGCAGATACAAGCTGGGGAGCGTCTCCTCACATCCCGTACTGACCCATGTATTTTACTCCGTTTACAACGCCTGCGTTTTCAATACAATCAGCTTTTGTACACTGCTGCTGTTAAAAATATCGAATCACAACAAGGGCTATATTATCGGGAAAATAATCGTGCTGGCAAATTATTAGCAAATGCCCTAAAAGGTCAAAAAGAAGCCAAGCGTGTTACCGCCCTCCGTAATCCGTGGGGGGGGGGCTTGGTCACTAAAGATACCGAAATCTTAGAACTCTTTCGTGATTTTTATACTCGGCTTTATCAATCTGAATGTGATTTTGAGCCAGATGTATTTGAACGCTTACTTTCAGGGGTACAAAGACCGACCCTATCTGACGAAGATAGAGTGGCCTTGGACACACCATTTACTGTCTCAGAAATTCATTCTGCTATCAAGAAATGTGCCTCAGGTCGAGCCGCAGGCCCAGACGGTCTCCCTGCTGAATTCTACAAAACTTTTCACGCTGACTTAGCTCCAGTTTTGAAAATTTATTTTTCTGCTCTGGCCGAGGAGGGTTCTCCTTCTGGGTCCTTTTCAATGGCAAATGTAGTAGTTTTTGAGAAAGAGGGGAGAGACCCGCAACTAACAGCTAATTATCGTCCAATTTCCCTCCTAAACGCGGACTATAAAATATTTGCCACCATTCTCTCTACCCGGCTCTCGGATAGGATGCCTACCTTAATACACCCAGATCAATGCGGTTTCATTCCTGGTAGATCAACTGCTGACAATGCTCGGACTCTATGCCATGTACTGACTACCGCAGTTCATCTTGATCGCCCATTTGTTGGCCTCTCACTTGATGCTGAGAAGGCCTTTGATCGCTTAGAGTGGCCCTTCCTGTTTGCAGTCCTCCGCTGGTACGGATTCGGGGAAGGTTTTTCTCCGTTGTCTTCGCACCATGTACGCACAGCCTACGGCCAGTATATGTGCCAATGCTTTAAAGTCTCAGCCTTTTCCCCTTCAACGCGGCACTCGCCAGGGATGCCCACTGTCTCCACTTCTCTTCGATCTTGCACTTGAACCCTTGGCTTTACTAATCCGGCAATCGGAGGAGATTCATGGAGTCCCCTTCACCCATAGGGAAATCAAAATTTCAGCGTATGCTGATGACCTTACGCTTTTTGTCTCTATAGACTCAGTACCGGCTGTCCTAGAGCAAATTGGTAAATACTCACAACTGTCCGGTTATAAGATAAATTGGACCAAGTCGGTAGCCTTTCCATTAAATCCTTTGCTCCATCAGGCAGATATGCAACCCTTCCCCTTTTTATGGCAACCTCGCATGGTCAAATACCTTGGGGTTCACTATTGTTCTCCTTTGGAAGACACTATCTCCTTCAATGCCAAAGACTTAACCTCTAAAGTCCGGGCGCTTACTCACCGCTGGACTCCTTTAACACTTACCTGGTGGGGTCGATTAGAAACCATAAAAATGATGATTGTTCCGAAAGTGAATTATATCTTAGAAATGTTGCCCTGTCTCTTCCCTCGACGTATATATAAAGATATAGAGGGCCTTCTGACTAGATACTTGTGGCAAAACAAGACACCTAGGATAGCGAAACATAAGCTGCAAGCAGATAAGGAAAATGGGGGTGTCAGATTCCCTGATTTCCTGAAGTATCATCAATCTTTTCTTCTCAAACAAGGCGCTCGCTGGCTGGAAGATCCAGTACCGAGTAGACCTGTGTGGCTAGACATAGAAGAGGACCTTTGCAAACCGATTCCTCTTACTTTTCTCCCTGGTATGACTCTCCCATCAGACTCCCACTTTCCACCAATGCTTTTAGACACCTTAGGTGCCTTTAATAATCTTATGCACTCTTTAGACTCCCGACTCTGTCCGTTAGACAAGCTCCCACTTTGGCATAACACTCGATTTCGAATACAAAATAAGCCGATGGCGTGGAGCCCCTGGTACACTAGGGGCATTTGGATTCCTAGTCAGTTGTTCCATGAAGGTCGCTGGAAAACTTTTAGTGAATTGCAAATTGAATTTGGTCTCCCAGCGAAACACTATTTTCAGTTGGTGCAACTTCAGCATTGCCTTCGGAGTGCTAAGGTGCTCCCGCCATCGGCCTCCCCTACACAAGGTTGGTTGGAGACTATCCGATCTATCGGTAGTTCACCGGGTGTAGCATCCAATTTTTACAAAACCTTATGTAATGCTATAATTAGAGATACCCCTATAGCGCAGAAAGCATGGGAGAGAGAATTGCATGTGACTTTGACCCCGGAGCAATGGAGCCTTGTCTGGAGTAGAGTGACACGGGTCTCCCGATCCGCCTCACTCACTCAGACTCTCTTCTTTCTAGCCCACCGGTGTTTTTACACTCCTGACAGATTAGCCAAATGGAACCCTACTCAGGGCAATAGTTGTTGGACATGCCATGCGGCCATTGGTTCACTACCTCATGTTATGTATGAATGCCCCGCACTACAGTATTACTGGCGTCGGGTCTGGGGTCGTATCCAGTCTATTTTGCACTTTCAAGAGCCCCTTTCTTGGAGGATAGTGGGACTTCGCTCAGCTGCGGGGATCCCCTCTCTTCCAAAAACGGCTTACTTCCTTTTGGACTTTATGCTTGGCATTGCTATTTCCCTAATTACGAAATACTGGAAAAATAGCTCTCAGCTGAGCCCCAATGAATGGTGGAATCATATCTGTCTCTACAGTAAATATGAACAAATACCTCGTATGTTTGCTTCCCCCATTCAGACTCCTCATCATCGGTCTAAATGGAAGATGCTCAATGACTATGTACATTCTGCTCAATGCTCTCATCTGACTGTCTAAATTTGTATATATCTTTGTCCCATGATTATTCTGTATCGCAGATACTCTTTTGATTGTTTTGATGTATAATCACTGTTGTTTGGAAGCGCTCACATGCTGATATAATCAGCTAGAGAAGAAGCGTGGGGGTGGGGGGTAATTGGGTTTACTTTCTTTATTGTATACTTGTTTTGTCTCCTTTGGTGTGTTGTTTCTTTTGTTTGTTGCAAAATGAAAATAAAAGTTTAAAAAAAAAAAAAAATAATCACCCTGATGGAAAATATTTTATGGTGGTCATTCCAGAACACAAAAAGCCCTTTGGACATGTGGCATAGACATTTTTCTAGCAAAAATGCCTATGACCATATTCTGAAACCCCCGTGGCCCTGCATGTACACGGTGCTAGCATGGGGATCTCAGAACATGGGCAGGAGGGGGTGGAACAAGGGCGTGGTCAGCAGCAGCAATGTACAATGCATATTCAGGAAAGGCCCATGTATGTTCTGCATGTTTCCCGCTGCCGTCCACATTATACCTGCAGAAACGTGTAATAAGGCCAAGACTTAGCAACCTTTCTGCTCTGTTCTGCAATGCATACCATATTGATGAATGGCTGTGACAAATACGTTTTGAACAGGTGTGTCTGCAGTCTGGAGGCCCACAAGATGCAGTTGCAAAGAACAGAATGCAGAGGTGAGAGAAGGTGGTATGGTAAAGACACATTAATAAACACCCTTACAGAAATATTCAGAGGTGCAATGGTGATTATTCTGGTTATGCTGACAACTGCCAGGTGCGCTAGAGGAGATAATCTAGGACACCCTGACAATTCCTATCTTCCGAGAAGTGGGACTGTTGATGTAGGGATTGTATGTAGGTGAGTGTAGGATGGATTCATGTGTGGGTGAGAAATGCAGATCAGATCAATAGTCCTGGGATCCAATGCCATTATATTATACCAGCTGTTTTCCAGAGATGCGGGGCATCTTTTCTGCAGATGTATGTTTTTTGTGACTGTACGTGAGAGTGTGTGTGGTTAGAGGGATGCATGGGGGGACCTGGTGTGTGCAACCACAATTTTGGGGGGACATCAGAGAAATATTGTTCCCACTGCCAGAGCCCAGGAGCCTCCTCAGAAAGCCAGTGGTGTAGAATTCCCCTTCCTACCATCATATCACTTTCTCTTTGCTGTTGTAATGTCTCTAAGTGCACAGAGATCACTATGCAGTGCTCTGGTCATGCAAAAGACTAGCTTATATGGTTTGTTTTGCATCAACACATCCATTTTCATGGGTAGTTTGCACAAGCACCACACTGTCAGTCTGAGAAGCAGCTTTGGGGATGTATGTTTTCACTGAGGAGGAGTGGCTGCACGGAGACGGGCAGCAGTGGATCTGTACAACGTTTTGGAATTCGCCAAGGGCAGGGATGTCCAGGTCGCTTGCTGCATATACCCATGTCTCGGAGTCTGTGCGTGCCACGCTGAACACGTCTATGTCCCTGATTCCAGACTTGCGTGCATGTCCAGACCTGCGCATGCAGAATTAGGGTCAAATGGGGCCCATTTTTAATTGAGTCATGTCCGCAGGCCGGTCGTGTACGTTATGTAATCACGCCCCACATGAAGATGATAAGATACATCCCCTGGGCGTTTCTACTCTGTCTCTCCTAGGTTGAAATAGAAGTGGCCACTGTGAACATTAGGCAAGTGCATGCATTTTTTAATAATACAATGAAGATATCTCTTGGATTCAGAATGGTGCCTCATATCTTCTGCCTGTTCCTGAAATTCAGAAAGAGCACTAGACAATCATCATAACTGCAGACTTCTAGGATGATAAATCTGCTAGTGCTGCAAACTATTGTTTTAGTTATTTATTCTATTTATTTATTTCAAGAAATGTATATTAAGCACTATCCACTAGGACCAGCATACATAGTGCCGACTAGCAGGGTCAGATGTCCAGGGTGGACGTCCAACCCCCTCAGCTGAAAATGCAGTACAGCTAGAGGTAGGGCCCCACTGCTGCCCAGGCGTCCCCTGCTGAGATCTGGGCAGCGGGGAATGAAGAGTGTGACGTTGGCAGTCATACCTGAGCTCATGCATGGCGTCCCGGTGTCATGATGGGACACCATGCACGAGGATGGGGAGGATGGGGAGGGTTAGCCAGGGTGGGGGATGGACATCCAGGCCCTTGGGATCAGGGCATGATCAGGCCATCTAGCTCCCGATTCTGCACCCGTGGGACTGTCTGGCTCCCACGGTTACAGGATCGAGATCTAATCCAGCCTGTCCAGATTTTGGGCGTCCAGATGGGCGGGACGTGCTCCTTTTAGCATCGGGCTCTAGACAGATTATAGTAAAATATAAACAAAAATATTTTTTAAAAAACATTAAAACAGGCTAAACCATCAAAACAATATGGACATAGAGGCATGACTGCTATTCATTTTCTGCTGCCGAACTGAAAAATGTCTAATGGCATAAGAAAACTCAGAGATCTCTAGATAGTAGAAAAGATAGAGAAGGCCTGTTGGAATACATGTACTTGTAATTTCTTTTGAAACAACAAGATGTCAGAAATAGTTCATAACTCTGCTAGTAAGGTGTTCCACAGTCTGGGAGCTGCCATAGAGAATGTCTGCTCCCTACATTCATGAAAGTGTACATGCAGAAATAATGGAACATCCCAAAGAAGCTGCATCCACACATACACAACCAAAAAATGTATTCTTGCTTTGTGCTGCCATAGTGTTTTTTCCTTTGCAGCCTTTCAAAGAGATATACATCTTCTTGTAAATCACTCAATCACTACTTATTCATTCTTGAGAAGTCAAGCGCCAACTCAGTGTCAAAACAAAAAATAATAGTCACAAACGAACCCACTTTTCATGGAGAATCCACATCAAATGTGAAGTGCAATCGTCAGCAAAAAAATTACAAGGGGAAGAAAGAAGCTCATACAGTGGCAAATCAATTTCTTCTACACTGCTTAGGAAGGCAAATCAGAGAGATTCATTCATTTTGCCATTTTTTTAATCACAGCTCAACACCTCCCCATATATTATTATATATTTATTGATTTTTTTATATGCTCACATACTATTTGTGAATATAATGTATCATTCCAACACCTGAAAAACAAAAAACATTTAAGGGCATGTTTACTAAACTCCGAAAATGTGCGGGTCCCCGTTAGTGTGCGTGTGCCATATAAGGAGTGGGCGGTTCAGGCAGAACAAGGAAAAAAAACGACCGTACGTGTGTGCATCGCGTTAATGTGCGGGGCCCACATTAGCGCATGGGAAGGCTAAGTGGGGTGCTGCTGGGCAATATAGAAACAGTGCCTTAGCACAACAGTGAAGACACTAACCAATGGTGCAGGGGCCATGGGTTCAATCCCCCAGTGTGAGCAACCAAAAACCTCTGGCTGAGGCATGAATACTAATGGTTAACAAGTGTTTTAGGAGGCACACTATTTTTTTGCGGCCTTCGGCGTCACGCTGTAACGTTTGGGCGGCAGTAACTACTTTTGTGCATCATTATGCGTTTCGCTGCCAGATATGGGGGGCATTAGGCGATGCGCTGTAAATGTTAGGAGGCATTAGGTGGCGCGCTGTTCATCTTGTGCGTTTTGGGCGGCATTAGGCGGTGCGCTGTTAATTGTGGACGGCATAAGGCGGTGCGCAAATGTCCATACACAGAAACAGAACCGTAGCATAATGGTGAAGACACTAACCAATGGTACAGGGGCCACGGGTTCAATCCCCCATTGTGTGCAACAGAAAAGGCCAGCTGAGGCACCAACTTGAATGTGTAAAAGTGGTTCAGGAGGCAACATAATTTTCGACTGCATAAGGCGGCGCACTGTACATTTTGTACGGCATAAGGCGGCGCACTGCTTTTGTTGGGCAGTATAAGGCGGCACACTGCTCTTGTTGGGCGGCATAAGGCGGCACAAGGCGGCGCACTGTTATTTTTGGGTGGCACAAGGCGGCACACTGTTAATTGTGGGCAGCAGGAGGCAGCGCGCTGATGAGCACAAGGCGGCGCGCTGATGCTAAAGCAAAGGAGCAGAGCCACAGCACAATGGTTAAGACACTGACCAATGGTGCAGGGGCCACAGGTTCAATCCCTCACAGTGCCCTGTGAAAAAGGGTAGCTGAGGCAGTATGTTTTATGTTGTGGAGTGCTGTAGGAGGCTTATTAATTTTATTTTGTGAGAACTACTAGCAAACCCACTCTCACAGCATGTTAACATAAAGCGGCCCATAAGGCACATGTTACAGTGCACCGTCCGCCAAGGCACCCTAGAATGTCCCCTATAGGGCAGCATGTATTTTGTGACACAGGATAATGTATAGTGCACCCTATATGGATGGCAACCATAAAGTGCCCTATAGGGCGCCACATAAAGCACCCGCAGAGGCACCTTATGGGTACAGTACGCTGAGGGTGTAATTGCTGGCAGCAACATATGTACAGTAAATTTAAAAAAAACCTTTGGACACCCCTATCACAGAACCCCACTGTGGGTTTGAACCCATGACCTCTGGCTGCACAGGCAGTAACTTAACCATTGGGCTACAGCTCTATAGCTGTAAGCAAGCCACCGGCTGCCTGCAGATAGCCTGCACGTCACCTCACAGACAGTCTGCTGTTGTAAACAGGATAGGGTTAGGCCACCCGTACCCATGATGCACTGCAAATGCAAATCAGCTGTCCACAGATGCACACAGGATGGGAAATGCACCCCTAAAGCTCCTCGGCCTGGTAGGGGGACGTGTCCATGTGCACCCACACAGCACCTCGGCCTGGTAGGGTGTTCTGAGTGGGTGGACAAATGGCAAAGAGTAGCTAAACAACATCACATTGTGCGGTAACTGTGCTCACCCTGAGTGTGTGATGTTGCGGCCAGGACCAGGTCCACAACACCTTGCATGGCTGAATGCGGCCATGCCAGAGCTCCAAAGCAGCAAAAAACCTGTGAAATAGGTAGGTGCTGCATAAACATCTTGGAGATATCTGTCTGCCTCAGTTAGTGGAACCACCCCCCCCGCCCCAGCGGACCCACAGGTGGATAAAACACAGCTTCCCCATCCCACACCCCCACCAATGGCAGCAAAGTGGACCATCAACCCCAGTCCTGCTGGGGAACAGACACCCTACAAGGCAGTCCAAGCAGCTCCACACACATCCATAACACAATATCAGACAGACATTAGGCCTGGATAGTCATAGATGCACCCCACCACTATCTGATAGTCTCCTGCAGCAAGCCATCAGCCACTGCACCCTGCAAGGCACTCCATCAAGACACATACCATCTGTGCACAGTCTGCTGGTTAGTCCTGATGGAAATGCATGCACCCACAACTGCAATGGCAGCACACACAATCAGATAAGTCAGTAAAGAGGCCCCAACAGAAAACCCATATATATCACATGACAGAAACACAATATAGCACTATGGGGGTGCCTAGCCATGCTGCCATCACTGCACACTCAGGGTGAGAGTGATCCCCCAGCAGCACATACAGAGGTAACCCTGTCTGTGTAGGTGGTGGCCGGGCACTACCATGTCCCTGTCAGTGCCCTATGCCCTGTGCAGCTGCATCCTGGTCAGCCCACCCTGTCTGAGATGTACCCATGATCCCTTGCTACTCATTATGCACATTGGCAGGCCAATACTGGCAACAGTGCTGGCAGTGTGGGCTGTGGAAGGGGCTTGCAGCCAACACCCACTGTATAGACAGACACACACTTCCACACCTATGCCATCATGGTGCTACTATTGAGGAGGTAATTAGCCTTGCCCACCAAACCGGTCCTGGGCACGCCAAGGCATGAATATGGCACGCAGTACTGCTGGGGGTCACTCCCCAGGGTGGTAAACACCATCAGATGCCAGGCCTGGAGCACGCACCGCAAACACCTCACAGATTGTTCTGATGGGGTCAACTAGCAGTATGTGCGTAATGTATGGATATCTATCTGCCAGTACTCCTAGCAAACGTCTCAGAGCTGTGTACCGTATACCTCAGGTGCAGGGTGACATTGCTAAGGTATGCAGGTGCTAGTATTGGGAGATGCATGCAGGGTCCAATGTTCTGCCTCTCCAGGAGACATTGGCCAATGGGGCCTGTGGGTGTGGGTGTGGGTGTGTCTGGCCCTGTTGGCTGTTGCTTTACGGCAGAGATTCCCAACTCCAGTCCAGGTTTGCATCACACTGTTCGGGTTTTCCTGCTGTCCCTCATGAATATGCATGAGCTACATCTACATGCCATGGGGGTGGTGCATAGATATACAGCACAGGCATTTGTAGGAGTGGCAGCATGGAACCTGACTGGTGTGTGGCCCACCAGGACTGCATTTGGGTGATTCTGCTCTAGGAACTGCCCCTGTTCATGGTGTCTGTGCTCAGTGGGGTAAAAGATAGACGTAGTACCATTGCATATGTCCTCACCACGAAGGGTGTGTCCTTACTATCACTGTTTAGTTGTGTGAAAAATATGTGGGAAGGATTGGTGGTAGCCCCAGCTGGGCTTTGAACCTGTGACCTTCTGTTCTTGTATGTATTGTCTGTGTGCACTGCACCACCGTGTAGCCACAGATTGGCTGGATTCCCTGGAACATCCATGACTGTGGATCCGGCAGGGCCTGTCTATTGTAGTGGACTGTGCCAGCCTGCACATGGCTAGGCCTCTGTCTTCTGTGGCTAGCAGCCACTGCCCCCTGCACCACATGTACTCGTCCGCCAACATGCTGGCATGAGCTTCTCTCAGAAAAAGCAGATGACCTGATTGCAATGTGGCAGTACGGGACTGCATTTGGGGGACTTGGCTGTAGGTAATGCCCATTGTTGTGGTGTGTGTGCGGTGTTGGGTGAAATATGGGTGTTTTCCCCATGCTTATGTTCCCTGCAATACAAGGGTTTCTGTGCTATCTTTGTTTAGTGGTGGGTAAAATATAAGGACTGGGCTGGCAAGTGCCCCAGCTGGGATTTGAACCTCTGACCCTCTGGTCCTAGAGGTACTGGCTCTGTCCGCTGCACCACACTATGCCCACAGAGACAGTGCAGCCCCTGGAGGTAGTAAACCTGGCAGGATGGAGTCGCAAACCCTGCTCTACGCATTTTTACTATGGGCACATGCACCCTGTCTGGTGACAAACATGCACATAAACCCCGGAAATGACCACGGAAAATGGGGGACACAATATCACCACGCTGGGCAACAGTGATATTAATGGGCAACCATAGAATACACTCCCAGGAAAGCTCCAACAAAAAGGAAATGTTTTTTGGAAGAGTCTCCGCTCCGTACACCTTTCCAGAAATCATTTCTTTTTGCTGGAGCTTTCCTGGGTGTGTTTTTTAGTTTTACCCATTACTATAACTGTTCCCCAGCTGAATTCCTATTTTTACAATTTTTGTTGTGGTCCTTTTCTATTTTTAATTCCACTTTTGGGCTGTGCACATGTATCACACTGCTCACGTTTTGCAGGTTTCCCCGGTTTTGCTGTACATTGCTGAAGGAAATGGTTTCTCTTGCCTTTAAATGCATTCTACCGCGAGTGATTCACTCGCGCTATTTTTCCTTTGAAATTCAGCCCCGATAATGTGCGGGGTGCCTCTCCCCTCCCCTTCCCCGCCCATTAACCCCTTCTCTCCGCCCCTCCGGGGCCTTCCTCCGCCCTCCGTTAGCCTTTCCACGCCTCTATCGCACATTTGCGGGCCCGTACTTGTGCAGCACCCGTTAGTGTGACGCGCACGGGTGCGGGGGTTCCTCGCACGTTTGCGGGGTGCTTAAGAGCACTTAAGTGCTGCTTTTAGTGCGCTAATGTGCGGCGCGCAAATTAGCGGTTTTTAGTAAACATGCCCCTTAGTTTATTTTTCACCAAAATTCCCTGGAGCCCCGGCATGAAAATAGTTCCAATACCATCTTTTGACCACGGCCGATGATTTCACCATAAGCAGATTTCTTCAGGGAATCTTTCAAAACTGATCAGTCCAACACTAGCAGTTCCAACAGTGGGAGATGCCAAATATCCAAAAGTAGAGCATCTTGAGATCTCAAAACACGAGGTAGACAGTAGACCCTGAAGGCTGCACACAAGCTAAGTGGGGCTTCATGGATTAGAGACATAAACACTAGCATGAACGCTTTATAAATAATGAGCCATTTCATTGGCAGCCAGTGTAACATATAGCCAAGCGGTAATATGCAGCCAAATGTGCAGCAGCATTCTGCATTAGCTGATAAATGTGAATAATGCATGCTGGCAGTCCAAGATACAGACTATTACAGTAGTCTAAAGGTGTGATGACTAGGGCCTGACTTACAGCACAAAGGAATCTTGTCCACATCTCCGGGGGTTTAGGTAAAGAGGTTTTGTTGAATTTAAGGTGATTTTCTGGGCATAATTCGGTGAATGCATTTTTAAGCAGGGTATTTAATGCAGCCTTCAATACAGCAGGCTAAGCCATTTTTACAATGCCTATGTCTTTGTGATGGCCCCACAATAAAAGCACCATTTAACATCCATACCAAATGGCACTTTTAAGATGATTTCGTGATTGGACCCCTATATTACGAAGGTGCTTTCTGAAGAGGGAAAGTGGGAAAACATAGGAACATATTGATATGTTATGAATGGAGTAGCTGTAGAGGTGTGTACTAAACCCTGATGGTACATTTCTCAGCTGAAACATTATATTTTTAATTGAGAAGTGCTTGCTTGTCTGAGCATCTATTTTATCTCAGCAGCAGCAGCAAGCTAGTTATGCCAGAACTCTGCAGGTTGTGGAGACTAAAGACCTTTGTAATATCACCGACCACAATGCTGCTCCTGCTACTGACATCAAATAAATGTTATCAGATGAAAAGACAAGTTGCCCTAACCGTCTGACATAATGCACTCAGCCAATTATGAAAATAAACGCACTAAAGATAATAGGGGTAATTGTAAAAGATGTTTTCTGTGCAGAAATAGCCTACTATATAATTACCCAGAGGATGTCATGCAAACGTATGCGCACACAGCCTTTGACCACATTTAATGGCAATATCCCTATGACTGAAAAACACTCTTATAATGGGTAATCTTATAAAGTTTATGCATCCAGTGCATGCATGTAATGAGGGTTATGCATTGCACACCATTTCATAAGAGGGTAGGTAACTTTCATAGGTCATAATGTGGAATAATCTGCTCCTATAAACAGATGTGTTCTGGGTGAGGGTCGAGCATGAATTGGGTGAGACAGATAAGGAGGCATGCACTACAAATGTGACACCTACAGCATCAAAAATGGATGAACACTTTCACACTTGTAATAAATTACACTTAACCTAAAAACAGCTTGTCTTTTGGGACCTGATACATTGGTTAGACTGGTTTGTGAAAAGTGGATAATCATTTCTGCTCTTCATACTCCTTTGTCCTATTTTTAACCTTCTCTTTACTGTTATTTTTTTACACTCTCATCTGCTCTCCACCTGCCTCATGTTTGCTTCTCAATCTCTCTGTCTGCCTGTGGTTCCTTTCTTTCTTACTGTGACTGCATGTTATTGGCAACAGAGCCGGTGTTAGCATTTCTAGCACCCCCTGCAACCTATAGAATGGCACCCCTCCCTTATTATTATTAATGTTAGCTACACCTCACCCCATTTTCCCAAAACCCCTTTGTGAACTCTTTACATGATGCTAGTATTTCTCCTTCAAGTCCAGTGTTGAAAGAAAATTGCAGTGAAGGGGCAAATGCATAGCCAGAATATAAATAACTACTAAGCAGTAAATAATTAGCATCATATAAACAGACTGTGATAGTCCAAGAGCATACTAAATTTTAGATATGGATCAAAAGAAAAATACTCAGCTGTTCGGACAGCTCAAAAAACATTTTACTCATTGAAAAAATATGCAGGAGAAAGATTTTGTACTGAATGTAGGAATCAAAAATATGATAACCATGCAGTCAAAGTACATCTAGAAACTATAAACAAAATTGGTATAATGTTGATGCAAAGAATTTTGGAAGACAGTGACATTAATACTGTACTGTATATTGCTGATTTAAACCAAATATGTTAAGCAGGTTTCAGTGATAGACCAATAAATCCATGCTTTCCCCTTGTGGGATCACAGGATATATTTTAATTTCCTGATCAAATAAGTGTTATTCTAGCTTTCTCTCACTCTAGCTTCACTTCCTACTGGCATACATTTAACATTTTTTTTATTTTAACATTTCTTATTTGCCGCCTTTCATGATATCAAGGTGATTTACATTGAACAAACTGAAATTACATTGAACAGGGCATTATAACTTGGAGATAACTATTTTACAGGGAACATGGGCAATGGAGAGTTAAGTGGCTTGCCCAAGATCACAAGGAGCACCTGTGGGACTAGAAACTCCAGTCCTTCCAGCCCAAGGTTGCTGTCCTCTAGTGGGATTTGAACCCCTGACCTTCGGTAACTTGCCCCAACCACTAGGCTACTCCTCCACTCAATGTACTGGTAGTAGGAAGTGAAGCTGGAGTGGCAGAAAACCAAAAATAATACACCCACTTTCCGGCCAAATCAGAGAACAAGTTCCATGCTTTTTCCATTACTATTAGGTTTTCAGAATTTCTTTCCCAAAATTACACTTTCTTCCAAAGTGAGGCGAGAGAAAGAACTCTCACAAACAGGCATCTGCATTATCGGCAGAAACTAACATAATGGCTCAGCGCAAGTAGCATGGGTGCAACTAATACCATCTGAATGGGTGGTCTTAATTTCTGCTTCAGCTGTTTTGCCATGTTGAAATGTGGCAACTGCAGGGAGATGTAACTATCTCCCTGAAATTAGCCTACAATCTTGCACCAATAATGCAACCCACACATGTGTTATCAGCACAGAGATTAGGAAACATGCTGCTAAATGTGCCAAACAACAAGAGCACCAATGCAGCAGCCCCACTTCCACAAAAACAATAAGAGCGACTTGACGGTCCCAACACAGCATTTTCTATCTTCACAAAAACAAGAGTCTCAGTGGCTCCTACACAGCACTTGCCATCCTCAGAAAAACAAGAGGGGCTTTGTGACCCTAACACTTCCCATTCCAACATAAACACCAAGAGGGGCTTGGTATCGCCAACATAACTCGAAACTGCGCACTGGACCAGCATGGTGTTATTGTAAATATATATTCTGCAAAAAACAAAGGAGATGCAAGATGTTCACACACCAAGGAATTAAAAGAAAAAGAGAGAACCATAGCACAGTTTATAACACTAAAGTATAAAATAACTCATTTTATTTTCTTGTTATGAACTACATCATGGTTCTGCCTTTTTCTTTTTGAACATATATCCAGAGAACCCCCTCCCTCAAACATGGGTGAAGAGCAGAACTAGAACATTCAATCACAGAACTCAACAGCTAAAAAAAACCCTTTTTCTTGTCATCTCACTAACAACATAATCATTTTCCAGTACCAGGTATATTGTGAACTAATACAAAACCCTACAAAAGTTACTGAGGATCTATAGAGCAAATCTACCATACCATACCAGCACCAACTTCCAAATCTCATATAATGAGCCATCCCAAAAAAAGAAGCACTGTAAATGCTGCTGCAGGACCTGGAATATCAAAATTCCTATTTGAAAAACTGAACAATTCAGATTACTACAGTGCAGATCCCTACGTACAAACTACATGTTAACAGAACACCTGGCCTTGGTCCAACACTCAGAACACAGACCGTCACCAAGTACAGAAGAAGTGACTACAACCTAAAATAAAAATATGTAGAAAAAAATTAAACTGCAACCCCAAGAAGCCTTATTCTGCATACAATGCAACACCAGAGAAATAGAAAGAGATGCACTTCCCGGTACTGTGTAAAATATAAAGATAGCACAAAGTCCGGTCACTAAATTGAGAATAACATGATTTTTTTTACCTTTGTTGTCTGACCATTTTATTCTCTGATCATGCTGGTCCCAGTCTGAGGTTTCTGCTCTCCTCAGTCTTCTCTTAGCTCTCTATGGTCTCTAGACCATCTGCCATTTCTTATCTCCTCTTTTGTTTTCTTCACTTTGTTCTATCTTAGATATTGATCTTTTCCCTTCAGTTTTCTTCCATTTATTTTTCTCTTTCTGTTCACTCAGATTTCATTACTCTTTCTTACTATCCAGTCCTCAATCCCCCTCTTTTTAGCTCCACCTACCACTTTTCAACCCTCAACCCAGTTCTCCCTTTCCCTACCTCTTTTTGTTCTGGTCCTGACAGTGGTCCATTATTCCTCGGTTTATGTTTATGTTTATTAAGATATTCTTAACCGCCCTTCACATTAGTAGCAGGGTGGTGAACAATATAAAAACAAAGTAAAAAATGAAATGGAAATGAAACACCATAAACTTATAGGACAGTAAAAATTCATTCCACACAAACAGAAAGGAAGAACATATAGTTTTGGAGAGGGGAGGGTATTAAAGAAAGCGTGAGGTTAAAGGCCAGGTTGAATAGGTGGGTTTTTAGGAGAGACTTGAATTTAGGGTAAGATATCTCTAATCTGAGGGTAGGGGGTAGGGAGTTCCAGAAGGCAGGGGCAAGAAAGTGGAAGACAGATGAATGAGTGGATGATTAATGTGCTTGTGAAGCAGAGGGAAGGTGCAAACGGTTGGCATGAATTTCTCGGAGGCATAGTGAGGGTATGAGGGGTAAGAGATTCAGAGAGGTAGCAGGGAAACCCAGAGTGCAAAGTGTGATGAACCAGGATAGGCAATTTATATTGAAGTCTAAACTGTACAGGGAGCCAATGGTGATGAATGAGAAGTGGTGCAACACGATCAAATCTTGAGGCATAAGACAGTATTCGGATGGCAGTATTTTGAATGAGCTGAATACGGTGAAGCTGATACTGAGGTAGACCAAAGTAGATGATATTACAGTAGTCGATTTTGGATATGACTAGGAGAGAGGCAGAGTAGCTATGGAGTGAGGTGAAAGAAAAGGACGTACTGCACGTATTTGGCAAAGTGTTAAAAAGTGCAGGGTCCAGAATAACTCCCAGATACCAGATGGAGTCAACTAGAGGAAGGGGGGAACAAGAAATGGAGGGGGCTAAGGAGGATGAGGGACTACCAAAGGTGATCCAAATAGCTGCCGACTTGTTGGGATTCAAATGAAGGAAATTGTCAGATAACCAACTAGAAACAGCGGAGAGGCAGACATTTAGAGGAGAAATATCAGGAGCAATTGGACTAGTGTGGTGAAGCAGAATGATTTCATCAGCATAATAATAGGCTGAAATACCATGTTGCTGGATGAGGAGGGCTAGAAGGATCATGAAGACATCAAATAGAAGAGATGCAAGATCAGAGCCCTGTGGAATACCACAAACTAAGGGTAAAAAAGAGGAAGAAGAGTTACCACTGAAGACAGAAAAGGAGCGCTGCATGAGGAAAGAGTGGAACCAGTGGAAGACAGTCCCCTAACCTCAAGATCGTGAAGCTGAGAAAGTAGAATGGTCAACAAGAACAAAAAGCACAGATGGGTCAAGAAAGACTGCCATCGAGATATCACCGCGATTGTGAGTTTGGTGCAGTTCACTTAGGAAAGAAAGAAGGACAGTTTCAGTGCTGTGACCTGAGCGAAAGCCAGATTGACTGAGGTGCAGGGCAAAGATAGAGTCTAGGTGAGAAGAGAATTGCAAACCCCCCCCCCCCCCCAGTTTCTCGAGTAGCTTCAAGAGGAAAGGAAGTGTAGAGACAGGACGATAACTAGCCTCACTCACTCACTCACTCACTCTCTTTTCCCCTCCCTCATCCAGTGTCTCTCTCTCTCCATCTAGTATCTCTGCTCTCTCTCTCTCCCTGTCCTTTAATGTCTGCTCTCTTCCTTCCTATTCCACTGCATCCAGCATCTCCCCATCTCCATACCATACTCATGTCCTACCATACCATACCCATGTTCTATTACTCCCATGTCAAGCATCTCTCCAGCTCTCTCCATTTTCTCCCCTCTCTCTCTCTCTATTACCCCTATGTCCTGCATTTCCCCCTGCCCTTATTACCCCCATGTTTAGCATTTCTCTTTTGTCTCTCTCTTACCCTTCCCCCATGCCCAAGATCTACCTATAGTCTCCCTATAATCCATATCCAGCATCACCACTTCATCTCCCCTTCTTGCTTATCCCTATGCCCATTCCTCCTATACCCCCTTCCCATGTCTACTATCTCTCTTCATCTCCCTAGCCTCCCCACCTCTAATTTGTTCTCTCTGATTTCTTATTCCTCCCTCCCCCATGCATTCAGCATCTCCCATCTGTCTCCCAGTGCCCAGTATATTTCTTCCACCTCAAAATGTGCCCTGTCTACTTCCCTTCTCTTCCGGCAAAGAAAGAGCTGAGTTTGCTTGTCAGAGTAGCATGTCCTGTGGGCAGAGGCTTTTTAAGAAAGAGCCTCTGCCTGCAGGACACACTATTCTAGTCTTGAAAGACTAGAAAAGGGGCCTGTTACTTCCGGAGAGAGATCTGCAACTGTGAGTATATACTTCTGGGACTTTTCTGAAAGGAATTCTTTTTATTAAAGCTAATTAATCTGTGAACCCACTATTTTTTGTTAAATCAGTCAGGGCATAGTAGCAGCAGTTTAAGTTTACATTTAAAACACAGAAGAGAGCTTTCTGGTTAAATTTCATACCCAGCAGAGAGCTTGTAGTTTAAATTTAATAGTCACTGAGGGGCTAGCATCAGCAAAGTACTTTTAGTTTAAATTTAAAACACAGAAGAGAACTTTCTGGTTAAATTTAGAACCCAGCAGAGAGCTTGTAGTTTAAATTTCATAATAAGGTAGAGCCTAGAAGCAGCAAAGTGCTATAATTTAAATCAAATAAGAATATAGCTTACCTCAGCAGCACAGGACAGGGTACTGTGTAGCAGCCCTCTTTTAATAAGTGTTATTTCCCTCCCTCCCTCCCCACACCCATCCACCCCTGGGATAATTGTAGCTTTATAGGAACTTACACATTTTAACAGACAGGAGGTGCTCTCAGGTGAAGCTCGTTACCCAAATCAGTCATACACTAAGGACCTGAGATTAATTAAGCTTCAGGTGAACAAGGTATATTAAACGTATTAGGTACAGTTTTATTGGCAACCCTTAGTAAGTAAAGAACTTAAAGATCTAAAGAAAAACTTAAAACTAAGATGCAGACAGCAGTCCAGCAGCGAGATGGGGGCTTTCCAGTCTTTTGCATTGAGTGTCACATGTATGATTTTCTAACAGTTGGTGAGAGGTCTTACATGTGCACTAGGTGCAAGGAGCTCTTTGCTCTCAGGGAACGAGTCCGTTCTCTAGAGGCTAGAGTAGCAGACTTGGAAAACATAAGACAGACAGAGAGGTACATAGATGAGACCTACAGGGATATAGTCCTGAAGTCCCACCTCCAGTCTGGCAGCATCCCTGTTGCCATAGAGGAGCGAGGTCACGTGACAGGAGAGCATCACCCTGGTGTGGCAGGAAGTGATCCTGTAACTAGGACATGTCCTCCAGGTGATGTAAAACTCTCTCGCACTGAGGAAGTTTCTCCAGGGCATGTGCCCATGAGGGAAGGGTTAGGACAGCCGTTATAGTTGGTGATTCAAACATTAGGCATGTAGACAGCTGGGTGGCTGGTGGACGTGAGGATCGCCTGGTAACATGCCTGCCTGGTGCGAAAGTAGCAGACCTCACGCGCCACCTAGATAAGGTCTTAGATAGTGCTGGGGAGGAGTCTGCTGTCTTGGTACATGTCGGTACCAATGACATAGGAAAATGTGGTAGGGAGGTTCTGGAGGCTAAATTTAGGCTTTTAGGTAGGAAGTTGAAATCCAGAACTTCCAGGGTAGCGTTCTCCGAAATGCTTCCCGTTCCACGTGCAGGACCAAAAAGGCAGGCAGCGCTCCGGAGTCTCAATGCATGGATGAGACAATGGTGCAGAGATGAGGGTTTTGGATTTGTTAGGAACTGGGGAAAATTCCGGGTAAAGGAGGGGCTCTTCTGAAGGGATGGGCTTCACCTTAACCGGGATGGAACAAGGCTGCTGGCATTAACCTTTAAAAAGGAGATAGAGCAGCTTTTAAACTAGATAATAGGGGAAAGCCGACAGTCGCCCAAGAGCAGATGGTTCGGAAGAATTTATCCTTGAAGGATACTACCAAAAGCAGAGAGGTTCCAAAAAATAGTAAAGTAGCCCAAATGCCCTCAAGTATGGAGCAGAAAGAGCTTAAAGATCCCAAATTACCCATGTCTACCAATAGCCAAATTAATATGAATAAAATACAGTCTCTAAAATGCTTGTATGCAAATGCTAGAAGTCTAAAAAATAAGATGGGAGAGTTAGAATATATAGCACTAAATGAGAGGTTAGATATGATTGGAATATCAGAGACATGGTGGAAGGAGGACAACCAGTGGGACACTGCGATACCTGGGTACAAACTATATTGTAATGATAGAGCTGATCAAATTGGTGGAGGGGTTCCGCTCTATGTTAGAGAGGGCATTGAGTCAGAAAGGATTAAAGTTTTCCAGGAAACAAAATTTGCTGTAGAATCTCTATGGATTGAAATTCCATGTAAAAAGGGGAAGGCGATGGCAGTGGGGGTGTACTATCGACCACCAGGCCAGAATGAACAAATGGATGATGAAATGCTCAAAGAAATCAAGGAAGCTAACAAAAGTTACAGCGCAGTAACAATAATGGGTGATTTCAATTACTCCGGTATCGACTGGGTCAGTGTCACGGCAGGACATGCTAGGGAGATAAAGTTCCTAGATGACATAAATGACTGCTTCTTGGAGCAGCTGGTTCATGAACCGATCAGAGGGAAAGCCATATTAGACCTGGTCCTTAGTGGAACACCAGATCTAGTGCAAGAGATAAGGGTGTTGGGGCCACTTGGCAATAGTGATCATAGCATGATCGCCTTTGATTTAATTAGTGGAGGAGGGATAGTACGGAAATCCACAGTACTACCTTTTAACTTTCGAAAGGGAGACTATGATAAAATGAGGAAAATAGTTAATAAAAAACTACAAGGAGCAGTTGCAAAGGTTAAAGACTTACATCAAGCTTGGGTGTTGTTGAAAAATACTATCTTGGCAGCCCAGACCAGCTTTATTCCACGCATTAAGAAAAGTGGAAGGAAGTCCAAAAAACTGCCAGCATGGTTTAAAGGTGAGGTCAGAGAGGCTGTTGTTGCCAAAAAAGCATCTTTCAGGAAATGGAAAAAAGAGCCAAACGACGAAATCTGGAAACAGCACAAGCACTGGCAAATCAAATGCAAGGCATTGATAAAGCAGGCAAAGAGAGAATTTGAGAAGAAGCTTGCTGTGGAAGGAAAAACGCGAAATAAAGATTTTTTCAAGTACATTCGCAGCAAAAAACCTGTGAGAGAGTCAGTTGGTCCATTAGATGATAGAGGAGTTAAAGGGGCACTAAGAGGCGACAAGGCGATAGCAGAGAGACTGAATGAATTCTTTGCTTTGGTCTTTACTGAGGAAGATGTAGGGATGTTACCCATGACTGAAGTGGTATTTAAAGGTGCGGAAGAATTGAAGGGAATATCGATACATCGGGAAGATGTATTACAACTATTAGATAAACTGAAGAGTAGCAAATCACCTGGGCCGGATGGCATACATCAAAGGGTGTTGAAAGAGCTGAAATATGAGATTGCAGACCTGCTATTAGTAATCTGTGAACTATCATTAAAATCATCTCTAATACCTGAAGATTGGAGGATCGCCAATGTAACACCAATTTTTAAAAAGGGTTCGAGGGGTGATCCGGGAAACTATAGACCGGTGAGCCTCACGTCAGTACCGGGAAAAATGGTAGAAACCATCATAAAGAATAAAATTACCCAGCATGTAGATAGTCATGGCCTAATGGGAGACAGCCAACATGGCTTTAGACAAGGAAGATCTTGTCTTACTAATCTGTTATGTTTTTTTTGAAAGTGTGAATAAACAGGTGGACAAAGGTGAGTCGATTGATATAGTGTATCTGGACTTTCAGAAAGCCTTTGACAAGGTCCCTCATCAGAGACTTTTGGCAAAACTAAAGAGTCATGGGATAGGAAGCAGTGTACTACTGTGGATCAAGAACTGGTTAAGCGATAGAAAGCAGAGGGTTGGGCTAAATGGACAATTTTCCCAATGGAGAAAGGTGAATAGTGGTGTACCCCAGGGATCTGTGCTGGGTCTGCTGCTTTTTGACATAATCATAAATGACCTGGAAAGTGGAATAATAAGTGAGGCTATCAAATTTGCAGATGACACAAAACTATTTAAAGTTGTTAAAACCCAAGAGGATTGTGGAAAATTGCAAGAGGATCTTGATAAATTAGAAGACTGGGCATCAAAATGGCAGATGAAATTTAATGTGGACAAGTGCAAAGTTATGCACCTAGGGAAGAACAACCCAAACTATGGTTATACAATGCAAGGTTCCACATTAGGAACCACCACCGAGGAAAAAGATTTAGGCGTCATTGTGGATAACATGTTAAAACCCTCGGCCCAGTGTGCAGCGGCAGCCAAGAGAGCAAATAGAATGCTAGGTATCATAAGGAAAGGAATGGAAAATAAAGCAAAAGATATTATAATGCCTCTATATCGTTCCATGGTGAGACCGCACCTGAATATTGTGTGCAATTCTGGTCGCCGTATCTTAAAAAGGATATAGATTTATTAGAAAAGGTTCAGAGAAGAGCCACCAAAATGGTAAAGGGGATGGAAGGATACTCCTATGAAGAAAGGCTAAAAAGGTTAGGGCTCTTTAACCTGGAAAAGAGACGGCTGAGGGGAGATTTGATAGAAGTCTATAAATTAATGAACGGAGTGGAACGAGTAAACGTAGATCGATTGTTTACGTTATCAGAATATAGAAAGACTAGGGGACATGCAATGAAGTTACAGGGTAAACTATTTAAGACTAATAAAAGAAAATATTTTTTCACTCAACATGTAATCAAACTCTGGAATTTGTTACCGGAGGATGTATTAAAGGCTGTTAGTGTAGCTGGGTTTGAAAAAGGTTTGGACAAGTTCCTGGAGGAAAGGTCCATAAACCATTATTAAGAAGGGACCCAGGACCCAGTACAAGCATTGCGGAACCTGTGTCTTTTGGGGAAACTGCTAGGTACGTATGACCTAGATTGGCCACTGTTGGAAACAGGATACTGGGCTTGATGGACCTTGGTCTGATCCAGTATGGCATATCTTATGTTCTTATGTTCTTATTCCTCCGGGCAAGCATGCCCCTCTCTCCGCCATGATTGCTGCCTTAAAGAGCCTCTGCCCACGAGACAAAATACTTCTGTGGGCAGGCTTGGCCCTCTTTCAACCACAATTGCTGCTGGGCTCAACCCTCTGTGGTTTAAAGCCACCAAGGGATGAGCCTGGCAGCGATTGCGGCCAAGAGAGGGCCAAGCCTGCCCACAGGAGTAGCATGTCCCATGAGCAGAGACTGTTTAAGGCAGCAATAACAGCCTTGCACAGTCTTCTGCCCACAGGTAAAGCTGGTTCCATGTGTAGGCTCTGCTTCTCCAGCCTCATTTGTCTTCCTGATTGTGGGATGGGGGCGCCTCCCTGCCATGCTTACCCTGCTTACTGGATAGCACCAGCCCTGGTTGGCGATGGGTCTGGTGTTGCTGGTGATTGTGAGTAGGCTTTCTAGAATGATTGCTGTGAACCAGTCATTTCTGTGTTCTTTAGCTCAGAGAAGGGAAACGCATCAGAGGAGGAGGAGATATCCTCTGCAGAGCATCTAGAAGCCCAGGACCCAGTTACTCAATTTGTTTAAGGAGTTATGCATTTGTAGATTTCAGTTTGATTAGGAGACTATTCTCCATCTAGTTCACTCAGGGGTGACCCAATCATTAGGCAAACTAGGCAGCTGCCTATGGCAACAACTTCTGGGGGGGCAGAAAGGTACAGGGCATTCAAAACTAAATAATAGATTTTGACAGCCGGGGGGGGGGGGGGGGGGGGGGGGGGGGGGTTGAGGGGGGTTTTGAAAAGCTTAAGATTTGCCTAGGGTGCTTATACCTTGAGCCAACTCTGGGGTTGGCCCTGATTTCAACATCTAGAGGCTAGCCTGTGACTTGGAAAGGCCTTCCATGCCAGTGCATCTGAAGGTCACCAAAACCCTCACCTTTTTTGCAAAAGGCAGGCTTCCAGGCCATTCTGGATGTCACAGTAGGCATAAGCCAGTTGGCTTCCACTCACTACATTGCTTAGTTTCTGAGCACTTTTCTCAGGAAAAACACTATTTCCCCTGAAGAGGAGCTACAGGCATATAAAACTAGGACAGAATGTTTTTTTAAATTTAATTTAATTTACATTTCTTGTATCCTGCTTTATCTCTTTCAGTCCAGAGTGGGTTACAAAAGATTCAGAACATCCGTCATAGATTCAGACAATCATATAAAATAAATATGACAAGTTAAATCTACTTTTAAAATTGGGAGCAGAGTACTAACAGGAAGTATGCAATGTTAATCTAGGATATATTTTTCTTTAATGAGAGACAAAAAAATATATAGTTACTTATAGTTCTTATTTCCACAGGATATATGATTCCAATCTAATGCTACCTAACAGTGGCATAAATTACATTGAGGGACCCCCATTGTCACGGTGGTGCTGCCCCCCACTTCGTGTGGTGGTGTTCCCACCCCCATGCAGCAGCGGCGGTGCAGCAACTTACATCAAGGTGTTTGTGCTGCCTCTACTCTTTCAAGTTTGCCATAGAATCAGTGACTGTTCCCCACCAGCCAAAGTCTTGTGGTGTGGCTGTTATCCTGAGACTTTGGCCCGGCAATGAACTTAAAAGAGCACTGCCGTGCTGCCATTTCTGTTGCCACCGCCACCGCTGTATGGACCTCCTTTCTGCCCGGGCTCCCCCTTCCCTCCCCGCATTGCAGGGGCTGCTTGGGCAGAAGTTATGCCACTGCCACCTTCCTGTATACAGCAACCTCTTGTGCCAGTGTTTCTGTACTGGCTAAGGTTAGATTCGTTCCAATCAGGCTGTTATATCAGGAAATTACCTGAAGAGAGTCTGGGATGTTAGCAGGTACCTAGGAACAGAAATGTCAACACCTCAAATGCTGAAGCCCCACAGACACCATTATATGTATTATAAATATGAGTTTATTGTCACAAAAATTACAAAGGATACAGTGTAGCCTATACTGACATACAGTATAATTATCCTTTTCTATTCCTTTATGTGTATCCCTCTCTCTCTTCTCTCTAGATAGGAGTCTTTTACACCGTGGTCAAGTGTGAAAATTTTCATAGTGCTGCCTCTTGCTTGCAGTCTTTATCTCAATGACACTTCCTTCAGGGATCATTTAAGTTTGTCCACTTTCCCCAAAATACCTTATTTTTTAGGGTTTTAGTCCATAGACTATAACAGCCATCCCTGTCATTGGTCGTGCTCTGGGGTGCGGGAGGCCTTGCTAGCACTGGAAATTGGCTTAGTCTCTGACACAGGATGCCCTGACCTTATCTAGGCTTCATCATCTGTTCTGGTTGTGTGAAGCCAGTGACCATGGTTCTTACCCTTACCCAATGTGTGTTCCAGTCTTATAATTGTATATGAGGAATACAGCTTATCAAGGGCCTCCTTCTGGCTCTTGATATCAGTTGTTTGATTGTAAAAGTTACTGGAAAATCTCTGCAACCCCACTTAATATTTTATTTCAGGCCTAATACAAAGGCTCCAAACCAGAGTGGCTTAGCCTGATTAACCTATTTCAAAAATTAATCCTATTACATAATTCCATCCAAACCCTATCATGACACTCTTCCTGTATATATGTGAAGCTGTGGAAACAACTGAAGATATGTAAAGCATACAATATTACTGAATATTGTGTCTACATCACTCTAATCATAACATAACATAGCAAATAAACCTAGTATTACTACAATATACTGAGGCACATTCCAATGTGGCCGTCCAGGCCCCTCTGCATCCGATCAGAATCAGGATGCCCAGAGGTAGATCTGATTCTGATCCTGCGGGGGCTAGACGCAATGGGACGTCCATCCCTGCTATTCGCAAGACAGAATGACCCCCACTGTATCTATATAAAGAATGAAGGTTGGATATATATATACTTCAATAGACATAGAAAACTAAAATGGCAGAGATGCCAAGAGGGAACAATTTTTAAGTAGAAGATTTTGTTCCTACCTCCCAACCTGGTTCATGCTCCTTACATTCTGTCCATGCCTGCCCCTACCACACCCCCTCCAAAACACTTCTCTGCCAATAATGTGACCTGATCAACCCAGTTGTCACAGCCAACACTTCCTGACTGCTAATCTTGCAGCAGGAACTGTTGCAGGCAGACAAAAAAATGAGTGGCCTGTCTCAAGTCTCCCATATTTTGGAGGAATTTCCTCGTTTTGCATGGGAGATGGCCCTCTGAAGCAGGAGTCTCTGGCTCAGTGCAGGAGACCTGGCAGGTCTAAAATGGTGTTATGTGCACATGTGAATAGACATAAGCATGATACCATAAAAATCACGAGCCAATATTCAGACCTGTATCGAGCATTTTTTTTTTTAAATTCCAGCCACAGAATTTTTAAAAATACATATGAAGTGGGATTTTAGAAAGAACATCCTGGCAATGGGGGAAACATGCAACTAGGGACATCTCACCAATGAAGCCTATTTCAGAGTGCAGCCTGTGAGTGTGCAGGCTCCATCTGAAATCACTGTGCAAACATACAAGGTTTTGGACATAGGGCAGAAGACTGCCAACTGCACATATCGTACATGGAAAATATGGTGAAGCAGACATGCAGAGATCCATTTACAGAAATGGGAATGGAGACATGCATGCATGATGTAAGGGGTCACATGTATGTGCACTGGCACATGGTCCACATGAGAACAGGGTGAGCACAGATATGGCTACAAGGCAGCTGGAGAGGAGGTGAGGGGGAGGATGAGGGAGGGACGAGGGAGAAGGAGGATGGAGAGGAAGTGGAAGTGGAAGGGTGGGTGGGGGAGGCACAGAAGAACATGCTGTATCACCCCAAGATATTTTGTTGCTGCAGCATGGCTTTCAGGGGCAGCTCTATAATGAGGCCGAGTGAGGCGGCAACTTTTTGGGGGGCGGCAAAAATTGTCCCCAAAAAGACCGCCTCACTCGGCCTTAAAAAAAAAGGATGCAGAAGCTGCTGCCACAGCAGCAGCAGCAGAGGCAGCCTGAAGTGCCCTGCGGCCGCCGCCTCCCCGAAGAGCCCTGACAGAACAACCCCCCCCCCCCCCATGCCGGCTCAGCTTTGGAGAGCCACGCAAAGGGAGAGTGTTTCTCTTCCCCGTGGCTCTGTTAAAGCTGAGCCCATGGCGCTGATGGGAAACAAACCTTTTTCCCAACACTCTCCCTTCGCGTGGCTCTGCAAAGCTGAGCTGGTGCGAGGGGGGTAGGGAGGGCTCTTCGGGGAGACAGCAGCCACGGGGCACTTCAGGCTGCCACTGCTGCTGCTGCTGCGGCGGCGGCAGCAGCTTCTGCATCCTTTTTTTTATTATTCAAGTTCTCAAGAAGGGCTGGGCTTGGCTGGGCTGGGAGGGGGGGGTAGCACAGGAAATAGTAATGGGCTGTTGAGGGGAGGGCTTGGACTGGAAATGGGCTGGGGGGTAAGAATAGAAATAGGCTGATTGGGAGGGGGCTAGGACTGGTAATGGGCTATCGGGGGGGGGGGTTAGAACTGGAAATGGGCTGATGGGGGTTAAGAATGGAAATAGGCTGATCGGGGGGAGGGCTAGGACTGGTAATGGGCTGATTGATGGGCTTAGGCTTGGAAATGGACTGATTAGGGGGGCTAGGACAGGAAATGGGCTGATGGGGGTCTAGCACTGGAAATGAGCTAGGACTGGTAATGGGCTGATTAGGGTGCTAGGAGTGGGCTGATAAGGGGGATAGGACTGGAAATGGGATAATAGGGGTGGAGTGTGCTGCTGGCCCTGGAAGAAAACTAGGGGCTAGGGCTACAAATGGGCTGGCCGATGCGGGGGGATGGGAGAATAGGACTGGAAGGGAGCGGATACTGAGAGGGTCTGCCAGGAGAAGGAGGGGGCAGGAAGGGAGCTGACATGGGGGGAAGGAGGGGGCTAGAAAGGAGCTGATATGGTGGGGGAAGGAGGGGGCTGGAATGGAGCGGACACCTGGGATGTACTGAAGGGGGACTGGAAGGGAGCTGACACTTGGGAATGGGAGTGGTAGGTGGCTGGGTAATGCGGAGGAGGCTGGAAGGGAGCTGACATGCGAATGGCACTGGGATGGACAGAGGGTGGGGTGACTGAAAGGGAGCTGACTGGGGTGGGTGGCACTGAGAGTGGATGTGAGCTGATACCTGGGATGGTATTTGGACTAGAAGGGGCTGGACAATGGGGAAGGAGGGGGAATGGAAGGGAATGGACACCAGTGGCGGTTGTGGGAATGCAAGGTAGTTGACATTGGAATGTACTGGGAGGGGAGGATTGGAAAGGGGGCATGGCCCTTAGGCGTAGGACCATACGACACCAAGTAACAGCTGCTTTATGGTTGATTCTCGTTTTAATGTAGTTTAAATGTAATGTATTGTATGTAATGTTTTTCCCTGTGTTATGTACTCCCATTTCCCACTACTTTGATGTATGTTTCCCTTACCTCTGTATAACTTAGTATTGTACTGACCGCTTTGATTGAAGGAAAAAGCAGGAACTGGAAATGGGCTGATGGAAGGAAGTGAAGAAAATAAAAGAAGAGATAAGAAATGACAGATGGACCATAGAAAGAGAGCTAAGAGAAGACAGGAAAGCAAAAGCCTCAGATCGGGACCAGCCTGATCAGAGAATAAAATGATCAGACAACAAAGGTAGAAAAAATAATTTTATTTAATTTTAGTGATTGGACTTTGTGCTATCTTTATATTTTACACAGTACCGGGGAACTGCAGCTCTTAATTTATCTGATGTTGCACTGCATGTGGATTCTGGCTTCTTGGGGTTTCAGTTTCAATTTTTATTTTTACTTTAGATTACGGTTACTTATTCTGTACTTGGTGAGGTTCGATGTTGTGAGTGTGTGACTGAGGCCAGGTGTTCTGTTAACATGGAGTTTGTACATAAAGATCTATACTGCACTGTATTAATTTGACTTGTTCAGCTTTTCAAATAGGTGTAATGATGTTCCAGGGCCCTGTAGTATTTACAGTGATGCTTTTTTTGGATGGGCTCCTTATGTGTGTTTTGGAAGTTTGTGCTGACATGGTATGATAGGTTTGCTCTTTGTTGTAGGGTTTTGTATTAGTTCACAATATGCCTGGTACTGGAGAATAGTGGTGGTTGTTGTTAGTAAGATGACCAGAATCAGATTTTTTTTTTTAATATTGAGTTCTGTGGGTGAATGTCCTGGTTCTGCTCTGCATCCACTGTGGATGCAAAATATATGTTGAAAAAAGAAAAAGCAAGTTTATAATAACAAAATAAAAATGAGTTATAATTTAGTTTTAAAAATGGTGCTGTTGGTTCTTGCTCTCTTTTAGTTCCTTGGTGTTCAAACAGGACCGGACTTCGACCTGTGCAAGCGGTGCAGCCGCACAGGGCGCAAATGCTTGAGGGGCTCATCTCGGCTGACTGCTGTTGTCCTGCTGCCGCTGGCAGGACAATAGCAGGCAGCCGAAATGCTCCCTCCAAGCCTTTTCGCAGCACTTTAAGCAGGTCTTGTCCCTCCCTCCTCCGACACGATGTCAGAGCAGGGAGGGACAGATCTGCTTAAAGTGCCAGTGCCTTTCAGATCGGGCACATGCCCCCCTCCTCCTCCCCATACCTCCGTCCAGCGCTGCCTGCTCTTTCCCTGATGCTGGCACCTCCGTGAAAAAAAACAGAGGGCGGTAGCAGCAGAGAAAGAGCAGGCAGCACTAGACGGAGGTATGGGGACGAGGAGGGAGGCACGCGCGCCCAAGCTGCAATTATATAGGGCGCGATTGCAGCTTGGTACGGCCCTGTGTGCAAACATTTTGCATTCCCTCCATATAATCTAATTGGCTTTTTGGTTTGATTCATTCCCTGATTGGAGTTCTGAAAAAACCCTGCCCCCTCTACGGGGAAGAGGGGGGGGGGGCACATCTCATTCTTTGCCTCAGGCAGCAGATTGCCTTGAGCCACCCCTGATGGCTATTCTGTGCCAACGCAAAAGGTGCCCCACCATAAAGCCCCCCCCCCCCCAGGTCCTACTACATCTTTATACCATTTGGCAGAAGATATGCAGAGTTTTGGTGCACTCACCTGTTTCCAGGACCTCATGGAAGAGCACATGGAGGGAATAAGGGCAGAGATATATGCCAGAGGCAGTATGCCAGCTGCTGGCATGTGTCTCAACTCATATACCCTCTGCAGTCAAGGGGGAAGGGGTCTAGCTAGAGCACAAGGCATGTATGTACAAAATATGTCATGCTCTGTAAATAAACATTGATAGCATTTTGTGTTAATATATGTGTTAGTGTGAAATCATTTATAATCTTTACCCACAACACTAATGGGTAAATGTAGGTCGATTGTTTACTCCTTCAAAAAGTAGAAAGACTAGGGGACACATGCAATGAAGCTACAATGTGGCATATTTAAGACAAATCAGAGAAAATAGATTTTCATTCAGCTCATAATCATAGTAACATAGTATATGAGAACAGATAAAGACCAGTATGGTCCATCTAGTCTGCCCAGCAAGGCGGCAAGAGTAGGTGCACCTGCCACTCCATGCAGATCACCCCTCTCCAAGGCTTTGTTTAGGGGTGTACCCACTGGTCCGTGTAGGTCACCCCTATTTTTGAGATATAAGAGATAGTTATTTTATCCTGTTGCTATAAAGGGATCCACTGTGTCTGTTCCATGCTATTTTGAATTTTGACATTGTATTTCCCCCACCACTTCCATCGGAAAGGCATTCCAAGCATCTACCACCCTTTCAGTGAAAAGGTATTTCCTGACATTGCCTTTCAATTTACCCTCTTGCAGCTTCATGTTATGCCCTCTAGTTTTACAGCTTCCCCATTTTTGGAAGAGGTTTATTTGTTCATTAATACTCTATGTATAAAGGTCTGAGTCTCCCTTTGCCTTTATTTGTGCAGCCATTTCTTTGGAGAACCAAATAGGTTTCCTTTTCTTGTTGGTTTTTTTTTTTACATTCCTTACATATGTATCTGTTGCCCCTTTTATTACCTCCTTTAGTTTAGTTCACTGCAGTTCCACTTCCCTTACCTTCTTCCACCCTGACAACTCCTCCTTCAGGCACTTGGCCATTTTACTGAAGTCAGTGTTTTTAAAGGCTAGGGGGTATGTTTACTAAACCGCGCTACTGTGCGGGGCGCACTTGAGCGTGCGCTAAGGTACCTTAACGCACGCTAATGATGTTTTTTTGTGCCCCACACACGTGCGCGCCGCACTAACGGGCCCGCTCATGTGCGCGTCGTGCAAATGAGCAATAGAGGCGTGGAAAGGCTCCCGGAGGGCGGAGAAAGGCTCCCCAGGGGCAGAGAGACGGGGTCAATGGGAGGAGAGTGGGAGGGTAGAGGCTCCCCGCACAGGAGCGGGGCTGAAATTCGATCAAAAAAATACCGCGAGTGAAAACCTCGCGGTAGAGCCAATTTAAAGGGAAGAGAAACCATTTCTGTCAGCAATGTACAGCAAAAACCAGGAAAACCTACAAACGTGAGCAGTGTGATACATGTGCACAGAACAAAATAGCAAATAAACATTTAAAATGACCACAACAAAATTCTAAAAAATTATAATCCAGCTGGGCAACACTGATAGTCATGGGAAACATCAAAAATCACTCCCAAGAAAGCCCCAAAAAAGAAATATGAATTTTAGAAGGGTCTACGCTCCGTCCCCATACAAGGTGAATGATCCCACAGTGAAATTGTGCAGAGCAGGGTCATAAACCCTGCTCTGCACAATTTCACTGTGGGATCATTCACCTTGTATGGGGATGGAGCGTAAAAAATTTCTTTTTACGCTCCGTCCCCATACAAGGTGAATGATCCCACAGTGAAAATGTGCAGAGCAGGGTTTCTGACTCCTTTGGCCAGGTTTCTTATCCCCAGGGACGGCACTGTCTCTTTGGCCACAGTGTGGTGCAGTGAACACAGACAGTATGTTCAGGAGCCAAAGATCACCAGTTCAAGTCCCAGCTGGGGCTCCTGCAAACCCAATCCCCATATTTTACCCACCACTAAACCATGATAGTACAGACGAACCTTTTTTGCAGATAACATAAGCATGGTCCAAACACCTCTATTTTACCCTACAGAGCACAGACACCAGAAACATGTGCATTACCTAGACCACAGTCCCCTCAATGCAGTCCTGGAGGGCCACATATCATTCAGCTGTGATGCTGTCACCAATATAAGGCCATGTCAGCATGGTGGCGGAGGGGTACCGTTGGTGGAGGGGGCAGTGGCTGCTGCCCACAGCAGACGGTGGCCTAGCCCCCTTCACGTGGGTGCAGTGCACACCAACAGACAGGCCCTGTCTGACAAACAGCCATGGACTCCCCAGGGAATGCTTTGCCTTTGTGCTAAGATGGTGGTGCAGCGGACACAACCAGTGCCTTTAGGACCAGAAGGTCACAGGTTCAAAGCCCAGCTGGGGCTACTTCCAATCCAGTCCACATATTTTTCCCACAACTAAACCCTGATAGTAAGGACAAACCTTTATTTCAGAGAACATACGCATGGTTAATACGCCTATATTTTACCCCACCGAGCACAGACACCATAAACAGGCACATTACCTAGAGCAGAGTCTCCCAAATTCAGTCCTGGAGGGCCCCACACCATTCAGGTTCCATGCTGCCTCTAATAAAGATGCCTGTGCTGCATATCTATGCACAACCCCCATGGTATGCAGATGTATCTCATGCATATTCATGAGGGACAGCATGAAAACCCGAACAGTGTATGGCACACCAGGACTGGAGTTGGGAACCTCTGCCGTAAAGCAGCAGCCAACAGGGGCAGACACACCCACACCCACAGGCCCCATTGGCTACTGCCTCCTGGAGAGGCAGGACATTGGGTCCTGCGTGCATCTCCCAATACTAGCAATTGCATACCTTAGCAATGCCACCCTACACCTGGGTATACGGTACATACCTATCAAACGTTCCCTATGATTACTGGCAGATAGCAAGTCGTACGTTAAGCACAGTTTGCTCATTGAGCTTCATCATAACAATCTTTCTGATGTCTGTGGTGTGTGCCTCAGGTCTGGTCTCTGACAGTGTTTACCACCCTGGGGAGTGACCCCCAAGAGTATTGCGTAGCATATCCATGCCTGTACTGTGCCCAGGTCTGGTGTGGTGGGCAGGTCTGCTAAACTCCTCTATAGAAGCACAATGCTGGTATAGGTGTGGGAGTGTGTGTCTGTCTATACAGTGTGTGGTGGCTGCAAACACCTTCCACAGCCCACACTGCCAGCACTGTTGCCAGTATTGGCCTGCTGATGTGCATAATGAGGAGCAAGGTACCATGGGTATAGCCCGGACAGGGTGACCTGGCCAGGATGCATCTGCACAGGGCATAGGGCACTGGCTGGGACATTTTAGTGCCTGGCCACCACCTACACAGACAGGGTGACCTCAGTATGTCCTGCTGGAAGATCACTCTCACCCTGACTGTGCAGTGATGACAGCAAGGCTAGGCACCCCCATAGTTCTATATAGCATTTCTCTCATGTGATATGTATGGGTTTCCTTTTTTGGGCCCAGTCACTGATTTATCTGCTTGTTGTGTATGCTGACATCCCAGTTCTGGGTGCATACATTTGCACCAGGAACATGCACTATGGACTAGCTAGCAGACTGTTTGCAGCTGGAATGTGTCTTGATGGAGTGGCTTGCAGGGTGCACTGGCTGAAGGCTTGCTGCAGGAGAATATCAGATAGTGGTGGGGTGCAGCTTAGCATATCCAGGCCTAATGTCTGTCTGCTATTGTGTTATGGATGTGTATGGAGCTGCATTGACTGCCCTGTAGGGTGTCTGTTCCCCAGCATGACTGGGGTTTATGGTCCCCTCCACTGCCACCATTGCAGGGAGGTAGAATGTGGATCTGCTGCTGGGAGACCCTGTTTGCCACCCTCAGCCCTGGAGGAGGAGGAGGGTGGTGGTGGTACATAATCCTCCATGGGGGCTACACCTGACTGAGATGGACAGAGAAATCCAAGGTGTTTCTGCAGAAACTACCTATCTCACACATTAACACTGCTTTGGACCTCCAGCATGGCCTCTTTCAGCCATGGAAGGTGCTGTGGACCTGGTGCTGGGCACCTCACCGCACCCTCAGGGTGAGCACAGTACCCGCACAATGTGACGGTGTGTAGCTACTCTGTGCCAGTAAAACACAGGGTCAGTACCCCCTACCAGGCCGAGGTGCTGTGGGGGTGCACATGGTCACTTCCCCCTACCAGGCCGAGGTGCTGTGGGGGTGCATACCCCATCTTGTGTTTATCTGTGGACAGCTGATTTGCATGTGCAGTGCATCATGGGTACGGGTGGGCTAACCCTATCCTGGTGACCACAGCAGACTGTCTGTGTGGCGACGTGCACTCCCTCTGCAGCCAGCCAGGGGCTTACTAGCAGCTCTAGAGCTGTAGCACAATGGTTACTTCACTGCCTGTGGAGCCAGAGGTTATGGTTTCAAACCCACAGTGGGGTTATTTGATGGGGCTGCCTGAAGCATTATTGCTTTTTAATGTACATTATTGCTGCTAGCAAAAACACCCTCATCGTACTGTACCCATAAGGTGCCTCACAGGGCGCTTTATAGGGCGCCCTATAGGTTACCTTATGGTTACCATCCATATAAGGTGCACTATACGTTATCCTGTGGAGCAACTTATAGGGTGCACTATAGGGGACATTTTAGGGTGCCATGGTGGACAGTGCACTTTATAATGTGCCCTATGGAGTGCCTTATAGGGTGCCTTATGCGGCACCTTCAATTACAGCACGTGAGGGCCTGTTTGCTGGCAGCAATTAATAAAAGGATACCTTCCTTGAAAAGGATACCTTCCTTGAAAAGGATACCTTCCTCAATAAAGTATTACCAGTACTAAACTCAAGCTTCCCTGACATCAATTCCACCGTAAATCATTGGAACCTAACAATACATGAAGCAGCTATCCCTACACACACTAGACATAGACAAACAAAGAAATCAGAAAAATGGTTCACTAAAGAACTATCAAACCTAAAAAAACAACTAAGGATACAGGAAAAAAGATGGAGGAAAACCAAATCAGATGAAAATAAATTGCAATACATGAACACACTCAATGAATACAAGAACGCAATAAATAAATCAAAAAGGGATTACCACTCTAAAGTAATAAATCTAGCCATCAACCGACCTAGAGAACTATTTGCAATTGTAAATACACTGACCAAAACAAAGAACTCTGATCCTAAACTACCAGCTATAAGCATTCAAACATTAGCAAATCACTTTGCAGAAAAACTAAAATCTAAACCCAATACTCTAACAACAACACTAACCACAAGCACCGAAACTAACAACTGGACAATGTTCCACATGGTTGACCGAAAACAACTTATTAAAATCATAACAATGATCAATACTACAACCTCCCCACTCGATCCTTGTCCTGTGTCTTGGATTAAATGTACAAAGGAAGAACTCGCTGAAAACATCCAACACATCGTAAACCAGTCCCTTTCTCAAGGCATCATACCTGATGCCCTAAAGCTCACAACGCTTTGCCCAATAATAAAAAACAACAAACTTGATTCAAAAGACCCCAACTCATACAGACCGATAGCTAGCATTCCATTTATCGCCAAAATAATAGAAAAAACAATCCAATTACAATTACAAGAGCATATCGATGAACATAAACCTCTTGACACACACCAATTTGGTTTTCGACCATACCACGGAGTGGAAACCCTCTTGATTACACTGATGGACCACCTCATCAAAGGCACAGATATCAACAGTCAAGGTTTCCTACTACTCTTTATAGACATCTCGGCCGCCTTTGACAACATCAACCACCCTACCCTGACCTACAGACTAGAAAAATTAGGGATAGGTGGAACTGTCCTCAAATGGTTCAAGTCCTACATTACACATAGACTAATACGTGTCCAAATAGATCAAGAAGCATCAGAACCCTTCCCCCAAGGTCAAGGAATACCTCAAGGATCGGCCCTCTCTGCCCTCCTATTCAACTTATACCTGCAGCCTATCACAAACATATTTAGAAAACACATGATTAGCCACTTTATATATGCTGACGATATCATGCTCGCTATCCCCATAACCACAAAAAATCACACATACGACAAATTAGCTGAATGCATGGCTGAGACCACCTCTTGGATGGAAACCAATTACCTCAGCATTAACCTCAAAAAAACCGAAGCAATGTTCGTTACAAGAACACCTGTGAATGAAGATACTTTTCCAACAACAATATCAATCAATAATACAACTATACCTGTTGAAAAAGAGGTAAAATACCTGGGTGTAATAATAGATCATACCCTCACCATGATACCACACATAAAGCAAACAGTAAGAATCATATTTCATAAACTCAAAACCATACAACACCTAAGACCCCTCCTGGACACACATGACTTTAGATCGGTTGTCAATACACTTATCACACCCCATTTTGATTATTGCAACAGTCTACTAATTGGCCTACCACAGAAAAACACATACCTATTACAAAGAGCACAGAACATCTGTGCAAAAGTAATTACTAAAGCTCATCTAACAGACCATGTGACCCCTATACTCCTAGAACTACATTGGCTCCCTATAAACAGCCGTATCAGATACAAAATTCTCCTAACAACGTTCAAGCTCCTAAATGACATCACCCATCACATCTTTCAATACTACTACAAACCCCATCTAAATCAAGAGCTCGCAGACAAAATGCAGCCCACTCACTTGATATGCCAAAATCATTCACGAAGACTAAAAAGTCCTCAAGTGACAGAGCCTTCACGTTCACTGCCCCAATGCTCTGGAATGAACTCCCGCTAGACCTCCGCACCATAAAAGACCTCTCCCAATTTCGAAAGGAACTCAAAACCTACTTATTCTCAGAACATTTTCAAATCCCCTACCCACCCAAGCCATATCCCACAACCTCCACAGACACACCAACTCAGAACTCCCAAAACTAAAACTAGATAACCCCTCGCACACACACAAAAAAAAAAAAAAAATTATGATAAAATGGAAATAAATTCCACCACATACACAAGACACACGAGTATTCTGTAAAACATAATAAAAAATCAACTGTAAATACCTTATGTAAATAGTTTGGACAGTCTTCTACACCTGTCATCATTTGTAAAAATTAGATAGTTTATCTACTCAGTATATTGTATTCATTGTTCCATGTAAAAAGTTAGAAAGTTTTTTCTGTTCAATGTAACGTATACAGAAGTATACATAAGTTGTTAATTCGTTCCATGTAAACCACCCCTGATCTCTGGAAGGGGCGGTATAGAAGAAATAAATAAATAAATAAATAAAAATAAATAAAATACAACTAAAGTGCTGCAGGAAAAAATATGTACATTGCAAAGCTGATACCACAGCCAGCCTTGTGTATTAGGCACACTGGGGAGCAAACTCATGACCCCTGTATCAGCAGTCAGTGCCTTACCCATTGTGCTACACTGCTGCTCCTCCTTGCATGTCAGCACACCTACTTATGCTGTGCATTCCTTAAACTGCACAGTGCTGCCATCAAAAACATTGCTGTGACCTTGCGGTACCTCATACGGCATCCTATAAAGCACCCTATCAGCAACATTCTAGGGTGCCTTGGCGGACAGTGCACTTTAAAATGTGCCTTATGGGGCTCCTTATGTTAACACGCTTTGAGAGTGCGTTTGCTAGTAGTAGTAATTAAAATAAAAAATTAAATGCCTCCTAAAGCAAACTTACCCATAATAGGTAATACCTCAGTCAGCCTTCTTCATTGGGCACAGTGGGGGATTGAACCCATGATCCCTGCACCATTGGTCAGTGTCTTAACCATTGTGCTGTGGCTTTGCTCCTGTGCATGTGCATCAGTGCCAGCGCGCCGCCTTATGCCGCCCAATATTAAAATGCCTCCTAAAGCAATAGCATGCCACTTTATGCACATCAGTGTGCTGCCCTATACTGCCCATTATTTAAATGCCTCCGCCAGCCATCTTCATTGGGCACTGTGGGGGATTGAACCCCTGATGCCTGCATCATTGGTCAGTGTCTTAACCATTGCGCTGTGACTCTGTTCCTCTGCTTGCTCATCAGCGCGCCACTTATGCCTCCCGCGCAGCTTTCTCATGCGCTAATGTGCAGGGCGCACATGGGCGCCGCGCACCTTAGCGCATGAATAATCCCGGTTTTGCTTTTTTCAGCCAGACACGCCCACTCCTTATATGGCACCCGCACACTAGCGCGGCCCGCACATTAGCGGGGTTTTAGTAAACATACCCCTAGAGGACTTTGAGCTTGCTGTGGTTGGACTCCGTCTTGGCTTTTTTCTCAAACCACACCTTGTGATGATCGCTGCAAATCACATGGGCACCCACCTGGATATTCAACATGCTATCTCCGTTGGTGAGTACTATATCCAGCACTGAGCTTTCCCTGGTCAGTTCCATCAGCATTTGTCTAAGTAATGCATCTTGGAAGGCATCCACAATTTTTTACTTCTTTCCAGATTTGCAAAAGGAATACTCCAATGCACATCATGTAGATTAAAGTCACCCAATATGATCACTTTCCCCTTCATGGCTATATTTGCAATATCAATAATCAATTCGCTATCAATTTCTTCGGCTTGAGTTGGAGGCCTGTAGACTACACCAGTATGGAAGACCATGCCATCTCCTCTTTCCAACACAAGCCACAGCTCTTCTTCTTTCCCCCATGTCCCCTGAATTTCAGCAGATTTAATATTGCTTTTGACATATAGAGCTACTCCTCCTCCTATTCTGCCCTCTCTATCTCTTCTAAATACATTATAGCCATCTATGGCTATATCCCATTCATGTGACTCATTAAACCATGTTTCTATAATGGCCACAATGTCCAAGTCCATTTCCACCATTAGAGTTTCCAGGTCAGGAACTTTGTTGGCATTTGTACATTTGCTTTCCAGCATTTGTTGAATAGCTTGCCTGTATTTTGCATGGATTTTGTTTTACATGCCTCTTCCCACTCGGCATTGATGTGTGGGTTAATACTGCGGCTGTTTCCAATGTTATTATGTTTTTGCTGGGAGTGACGTCCTAAATTTGTTCTTTTCCTTCCGTCATCCCCTTTCCCTAGTTTAAACGCCTGTCCACATAATGCCTGAATTTTTCACTTAGGATCCTTTTCCCTGCAACAGAGAGATGTAGTCCATCAACACCGTATAGCCTTTTGTTGTTCCATCTATTTCCCCAGTCACCTATATATCTAAATGCTTCTTGTTTGCAGCAGGTTTGGAACTATGTTGATTATGCGATGCAACCTTTCTGCCCCCTTACCAAGAACAAGTAGACCTTCTGAGAAAGCTACAGTGTTAGCAATGGTTTTGAGTTTCTTTCCCAGAATCTGGCATTCGCTTTGAACTGTAGAAGCACTGTTTCTAGCCAGGTCATTTGTACTCAAGTGGATGACAATATCAGTTTCGGAGTGCTCATTTTCTGCACTAACTGCCAGCAATTTGCTTCATATTCCTGCTGGCTGAAGAGCCTGGGAGTCATTTGACCATCTTCTCTCCTTTGAACTGTGTTCCCAAGTTGGTGCCTCTGTTGATGGAATCTCCAAGTACATAGTAGTAGTGTCCTCTTTTGTGACAGTTTCTTCATATTTAGGGCATTATCAGTAGAATGGGCATTAACCTTCTCATTTAAGGGCACTTCAGTTTCCACTAATTGGGCACTCAAATTTCCCAAAGCAGAGAACGCATTATGCAGGGATATTTCTTGATGGCGAGGGTGTCTCCATGTTACAGGTTGCAACCTACCAGAGCCCACTGTGATCCATTTGTTCCTGGGCTGCTTGATTCTTTGTGGGAGTGGTGGTGGATTTTTTTCCCTAGAGGAGGTGTGTTTAATTGCAGCTAATTCTTCCCTTAATAGAATCAATTCTTTATGCAGGCAGATAACTTGAGACATAGGGCAAGCTCTTAGGCTCCAAATGATTCTTCTTAGAATGAAGGAACCACAGCTATTGCATTGAATACACGACATGATGATTAAGATGGTTATAAAGCAGTTCTAGGGCCAGGAGAAAAGGTGGGTGTTATATCTAATTGGAGAATGGATGTCAATCTATATGATGACTATAAAGCAAACTCTGGAATTCATTACTGGAGGAACCCAGAGTATTTGAGACTTGGAAGGGCCACTGTTGGAAGGGCCACTTTTGGAAACAGGATACTGCACTTGATGGACCCTTAATCGGACCCAATATGGCATATCTTATGTTCTTATGCCATTATGCACGGAAGGGCATATATCACCCGGGGGGGGGGGAGGGGGGGAGCATCGGATATCATCACCACATAGGAACAAAAAGGGGTGCTGTTCATGAACTGACCAACATGAGCATACTGTGGATGTCCCCTGCAAATGAGGCACCAGGTAACATCACCATACACATGCCACAACGCCCCTTGAGAGTCTTGCAGACATCCTCTCATTTCAGGCCTCCCACACTGCATAGGGGCTAAATGTTACAGGGCAGATTAGGATGGGCACAAGTGTGGATGTGTGAGATTCCTTGTCAGTTAGCAGCAGTGCACACAGAGATGGGCAATGGGTTCTGCAGGAACCATGGCCTACACAAATAGGAAAGCACAAACCTGGCCTGCATTGCCCCTATCAACAGATAAGGGCCCCAAACCTGCATATTGTCCATATGCACAGGTACTCCAGAAACAGAGCAAAATAGACCTGGTCATAGGGATATACACACTGATATCAATCTGCAAAGCAACACTGCCAAGTATGCATTGATGTATGAATTGTTGCCAGAATTGTTGGACACAGAGCCACCATCAAAGACTAAGCCCTAGAGATGGCACTGGAAGTGTGTCTATTTTATTTGGTGCAATATCCAACAGATTTATTTTAGGACAATGTCTCCAAATCACTTAGTTTTGTGCGTACAAAAACAAATCACCAATAACTGTCTCACTGATTTTTGAGTTCAATGAGACATACAACTTTAAGTTAAACAATTGAATTGATGATTAGTGATTTGGTTTTGTATGATTTTTTTAATTTTTATCAACATTGGTGGCCTTTGGTTTTGGTGGTTGATTAGTTTTGCACATACCATGACAGTCATAAACTTCACTGCTAATCCAGGGTATGTAGTGTATGACCTCAGTTTCTCAAATTTACTGCTAATGCTCAGTGTAGTATTTGCATCAGGCCAAAGAGATCCTTCTTCTGGAATTCATGAGATGTAACATGTAAGGATAATTTATCAAGGTGTTCTTGGAACTTCTTAATCAAACCTGTGGCACTCAACATGATAGATAACTCTGTATCTTTCTACCACATTTTCTTGGTCTCTGATCACGTTTCTTGGTACTTGAAGATCTTCTCCCTCTCAATGCAATTCACAGAATAGTCCCTTGGGACTGACATCTCTAATGAAAGCCATTCTGGTGTTCTTCTCCTTTACCACTATGTCTGGCTTCCTTGCACCCAGCTTTTTATTGGTCAGAATGGGAGTATCCCAGGTGATCATAACCTCTTCATTCTCTATAATTCTCTTAGGGGGTATGTTTACTAAACCGCGCTACTGTGTGGGGCACACTTGAGCATGCGCTAAGGTACCTTAGCGCACGCTAATGATGCATTTTTGTGCCCCGCACAAGTGTGTGCCGCACTAACGGGCCCGCTCATGTGCGCGTCACGCAAATGAGCGATAGAGGCGTGGAAAGGCTCCCGGAGGGCGGAGGAAGGCTCCCCAGGGGCAGAGAGACGGGGTCAATGGGTGGAGGGTGGGGGGTGGGGGGGGGAGAGGCTCCCCGCACAGGAGCGGGGCTGAAATTCGATGAAAAAAATACCGCGAGTGAAAACCTCGCGGTAGAGCCGATTTAAAGGGAAGAGAAACCATTTCTGTCAGCAATGTACAGCAAAAACCAGGGAAACCTACAAAACGTGAGCAGTGTGATACATGTGCACAGAACAAAATAGCAAATAAAAATTGAAAATGATCACAACAAAATTCTAATAAATTATAATCCAGCTGGGCAACACTGATAGTCATGGAAAACATCAAAAATCACTCACAAGAAAGCCCCAAAAAAGAAATATGAATTTTAGAAGGGTCTGCGCTCCGTCCCCATACAAGGTGAATGATCCCACAGTGAAATTGTGCAGAGCAGGGTCATAAACTAGCATTACAGTCAATCCACTTACTAAACATTCCTAACCTTCCAGGTATCTTTGCATCTTGCTCCCCACTCTATAGTTATGCTGTGATTCCTGCGTGCTCCCCTTTGTATGATCTTACCTCTCTGAAGGAGGGGGCATATTGGTTAAAGTGATGGACAGGGAACAGAGATATACAGTACACAATCACACACCCACAGGCACCACAACCCCATCCCCCCTCCCCATACACACACTTACAGAGTGGCTTAGACAGACACACAGATCTCCTCCCAGAGGCAACACACAGGGCCAGTGCAAGGATTGAGACAGGCCCTCCATTCTGACACCCCTTCCACTGCCCCCTACCCCCACTGACGCTGCCCCTTGCAGCAGTGGCAATGAGAAAAATGCAATGTAGATCTTACCTAAATGCTTCTGCGCTGCACTGTGGGTTCTCTCTTCTCCTATCTGCCCCTTCCATCCCCCTGTGACACAGACTTCCAGTTTATGCAGCACTGAAGAGTTACGCAAGTGCTGCATCATGGTTTCTGAGCCACTGCTTCACTACAGGCATTGGAGAGGGGCAGCATTGGAAACAATGGGCATCCCCAGAGGCCAGCACTCTAGTCAGATGCCTAATTCACCTAATGGTTGCACTGGCCATGGCAACACAGACACACCTAGTCAACACAGACCACACACAGAGACAGGCATATGGATTGCAAAGAATTCCATGTGCCATGCTCTGCATTCTTTCCTTAATTTTAATAATTAATGTTTGCTTTCAGTTCCTTCATGACATACTACTTGGCACTCCATCTATGTGGAGGGTACTTTTATAAATCATTTGTGCCCCTAAAGTACTTCATTTTATTATATAAATGAACCTTTATACAATGAGTTTGGACATAAAAGTACACTTGGTGCAAGCTGGAACACACTTTTACAGTAGGTGCAGAGGGACAATGTTTGGGTGGGATGTAGGCAGACTCGCGAAGTACTTCTGTATTTTATAAAAGTCATGCACTATGTTTCTCAAGCAGGCATAGCAACCATGCCTGCAAACTAAGGAATATGTTTACTAAATGGCAGTAAGGGAGCAAGTGTGCCGTTAACACATGTTTTCGGCACCTGTGAGCAGTTAATGCTGCGGAAAGCTCCGATAATGTTGGATTAATGTGTGGAAGCAGGGCCCTCAGCATTAAGGAAAAAGGAAGTAGAGAGTGGGCATTAGAGCTCCCAGCACTGGGAACTCTAATGCCATCTGAAAACTCACAAAAAGGGCTATCTCTGAGCAAAGAGAGCCTATTTGAATGTGTGTAATGTGCTCCACATACCGGAGTTCCCAAATTTGTGATAGTAGTGTTCCATTGGCAGCAACAGCATGGTACCCTAGGGCACTATGTTATTGTTGCCAAATTGGCAAAGGGGGTGTCACGTGGATGATGCAGTGGCTCTTGCTGGTCCACAAGACTAGCAAGGCTGCTGCCTAAGGTCTACATCTGTGATGCTTGGTATGACTCCACTGTGACAGTGGCAGCACACATATATGCTGCCACAGTCAAAAAGAAGGTGCACCACCCCCACTGCCACCATGCTGCCATGTCAGCATTGTGTAAGGGTGTGGGTGGCAGTCACAGCGGCAGCAGCCTACTGCAGATGAAACCTTGCCCCGGCCCTGTGTGCCCAGTGCAATGCTGCAGTTCCCACTGTCAGTTGGATGACAAACATGTCAGCAGCAGGTATAGCAGAGCACAGTGCACCCCTCCCTACTGAAGCCAAAGGCAGCAGCATGTGTGCCCACAGCATCTGGTGGAGGGGGGGGGGCAGGAGTGGCAAGGTATGCCAAGCTGCATATATGCAAAGGCGGGGACCATTAGAGAAGAATCAAAGCAGAGAAGGAACCCACGCACTGAGCAACACCACACTCTGGCCCCCACCGACCCAAAAAGAACAAGGAACAGAAAAGAACAGCAACAAATGGAACACCACAACATGTAAGACGAGGCAACACCCAGAAGCAAGAACTTCTCTCACTCACTCCCCTCCGGGGTAAGAACATAAACCACCAAATGCATTCTCACTACTATTACACCATAGCCTATGTAACAATAATACTTCTCCTAGCACAGCAAACCAGATGCATAGCCTCAGGGCAGCATACCCTACTCACCCCCATGCTCACACACCCTATACCAACAATCACCTCTATCAGGGCCGGATTTACCTTGAGTGAGGCCCTACGCCAACAAAAATTGTGGGCCCCCAGCAGGGGCGGCCCAAGGGGGGTGCGGACCTCATTTGCATAAGGGGCCTCATTTGCATAAATATTTGCATAATGTTACCATATACTAACTTTTAGTAAACGTGCCTCTTAATGAGTGTATGGATAAAGAAAGACTAAAAGATTTCTACATTACTATAATCCAGTGCCAACTGCCAGACACATTAGGAACTACTACAAACACTGCCCATAGTAAACCCGCCGTATCCTAACAGCACTACCAGGACTCACAAAGCACCATACTCTACCAATCAAAAGGCAACACTGCAAATATTAAACCAATACATTTCAGAGAACAACAATACATGACCTATTGGGGAAAGAGAACAAGTGGCAATGTCAAATAGGAATTATATAAACAGAACACCTCAGCTCAGTTACACATGCAGAACATAGACCATTACCAAACAAGGAATCACAATTTAGAAATAGGAAGACAATAATTAAACTGGGAATCCCAAAAGCCAAACTTGGAATGTACAACACTGTAGAAATAAAACTATACATTAATTTGCTCTTGTACTAAACAAAGCGCAGATGTTAATGATGCACATTTACCAGAGCTGACATATTCCAATTAATAAATTCAAAATAAAGAGATATTTTCTACCTTTTGTGCATTTTTTTCAGCTGCAATTGCTCCAGCCACTTTCTTCTGGTTTCTTCGTGTCTTCTGCTAACTCTCCATCGTCTGCTGTCCATTTGTCCTTTCTTCTCTCTTCTAGATTTTTTTCCATTCTCTCTCTACATCTGCTTTAACATACTAATCTTTCTCCTTTTGCTCTTTCCTCATTCCTATTTCATCCACTCAAATTTTACCCCTCCATCCTCAATCCCCACTTACTCTCCCAATACCCGGCCAATTGTAGATTTTTTATCCCTCCCACACAAAATATTTTTCCCTTCTCCATTTTACTCTTCCAGCCCCATCCCATTCTAATCCTCCCCCAACATCAGCTCCCTTCTAGTTCCAGCCTCACCCAGCATCCATTCCCTTCTAGTCCCTGCATCAGCCCATTTCCAGTCCTAGCCATCCATCAGCCCATTTCCAGTCCTAGCCAGTCCTAGCCCCCCCATCACCCCACTTACAGTCCTTAACCCCCCATCACCCCATTTTCAGTTTAAGCCCCCCCTTGAACCCATTACCAGTCCTCACCCCCCCTCAGCCCACTTCCAGTCCTACACCCATCAACCCATTTCCAGTCAGCCCCCCATAGCCCATTGCCAGTCCTACCCCCCCCATCAGCCCACAGCCCATTACCAGTCCTAACCCCATCATCCCACCTCCAGTTTTAACCCCCCAGCCCATTTCCAGTCCTAGCCCCCCATAGCCCATTACCAGACAACCCCCATCAGCCCACAGCCCATTACCAGTCTTAACCCCACCAAAGCCCATTACCAGTTCTAACCCCCCCAACAGCCCATTACCAGTCCTAACCCCCCCCAACAGCCCATTACCAGTCCTAACCCCATCAGCCCACCTCCAGTCTTAACCCCCCAGCCCATTTCCAGTCCTAGCCCCCCCCCATCGCCCATTACCAGACACCCCCCATCAGCCCACAGCCCATTACCAGTCTTAACCCCCCCCCCAAAGCCCATTGCCAGTTCTAAGCCCCCCCAACAGCCCACAGTCCATTACCAGTCCTAACCCCATCAGCCCACCTCTAGCCTTAACCCCCCCCCAGCCCAGCCCAGCCCAGCCCAGCCCAGCCCATTTCCAGCCCCAGCCCCCCAATAGCCCATTACCAGTCCTACCCCCCCCATAGCCCATTACCAGCCCCAGCCCCCCCAATAGCCCATTACCAGTCCTACCCCCCCCATAGCCCATTACCAGTCCTACCCCCCCCCCCGGCCTAAAGTAAAATTTAATTTTAAAAAAAAAACCTGGTGGCTGCCGCCGCGGGGCCCCCTCTGCTGCCGCGGGGGCCCCGTCTACAAGCTGAAGCCGTCGGGTCAGGTCGGGTCGGGTCGAGTCTCTCTCCCTCCCTCCCTCCCTCGCTGCAGGCTGCAGGCTGCGAAAGACGCGAAGGGAGAGCGTCTCCTCGCGTCTGTGTTAAGCCCGCAGGGGCTGATGGGAAATCCCATCAGCCCCCTGCGGGCTTAACACAGACGCGAGGAGACGCTCTATCTTCGCGTCTCTCGCAGCCTGCAGCGAGGGAGGGAGAGAGGGAGGGAGAGACCCGACCCGACCCGACACGACCCGACCCGACGGGATGGCTTCAGCTTGTAGACGGGCCCCCGCGGCAGCAGAGGGGGCCCCGCGGCGGCAGCCACCAGGTTTTTTTTTTTAATTCTGTTTAAAAAAAATTACCTGGTTCTTTTTTTGTGGGCCCCTGCCGGCTGTGGGCCCTACGCCATGGCGTACATGGCGTATAGGTAAATCCGGCCCTGACCTCTATATTCTACCAGCGAACCATGAGCTCAGCAAGAAAACCATACAACTACAATCTAACTCGCCCACCACAAGCACAGCTCAAACGACACATGCACACAAACCCCATCACTGAATTCCCTATCAAGTGTGCACTACTAAACGCAAGATCAGTCAGAAACAAACCGAACACAATCTTGGACTACATAGACAACAAGATAGATATCATGTATATCACAGAAACATGGCTCACAGACACAGATCAAGTCATACTCAACCAAATCATACCTTCGGAATACACAGCTTACAACTGCACAAGAACGCACAAAAAAGGTGGAGGAGTGCTAATCCTGGCTAAAGGTCACTACAAATTCAAGACCACAACATCTACCCATACGATGGAAATGAACACAATCACCATCTCCAATAACTACCTAACCATCTGCCTCACATATAGACCACCAAATACTAAGTCCGCTGACTTCTCTGCAATATTGGAGACCATCTGCTCTTACAGCTGTCAGCATAAACCAATCATTGCACTGGGAGACTACAATCCCAGTTCTGCACCCACCAAAGAAACTAGAGTGTTCCTCACGGCAATGCAATCTCTCCAGCTCACGCAGATTGTGAATGCTCCAACACATCAGCATGGAACCATTCCAGATCTCATCTTCTTTCCAAAACAGATTATGGAAAACAACCAACCCACAGACTTGACAATCACGCCTGTCCCATGGTCGGACCACTATGCAATAACCTTCTCAATACTGATTAAAAGTCCAGCCGATGGCAAGAAGGAGGAACAACTCAAAAGGAGATTCAAAGCGTATCAATTCCTACAGGAAATAACTCCTAAACTACAACTACACCAGAATGACACAAATCTGGACAATATAATTGAAAACTGGGACAAAATAATTACCACAGCCTCCTCAACAACCTCACGAACATACCCACATACCCACAAAAGGATCGGTGCACTCTGGTACTCCAATACCATAAGAGAAGCAAAGAGACAATTGAGACAATTGGAAAGGAGGTGGAGAAGAAACAAGACACAGCATACCTTACAGCAATACAAAACCAAGCAGATGGAATACAATGACCTAATCTCCAATTGCAAACAACAATACCACACCAATACCATCATGAAGGCAGTGAATAAACCCAGGGAGCTCTTCAACATCGTAAAGAGACTCACCAAAGACACCGCACAGCATGACCACGGAAGCATAGACCCACAACTCCATAATCTGCAAACTCAGGAGACTGGACATAAATCCCTCCATCGACGGGAACAACACACCAACCCCAGAAACCCAAAACACCTGGGAAGAATTCACCACACCCTCAGTGCTCCAGATCAAACAAATAATTAAGGCCCTAAACACTACCACATCAGCCACAGATCCCTGCCCAGTGGCATAAATCAAAGACACCAAGGATCAGATAAGCTAGCACATCCAAAAAATAGTAGAAATCTCCCTCCAACAAGGATACATGCCGACACACTTTAAGCAAGCCATCATTCGCCCAGTCCTAAAGAACACCGCTTCAAACCACATGGACCCCAGTTCCTACCATCCAATCTCTAGCCTCCCTGTACTGGCAAAAATAATTGAAAAAGCAGCACAAAAGCAGCTTCCCGCATAGGCACTGAACTGGCAGGTGGCACCACGAATGTGTTGTGATCCAGCAAGAACTATGCAACGACACTGTGTACTATACTGAATAAAGCTGCAGTTGTCTGTCTGATATCTCACATTTTGCACCTGTTGTCTCAAGTCAGTGAATGTGTCTATCGCAGATAACCTGTATAGCCCAAGAGTAGTCTGTGTGCAGGAACAGCCCTGTGGCATGCATGCAACAAATGTTCCTAGGCATGGTGATGCATGCAGGCAGTTGGCTGCATCTGTCTCTGATAGGTGATGGTCCAAACTGCAACAATTGTTCTCAAACCAATGTGCAGCATGCCGACACACCACATGTGCAGTGATGTATGTATTGTCTGCTGCTGTGTGTGGATGAACCCTATCTGTCCTGCCTCATGTAGAGCTGCCACCTCCTGCCAAACATACACCTATGACAAGGCATTCTATAATCGGAGACCGTTGTTGGAACACAACTGTCCTATCTGCTGTTTTTGGACAAAAACCTGGTAAAAATGGAGTCAAAACCATCAAAGGGCAGGATATGGTTGTTTTGCACACATGCAGCCCAAGAGGTGCCATGTGGCTCTCAGACTGAACCTGAAGTGTAGGTGTTAGCATCACATACTGTGTGGACCAGATGTCCATTGACTCCCTTCACATTCATGGTGACTTCCGCACAAGCTATCTAATGGGCACTGATGATGTAAGTGTCATGTAGACCATGAATGTCTGTAAACCCCTGTCCTCATGTGAATGTCCTGAGCCTCTGCTGGTCATGAAGGATATGGGATGCTGTTCCAAGGGTTGCACAGCAGAGATGGCATCCATCTGTCCAAGAAAGGTTGACACATCTTCAGTAGTAGACTGGCTAATCTACTGAAGAGGGCTTTAAACTAGATTTGTTGGGGATGGGTGAAGAAAGCCCCCAGATAAGTGAAAGCCCCCAGGTAAGTGATACATTAAATACCTTTATGGAAATGGGTAACAGGGGTAACATATGGAAAGCAGTGTGTATAAATACCCATAGCATGGGAAATAAGATCCCTGATGTTGAAGCTTTGGTGGGAGTGGCCGACTTGGATTTAGTGGCAGTTACAGAAACATGGTTCACAGACAACCATGACTGGGATGTAACTATATCTGGCTATACATTATTCAGAAAGGACAGGGTAGGAAGAAAGGGAGGAGGAGTGGCACTATATGTAAAACATACTATTAAAACTTTCGAATTACAGAGCTTAAAAGGGAGAGAGGAGGCATTATGGGTTAAACTAGAAAGAGGGAAAGAGAAATCTATTTGCATTGGCGTGCTATACAGACCTCCCTCACAAGAGGAAGAGGTGGACAGAGAGTTAATTGAAGACATACGCAGCATTGCTAGGAAAGGGGAAGTGCTACTGATAGGGGATTTCAATATGCCAGATGTTGATTGGTACATTCCTGCTGCAGTATCATCTAAAAATAAAGAGATCCTGGATTCTCTACAGGGAGAGCTATTCAGGCAATTGGTAACAGACCCCCACACGTGAAGGGGCCATACTGGACTTGGTGCTTACCAATGGTGAAAGTGTTTCTGATGTTATAGTGGGAGATCATTTTGCATCCAGTGATCACCAGATGGTGTGGTTCCGTATTAGGACTAGGGCTGTTAGAATCCATTCAAAGGTGAGGGTCTTAGACTTTAGGAAGACTAACTTTGCCAAGATGGGCCAATACCTCAGGGAGTCGTTAGCGGGATGGGAACAGCTGGAGGATGTAGAAAAACAGTGGGCAAAACTGAAAGGGGATATTTTAAGGACAACCAACCTTTTTGTTAAAATGGTAAATAAAGGTAAAAGGAAAAGGAGACTGCTATGGCTTTCGAAAGAAGTAGCTGAAAAAGTGAAGAAAAAGAGGGAGGCCTTCATGAAATACAAGAGATCACAGAGAGAGGAAGACCTTCATCTATTTATTTATTTATACACATTTATATACTGCATCTTCCAAAGTTCAGTTGCGGTTTACAATGAACAATAATTAACAAAGCAAGTTTGTTTTACAGGGAACGTCATATTATAACAGAACATATTTACAAGGAACATCATATTATATATAGAATATGCAGTCTAAACAGTGAGAGATAATACAGAACAGAATAAACTATATACAATTTTGTATATAGTTTATTAGTTATTAGTTAATTAACTATATACAATCTATATTTGGAAAAACTTAGAGAAGCTAGTAAAGTAGTCAGGAAAGCAAAGATTCAAAAAGAGGAGGAAATAGCCAATGCAATAAAATGGGGGGATAAGACATTTTTCAGATATGTTAGTGAGAAGAGGAAGGGCAAAAGTGGTAGTGTCAGACTCAAGGGTGAAGGGGAGGAATATGTAGAGGCTGATGAGGATAAAGTGGAATTGCTTAACAAATATTTCTGTTCTGTGTTCATAGATGAAGAACCAGGAGCAGGACCTCAGAAAACACCCCCAAGCAGGAATAGAATCAAGGGATATCTTGAACAATTTTCAGAAGACTGTGTTCGTGAGAAACTAGCTCAACTTAAAGTAGACAAAGTGATGGGACCGGATGGGATACACCCTGGAATACTGAGGGAACTTGGAGACGTTCTAGCAGCTCCACTGACTCACCTTTTCAATGCCTTGTTGGAGTCGGGAGTGGTGCCAAAGGACTGGAGAGAGGCTCATGTGGTGCCTTTACACAAAAGCGGAAGTAAGGATGTGGTTGAAAACTACAGGCCGTTTACTTTAACTTCAGAAGGTGAGTAAATTATTGGAAACGCTGCTGAAAGAGAAAATAGTGAGGTTTCTGGAGTCCAGTGGATTACAGGATCCAAGGCAGCATGGATTCACCAGAGGTAGGTCTTGTCAGACATATCTGATTGATTTCTTTGACTGGGTGACCTGGGAGCTGGACCGAGGGAGAGCCCTTGATGTGGTGTATTTAGATTTCAGTAAATCCTTTGACACTGTTTCTCACAGGCAACTTATAAACAAACTGAGCACCCTAGGGATGGACCCTAAAGTTACTGCTTGGGTTAGAAATTGGTTGGGTGGGAGGCGACAAAGAGTACAGGTAAATGGAGCTCACTCTGAGGAGTAGGATGTTACTAGTGGCGTGCCCAAGGGATCTGTCCTTGGTCCAATTCTTTTTAACATCTTTGTTAATGATATAGTGGAAGGGCTGTCGGGTAAGGTTTGCCTTTTTGCAGATGATAGCAAAATCTTCAATAGAGTAGAGACCCAGGAAGGGGTAGATAACATGAGGAGGGATCTAGCTAAGCTTGAAGAACGGTCTAGAATTTGGCAGTTGGGATTTAATGTTAAAAAATGTAAGGTCATGCATTTGGGCTGCAGCAATCGAAGGAAGCAATATACGTAGTAAAGTGGGTAAAGTACTTTTGTCCACTAAAGAAGAGTGGGACCTAGGCATGGTTGTGTCTGATGATCTTAAAGTAGCTAAAAAGGTAGAAAAGGTGACGGCAAAAGCTAGAAGGATGCTTAGGTGCATACAGAGAGGAATGGCTAGCAGAAAAAAAGAGGTGATAGTGCCTCTGTATAAGTCTTTGGTGCAACCTCATTTGGAGTATAGTGTGCAATTCTGGAGACCACACCTTCAAAAGGATATAAACAGGATGGAGTCAGTATAGAAGGTGGCTACTAAAATGGTTAGTGGTCTTCATTATAAAGCATATGAGGACAGACTTAAGGATCTTAATATGTACACCTTAGAGGAAAGGAAGTATAGAGGTGATATGCTTGAGATGTTTAAATACCTCCATGGCATAAATGTACAGGGGGAGAGCCTCTTTCAATTGAAAGCAAGTTCTGCTATGAGGGGACATGGGATGAAGGTGAAGGAGGATAGATTCAGGAGTGATATGCGGAAATATTTCTTTATGGAAAGAGTGGTGGATCTGTGGAATAGTCTCCCAGTGGAGGCAGTAGAGATGAGGACAGTATCTGAATTCAAAAAAGCATGGGAGAAACAGAGAGGATCTCTAAAGGAAAAAAGGGGACTGTTGTAGTTGTTGATATGGAAGGACGGACTAGATAGGCCATGTGGTATTTTTCTGTTGTCATATTTCTATGTTTCTATGCTATGTAGACAGTAGGTTTGATTGTGCAATGGATCATGGGTCATGGTGGAATGAATCAATAAGTGAAGGTAGATCTGCTCCAATGGCACAAAGTATGGATGGGAGGTCGGGGCCTGTGGCTAGAAAGGGAAACATCAGCTAGGATGCTGGGAGCTGGCCGCATGGTACAGCATGGACTTCTAGGGTGGTGAGAGAATGACAACAGGCTATCAATAGCCTGTCTGAGGGGCAAAGAGTGAAGATGGATGTTGTGAGACACCGAGGTACCACATGGGCCAATTAGCTATGTCATCCACAAAACACACATGTAGTAACGCGAAAATATAGTCCAGACACACAGGCCCTACATAAAAGGCAAAACAGTGTAAAGTGATTCAGTGACTGTATCTGAAACCATGATCCACTGTGTATTAGCGAGCTGCAGTAACTATTAAGCCAACACTGAACACCATAGAGCAGCTAGATAAGCAATGGAGTGTATAGCCCAGTGGTTATGGGTAGCACTCACGCATCCAACGCATCATGTGTTCAATTCCCAAGAACTGCCAGCCTTATGCAAATTACATGAAATTGTGCCTCCTTCTACCCTCATAAGACGTGTGTAGATAGTCATATCTTTTGGAATGTTTTTGGTGCCACACAACGCACCCTGCACACAACATGCGGCCAACGCGTAAGGCAGCAGTCAGAGCATGTATGGTATACAGGCCACGTTGGGCATACCGTGCATGAGGCGCCTTCCGTAACATTATGCACGTCCCACACGCGCTATGCGTTTGATGTTCTGTGTATGCATTGCACGATGGTGCATAAGACACCGCGTTGTGCGTGGCGCATCTGCGTAAGGTCTGCATCTACAGCACCTATCACATATAGCACATACAGTAATGTGTGTTGAGAGGATAAAATGCGGGACATGCATGGTGGTATACGTACCGTGCGTCGTCCCCATGATGTGCACAATACGTGGCAACGCACATATCGCCAGACGCACAAAATGGCGTTATGTGCGTTATGTCATGCACAGTGCCGCACGCTGTGCCTTGGTGGCTGCGCAACGCGCCATTAAGTGAAATACTGCACGGTGATGAAAATTTTGCTGTAATGCAAGTTATTGCGTTTCCGCGAGAAGACTGCATCATGACGTCCTTCACCAAACACAACAGACAAAATGGCAGCCCGCTCAAGGAAGCCTGCTTTTTCTCAGGGTGAACTGGAGGTACTGGGCAGGCTGATCTACTGTCAGCAGAGGCGCCTGTTCCCCTCCTCCTCCAAGCACCAAAACCTATTCAGGGTCAAGCGTGCATGGCACCGGCTGGCAAGGCACTACAATGCAGAGGCAGACTGCCCACGGGAGGTAAGTACATGGGGGCAGGTACCACAAACTAAGGAGGGCAACAGAGCAGCTCGTAAGCAACACACATCATCTACCAGTGATGCCATGGCCAAATAGTATGCAGTTGTAGGTCTGTGAGGCGAGCATTGGTGGGCAACAGTGTTTTGTGAATGCAAGTGATGAGCAAATGTTATTTGACATTGTATTGCAATAGTAAAGGTGACAGTTTCATGTGCAGTAACACCCACTGCTATGTCACAGGAGGAGCGAGGGTCGCATAGCTTTGTAAGTACCGTAGATGCTTGTTTGTCCTTGGTAGGGTCACATACTAGAATTGTGTATGCATGTGTAAATAGAAGTGACAACCATGATACTGATGCACCAAACACTGATGTGCTGACACATGCAATTATGATGGTGTATGTCATGAACATGCCACCACACACAGCCTCAGGCTGGTTTATTAACACTTATGCCTGACAAACAAACTGTCAATGGCCCTCATAATTGTGCATTACATGGCAGTGTGTTCTATGCTGAGGTTGCTGTGGCCTGTTGCATGTCAGCAGAGATTATGTGCAATGTCATATTGAATTGCGTGGAAATGCATGTGTACTACCACTGAACTGATGGAAGGTGAACCATCAGCACACTCCCAAGGCCTGGTCAGGGTGAGGTAGGTTGGTGACATACAAAGTGCACTCTAGGGGGAGTGGAAGCGTACCAAACTGGTGAGTGTGTGGGCAGGTGCATGGACCTCACTGTAAATACAGGTGACAATGGCAGAGGGATGGTCACCTCTTATTGTGTCACTGTTTCCCACTGCAATCAGTGAAGGTGCCATACAAGATGTGTTGAGCATGGTAACAATGTCCTATAGCATGTGATGGCACATATGTAGCTGCCTGGTCCATCCAGGGTGCCTGTTAAGTTGGCAAATGTAGGTGCGCCTGCTGCTGTGTGCAGGTCTGCCCTACCTGTAGGTGGCTTCAGGCCTATACACAGAGGTCTCTGGTTCATCTCTTGGACCATTGTAGGTGTACCTGCTGCTGTGTGCACGTTTACCCTACCCCTAGGTGGCCTCAGGCCTATACACAGAGGTCTGTGGTTCATCTCTTGGACCATTGTAGGTGCGCCTGCTGCTGTGTGCATGTCCAGTACACACATTTGTGGGCTTAGGTGTCTGGGCAGGCCATCCTATAGGTGGCCAAAACACACCCCAAGTGGCAAGATGTTCATGGTCTGTTTCCCAACAGTCTGTGTCCACACACAATTGCACATCATTGCAGACCTGACCCTATTGCCTTGCTGAATGATGTGCACACACAGCATCCATTGTGAGGCCAGTGCAGTCTTTCCACACACAGTTTGTGAGAGGGAAGATGCATATGTCATTCCTAATGTCTCTCATTCATGCATCAACACGACATATCTCACAGATGGAATGTTCACATGTTCTGGGAGTGTGTCAGAGTATACATATGTACAGATATATTGTAGATAGATGCACCCATCAGGCCTATCTGGAACGCCATGTAGATGTCTTGCATGCCCACAGTCACACTGTCACATGATGAGATGAACAATCACAGTAGGTATTTATTTATTTTATTTATTTATTTATTTAGTGTACACTTGTATACCGCTACTTCCAGCGATCAGCAGCGGTTTTCTATACATAAGGGAGAGGCTGTACAGGCCAGAATTATAACATACAGTACGATTGCAGGGATGGGTAATAAGCACATCAAACGGTTACAGATTTACATTTGATTGATTGCGAGGAGACTTTACATATATACATTTGATTGCTTGCGGAGCGGCTTTACATATATACATACTTTACATAATTACAGGACACATTTCTTGCATAGGTATATCATTCCAACTACAGTCAGTCACACATGGACACACATGACATATCCTCACAGCCATGCCAGTTCCAGGGTGTTAACCGAATGCATTGCTGCCCCATCTCATATGTGTATTTCCCCATCCGTTCCGCAATATCCCGTGTGTCCATTATCCAAGTTTATGGTACTGCAATATGACGCGTACCAGATGGTGGCCATAATGTCACACAGTACTGAACATGTGATGGGACAAGCCGCCCATCAATATGGGAAGCTCTCATGTGTGTCTCCTGAACACCATAGCACAATGGTTGTTGGGACATAACATGTCATCCATGATGACACTGAGATTCCCATTCTGCGTGTTTGCCCATGATGTGGAGCCCTGCATTGTGTATACATATATTGGGGCATCCTGACCTTGTTTCCCAACATAGCATGTTGCTATAGCACATCTCATCTGTAATGACCATCCTCATGTTCATCAATTTTGTCAATGAGTACTGTGTCATGTACATATGTGTCAACATCATATGTCAGCCACATGTTGTTGTCATGTAGAACTCTGTATCATACATGCTGATAATGCACAGATTTGTAGGATAGGCACCATGCCACCCCTCCCCCTTGCCAATACTGCACACAGATCCAAACACCATGCAGCACATCCTGTAAGATGTTAATGATCAACATCATCACACTGCCACATATGCCATGAGGTGAACATGTGGACAGAGATAGGCCATTAGGTATCCTGGAAAGGCCTGAATGAGATCACACATAAATCAAATGAGGAGACACACCTATGCCTAGCTGGACTCGCACACAATCATACAACATAGCAGACAGCTAACATAGGACTGTCAGTCTACAACAGGAGAATCATCCTGCTACACACAACCATGAGGGCTATGCATTTGATTAGGGCCAGGCATGTACTGCACCTTACAGTTGGCAACTATCGCTGTTCCCCCAGGTAGAGGATCTGCGCAAGAAGGGGAGGGAGCTCAGGTGGCGGCCCATCAGCCCCGGCAGGATTAACAGAGCCGCGAGAGGTCAGAGAAGCTCTCGCGGCTCTGAAAGCCCGCGCTTTGGGAGGGATTCGGGAGCTGATGCTCTAGGGAGGTTCTGCCGGGCAGTCGGGGCCCCGCGGCGTTGACGGTTGATTCTGCCGCTGCCACGGCGGCAGCAGCAGCAGCCGTTTTTTTTTTTAATCTACGTGGGCTAATGTAGAATGTTGTTTGCGCAGGGCCCCCTGAAACGCGGGGCCCTGTGCAAAAAACATTCTTGCTCAATGGACAGGCCGGCCTTGCTGCCACCTGCCCCATGGTCCTGTTGATGGGGTCCACATGGCTGCGGGGAGGCAGGCAGTGCTGCAGTTAGGGTGTGTGCAGACGCCTCCACCCAGACACCATACACATGAGGCCTGGGCGGGGGCAAACGGGACATTGATGCCACATGCCCAGATTAGTACCCTGTCTCCATATGCAGGGGACATGGGTTCAATTCCTACATATTATTTTTGTGTCTGTGCTACTCAGATCATTTTCATGCCTGTAACAGTAAGGGCTCTGCACATTGGTGCTGGCAGCCCATACCACCCTCTCCTCTGCCGCCATCCTTCCTTCAGCCCATTCATCTGCTTCTCTCTGCTCTGTGCAGTCATGTCTTCTTGTGCAAGCTGGCACACCATGACCTATACTGGTACTCATCTCTCCTGTGCCTGCTCTGCCCGTCACCACTACTGCTCTGTCCGCCTGTCACTGCACACATCCTGCTGTTTCTGCCTCCACTGGGGGACATGTCTTCCCTGTCCTATGCCACACACTGACACTGCAGCACTTTATATTGATAACACCCTGTGCATCGGTACAACTGCCTCCCACATGCTCATCCACCTAACTGGCCACCACATAGGGTGCCCACCAATATGGCAGGTCCATCAGCTCCCACCTGTCCTTCCTTCCATCACCTTTACATTGACTTTCCATGGTGCTCTATCCAGCGTTAGGGTTACAGCCATTTTCCTGCCTTTAGGTACATGCTTGTCAACTTGAAGCACCTTAAAACACTTGGCCACCTTATGTTCGGGCACCTAAACCCCTTAGGGCACCTTAACTTCATGCGCCTTAACTCCTCAGGGAGCCTTATCCTCAGGCCTTAAACCCTTGGGCACATTAACCTCAGGCACCTTAAACACTTAGGGCACCTTAAGTTCAGGCGCATTAGCCCCTAAGGGCACCTTTGGTTTGGGTGCCTTAAGCCCTTAGGGCACCTTAACCTCAAGCGCCTTAAACCCTTAGGCCACCTTAAGTTAAAGCACCTTAAACCCCTTGTGCACCTTACCGCTTGCCACTTTAACACGAGATATCCTATTATCGCAAGTTCCATGCGTTACATGGTCTATAGCTCCCTTTACGAAGGACTGCCCCACCCACCCATAGCCTTATATGGCTTCAGGAATGTTAGCGCTGCCCTTACCGCCGGTGACTTTATCACAGTTTAGTAAACATACCCACTAGTTTTGACCTTTTTACTTATTTATATTCATTCTTTTTAAGTTTCTTACTGGATGATCATTCTTTTAAGCTTTTATCCGGATGTTTTTATTTGATTTTACTTCCCCCCTCTTCCCCCTCCCCCTTCCCCCTTTTTTCCCCTTCCTCTCCCCCTCAGCACTTGCACTTCTAAACGTGATTTCAACAGCAAGACGCTTTACATGTACAGGCAAGATATATGGGCAGGCTGGATATGGGCGTGGAGGGGAGGAGTATGGGTGTTACCGGCCGCATAAATGTATAAACTGTATTCTGACAAAAACGTTGACATCCATTTTGGACTCTATGTTAGACCTGCTAAAATGTGGAATAACAGTCTATGTCTGTTAAAGTAGCACTCTACTGTAACAACACAGAAGAATAGCTATGTGTAAATAAAGCAGGGTAGCTGGGTATAAAAGGATATGGGATAGTACCTGCAGGAAAGATCCCTATCGTAGACATGGGAAAAAAGAACTACGTATCCTGGGGGTAAGCAATGTAGCATGTTGCTGTGTTTCGGGGATGCTACACTGTAATTGGACATACCTATGCCCTTATGTTCAGTTAGGTGCAACAGTATGCAGACTGAAGGAAAACAAACTGAACCATGTGGAATCAATAGGGGTCCAATGGTAGCCAGAATCAGAGGGACCAAAAGAAGGGAAAGAAACAGCACTGCATCTCAACAAGAGTTGTGACAGTGACACTACCTGTGTGCCTGCCATAGCCAGGTGCACAGGATGTAGATGTACGGTGATGCACAAAGGAGGGACATGTATAAGGTACATGAGAAATGACAGGCAATGCTTGGGAAACAGGACCAAAAGATACATATGGCCACAGTGATGGAGGCAGCCACATGTGCCTCCTCGGTGCCCATGAGTGTGCTGTAATTGGTGAGCACCACCTCAATGAGGAGGGCCTGCTCCCCTTCGGTGAGGTTCCTCTCTTGCGAGGACACCTTTCGAGCCATTTAGATATGAAAGTGCCTGTATTGACGTCTGGTTTGCAGTCAGTAGTATCGCATTCTCAGAAGCGTGTCCATGCCGGAGTTACATGTTTGGTAGCGGTTAGATGTACAATAACATAAACATCCATCCTCTCAGAATACCGAACACGTTTACATGTCCAAAAAACATGTACATTCACTTCCGCAGAACACATCTAATGCTGGGACAGTTCCACGATGGTTCCATCTAATGCTATTCCCATGTTCAACGAGTCTTGGATATCATGGTTATGGTAACAGTTCCTTTTGGGCTCTAGGCAAATGACATCATGATATTACTCACCAATGTCTTTATTTGGACAACTATGAATCAGCTGTTGCTAAATATACAAAACTCAGAAGTACTGGTTGTTACTCTGTTTCATTAGTGTTATCTAAACATCTGATGGCAAATAATTAAATAGTTCTCATCCATAGGGCCACCAAAATGACCCTGCTGTGCAGCTCAAGGCATAATATCTATTTTCTTTATGTACTCACATATTAGTTGTTCTATACCGCTTTGTCCTGGTAATACTGGTCAACACATTTTTACAAAAGTCATGTTACTGAAATAAAAATAGTCATTACTTATCAATTTTTATATGCTGAACATGAATATGACAGTGAAATTGCAAAGTTAGCTCTAGTTTTTTTGTAATCTACAAGAATTAATGTTTACATCACGAAATGCATGTCAATAGTAAATATATAATAGGCCTTTGGTTAATACCTTTAAAAAAACAAGTCATAGACTACTTCTTAGATTTTTTCGCCTGTCTCTTGTACAGCTGTTCTGGAGCTTCTCTGGGGAGTGTCCAGCAGTATTCAGCCAGCATTGTAGTGGACCATTTTCCCTGGTATCTTTGCTCCATTGTTGCGATATCCTGGTGAAAACGTTCGTCCTGTTCATCACTAACCATACCACAGTTGTCAGGAAAGAAATCGAGATGGGAATCAAGGAAATGGATCTTTAGAGATATATTGCAGTCAAGTTTCTGATACTGCATCAGCATGTCTTCTACTAGTTCCTTGTAGTTTTCTGCCCTAACATTCCCGAGAAAGTTTGTTGACACTAGGCAAAAGCATTCCATGCTTGTTTTGCATCACCCTGCAGCAAGTTGTTGAACTGGTCATCTTTTAAGAGCTCTCGAATCTGAGGACCCACGAAAACTCCTTCTTTAATCTTTGCTTCGCTGAGTCGAGGGAATTTTTCATGCAGGTATCGGAAAGCTGGCGAAGTGCGGTCCATGGCTTTCACAAAGTTTTTCATCAAACCTAGTTTGATGTGAAGGGGTGGTAGCAGGATTTTTTGAGCCTCAACCAGAGCTGGGTGCTGGATATTCTTCTCTCCAACTGTTACATTTTGTCTGTGATTCCATTCCTTCCGCAAGCAGTACCAAATCCCTTGCTCGGCTATCCCATTCACATAAGAAACACATGTATTTTATATATCTCTGCTGCAGTCCCATTAAAAGGGCAACTACCTTCAAGTCACCACAGAGGTGCCAGCTGTACTTGTTATAGTTAATGGAAGTCAGTAGATGCTTTAAGTTATCGTATGTCTCTTTCATGTGGACGGCATGCGCTACTGGAATAGATGGAAGACGGTTTCCATTGTTCAAAAGCACAGCCTTCAGACTCAGTTTCGAAGAGTCTATAAATAGTCTCCAGTCTTGTGGGTCATGAGTGATTTTTAAGGCATTCATGAGGCTTTCAATATCGGAACAAAATACCAGATTACTTTCTTTTCTGACTGCGTATAGTACACTGCTGACGTCAGATGGCTTCAGCAGCCGTCTGGCAGTAGTATTGCATTGCATCAGAAAATGATGCAATCAACTCTGGATGATGTGTGCATGCTGGTATTATGCAATGTGATGCAATATTACATCATTCAAGGCTTATTTGGGATGTTGTTGATGTCCTACTGGATAAATTTACAAGGTGAAACGTCAAAAATGAACTACATGCAATATCTTCAAAACGAGAGCCAATAAAATGTTTTTAATGTTATATTCGTGTTCAGCTCACCAAGATACTACAGATTAGGGCCTTTTAAAGTCAGTAACGATTTCAATGTTGACCAGTGTAATTAGAGCGGTTTACAAATAACATTGTAACTACTGCACAAGGCAGTTTACAAGGAACAATTATAGAATGGTTTGCAAGGAACAAGGAACAAATATATAACAATTGTACAACTAACAAACAATGATGTGCAATAGATATTTAACAATAACAAAGAAGTGCAGATCTGTTTACAGAAAGTATTAACATTAGTGGTCTGGGTGATATCCTGGAGTAATGTGAGTCAAGTGCATCAAGACAGGAATTGATTGATGAGTGTGGTGAAGTGCTGATAGGGCAATGTGAGGGGTCTATGGTGGCTGATCACATAGTCTGTAAAGATGAATGTTTTGAGATGTTGTCTGAATTGAGTTATGTGTTTGATTTCTCTTAGAGTGTTAGGAAGACTATTCCTTAGGGTAGGGGTATAGAGTCAGAATGCCCTATTGGTTGTAGATTGGTTTAGTTTTCTGGCTCTGATACGAGTGGATAGCATGTTTGTCAGGTTGTTTCTTTTTGTTCATGTGTGTTGTTGAATGTTTATCAGTATGTTGCGGTATGTTGATGCTGTGTTGTTTATTGTTTTAAAAATGATCATGAGAGCTTTGAATTTGAATCTCTGAAGTATCAGAGGCCAGTGGAGCTGTAACAGGATAAGTGTTATGCAATCAGATATATCATTTTTCAAAACTGCATGCAACTGTGTTTGGAGCACGTTGTTGGGGCTTTAGGGTTTTGTTTGGGAGACCATGGAGTATGCTGTTACTGTAGTCGAAATGGGGGGATATGAGTGCCTGGCCTACAGAATGGACGTCCGTGGGGGCAGCAATGGTCTCAGATGTTGAATCATTCTAGTTTTATTGTAAACTGTGTGGGAAGACATGTGAATGTGTTTGGTGAAGTCCAGGTTTGATCAAGGTATATCCCAAGGTATTGTATGTCTTTCTGTATTTCAAGTGAGGCATTGTTTATGTGTAGTGAACTAGGTGGGTTGAATGTTTCATTCCTAGTACTAATGAGTGCTTCTGTTTTCTTCAAGTTGAGCCATTCAGAGACGTCATTGAAACAGCTAGTAATCATTGTGTAGTTAGGATCTCTGGTGTCAACGGTGGCGAATAGCATTATATAGCATTTCCCCCTGCTCCCTCCCATCCCCTCCCTCCACCCCTGTCCCCTCCCATCCCGTCCCTCACCTCCTGCCCCCTACCATCCCCTCTTCCCACCTCTTGCCCCCTCCTGTCCCCTCCCACACCTCCTGCCCCCTCCCATCCCCTCCCTCCACCCACTGCCCCTCCCATCCCCTCCCCCATGATCCTCCCACCTCCACCCACTGGGTGTTCCTGGGTGGCGTGGCCCTGAATACTCCCTCCTCCAGGGGTTCCTCCTCCTCCTCCTCCCCCTGCTCCTCATGTAAACATTGAATACAGAAGGAGAAAAGAGCCTCAGAATCCATGGAGGTAGGGGCAATGGTAAAGGTTAACTTCAAACCAGGCCCGATCCTCTTCACATCAAGAGCTCTGAAATACCCTCACCAATCACCTGTTCAATATAATTCCATTTTATTAAAATAGTGATTCCAAATCAACATTATCAGTAGTGGCTCCCCCTGCAACCTCTCAGAGCACATGCTAGAAAAACCACAGTGGCGGGGGGGGATTTACTGTATCCTGTTTCCTGTCACAACTGTGCAGGTGGACATGTTTCGGAACTACACGTCTGCAGCATGTCGCGGGTTACACGTGTTAGTTGCACATATACGGGACTGCGCTGTGCGCGAGTTGCACGTTTTGCAGCAAGATATATATCTTCTTATTCTGTCATGCAGCTGAACGTTTAACAGCACGGGCACAGAATTGAGTCTTCATGTCAGACATACACATTTTGGATGTACACATCCGCCCTGCACGTCTTTCTCAGAATTGGGTCCCATATTGTTTCTTGACTGGATGGTCACCCTTTTAAGTTTTTATTTGGATGTATTTTACTTCTATTATTATTTTGACTTTTTTATACTTTTTTTATGTAATCGCCCTTTTGGACTCTAGTGATATAGGGGTATGTTTACTAAACCGTCTTAACGTGCGCCCGGCGATAGTGTGCAGGCTGCCATAAAAGGAGTCGGCATTTCAGTCTTAAAGTAGCAAAATGGGATTGTCGCGCGATAACGCACGCTGCTGCACACATTATCGGGCGAAGCGCTGCTAAGCACGCTAACTCTGATGATCAGGGGTCATGAGTTTGATCCCCCAGTGTGCCTAATGCATAAGGCTGGCTGAGGCATCAGCTTTGACATGTAAGTATTGTTTCTTGAGGCATTTTATTTGTATTTTAATTATTGCTGCCAGAAAACACACCCTCACATGCCGTAACCTAAGGTGCCGCATAAGGCACCCTATAAGGCACTCCATAAGGCACATTATAAAGTGCACTGTCTGCCACGGCACCCTATAATGTCCCCTATAGGGCACCCTATAAAGCGCTCCATAGGACACCTTATAAGGCACCTTATATGGACTGTAACCATAAGGTGCCTCAGAAGGCGCTTTATAGGGCACCCTATAGGGGACATTATAGGCACCTTCTGAGGCACCTTATGGTTACAGAACTCTGAGGGTGTTTTTGCTGGCAGCACTAATGTACATTAAAAATAGACAATGCTTTGGACAGCCCTATCAAATAACCCCACTGTGGGTTTGAACCCATGACCTCTGGCTCCACAGGCAGTGAAGTAACCAGTGAGCTACAGCTGCTGACAAACCCCTGGCTGGCTGCAGAAAGACTGCACATCACCACACAAACAGTCTGCTGTGATCACCAGGATAGGGTTAACCCACCCATACCCATGATGCACTGCACATGCAAATCAGCAGTCTACAGATGATCACAAGATGGGGTATGCACCCCCACAGCACCTCGACCTGGTAGGGGGAACTGACCGTGTGTGTTACTGGCACAGAGTAGCTACACACCGTCACATTGTGCGGTTACTGTGCTCACCCTGAGGGTGAGGTGGGGCGCCCAGCACCAGGTCCACAGCACCTTCCATGGCAGAAATAGGCCATGCTGTAGGTCCCCAGCAGTGCTAGTGTGTGAGATAGGTAGCTCCTGCAGACACACCTTGGATACATCTGTCTTTCTCAGTCAGGTTTAGCTCCTATGGACCCATCGGCGGATTATGTACCACCATCCAACCTCCGGGGCTGAGGGTGGGAAACAGGGTCTCCCACCAACAGATGCACATTCTACCTCCCTGCAATGGTGGCAGTAGAGGGAGCCATCAACCGCAGTCCTGCTGGAGAACAGACACCCTACAGGGCCATCAATACAGCTCTGTACACATCCATAAAGCAGTAGCAGACAGACATTAGGACTGGAAATGCCCAGCTGCAACCCACCACTATCTGATATTCTCCTGCAGCACACCTCCAGCCACTTCACCCTGCAAGGTGTTCCAGCAAGACACATACTAGCTACAGACAGTCTGCTAGCTAGTCCATAGTGCATGTTCCTGGAGAAGATGCATGCACCCAGAACTGGGATGTCAGCATACACACCAAGCAGATAAGTCAGTGATTGGGCCCCAAAAGGGAACCCATAAATATCACATGAGAGAAATGCTATATAGCACTATGGGGGAACCTAGCCATGCCGTGGTCACTGCTCAGTCAGGGTGAAAGAGATCTCCCAACAGGACATGCTGTGGCCACCCTGTCTGTGCAGGTGGTGGCCAGGCACTACAATGTTCCAGCCATTGCCCTATGCCCTGTGCAGATGCATCCTGGCCAGGCCACCCTATCCAGGCTATACCCATGGTACCTTGCTCCTCATTATGCACATTGGCAGGCCAATACTGGCAACAGTGCTGGTAGTGTGGGCTGTGGAGGGTGTTTGCAGTCACCACACACTGGATAGACCAGGGGTCCCCAAACCTGTCCTGGAGGGCCGCAATCCTGGCAGGTTTTTGGGATAGCCCTAATGAATATGCATGAGATATATATGCATTAGAGATATCCTCCCAACCTGACTGGTTTGTGGCCCTCCAGTACTGGATTGGGAGACCCCTGCCTTACACCTCTGTCATTTAAGATTGTGAGTGCGCAAGGTACAGATGTCCTAGACATCAAAAGGGTAGATAGACTTTGTCACATTCCTCCTCGCTTCTCACCACCACCAAAAGGTTGTCTATTAGAGTACCTTATCGTGTGATAACGTCTCAAAGTGTACATTAAGGTGGTTTGGTAAACATACCCCATAGTCTTTACCCCAAGTATTATAGTATTGAACTGCTTTTTAATGACCACTTTTCTAGCACACAATTTGATGATTAGAATGGTTTGAGGTGAGGAGTTTATATTCTTATTAAACAACACTGAGTATGTTAGCACAGATTGAGAAGAGAAACCCTGATGAAAAGCACAATTTGCATGGATAGTTTTCTTCATTCCTCTTCCCTTGCCTGTGTTTCTCCCCCCCCCCCCCCTCCTTCTCACCCTCCTTCTTCCTCTATCTCTCTCCTTTGTTTTGTTTTGGGTTCGATGAAAGAGATTACAGCACCATGACGGCCAAATTTTCAAAGTATGCTTGCATGATGAGCACACCCTTATCAGTTTTAGCTATTATCTTTATGGTCCAATAAATACATTTGACGGTTTTCGTCATTATGGTCTAATAACTACATTAGACGGTACAGCATTGGTACTGCAGCTTCACTGTGTATCATTACCAGCGGGGCAGAGAAGCAATATTACCTGCGATCCAGGGCTGTTCCGGCTTTCAGATTTCACTAAAATTCACATATTTTTCAAACGCGCACATTTACTTAAATTCAACTAGGTGTGTTCAATTAGCCTTTTTACACATAGAAACAGTTTTTAACGCACATGCACATTAGACAGCTTTGACCTTTTTGGTGCGAAACAGTGGTGGATTGAAAAGTGCTCCCACTCTAACACAAGTTTTCAGTATCGTTTGGGTGACTGAAAGACCGTAGTGTAAGGATCATGATTGATGATTTTTTTTTTTTCATTTTACTTATTGCATGTTTGTGGCCAGTTTATCTTTAGCGCTTTTTCAATCTCACTATTCAGAACTCCTCTGGTTATATGCTTTACCTTTGGTTACATCTGGTTCTGACCCTCCATTTGCTGTTCATGCCAAAGCAGAGCAACATTATACCTTAAGCCTCCCCTTCTTTTTAAAAAATGCCATTGGCTTGCATTGAGCTCCTCTGATTTGGTCAATGATAATCAACCTCCCTGCTTCCCCATTTTTTGCAAGAGGTGTTGACATGCAGCATGGCACTCCTCCTTTGAGACAATAGCGTTGTTCTGTGATCTGATTCTTGCTTTATTTTACTTTTGCAGAATTGGTTTTAATTTTACAGGCTATTGGATTTTCTCAAGATATAGTTCTCACAGTATGCCATTGTAAGTACAGTACTAATTTATTATATATTGAGATGGCGCACACCCTAGCTCCTCCTCATCTCTCTTTCTTGTCCCAAGTTGGGTTTAACACATGTCTAATGTTTATTGTGATCAGAAACACAAGGAGGAGCAGGCCTCCTGCGAGCAATACCAAAAGACACAAGGAGCAGGAGACGGATGAACTAATGAGTCTTTTATTGATAAGGACCCCAACGCGTTTCGGCAACGCCTTCCTCAGGGGAATTGTCACTTAAACAAACAATAAAAACAAAAACAAAATTAATATTACAAATATCTAAAAACAATTAAAACCAATTGGCATGATGTGAAGTGTATAACAGCAATAATAATAATGATAGTAATAAATAACTAAAAATATTTATTTTCTGCTCAATCGCAGTGGTTTTCAGTGGCCTTACATATGGCCATTTAAGCTGCATTTTCTATCGTATGAATCCCCAATGGTTATATTTTATTCATACAATAGTACACCATGTTGGTGATGTTGTTTTATTTTATTTTATTTATTTCTATTTATTTCCTTTTCTAATTAGTTTATCATTAGTAGTTTTTGCATGCAACACTAGCAATGTACTCAATCTCATCTTCCCCTTTTATAGAATGATTATTTTAGCATTCATTTGTGTTATTCACAATGTGCATGCTTTTATGTGTTATTATATATATTGGTTATTTTATTCTATTAGATATACAGGGTTTATATGTTGCTCCCTCTTTTTAGTTATTTATTACTATCATTATTATCATTAATGTTCATGTCATATCCTTTTAATTATGTTTACAACCAATGTACACACTAGTATGTCTGTGTCTCTTTTTCAGCCCTACGTTTGTCCGTGTTTTACATTTTAGTTATGATTTTATGTTTAATATATGTGGTTATTGAGTTGAAGTGATTTATACATGATATTTGCTGTTATACACTTCACATCATGCCAATTGGTTTTAATTGTTTTTAGATATTTGTAATATTAATTTTGTTTTTGTTTTTATTGTTTGTTTAAGTGACAATTCCCCTGAGGAAGGAGTTGCCGAAACACGTTGGGGTCCTTATCAATAAAAGACTCATTAGTTCATCCAACGTCTCCTGCTCCTTGTGTCTTTTAATGTTTATTGTGATGTCATCAGGCAATTTAGTATATATCTCACCTTATGCTTTTGATTTTTATGAGTTTTTACTGTCTTTGATTTTGACTTTTTGCTTTTTATTGTGTTTAAATATTTATTTATTTATTCATATACTTTTTGAATACTAGTTCAGATTATGTTTTTAATACTATTTGTGACTTTGTTCTTAATTTAGTTTTTAATTTCTCTGAGAATGTGTACCCCCAGACGAAGGTATTTGCTGAAACACGTAGGTATTCTTTACCTAATAAAGCATCTGTGACCTCCATACACCACTTGCTTTGTTCTGCCACTCTGGCAGGACAGATCCCATATGTAAGACATGAACATCAGTTTTATCAGCAGCATATCAATACAGTTCTGCATACTAACCTAACAAGATGTCCCTTTCCCACAGCAGTCTAACATACCTTGTCAGACAAGTATGGCAGAGAGACTGCAGAGATCCAAGCAGATATAGGCATACCCCAACTCATGCCTGCATCCTTGACAGTGCTGGAGTGAAGCAGAGCATGCTAATAGCACCTGCACACTGAGCAGGCATTGACAATGGTGGACCATCAAAGGAGGCCTAAGGGGCAAGTAGAAATGCCAACCTGCACCACTTTTAGACAGCAGGGTCGTGTATGTGTGTGTGTGTGTCTGTGTCTGTGTCTCCAGAGTTGTGTGAGTATCAGCAATGCACTGTTGCATGCATGTGGTGCCCAGGCTTTATGGCTGCGCATACAACATGCTGCAGTTCAGCTATACAGCAGCAACACATACTGTGTGAGACACCATTTAAAAGCAGAAGGTTAGTTTGCAGAAAGTAGTTGCCACCTGTGGCTATGATGCTGTAATGCATTCCCAGTTACATCATCAACAAGACCCATCCCCACAGCATTGTCCTACACTTTCCTTCTAACATGACACTGTTGTGCAGCTCCCAAATTGTCTGCTGGTTTGACTGGAGTGAGCAGATGGGACACATGTGTGTGTGTTGTAACCCTTACCTCTGACACAGTCTCCAGGCCTCAAGACATACCGATGTGCACTGGTGAGAGGTCAGATTAATGCCAATGGCCATAACATCTGTATCCGTGGCAACAGTATCCGCCCACCTAGCACAACTGCAGCCTATAGGGTTCTAGGCTCAGGGGGATGGCTGGTTTCTGTGAGCGGCAGTCAAGAGGTGAGTTTTCAGCCTGGATTTGAAAAGGGTCAGAGAAGGCGCCTGACCCCAAATGAGATTCCAAATGCACCTGTGTGCCTGATTGGGACAGTGGGACACTGACCTTTGAATGGTGCATGCACACTTTCAGCTGCCGAAATGTGGCAAAGGATGTCATGTTGAACTCCAGGAACAAGCAGGAATGAGTCTTCACATATGGGTACGTCGGTACCGACGGAGTCCGTGCGGGAACGCTCCCCAGCATCCAATCAGAACGCTTTTGGGAGCATCCCACCACGCCTGCGTGCTGCCTTCCCGCCTTTCCCAACTACCTCTCCTCAGTTTTCGTTTTTCTGCGGAGCCAGCAGGACGTACTCCTGTCACCGCAGAAAATTCTTTTTTTATTTTTTTGTTTTCTTGTGGTCGCGTCTGCCTTCCCCGACGCCACCAGTACCGCCGGTGTTTCTTTCTTCATTTTTCTTACAAAATTTCCTTTCTGAGGAATATTTTTTCCCTGTTAGTGCCTACTAGGCCTACTCACTCTCCTTCATGGAAATACCAGCCACTAACCCTAAGAAATGTTTAAATTGTGGCGGTACCAAATTAATTGTAGACACTCATAATTGGTGTCTACCCTGTTTGGGTCCTGACCACCATCCACTGGCGTGTTCCCTCTGCAGCGGTATATCCAGAAGAAGTCTTCAGCATCGAGCATGTCTCGATATGCGGTCCCCATTAAATTTCACGGTACCAGCCAACGTTTCTTCTTCACAGGATCAGGTAACCCAAAAACAGTCTGTTAAGACTAGCCAGGCCTCGAGTGGTAGATCTCATGCTCAGCATAGAGATGCCTCCGGCGTTGCCCTTGAGAACACCTTGGCATTACAACCCCGGTGGGAGTCTTCGGCCTCCAAGCCATTTATGGGGTTTCAGGTTGTTTCGGGGTTCTCACCTCTACGAACATACCTGAGCCATGCTCGGTGGCGGCATCCGCTTGGGGCGGTACCGATACCCCGGCATCGGAATGGTGTTGGATGAAACATTCCTCACCAAAGATCGCAGTCTAGCACTCTCGGTTCCTTCCAGTATCGGTATCGATCCCGGTACCGGTACTGGCATCCACGTCGGTACCCTCCAGATATCCATCCATAGACTCGCTTCCTTCGATGCCAAGTCTGGAGTCGATCTCTAGTCTGGATGACTGGGTACCGACTCGTCTCGGTACCCACTTCAAACAGTACCGAAGACATTCTACCAATGATCAAGGTCTGCCACATTCGGTTACTTCGGTACCGATAGAACTATCACAGACTGATCTTCATGTATCGGTATCAACGACGGTACCGGTCTCGGTACCGGTATCGACATCAGCATCAGCATCGGTGTCGGTACCTCCCATGCTCGTTTCAACCGGCTCGCTTCCTTCCATACCGAGTTTGGAATCGATCCCTAGCATGGACGAATTGCTACCGATGGGTTGCGGTACCGGCTTCCAGCGGTACCGACAACTATCCTTCAAGGACAATCCGATGCTCCACCCCTTCAGATCTTCTAATCTAGAGAATCTGAATGAACCGGTGCGTGCTAGAGCTAGTTCTTCAACAGATCTAGTTCTTACTCCTCTTTCTAGAGGACTCCCCTCTGGGGAGATTTCTTTTCAAGCATTCCTGCTTGATATGGCAAAGTTACTTGCCATTTCTATAACTGGTCAATATCCTGCACCAGGGGATCCAGAACCTCTGCAGATCCCCTGCAATCTAAAGGAGCTCATTATGTTTCCTTTGCATCAGACCTTGCAGGATCTCCTATTTAGAATGTGGGAAGCTCCTTTAACGGTATCCCCACCTTCTAGGGCAACTGATCTTCTATACATGGTGCCCCCTTCTCCAGGTTTTCAAAAGCCTCAACTCCCTCATCATTCTATTGTTGTAGAATCAGCAATGAGGCGTGTTAAGAGTACTAAGAAGCACTCTTCTTATCCGCCAGGTCGTGAGGCTAAGACTTTAGATGCCTTTGGACATCAAACCTTCCAGGCATCCATGTTTTCAGCAAGAATTCTCTCATATATTTTCTATATGGGATTATCTCTGGAGGAGGTCACAAAGAATTTACTACTTTTGACCCCTTTTCTTCAAAAGCCTAAAAGAGCAGATTTTTCTATACTAGTCAATCATGCTCAAAATATTTCTAGGTTCCTTACTCGTGCTTCCCTGGACTCTTTTGAGTCTGTTAGCAGAACCTTTGCTATAGCCATAGGGGCATGACGTAGAGCCTGGCTCCAAGCTTCAGACTTGGACACATGGGTACAAGATAGACTGGGAAATACTCCTTGTACTGGAGAGAATCTCTTTAACAAGGACGCTTTACTCCAAGCTGCTCAGTTAACTACTGACACTATTGCTTTCAGAGGCTTGTCTACGCCTTCCTCTATCCCAGTTTCTAGGAGATCTCCTAACAAACTTTGTTCCCTTAAGGGGAGAAAGTTTTATTCATCTTCTACCCATCATACAGATGTTCCCAGACAGGGAAAACATCCAACCAGGCTAAGGAAACCACAACCTCAACAGGTTCAGCAAACCCAGCATCCGCAGGGCTTCTGATATATTATCATTACATCTTTCTTTCCTGTTTTGGGGTTTAGAACCTGTAGTCTGCTTCTTCTTAATAGAAGCATCTACACTGTTTCCATCCTAAACTCTAGACATGGATCTCTTCTCAATAGACATCCATTCTTTTTATTCTATGAGCTCTCAGGATGATCATGCTTAAAAGCAACAGGGGGTTTTCTCTTCTTCCTGAAAGGGAAAAGAGATGTAACAACTATCAATAAGATAGTTTTCTGTTCCAGCATGTATCATCATACCTTTTCAGGGACTTACCATATCGTAAGTCTCTTTCAACTCTGCCTTTACCTACCCTCTTACTGAAACATTTCGCCTGTAAGAGTGGCACCATTTAGCTGGAGGGTTTTTTTCTAAAATCCCTGTAGGTTTCTACCTTTTCCAGTAAGGGGTTCCCTTTCAGAGTTCCCCCCCCCCCCCTTTTTCAGTCTTACTTGGGGCAGCTTATCAGTCAGTAAGGGAGTCTTGCCACTCCTCCTTATGTCTGTTCATTCTTCTGCTGTCTTAGTAATAGCTGCAATGGCAGGAGTTCTTAGTGATTACCCTCTGGTTCTATTTACCAAATAACCAAGGTGTGTCCTCCATTAGCAATCCTTTCTGGCCTTAGTAGTAAGTCCAAAACAGGTTATTGACCTTTCTTTTGGAAACTCTATTACTACAGGCCTATTGGTTTCATTTCTATTCCTTGCCATCTCCAATTCCCTTGGCATGGGCAGAATAGTTTAAGTTACGTACTGGCTTTTAAACATCCAGTTTTTTCTTCCAACCAACCTGCAGCATGCTTTTGGCAACTCTACAGAGTAGCTCTGCACTATGGGCCCTTGCTAGAGAGTATTTGCATCTTCCTAGCAGATAATTTCAGATGGTTAGGAAGGCCTCATCCAGTCATGCCCCGTCATGACTGGTAGGGTCCCTACCTTTACCATCTCCCGTAAGGTCTCCTTTTAAAACAAAGGACGCATGCCTTACATCACGTGAAAACCTAAAGAATTGCTCATTTCCCTGGCTTCGTCCACTGGACTCCTTCACCAGGGATATCTTTCTTTTTCGTGCAGCTCGTCCTTATATGGTTTTCACTTCCATTGTTCCTTTTATCCAGTTACCATACTACAGTTCTAAAAGGACCTGGACTTGCTGCCTGCAGACTGAAGATATCATCTGCACTTTTTTCACGTAAACTATCCTGGTTATTCAAGGGCTAGAATTTCTCTATGAATCTCGACTGCTCCTTGTCAGAGAGAGCATTCCCCTGACTCTCTCAATCATAACCAGGGACAAAGGTTTACTTGCATCTCTTCAAGCAGGTATTACCTTTCTTGTTATTAGATGCACCTTTCTCTCTCCACATACTCTTATGTGGGTATAGTTATATAGACATGTCTCTACCTACATATGTGGAGACATGTATACAGCCACTCCTTGCTTAACGACCGCGTTCCGTTACAACGACCTGGTCGTTAAGCGAATTGGTCGTTAAGCGAGGAACTGCATGTACATAGTAAATATATGGTATATGACAATATAGACGATACAGACAATACAGACAATACAGTATTCTTACCAGGAAACCAGCAGTACCGGACCTCAGAATAGTGTACAATTTCAGCCATGAATGATGTATGACTTTGAGACGCAGCGCAACCACGTTTTAGCACGTACCGTCGGTGAGATGGTCGTAAGTGTGAGCGGTCGTAACGGTGAAGAGATGGTCGTAAGTGCGAGCGGTCGCTAAACAGGTAGGTCGTTAAGCGAGGAGTGACTGTATATCTATATGCAGATATATTTATATCTATCTATATATCTCTATATGTATCTATGTGTATATTATGCCCATGTATATCTCCATATATGTATACACACACACACACACATATATATATATATACATATTTTCATAGGTAGATATGTACCTAGAAACTTATCTATCTGTCTAGGTTCATATATGCATATATTCCTATATGACTCTGACAGCTGGGCACTACCCTTATCAATGCTGTGCCAGCATGCATAGGGTTCTACATATACAGTCAATCTCTGTGGTAATTTACAAATTTTTTACCATAACCCTTCAGGTTTAGGTACCTCTGAAGCTCTCCATGTATCATCTTTCCTACCTAACATCAATTAGGAAAGATGTTACTGATCTTCAGTTAATCAGAGGCTAACGCCTCAGACATCTGTCCTTATTTCTCATCAGATACAGGGGTCTTCAATACTCCTTCTCTTCTACAAGGATTATTTCCTATTTGTCCATCCAAATTGGTCAAACGTATCTTCTTTTAGTCCTAGGATTGTGCTATTCTTGGACCAAAAGACTTTAATCCTTGTCTGATACAGCCTTCTGTGTTTTCTGCTGAAGTCCTTCCTCATTACACCACCCAGTTTGTTCCTGGGGCTACTCTCACCCTTGACGGTTTCTAACCTTCACCTGTCCTTCTACAGTTTGGTTACCTCTACTTCACAGTGAGGTACTCCTTGAGGGTTTTCTACTAGTTCTTAATAACAGATCCATGCGAAACTCAATAAACTTTACAATACCACCAGGTGAGGTCCATATTGGAATATTACTCTCCAATATTTCCTTATTATGATCATCTACACCTAGACTCCCATCCGGAAGTCCTGGTTTAGTTTAGCTGTTTCACAGCGTCTCTCTTTTATTTCAACTCCTACCCTCCATCCCCAGGATGCCTGAGGTTCTGAGGGAAAGCATTGCTCATCTTAGATTCGCAACATGCTAGGACTCCCTCCTGGCATCTTAGCTTGGGAGTCCCTATATGTGAAGACTCATTCCTGCTTGTTCCTGGAGATAGCACAGTTACTTACCTGTAACAGGTGATCTCTGGGAACAGCAGGAATAAGTCTTCACAACCCACCCACCTCCCCTAGGAGTTGTATTTCTCTATCTCTATCTTTCCCTCTCTCTCTCTCTCTTTGTCTCAGCTTTAAAACTTAACTGAGGAGAGGCAGTTGGGAAAGGCGGGAAGGCAGCACGCAGGCGTGGTGGGATGCTCCCAAAAGCGTTCTGATTGGACGCTGGGGAACGTTCCCGCGTGGACTCCGTCGGTACCGACGTACCCTTATGTGAAGACTTATTCCTGCTGTTCCCAGAGATCACCTGTTACAGGTAAGTAACTGTGCTGTCTCTGCATTGCCCACCACCATATGGGAAGGCAATGCCTGGAGATGAATGTTGGGGTGGGGGTAGGGGTGCATAGAACAGTACCACACATGTTTAGTATGTACCCTATGTAGGTAGCATTGCTGATCAAAGCCTATGTTCACATGGCTAGAACCTATGTGGGCCTACTCAGTGTTTGTATGAATTACAGGGCCTGCATTATAGCCTCGCTGGCTCTCCATGGGCACCGAGTGTGACAAAGGATGGTGTTAGAGTACAAAGAAGCTGGGTATGGTGGTGTATGTGTTGCCAGCTATTCCAACATCAAGCCACATGTCCAACCTGCCATGATTCCACGCACTCTGTGGAGGAGGGGGGCCCAATGCCTCTGCAGCATGGGAGAAGGCATGTGCTGCACTTACCAGGTTTGGAGCATCCATGGCTAGGGACATGACATTGTATACGTGTACAGGCATGGAACTAGGTTCAATGCTCACTGCCAAGAGCTTTGTAAGGGGACACTGTAATTGTGTATGTGACAGACGAGGGCTACTGTGGGCCAGCATGCACTCTCAGCCGGTCTCTGGCCCACTTTCCACTGTGCCTTACATTGCATGAGCTGTCCCCAGGTCCATAATAAAGGGTACATAATGAGGAGCAAAGGATTCTGGATATTGCCTAAAACAATTGTAGGTTGCCTGGGATTGATCTGGTTGCTTAGAATGCCCAGACAGTGATGCTAGCAGCTGTTTGCAACCTGCTGATAACTATGGCCTTGGCAAACACTTCTGCCTGGTGTTGGTGTCTGCACCCACCCTCCTCCTGCCTAGACAACACTCACCACATTTAGGTTCCATAGCAACAGCTAATACAAACATAAGAAGCAACATATGCTGTCATAAAGAAGTCCCCAGTCAACAGAAGCAGGATACAAGGCCCAGACAGAACACACCATTCAAGCATGCTGTAATAATACACTGCAGAAAATATTTGCAACAACAGACTTCTGCTCTAGAGTCTAAAAAGTCTTTCTACTGCAGGGCTTGCTCTCGGGACCAGGTGATATGTGCCCTCCCTCACAATCAGGGTGACTGCAGAAACAGGTCATTTGCACATATTGTAGCTGTCATGTGCAGGAAGCACACAATGTCCCTGCATATTGCAGTGCTGATGTGATGGATCGCGGCATTCTCCATATAGCCATCAGTTGCATATATGTGCTCAGATTGTGCGATGCATCATGGGTAATTGGGTGACTAACCAATATCAGCACCCAGGGCCCCAATTGCAGCCAAAGTGGAGACTGTGATCACTGGAGCATTACCCAGTACCTGCTTGTCTTCTATGATGGTGGGGGACATGTGCATAGCCCCCCCCAAGGAGGGCAGAATGGTCAGCAATTTACCTCAGGGGTCATGGATGTGGTTTGAGTTAGGTGTATGTACAGGTGTACCTATCTTGCAGTGTACAGCTAGTAACAAGGGACTGCATGCCCTGCTCATGTGCTGCCTCAAAGGTTAATGTCTCACTCCGGTGCAGCAGACCTCTGTGTGCAACTGTGGTTTGGCATTGGAGGTACAGTGGAGGGATGTGCATCTGGACCTTTCAAGGGGCATAGGGCACTGGCTGGGACATTTTAGTGCCCGGCCACCACCTACACCAGGGGTAGGGAACCCTGGTCCTGGAGAGCCTCAGACCAGTCAGGTTTTCGGGATATCCCTAATGAATATGCATGAGATATATATGCATTAGAGATATCCTGCCAACCTGACTGGTTTGTGGCCCTCCAGGGCTGGATTTGGAGAGCCTGCCTTACACCTCTGTCATTTAAGATTGTGAGTGGGCAAGGTGCAGATGTCCTAGACATTGAAAGGGTATATAGAATGTGTCACATTCCTCCTCAATTCTCACCACCACCAAAATGTTGTCTAATAGACAATTTTTAGGTGGTGGTGAGAAGTGAGGAGGAATGTGATACATTCTATCTAACCTTTTTGATGTCTTGGACATCTGCACCTTGCCCACTCACAATCTTAAATGACAGAGGTGTAAGGCAGGGGTCTCCAAATCCAGCCCTGGAGGGCCACAAACCAGTCAGGTTAGCAGGATATCTCTAATGCATATATATCTCATGCATATTCATTAGGGCTATCCCAAAAACCTGCCAGGATTCGGGCCCTCCAGGACAGGTTTGGACACCCCTGGTGTTATGGATGCATACAAAGCTGCATTGACTGCCCTGTAGGGTGTCTGTTCCCCAGCAGGACTGGTGTTGATGGTCCCCTCTATTACCACCATTGCAGGAAGGTAGAATGTGGAACTGTTGATGGGAAACCCTATTTTCCACTCTCAGCCCTGGAGGAGAAAAGAAGGGGTACATAATCCACCTAGAGGTCCATAGAGGCTACACATGACTGAGACAGACAGAGATATCCAAGGTGTTTCTGCAGAAAATACTTATCTCACAGATTAACACTGCTTTGGACCTCTAGCATAACTTTTTTTAGCCATGGAAGGTGCTGTGGACCTGGTGCTGGGCGCCTCACCTCACCCTCAGGGTGAGCACAGTACCCGCACAATGTGACGGTGTGTAGCTACTCTGTGCCAGTAAAACACATGGTCAGTACCCCCTACCAGGCCGAGGTGCTGTGGGGGTGCACATGGTCACTTCCCCCTACCAGGCCGAGGTGCTGTTGGGTGCATTCCCCATCTTGTGTTTATCTGTGGACAGCTGATTTGCATTTGCAGTGCATTATGGGTACGGGTGGGCTAACCCTATCCTGGTGACCACAGCAGACTGTCTGTGTGGTGACGTGCACTCCCTATGCAGCCAGCCAGGGGTCTGTTAGCAGCTATAGAGCTGTAGCGCAATGGTTGCTTCTTTGCCTCTGGAGCCAGAGATCATGGGTTCAAACCCACAGTGGGGTTATTTGATGGGGTTGCCCAGAGCATTATCTCTTTTTAATGTACATTATTGCTGGCAGCAAAAACACCCTCATCGTACTGTATCTATAAGGTGCCTCAGAGGGCGCTTTATAGGGCGCCCTATAGGTTACCTTATGGTTACCGTCCATATAAGGTGCACTATACGCTATCCTGTGGAGCAACTTATAGGGTGCCCTATAGGGGACATTTTAGGGTGCCATGGCGGACAGTGCACTTTATAATGTGCCCTATGGAGTGCCTTATAGGGTGCCTTATGCGGCACCTTCAATTACGGCACATGAGGACCTGTTTGCTGGCAGCAATTACTAAAATACAACTAAAGTGCTGCAGGAAAAAATATGTACATTGCAAAGCTGATGCCACAGCCAGCCTTACATAGTAGGCACACTGGGGAGCAAACTCATGACCCCTGTATCAGCAGTCAGTGCCTCACCCATTGTGCTACACTGCTGCTCTTCCTTGCATGTCAGCGCACCTACTTATGCTTTTCATTCCTTAAACTGCACAGTGCTGCCATCAAAAACATTGCTGTGACCTTGCGGTACCTCATACGGCACCCTATAAAGCGCCCTATAAGCAACATTCTGGGGTGCCTTGGCGGACAGTGCACTTTAAAATGTGCCTTATGGGGCGCCTTATGTTAACACGCTTTGAGAGTGCGTTTGCTAGTAGTAGTAATTAAAATAAAAAATAAAATGCCTCCTAAAGCAAACTTACCCATGATAGGTAGTGCCTCAGCCAGCCTTCTTCATTGGGCACCGTGGGGGATTGAACCCATGATCCCTGCACCATTGGTCAGTATCTTAACCATTGTACTGTAGTTCTGTTCCTGTGTTTGTGCATCAGCACGCCGCCTTATGCTGCCCAATATTAAACTGTCTCCTAAAGCAATAGCACACCACCTTATGCACATCAGCACGCTGCCTTATGCCTCCCATGATTTAAATGCCTCAGCCAGCCATCTTCATTGGGCACTGTGGGGGATTGAACCCCTGATCCCTGCACCATTGGTCAGTGTCTTAACGCTTGTGCTGTGGCTCTATTCCTCTGCTTGCACATCAGCGCGCCACTTATGCCTCCCGTGCAGCTTTCTCATGCGCTAATGTGCGGGGCGCACATGGGCGCCCACACATTAGCGCATGAATAATCCCGGTTTTGCTTTTTTCAGCCAGACACGCCCACTCCTTATATGGCACCCGCACAATAGCGCGGCCCGCACATTACCAGGGTTTTAGTAAACATACCCCTAAGTGTGATTTGTGCAGGGATTTGTATTAGTAGGCACCAAATAGGCATCTTCCTGCCCACTTTACCTAAGTGCCCTGTTATAAAATCAGCCTACTATAAGTGCAAAGAAATCACTGTAGGTGCAGGTGTGCTGATTCTTTACACTGATATACATGAAGCATGAACAGACTTCAAACTGCAAAAGAGAAAACACAGGAACAGTGACAGAAGTTCAAATTGAGATCCCCCAAGTAAAATATATGAAAGGGCACCCTAGAGCAGAGGAAATCTACCTCAGAAAATACGGGAGTGGTTATAGATGGGCTCCCTTTTTCTCTGGGCCCCCTGAATCGCAGGGATGGCTTGGGTGGAATTTATGCCACTGCACAAGGAAATAATAAAAAGGAGGTCTGACCATAATGAAAGATACACGATGAGTGATAAAATATAACAGGGGAATGAAAGAAAGAGCAATAAAAGAAAGAAAGAAGACAGGTAGTCAAGAAACATAATTTGATATTTGGAAGGTGAGCTTAATACTAATGCATCAGGATTTTTAATCTTTAAAATTGCCCTACTGCAATTTGAGGCCAACACTTAAATTTCTCAGGTGACAACATGTAGAAATGAAGATAATGCACACAGGAAGATCACATCTGCTTTTAAGAAAATCTTTACTTAAATTAAGAATTTAAACCACACCGAGATAATCTGTGTTGTGCAAAATCTGATCATATTTTTGAAGGCTTCTTTGCAGCACCTTTGCTGTTTCCCTTCACTATCTTGCAGGAATGCTATCTGAGGCAAAAGAAAATCGATTTGTCTATCTAGCCCATGCTTTTCCATCCACATCCACATTTAATTTCTGAAGAGAGGCTTTCAAAATGAACATAGTATCTGTCAATATGCTTGGCATTTTTTTAAAAAAAAGCCCTATTAACTGAAAAATGCAACTCCAAAAGGCGTGCATCAATTGAACAGATGTCAATGTGGTTGTTTTCCAAGAAAATGTTGGTTCTGAAATATGTGCAGATGGAGAAAACAGCAGAGGACTAACAGAAGCACAAGCTGAAATGCATTCACACAATAGCAAAAATTATCTTTTTTTTCAGTGACATCACTCCATCCATTCTACTTGTTTGTTCAAAGGATTCCAACTCAAAAGTCTGCAGAGCACAGGATGGCAAGCCCATGCATTCATTAAATAGATTTTAAAGCACGGGTAGTCAATATGTGTTTTCCTTTTTGGGAAGAGGGTGCAGGTAACCAAAAAATACAAATTAGCCTCATTCTTCTATCAACCAAATAAATGCAGATATATCTGATGAACATTTCATTATCAAAATCCTGAAAGCAGAACCGGCATTAGTGGCGTTAGAGAGTGTCAAACAGGGCAATTGCCCTAGACCCTCATGCCACAATGGGGCCCTAACCTGCCTCAAGCTAAAGGACATACAGGCTGCAGGCTGGCTTTGCCCGCCCCCTCCCTCTCCCGCCCCCGCCCCTGCCCCCGCCCTCGCTCTCTCCCTCTCCCTCTCCTGCCCCTCCCTCTCCCGCCCCCTCCCCTCCCTTCCCCCCGGGCCCTGGGCAACACACCAGCCCTGCATAGATAACATTTTGCAGTATCTTTTCAGGTACTGTGAAAGTCTCTGACAGAGGACACTGTCTTTGGCCATAGAAGGGGTCACCCCCTTCACCTTAGCCCTCAGTGTTATACTGTTAGATAGAATAGATGCATTACTTTGACTATAAAACGTGTCTTATGTAATTATTACTGCTGTATTTTGCTATATGTGTACCAGAGGTTATATTAATGTTGCTTGTCACCTCAACCTCAGACTCTCTGCTGCTTGAACCAGGACTGATAGGGTTAACTATGCAGTTAGAAAACCATCAAAAACATATGAACAAAAACATTACCCATTACCCATTAGCCATGTGAGCTAATTAGGTATTTGGGCTCAGAACATTGAAGGAAAAGAGGTTTTCACCTAAAGCACAGACTCTGTTCTTTTATATAATGAGAAGTGTGGATAAGAGAAAGTGCTGGAGCCCTTGATGGGAGTTTACCACTGAGCAAGTTTAACCTGTCCCTAATTGCAGCCTGTACTATCAAGTAATGGTTGGATTGTTCCACAGTCAATGCCTGGTATGCAGTCAAAGCTTCCCCAGCAAGACAGTGAGCTAACCTATATGCCCACTGTGCCTTGGAGCAGCCTGACCCTTGGGCTACCTGCTCAAAGGTCATCAGCAACTCTTCTAGATCATCTCTCTGAGTCATTTTTCCCAGAAATACAGAACCTACAGTTCCCAGTCCTACTGGGTTGGAAGAGGCCTCCACGCAGTGCAATGGTCCACGTTCTTCCATGGCTCTACTCTCTAGCATCTCCAAAAAGGGTCACTGCTGCTTCTCCTGCAGTTGAAGCTGCAGCACCTATTGCACCTCCTGCTACTGGGTCCACAGCTGCTTGCCAAACCACTGCAACAACTTATCTGTCTCCATGGTGAAGGTGAAGGTGAAGGTGAAAAAGAAAAAGAAAAAGAAAAAGAAAAAAAGAAAACCCACACAACTCAAGTGTGGCTGTAGCACACCGAGCCCCCTCTTCTGTTCTGGTGAGGATGCCTCTCTATCACTGTCCTGAGAACATCAAACAAACCCTTAGGCCCCAGGTACTCTTACCTCATGGCCCTAAGTATACAGGCACAACTCAGGATAGATGGTTGCACTGCAGTCCTCCACTGGCATGCAGGGGCGGCCCAAGGGAGGTGCGGAGACTCAGTGTAGGGCCTCATTTGCATAAATATTTGCATAATGGTAACGTGCACTAACATTTAGTAAACATGCTTCTTAATGAGTGTCTGGATAAAGAAAGATTAACAGATTTCTACAGTACTATACTCCAGTGCCAACCGCCAGGCACATTAGGAAGTACTATAAACACTGACCATTTAGAACCCATAGTAAACCCGCCATATCATAACAGCACTACCAGGACTCACAAAGCACCAAACCCTACCTTTAACTAACTCTCCATTGTCTGCTATCCATTTGTCCTTTCTTAACTCTTCTAGTTTTCTTCTATTCCCTCCCTACATCTGTTTTAATATACTGATCTTTCCCCTTTTGCATTTTCCTCCATTTTTTTCTTTCTTTATTTTTCATCCACTCAAATTTTACCCTTCAATTCTCAATCCTCACTAATTCTCCCAATACCCAGCCAATCGTAGATTTTTCTTCCCTCCCACACAAAATCTTCTCCCTTTTCCATCCTCACTCCCCCAGCCCCATCCCCATCCCCTTCTAGTCCTTGACCAACAGCAGCTCCCTTGTTAGTTCCAGCCCCGCCCATCATCCACTCCCTCCTAGTCCCATTCTCCCATCCCACCGCATCAGCCCATTTCCAGTCCTAGCACCACCATCAGCCCATTTGCAATCCTAGCCCCCATCAGCCATTTCCAGTCCTATCCCAACCCCCCCCCCCCATCAGCCCTTTTCCAGTCCAACCTCCCCCATCAGTCCATTTCCATTCCTACCCTCACCATCAGCCATTTCCAGTCCTATCCCAGCCCTCCATCAGTCCATTTCCATTACTAGCCCCCAGTCAGCCATTTCCAGTCTTATCCTAGCCCCCACCTTCACCCTGAAGAGCCTCTCACCTGTCTGAGTGGCTTACGAGGGAGCCGAGGATGCCGGAGGCCCCAGTTCGCCTCTGCACAGCGCTGGAGTGAAGAGCAACATGCTCCTTCCCTCGCACTGTGTTCACATGAAGCCTGCTGAGTGCCAGGAAAGGTTAAAGGTCATTTCCTCTTTCCTGGAACTCATCAGGCTTCACGTGAATACAGCATGAGTGAAGGAGCAGCTGCTCTTCACTCCAGCCCTGTCAAGAGGCGAGCCGGGTCCTTTGTCATTCCTGGCTCTCTCTGAAGCTGGCCCTACAAATCCCATGGAATGAAGTTCATGTGGGGCCCTGTGCAAACAACATTCTCACTCAATGAATGGGCGAACCCTGCCAGCATGTAGGCTCCATGAGCCTCCCACCAGCATCTACCACTTTGTCACCAACAGAGCTTTCTTTCTGGTTCAGGCATATATGTAGAATGCTAGACTCCAACAGTTCTGGCTGGTTGTCCACTGTCCCTGTCAGCTGTTCCAGTCTGAAAGACTTCACAGTAGTCCAATACCATGAGTTGCTCCCAGAACAACCTCGAATCAGCATTGTGCCAGTCTTGTCCACATTAACTCAATCCAAAGCAAACACAAAAAAATGCAATGTGTGCCTTTGTGTCATTCCTGACTCCTGGCAACCCAGAAGCTCCTGTGTTTTCTTGGCAGTGTCACCAGAAGTAGTTTGCCAGGCCTTTCTTCTGAGGCAACAGAGGGTTAAGTGACTTGCCTAAGGTCACAAGGAGTGCTATTGGGAATCAAACCCTGGTTGCTTGGTTACCAAGCCAGTGTTCTAACCACTAGGCTACTCCTCCACTCAAAACAAACACAGGACCATGAAAAGAAGCAAAACAAACTTCTGCCATCCATTTTGGCCACCAGATCAACTCTTCAGACACCATGATTCTAGGAAAACAAGACAGGAAACAACCCAAGTGCGGTTCTTCAAGAGGGTTTTACCCACCCTACTTCAACAAGACAAACTCCTGGTCTAAGATATTGGCACCTTATGTGCTGACAGGTGTCAGCCTTGTTAGTCTGAGGAATATCCCAGAAAAATACTCTTCTTTGACAGGTTAGTTTTGTTTCACTACTAGTATTTACATACTCCCCCTCTTACCATCATATATTATAGCTCTTCTCTTCAGGTCCAAGCTGCAGTTCAACCACACAACTCCTACACTTTTCCAACCACAGCCAGCTCTAAAAAGAAACATACCACCAAACAACCACTGCAGCCCTACTGCCAGCTGGGCCACGTCTCAGTGAAATCAAAGGCTGTTACAGGCCTGTACTCTATCACTGCTGCATCCCAGCCTTCTTCCCTCTGAATGTAGATTTTCTGTTAGGAGGGGGCAGGTCATGGCAGGGATTGAGTGCCAACCTCTGCTGAAAGTGTCCATGCCATACTAAGAACAGCATTAACTTTCTGTTCTCATGTCAAGCCAAGCTGTGCTGCTTCCCCCCCCCCCCCCCAATTCTGCTGCCCCAAGTGAACATCTAGGTTGCCTAGGGGGCTGAGGAGAAGAAAATGGGAGATAAGGAGGAATGGAAAGATATCCATAGGTTGAACTTCACTTCTGCATTTAAAAAATGGATACCCCAAGATTTCCCTCTGAGTAAGTAGCAGGATCCAACTAAGGAATATGTTTAGTAAATGGCGTTAAGGGAGACAGTGTGCCATTAACACCTGTTATTGGCACCCTTGCATCATTAACACATCGAAAAAGTTGCTTTAACGGGCGTTAAAGGCACCAGCAGCGTTAAAGGCGCAGTAGGTGGAGAGTGGGCGTTAACAGCATGTGCTCCCTTAATGCTTGTTGTGCAATGTGCTTAAAAGCCCTTTAATGCTGGGAACCCTAATGCCAAGTAAAACCTCGCGTAAAGGTTATATTTAGAGGGGAAGAGAGCCTATTTAAATGTATGTAATGTGTTGCACTGACAAGGGAGTCCCAGACACTAATAGTAGTGCTCCATTAGCAGCAACAGTATGAAAGGGCACTATGTTGATGGGACAAATGACACGTGGGTCATGCAGTGGGAGTTTCTGGTGTACAGGGCAGACCAGGCAGCTTCCCAGGTGGCAGTTAAGATCCTAAGGTATGCCATACTGGGTCAGACCAACATCCATCAAACCCAACAGTGACCAATCGAGGTAACAAGTACCTAGCACTTTCCTACAAAGACACAAAGGTTCCATAATGCCTGTATTGGGGCAAGCAGTGGATTTTCCAGGGTCCTTGAATAATGTTTTTTTTTTACCTTTCCTCCAGGAACCTGTCCAAACCTTTTTTAAATCCAGTAACACAAGCAGCTTTCACTATATTGTCTTATTAGTCTTAAATGGGTTACACTGTAGCGCCATTGCCTGTCTCCTAGTCTTCCCACATTTTGATGGCGTAAATAATCCAGCTGCATTTACCCGTTCTTTTCCATTCAGTAATTTATAGATCTCTATCATATCTCCCCTCAGTCATCTCTTCTCCAGGTTAAAGAGCCCTAACCATTTTAGTCTCACTTCATAGGGGTATCCTTCCATCTGCATTGCCATCTGTGATGTCCATCATGATCCCACAGTGACAGTGGCAGCACACAGACATATTGCTGCTGTGGAAAGGTGATGTGCCACATAGGGCGGTCCAAGGGACCTATCACCCTAGGCAGAGATCCCAGCAGGCCTCCCCCCCCACAATTGCTGCTGAACCCAGCTGTGAAGGAAGAGACTGATAGCACCAGCAGCTGTAGCCCTCCAAGTAGCTGCAAAATTCAGGTGCCTAGGGAACTACCACAGCAGTGGCTGTCATCCTGGGGTCCCTGCAGAGGAAGATGGTGGGGGGGCTGCATGGCCATTCATGTGTGCCTCTGCCCCCCCCCCCCCCATCCAGACCTTGCACCCTAGGCGCCCACCAAACCTGCATGTTGGACAGGCTAGACTGTGCACCACCACCACTGACAGCACACGGGCATGTCAGCATGGTGTGGAGGTGATGGTGGCGGGAGAAGCGGCACCTGTCTCCAGCAGACCAAAGTCATGCCCTGGTCCTGTGTGCCATGTGCATTGCAGCATGTGCCAAGGTCTGTCTGATGGGGAGCACATCAGCCACAGGGACTGTTGTATTCATATGGCAGTATTTTGGTATAGCACATACGGTTGGTGTGTATATGAGTGGGGAGTCACAGGTTCAAGTGGCTAAACGTTAGCATGTCCCTGTGGCTAAACTTTAGCCTACAGTGCAGATACAGCACCAGCATGTGCAACCACCAATAAATTGGCTAGCAATGGTACAAACACCCATCAGCCACACAGACAGGCTCCACTATCCACAGATGGATGGAGAGACCAGCTGATAACACCTGCACACTGAGCAGGTGCTAACAACGTGAGCTAAAGTCAGAGTGCACTACTAGCGCCTGCACAATGAGCACACGTTAAGAATTCTTGAGCTGATGGGACGACCAAGTGGCAGGCAGGAATGCCAACCATCCCCACTTTTGCATAGTGCAATAATGTGAGTGTGTGTGTATGTCTCTCCATTGTTATGTGGCTTTCTGCATTTCATTGTGCCTCACATTACCTAAGCTGTTCCCAGCATTAGTGTGCAAATATGCATAACATGGAGCAGAGGACTGTGGGTATGGCCTGAAACAGAGCGGATTGACCAGGATGTGTCTGCCTCAGTGGTAGGATCAATGGTTGAGACTTCATAGTGCCTGTCTGCCACATGCATGGCCTGGAAGGCCACAGCATGTCATGCTGAGAAGATACTCTCACTCTGAGCAGTGACCATGGCATGGCTATGTATCCACATAGTGCTATATGATTGGCTCCTGTGATGTGGGTGCAATTTCTGTCTGGGGTACCTAATCACTGAATCAAATGTTTGGTGGCCATGGTTGCTCTGTGCACATGCATTGTGTGCTGACCGGCTGCAGTTGGTATGTGCATGACTGAAACAGCCCAGTGGTGGGCAGCAGGTGCAGTCTGAGAAAGCCTGCTGTGGTGGACTGTTAGTCAATGGTTGGGACAGCAGTTGTTCCTGGCCTACTCCCTGTGGTCAGGGCAGGACAGTAGCAGCAGTCCCATGCAAGACTAGAAGCCTCCACTGCAGTTTATATCCATAGTATCAGCTTTATAACATTTAGGGCTAACATGTACTTTTCTAGGCAGGTCCCTGTCCAACAGCGGCAAGACACAGGGCCCAGCTGTGACTGGCACCTAGAGCATGCTGCAATTATGCAGGAAGTAAGGTGACTAGCCTAACACACTGGCAGGGATATGGACCTGCAGCATATGGTCGCTCTGTGCACATGCAATGTGTGCTGACCAGCAGACTGTCTGCAGTTGGTATGTGCATGGCTGGAAAACCCAGTGGTGGACAGCAGGTGCAGTCTGACTGTGCTTGCTGTGGGTGATTGTTAGTCCTAGGTGCTTGGAACAGGAGGAGTTCCAAGCCCACTCCCTGTATTTATGGTAGGACTAACAGGATTCTAGCAACAACCCTATACGCCCCCACAGCAGTTTAACACTGGATATTGACGTGTACTGTTCTAAGAGGATCCCTATCGAAACAGGAGCAGGACACAGGGTAAGATATGTCTGGCGCATACAGCCTATTGTAATTGGGAAGGAAACAAAGCAACTAGCATATTACACTGCAGACAATACCTACCACACACTAGCAGTGATAGAAATCTGCAGCAGTGACCATCTCTAGCACTGCAAGTTCTGGGGACCAGGTGCTGGATGCCCATCCTCACACTCAGAGTAACTACTAAAATTGCTCAGTAGCATGATTTGTAGCTGTTATGTGCATGTAGCACATGCTGTCAGTGTGTCTGACTGAGCTGATGTGATGGATCAGTGTATTCTGCATTTGGTGATCAGCTGCAGACTGCAGTTCAGCGTGTGCAGTGCCTCATGGGTACTGGAGGGGCTAACCTATACTGGCAGATGCAGAAACCTGCAGACTCTTTGAAGCCAGATATTGCTATGCATAGAGGTGTAGCCAGGGGCGGCTCTATAATGAGGCCGAGTGAAGCGGTGGCCTCAGGCAGCAACTTTTTGGGGGTAACAAATTTGCCCCCAAAAAGCTCGTCTCACTCGGCCTTCAAATTTTAAAAAAAAAACCGATCAGAAGAGCCGCTGCCGCTGCAGCAGCAGAACAAAGTGCCCTGCGGCCGCCCCGGCAGAGCCCTCTTCTCTCCCTCAGCGCTAGTTTTACAGAGCCACGAAAGGAGAGTTTCCTTGTCTCGCGGCTCTGCTAAGCCCGCCGACGCTGATGGGAAACAGGAAATTCCTGTTTCCCATCAGTGCTGGCAGGCTTAACAGAGCCGCGATAAAGGCCCTTCGCGGCTCTGTAAAGCTGGTGGTGGCGCTGAGGAAGAGAAGAGGGCTCTGATGGGGTGGCCATGGGCCACTTTCTTCTGTCACTGCTGTGGTGGCAGCGGCTTCAGCTTCTTCAACTCGGTTGATTGGGGGAGGGGGTTAGGACTGGTAATGTGCTATGGGGGGGGCTAGGACTGGAGATGGGCTGATGGAGGGGGGTTAGGACTGGAAGTGAGCTGATGGGAGGGTTAGGACTGGAAGTGGGCTGATGGGGGGGCTAGGACTGGTAATGGGCTATAGGGGGGCTAGGACTGGAAATGGGCTGATGGGGGGATTAGGACTGGAAGTAGTCTGATGGGGGTTAGGACTGATAATGGGCTATGGGGGGCTAGGACTGGAAATGGGCTGATCAGGAGGGGGGCTAGGGCTGGTAATGGGCTATTGGGGGTGGCTAGGACTGGAAATGGGCTGATGGGGGGGTAGAACTGGAAATGGGCTGATGGGGGGGTGCTAGGGCTGGTAATGTGCTATGGCGGGTGGCTAGGACTGGAAATGGGCTGGTGGGGTGGGGTTAGAACTGGAAATGGGCTGATCGGGAGGGGGCTAGGACTGGAAATGGGCTGATGGGGGGTCAGAACTGGAAATGGGTTGATGGGGGGTTAAGAATGGAAATAGGCAGATCAGGAGGGGGTTAGAACTGGAAATGGGCTGATGGGGGGATAGAACTGGAAATGGGATGTGAGGGAAAGGGGTCTAGGAAAGGTAATGGGCTGATTGGTGGGGTTAGGCCTAGAAATGGGCTGATTAGGGGGGCTAGGACAGGAAATGGGCTGATTGGGGGGGCTAGGACTGCAAATTGACTTATTGGGGGAGGGGGTTAGGATTGGTAATGGGCAGATGGGGGGCTAGCACCGGAAATGAGCTAGGACTGGTAATGGGTTGATTGGGGGGGCTAGGACTAGAGTGGGCTGATAAGGGGGATAGGACTGGAAATGGGCTGGGACTGGAAATGGACTAATGGGGGAGGGAAGGAGAGTGCTGCTGGCCCTGGAAGAAAACTAGGGGCTAGGGCTATAAATGGGCTGATGCAGGAGGATGGTACAATAGGACTAGAAGGGAGCGAATAATGAGAGGGTCTGCCAGGGGAAGAGGGGGCAGGAAGGGAGCTGACACGGGGGAAGGAGGGGGCTGGAAAGGAGCTGACTCCTGGGATGTACTGAAGGGGGACTGGAAGGGAGCTGACACTTGGGGATGGGAGTGGTAGGTGGTTGGGTAATGGGGAGGAGGCTGGAAGGGAGCTGACTGGGGGGTGGCACTGAGAGTGGACATAAGTTGATATCTGGGATGGCATTTGGACTAGAAGGGGCTGGACAGTGGGGGAGGAGGGGGACTGGAAGGGAATGGACACCAGTGGCAGTCATGGGAATGCAAGGGGGTTGACATTGGAAGGTACTGGGAGGGGAGTATTTATTATTTATTTATTTTATTTATTTAACTGTATTTATATCCCGCTTTTCACCGGGTCAAAGCGGTGTAACATAAAAGGGGAGGGTGGACAATAATCAATTTCTGGGGTTGGGGCCATCACGAGGTGGCCAACATTAATGATTTTAACAGATATTTGGGACATAGACATAGGCAGTGTGTTACAGTCTCTTAGAACATATGTTTTAGGGGGATGAAATAGGGGGGGGGGGTAGTCAGTGGTGGGTGCTTGTCTCTGATCCGAGGTATTCCTGGAATACGCTGTTTTTTAGTAGTTTCCTGAATGATAAGGGGTCTCCGTTGCTTCTGATGCGACTTGGTAGAGAGTTCCAGAGGGTTGGTGCATATAGTTTGAAGGCTCTGTTGCAGGTCCTTTGATTGCATTTGGTTCATTTGTGGGGGATGCTGAGGGAGTTGTTGGTGGTTTTTCTGGTTGTTCTGTTGTGGGCTGGCCAGGGCAGTAGTGTGCGGAGCTGGGAAGTCTGAGTTTGGTAGAGATCTTTGTGAGTAAGTAGGGCGGCTTTGTATTTGATTCTTGCTTCAAGGGGGAGTATGTGTAGCTCTCTCAGGACTGGGGTGATGCTGTCTCATTTTTTTTTGCTTTCTGGATAATCCTTACTGTGGTATTTAAGGCAGTTCGGAGTGGGCTGGTGAGAGTGGCTGGTAGTCCGTGGTAGATTATATTGCAGTAGTCCAGGTGGGGGAGTGTCATGGCTTGCATCATTGTTCGGAAGTCCTGTGGTTCTAGGAGAGGTCTGAGGCGCTGTACTGTTTTAGCCTTGTGGAATATTATTCCGGTGGTTTTTTTGATTTGTTGCTGGAGTGTGAGTGCTTGATCTAGGATGATTCCTAGATATCATATGTGCGGTTGTATTTGTATTTGCGTGGTTCCAATGTTGAAGTGTGAAGGTGATGTGAAGTCTGGGTCCTTTGTTACTATGAGGGCTTCAGTTTTCTTTATGTTGATGGATAGGTTGTTCTTTTGTAGCCAGCTGGATACTTCTGTGAAGCATTCTGATAAGTGTTTATTTGTTGGGTTTGCGGTTGTGATTGGGGCATAAAGCATTATGTCATCCGCATAGATGTGATAGTTAATGTTGTGGGCGCGTATGATTGAGCAGAGTGGTTGCAGGTATATGTTGAAGAGCATGGCAGATAGTGTGAATCCTTGGGGTACTCCCTGGTGTTGCTGGAAGGGGGGTGAGGTTGATATGTTTGTGTGGATCAGTTGTTGTCTATTGGTTAGGTAGGAGTGGAACCATTGAAGTACGGTATCTTTGATGCCAATTGCTTGTACTGGAAAGGGGGCTGATACTGGGGAGGGTTACTGGAACTGGAAATGGGCTGATGGAAGGAAGTGAAGAAAACAAAAGAAGAGATAAGAAATGGCAGATGGATCATGGACCATGGACCATAGACTACAGAAAGAGAGCTAAGAGAAGACAGGAAAGCAGAAGCCTCAGATCAGGACCAGCATGATCAGAGAATAAAATGGTCAGACAACAAAGGTAGAAAAAATAATTGTATTTAATTTTAGTGCTTGGACTTTGTGCTATTTTTATATTTTACACAGTATTGGGGAACTGCATCTCTTATTTATTTGATTTTGCACTGCATGTGGACTCTGGCTTCTTCGGGTTTCAATTTAAAATTTGTCTACATATTTTTATTTTTACTTTAGATTGTGGTTACTTCTTCTGTACTTGGTGAGGGTCGATGTTGTGAGTGTGTGACTGAGGTCAGGTGTTCTGTTAACATGGAGTTTGTACATAAAGATCTATACTGTATGTAGTAATTTGACTTGTTCAGCTTTTCAAATAGGTGTATGGATGTTCCAGGTCCCACTGTAGTATTTACAGTGACGCTTTTTTTGAATGGGCTCCTTATGTGAGTTTTGGAAGTTTGTACTGTTATGGTATGGTAGGTTTGCTCTTTGTTGTAGGGTTTTGTATTAGTTCACAATAGGCCTGGTACTGGAGAATAGTGGTTGCTGTTGTTGTTGTTAGTGAGATGATCAGAATCCTACTGGTTAGTGCAATGTACCTATAAGCAGGGTTCAAGGGTTTGATTCCCACTTGTTCATTTTGCATCTTTGTGCTACTCAGGTCATTTCCCTGCCTGTAACAGTCCTGGCTCTGCTGTGACTTGCAAACACTCATCCTTCTACTTTTTTATGCATTCTGGCCACATTTTGGGTCAGCAAACATGCTATTCCCCATCATGGCCTTCTGAGAGCATGGCTTTATTGACTCTGCTGCAGCCCATTGCAGTGGGTCAGACATATTCACCCTGCAGATGTCAGGCCCCTGCTTGGAAGTATGGTGTGATGGGCATGGTAATGGCTTGGGGGCCAAGATACCACAGTTTGATGCCCACTATCACTCCTTATGTGACATTTCAGAATGTGTTACTGTCACATTTTATGTCTGCTACAACCTTCATGGACTGACAACACCTCCTTGTGACCCTGAGCAGATCACTTAACCCATCAATTTCTCAGCTGACTTCAGGTCTGTATAGTCCCTGGTTATCATTAGACATTACCAATTGATGGTAAGATGTACCCCGATGTGACTTCACTGCTACAGCAGTATACTAACAGGCAGTTACATGCATACAGTTGTAACCTACTTGGCCAACATGAGTCATTTGTGACATCATGACTGTGACTGTACAGCTTGGCTCCATTACATCTCTGTAGTAGATGTAGGCACATCCTACCCCTTGGATAGCCACCTGCACGTATCAGCTCATATCCATAAGTGCCCCATTTGCCCAATCTGGATGACACCTGTGCAGTTGTTATCTGCACATTTGTCTGAGGTGTTGTATGGTGGCTGTGTAGCTGGGACAGGTGTGAATCCCACATGTCTGGTATCAGGACTTTCAAGTGGCACTAGTGCACATTTTCACACACAGTACAAATACGTTGAGGATGGTACCTATGGCATATCAGTGCTGCCAGCCCATATCACTCTCTCCTCTGCCACCAACCTTCCTTCAGCTCATCCATTTGGCTCTGTCAGCTGTTTGCAGTCATGTCTTCTTGTGCAAGCTGCTACACCATGGCCTACACTGGCACTGTTTTCCACATGTTGGTACTCTTCATGCATGCCTTTTCTGTGCCTGATCTGCATGTCACCACTCCTGCTCTGTCGTCCTGTCGCTGCACACATCCTGCCATTTCTGACTCCACTGGGGGACATATCTTCCCCATCCTATGCCACACACTGACATTGTGCCATTTTACACATTGTGCCCCCCCCCCCATGCATTAGTACAGCTGCCCCCAACATGAATGTCAACTTTATTGGCTGCCACATAGGGTGCCCATGGATCTAGCTACCTCATAGGGTGATCCCATATGCCCCCCACACACACACACATACAACTACGTAATGTATAACTGCAATGTATCATGTTTGTTTATCATGTAAACCACTTTGATTTTAAGATAAGGCAGTATACAAAACCTGTTAAATAAATAATAAAATAAATAACTCTGGCCAGTCCATCAGCTCCCACCTGTCCTTCCATCCAAAACCTTCAGATTGACTTCCCTTGCTGCTCCTTTATCCAGCATTAGGGTTACAGCTGTTTTTGGACATTAAGGTACATGCTTGACACCTTAACGCCTGATGTCCCGCCCATAGCGCCCTTAATGCCGGAACACTTCCTACACGCCAAGAGCTTTTTTTGCATGGAAAACTCCTTATCGCTGTCGTTAATGCTCGCTAACGCCTGCTCCCTTAACGCCCTTTAATAAACATAGCCCTAAGACTGTGTTCAGTTATAGACAGTTAGCTGCTACCCTTTCTTCTGCAGTAACTGCAAAATAAAGGACTGTTTTATTCACTAAAAATTAGCCAGCATTCCCTCCCCATCCCCGTTAAATGGGAGAGATTATCCGAGATAAAGTGAGGGGTCGGGATAGAGAGACATGTTGCTAGAAATCACTGTCCTTCCATCAGGGATCTTAGGTCAGTTAGAACTCCTCTCAAAGGGAAGCAACTTTTGCTCTGTTGGCAGATTTGAGTCGAACTGTCCACTCTGTACTAGTATCACCTGAGGCTATTCAGTGGAACCCACAGGAGTTTTTGGGAATACAGATTCTGCCATACAGTCAACCACAGTAATTCGGTAACCTGCATGATCACAGTTAGAGCTTTATAAAAGTCATCTAAACTTAGGGGTATGTTTACTAAAGCATCTTAACGTTGCAGCAGTGGTATTATCGCGTGATAAGTGATGTTATCGCGCGATAATGTTACATTATGGCGTGATAACGCAGCGGTGACGTTAAGGCACACTAACGCTGAGAAATCTGGCTCTGAAGGGTGGAGTAAGGCTTCCCAGAGGGCAGAGGGAAGGGGTCAATGGGTGGAGAGTGGGAGGGGAGAGGCTCCAGGCACACTAACGCTGTGAAATCTGGGTCTGAACACTAACGCCAGTGAAACCCTCGCGTTAAGGCACATTTGCAGAAAAGAGAAACCATTTCAGTCAGCAATGTACAGCAAAGCCAGGGAAACCCCAAAACGTGATAGTAGTGATACATGTGCACAGAACAAAAAGGCAAATAAACATAGAAAATGACCTGAACCACATTTAAAATCCCAATAACCAAGCTGGCCAAAAGTGATAGTAATGATAAACATAAAGCAACACCACTGACAAAGCTCAAAAAATAAGATATCATGTTTGGAAGGGTCTATTCTCTGTCCCCCTACAAAGTGAATGATCCCACATTGAAATAGTGCTGATCAGGGTTTATTCACGTCTGTATTGGGCAGGTTTGTTATGGCATGCACATGTGCAGTAACAGAAGAGTAGGCATGTAGGAAAGGGCAACTGTACTGATGCTGTAAGTGGGATATAGAGGGCTGCAAGTGGCACATGCTGTGGTCCAGCTGGGGCACAGTGCGTGTTAGGCAGATGCCTACATGGCACATAGGGATGCTGAAACTGTAAAGCAGCAAGACAGCAACTGACGAGGGTCCAACATGGGCAAGAATGTGTGTCCCACAGTGTCACAGAGGAGATTACCCAGCAGGTACCCCCAAGGGCACATAACATTGGCAGGCGGTGCGGGGGGGAGGGGGAGCACGCATGTCCATGTAGGCACCCCTACCTGAGAACCCACACCATAGGCAGCTGCCTACTGGCATATTGGATGGCCTGGGACTGCGCACCACTAGCACCACTGGCATAATGTCATGGCAGCATGGTGGCGGAGGGGGCAGTGGCATCTGCCCACAGCAGACCATGGCCTAGCCCTGTTTAGGTGAGTGCCGTGCACTGCAACAGACAGGGTCTGTCTGATGAACAGTCATGGTATCCCAAGGGAATGCACTGTCCCTGTGGCAAAAGTGTGGTGCAGCACACACAGCCAGTGTGTTCAGGCACAAAAGGTCATAAGTTCAAGTCCCAGCTGTGGCTACTGCCAACCCATTCCCCATATTTTACCCAGTACTAAACCATGGTAATAAAGACGGAACCTTTATTGCAGATAAAATAAACATGCCTCAAACGCCTATATTTTACCCTACAGAGCACAGACACCATAAACATGTGCAATCCCTACAGCAGAGTTTCCCAACTGCAGTCCTGGAGGGCCAAACACCATTCAGGTTTCATGCTGTCCCTAATAACTATGCCTGTGCTACATTAGTATGTGCCGCCCCCATTGTATGCAAATGTATCTCATGCATATTCATTAGGGACAGCATGAAAACCTGAACAGTGTTTGGCCCACAAGGACCGGAGTTGGGAACCTCTGCCCTAGAGCAGCGGCCAACAGGGGCACAAACACCCACACCCACAGGCTCCACTATCCAAAGCCTCATGGAGAGTCAGGCTGTTGGGCCCTGCATGCAGCAGCATCTCCCAATACTAGCATTTGCATACCTTAGCAATGCCTCCCTAAACTTGGGAATACGTTAGACATATATCAAAAGGTTGCTATGATTAATGGCAGATAACAATTCCTAAGTTAAGCACAATTTGCTGATAAAGCTGCATCATAGCAACCTTTCTGATATCTGTGGAGTGTGTTTCAGTTTTGGTTTCTCACAGTGTTTACCACCCCGGGGAGTGACCCAACAGTATTGCGTACCATAGCCATGCCTGCACCGTGCCCAGGACTGGTGTGGTGGCCAGGGCTGCCAAAAGCCTCTATATGTGCACAATGCTGGCATAGGTGTGGGAGTGTGTGTCTGTCTATCCAGTGTGTTGTGGCTGCTCACACCTTACACAGCACACACTGCTTGCACTGTCTCCAGTGTAAGCTTGCCAATGTGCATAATGAGGAGCAAGGCACTGTGGGTATGGCCCGGACAGGGCGGCCTAGCAGGATGCATCTGCACAGGGTGTATGGCAATGGCTGGGACATTGTAGTGCCCGACCACCACCTGGATGGACAGGGTGGTCACAGCATGTCATGCTGGAAGGTCACTCTCACCCTGACTGAGCAGTGAGCACGGCATGGCTAGGTTCCTCCATAGTACCATACAATATTTTTTTCAAGTGATATTTATGGGTTCCCTTTTCTGGGGCCCAGTCACTGACATAGTTGTGTGGTGTGTATGTGCCATATCCCACACCAGGGTGCACAGTGTTCTTTCTGGAACATGCACTATGTATGCGGCAGCAGACTGTCTGTAGCTAGCATGTGTATGGCTACAACACCCTGCAGGATGCAGCAGGTGCACACTGACTGCCCTCCTCTGTTGAATGTCAGAATGTGGTGGGGGGGGGCAGCTTAGCTGACCAGTTGCACTGCCAGTGGTCAAGTTCTATGTTCAGATCTACATCAGCTCTCTGTTTCTTAGTTGGCAGGGAGTTGCTGAACCCACAGTCTGTCATCATTTAGCTCTACTGGAAACAATGATAGTGTGTGTCTGTTGTGTCCAGATCATGTTCCCCACCTTGACCCACAGAGGGTGGGCTTTCTCTGTATATCGTCATCATGTGAGTCCAGACACACCCCTGCTTCGAAAACAGGTGTCCATAGAAACCTCACTCAATATGCATTTTGTTGTGAGCATCCTCATCCACATGGGCTATGCATCAATGGCATATAGAAACGTACATAGAAAATTTTCAACACTGTCTGCAAAGAATACCCCATACACTGGTAGTGATGGTGAATTGAAGCAAAACCTACTACAAGCAACCCGGGTAGCATGGACCTGGTGCTGTCCCCATGACTTTACTCTCAGGGTGAGCACAGAACATGCACAATGGCATGGTCAGTAGGCATACTGTAACAGTAACATGCATGTTTGGTCCCCCTACCTAGTTGATGTGCTGCAGAGTTGCAAACCTCTATCTGGTGAGCAGATGTAGACTGCTGATCTGCATGTGCATTGCATCATGGGTACCCTTGGTGCTGACTTATCCTGGTAGCCACACCAGACAGTGTGTCTGTTGACCTGCACTGGTTGAGTAGCTAGCCATAGTTTAATTACAACCAATATTATTGCAGGACAATGGTGAATGTACTGACCTCAGTGGGAGAGGTCATGGGTTCAATACTCCAGTGGGCATGTATCAGGATGTATAGGATATAGTGTATTATCATCACATCAGATCGTGTTACCACATGACAATATGTCCAAAAGTGTGGCCAGTTGCATGCAGTGGTTATGTTGGAAGAGTGGCATGGGCTGCAGGTTGACAGATCAGCTGGTGAGCTGCATACAAAGTGCATCCGTCAGTATAACTGTCAGAGGATATGGCTGTCTATGCATGTATCAGTCTGACATAGATCTGAAATCCGTGTGCACATCCCAAAACACCTGTAGCTCAGTTGGCCAAACCAAGGTGCCCTGTAAAGTGCCCTAGCTGTGTCCGTACACTAGCCTGGTAAGCAGAGTAGAAAGTGTATGTAGATGACCTGGTGTAACTGTGTAGTCAGCCATTGCTATGTGAAAAGGCATAGCACACCAGTTAATACAATGCCCTCACAGCCAGTGGCAATGGGTTCAAGACCCCAGTGTGCCAACACCGAGATAAATACATAATGAACAAATTGTGTTATGAAACATCAGACACAGCACTGCAATGTGTGTCTGCAGCACAGATCTTTATATATATGGATGACGCCACCATTTGCTGTGTACCGGCCACGGCACAGGCATGGACACATTGCTAGTGCACCTTAATGAGGTGCGTTGAGCCGCGCATGCAACGTGCGTTCGTGCGTGAGCAAGGCATTGCTGAAAATGGCTACTCGGTCTAGAAAGCCTGCTTTTACCCGCTGGGAGCTGCGCCACCTTGCAGGGCTGATCTGCACTAGGCAGAGAAAACTATTCCCTGGCTCCTCCAAGCGGCAGGACCTCGGGCGCGTAAGGAGGACCTGGGCCCGCGTCACCAGATGTTATAATCGTCTTGCTGACTACTCACGTGAGGTAAGTATATGGGGACATGTCAGTATATCCATATACATATCCAGTGTTGATGGTAGCTGTGTATGCTGCTGTGTGTAGGCATTCTAGACCATTTATGTTTCTTAGTTAAACTCAAGTGATATACCACCTAGTTATCACATCAAAGTGGTTTGTCTTATCCCCAGGAGGCTAAGGACCTGATCACAGAGGTCCAGATGTAAGCCTGGTGTTATGGCAGCTGCTGCTGTTGATGCGTTTACATACACCCTAACACAAGGAGCCCCTAGATCTGCCTTAAAGAGGTCTGGTAAACAGCATGCTGATATGGTAGGTTACGCAGTTACAGGGTCACACATCTGCCCTCCCCCTAGGGGTCCTGAGACCTGCTCAAAATGGTCTGTCAATCACCCTGGTGATATGGTTATGTGTGCATTTGCAGGTTAAAACATCTTCCCTACCCCCCGGAGTCCTGAGACCCCATCAAAGTGGTCTGTCAGTCACCCTGCTGGTATGGTTGTGTGTGCATTAGCAGGTTAAAACATCTGCCCTACCCCCAGGAGTACTAAGACCCCATCAAAGTGGTCTGTCAGTCACCCTGCTGGTATGGTTGGGTGTGCATTTGCAGGTTAAAACATCTGCCCTACCACCAGGAGTCCTGAGACCCCATCAAAGTGGTCTGTCAGTCACCCTGATGATATGGTTTCTGTTGCTGTTGCTGTGTTATAATCCACCCTACCCCCAGGAGTCCTGAGACCCCATCAAAGTGGTTTGTCAGTCACCCTGGTGGTATGGTCTATGCTGCTGTTGATGTGTTATAATCCACCCTACCCCCAGGACTCCTGAGACCTGCTGAAAGTGTTCTGTCAGTCATCCTGGTGATATGGTGTATGTTGCTGATGAAGTGTGCTAAGACACCCTACCCCCAGGAGTTCTGAGATCTGATTGCAAAGGTAGGTATGGCATCTAGATATTGTGGTAGGTTATGCCGGGTTAGGTCACACATTTGCCCTATTCCCCGGAGGCCCAGACCTCATTACACACGTCTGTTATGGATCCTGATGGTATGGTAGGGACAGCTGTGGATGTGCTGTAAACCACCCCATCCCCAGGAGCCCTGAGACCTGATTACGAAAGTCTGTAACAAATCCATATATCATTGAAGTGTACGCAGTTTCTGGTCACACATCTGCCCACTACCCAGAAATCCTGTACCTGATTGCAGAGGAACATTATAGATGCTGGTGTAAGGGTACATGCACCTGTTGGGGTTGCACAGCTCTGCCATAACCCCAGACAGAAGCACAGATGTTAATAGGCCAGCTAGGTGTGTTGGGCCATGCTCCTGTTGTAGTCAGTCACAACTGTCCAAATCACAGGAGGCCCTAGTCATGACCATAGAGGTATAGTAGAAAGCCAAGTGTCATGGTATTGGTGCCTGGAAAGGTGCACAGGGCCACCCACCTTCCGCTCTATGACAGAACACATCACCCATGCGTGGAAGGATATCATGGTGCCATGGCGGATGTGTTGGATGATGTGTGTAGGTCAGGCAAACACACATGTGTTTGCCAGACCACACAGGGGGTTAGGGAGGACCTCCCCTGGACACCAGCATGGCCAAACCACACGTGGCATGGTGCTGCCATGTCATGCAAGGAGAGCGTAGGAACAGGGTATGGTGTGTCCAGGGTGTTACGCACAGTACACATAGGTGTCACTGCACACATGGCCAGACCCACAGCCACACATGCAGGTGCCACTGGCAACAGTTAATAGAGGACACACTGACCAGAGGAGCAGGAGCAGCACGATGCTGCACACAGAGATGTGTGATATGTGTTGGCCACCCACCAGAGATATATGGTCATTAATGCTCCCACCCATTGCTTTCCCCCCCTTAGGTAGAGGACCTATGGAAAAAGGGTCAGGAGTTGTGGCTGCACTGCCCAGAGGTCCTTGCCCACCTCCAGAGGGGGGCGATGTCATGATGTGGAGGTGAGTGTTGCAGCCTCTGCAGCTCAGTAAAGAATGTCACAGTGGCCCACCAGCCTATGCACGGCCAAACTATGTACATGTGGTATGTGACTCACATGATAGTGTGCTAATGACTGTCATCCCCCACAGAGGATGCTCCTTATGGCGAGGGCCCCTCCACATCAAGGCACACAGCAACACGCCCCATTGCCCAACACCAAACAGAGGAGGAGGAGGAGGAGATGGCAGAGGAGGAGGCAGCAGAGGCAGCGGAGGCAGAAGAGAATGATGGGGACATGGAGGGGTGGAGGGTGGGGTGGGAGGGGAGGTTGAGAGTGTGTCGGATGTTTTGGGGGTGAGGAGGAGGAGGGGAGCACGGAGGGTGGCGAGGGTGGGTGGGAGGTGCCAGTGGGGTAGGAGGGGGGAGGAGGGGGGTGGAGGAGGGGGGTGGGAGGGAACACAGGACAGCACAGGGCATTGTAGGTCCCTGCCAGCCGCTGCATGTGTGTGATGGTGGTGCCCGTCTGGGTGTAGCTACGCCACCCATTGCCACAGACAGGTCCCACGCACATGCCACCACACAGACACCTGGCACCTTGTGTGTATGTGGTGGCAGGTGCATCCAGGACCTGTATGTGGCAATGGAAGGCATGGTGCAATGCCTGCGGGCCCAGGACCTGCCGGTGGCTGGCAGGTTCCATTCAGTGGATGGCTGCGAGATGCAGCGTGTGGTGGGTAGGGGCACTGCATCTCGCCAGCCATCCACAGATGGGCATCCCAGGAGCGTGTGAGGGTCCCGGTGGTGCCCACACACGTGCCCTGTGCTGTCCTCTCTCCCGGGACCCAATATGGAGGATTTTGCATACGCTACATGTTGTAAATATGTTTTATAAATACAGTTGTGTTACTACATCACAATGGTCATGTGTCTCCCTTACAGACAGACTGTTGATGTGAGCATGGGACATGTGTGTAGATCCCTATGTGTATGTGTGGTGGACATAGGTAACATACATGGACCATCTCCACACGCAGTTGTGGGGGCTGCCCATGTGCGTAGGCATCTGTGTCCCATTGTGCCCCTGTGATGTGCCAAAGTGCAGTGTGTCCCAAAAGCTCTGGTCACATGCATGCTGCCTGTGATGTGTGGGCACCATACCTGATGCACCATGCTCGTAGGGGAATAGTGGGGAAGGCCAGCAGCAGGTATGTGGCAGGAAGGATGAGGTGGACCGCTGTACCCAGGAGCTGCCCAAGGGGATAGCTGGTGAGGTCAAGACAGGTGGATGTTGGTCTGGAGGGGGAGCAGAGGCTCACTACAGGCGCAGGGGGAGAGTAAACAACTGACTGTAGCTAGTTACCTATGTCTGCCTGTGTCCTACACAAACATCTACAGCTAAACAGCCATGTAGGCTCTGCTGTGGGTCAGAGGGAATGGCACACATGTGGGTGGGGCACTGGAGAGGATATGGGGTATGAGAGACTGACTGATCCGTAAAACATACATGTACCACCATATACATATTACTGACTAACTGGAGAGGTACGATATACCCCCACGCATAGGTAGATGGTTGCACACATAGCATGGTTCTTGGCACACAGGGCATGGTATAAGGTGTGTGCGTTGATTGGTGGTTGTGCATACACCACACCCCTAAGGGAGCTGGGGAGGCACATGTGACCATGTTGACAGGGTACTCAGGTGAGTACAGTGTCAAACACCGGAAACGGACATATAGGTGTTATCAGGTTTTGTCTCCTTTATTGTTACACCGTAACCCAATCCCCCCAATCAGGACCTGCGTGGGCGCCCACGTCCACGGCAACCACGGCCCTTGCTACCCCGTTCTTGTGGTTCTGCTGCTGCTGCCTCTGGGGCTGTGGCTGGCTGCTGTGAATGCCCAGCTATGGCCTCCTGAGCATCTGCAATACGCAGTAGCGCCGCTGCCATCACCTCAGCTGTGGCATTCATCCAGTCCATCCTCTCCTGAATGCCCATCAGAACCTGAAGAGTGGCTGTAGGTGAGACACAAGGAGATGTGTGAGACATGTGTTGCACCCTCCCCCCACCATGACTCATGCAAATGTACGGCGTATCCCAAAAGACCAGTCCGCAGACCACTCATGTATGCGACGTCTAGCAATGCAGTACCATGTTTACATCTGTGTGCCCCATGATCCATCCACAGGCCAGGAAATGATTCTGCTGGGGGCCGTGGTGATCACAGATATGACACATGGTACTGTGTTCACTTCAGTGTGACACTGCTGTATCTGTGCACTTGTCATATGGGATAGGTTGGATAATGTGGGACTTCATGGCACACAGATAGATATCTGGGGGGCGCTGTTCACTCTAAACCTGACACACAGTACTGAGTACCCTGACTATCTTTGCTACGTACCACTACCCAGGGAGAGCGGTCCGACGGGTAAACTGTATAGGTGATCTGGGGTAGGTGTGTGCCAATGTACGTCTCCATGGGGTATTTTGTGGTGAATAGTAGGTGGATGTATGAGCTCATTAGCATGATGACACCAGATGGCACATTATACAAGGGGGGGGAGTGCACATGGCACCCACCCCCACTACACATACAGAACTATGTGCTGTGGTGTCCTAATATTAGGGGGCACATGGAATCTCATTGTGGATGTGCCGTCAACCCCCAGGGAGATTGTTGTATATTCTGTTACCCACCTTATGCATTGTGCTTTGCAGAGGCAGTATGAGCCCACAGCTCTGCAAGAATGATATCCATGCTGGTGTGATGGGTGCCTGATGTTCCTGGTGCCTGTATTGTGTGGGGACTCTCCTCTGACTCTGCATCCTCTACAGCCCGTGTGCTGCTGTCACTGGCCCCCACTTGTGCATTGTCATCCTCCGCCCAGTCCTCTGCCTCAGGTGGCACAACGTTTCCTGGGGTCTCGGCGCCAGTGCTGTCCGCGTCCCCTGACTCAGCGGCCTCTGGCCCCTCAGCATCCACTGGCGCCGGCATATCCCCCTCCTCATATGCCCCCATGGCCTGGATGTCACCTGGGGGGTAGAAGAAGGTACACAGCAAGGATGAGTTAGTGCAGGTAACATAACTACACCTGTGCAGTGCTGTAAAATGTCCAGGACTGTGGCTGTCATGCAAGCAGCCCCAGGTACCTGTCACACCCACCCTGTACTTACACAGCCATGTTTTTCTCAATATGTGGACCCCAGTTGCCTGTGTTAGGGCACACGTGTTCTCAGGACATAGGCCCCCACCACCTTCCCATCCATGGCAGGCATATACTGGGCCATGTGGTTTACATGTGTAGCATATCTCTGACCTAACTGCCTGTAGATGGGCGGTGTCCAGTGCTTCCAGCAGTCCTTGCAAGTAGATGGGGTCCAGACGGTCTGCCAGTTCCTGCTCCATGGGTGTCAGAGTTGGTGCAAAGGGACCACCCCCTCCGGTGCCCATGGCATGCTGCCTCTCTGCCACCATGTGGGCATGGACACCACACTTTATATCATTAAACCTTTTCCTAAGGCTATCAAGGTCCCTGGACGGCCCCCCTGCCTGGGCTATGGCCTCCTGGATCTCCCCCCACATTTGTATCCGTGTGCCCACAGTGGTGCTTGTGCTCAGGCGGCCGTAAAGCACATCACACCTCTCCAGAACACAGGCCAGCAGGATGTGGTTCTCCTGCTGGCTGAACCTAACAGCCCTCTTCCTTTCTGCAGATGGCACAGGTATGCACCTTCGCTTGGTGCTGGGTGGCCCCTGTGTGGGCTGGGACACACCCGATGGGCCTGCAGCCACCACCACAGACCCAACACTCCCTGCCGGCTCTGGGTCCTGCTGAACAGGTGCCCCCCTCCTCCACTCCTGCCATGTCCTGTCTCTCCATCTCCCTGCCCTCTGTGCCCTCTCCCTCCCTGTCACACATACCTGCTCCTTTGCCCCTCAGCTCCACCTTACATCTGCTTCTGGCCCCACCCCTCCTCTCCCTGCTGTCTGCTCCTGAGCTCAGCTCGTGTCTCTCTCACCTGCTCCTCGCCTCACCCCCTCACTCTCTCCCCTGCTTAGCCACACACCTCTCCATAACAAACCTCCCTGTGACACCCTCCACCACCGCTCATGGACCAATACACTCTCAACAACACACCTGCTTCTGACTCTCTCCTTGCTTCTCTGACAACACACACCTTCTCTACCTCACCTACACAAACATCTCAACATGATCCAGGTGTGCAGGTGTATTTATAGGGGTTTTTTACATTGCGCACATTGCGCATGCACTGCGGAGGCGTGGAAGGTGTGTGTGCAGGACTCCGTTACACACGTGCTGTGCGTGCGTGTGAGGCATGGCACATGCGCATAACAGGACGCAGCACATGCGCATGTCTCATGCTCACACACAGTGCACTCCACACACACCGCATTTACCACGTCTATGCGGCACATGTGCAACGCATGCAGCCGCTGCACTTGCACCGCTGCGCATGCACAATGCATGCAACGTAGGAAAACCCTATAACTACACCTGCACACCTGGATCACATTGAGGGGTTTGTGTAGGCGAGGGAGAGAAGACGTATGTTGTCGTAGAAGCAAGGAGAGAGTCAGAAGCAGGTGTATCGTGGAGAGTGGCTGGGTTTGTGAGTGGTGGTTGTATTGTGTGGCTGGGTTTGTGTGTGGTGGGAAAGGTGTTTGGCTTGGTTAGTGAGGCGAGTGTCTGTGTGTGAGTGAGCTAGAGGTGTTGGTCGGGTGGAGTTAATGGCGGCCTTTGTGTCTGCTGCATTTGTGGTGGGAGGTGAGCAGGGGCTGCAGTTGCCTGATGGGGGAGATGGTGTCCATGGGGCTGAGAAACAGGGCATGGGTGTAGTCCCGCTGCAACACAGACCTGCAGCTGTTGGGGCAGGCCAGGCAGGGGCTGTGAGGGCACAGCACAGGAGACGTGCAGAGGTGCAGGCTCACTAGCCTCGCCTCTACAGGCCCAGGGCCCAGCTCCAGGGCATGCATGAGGACCAGGTCATCTCCCTCTACCGCCTGAGCATGGGGGCTATTAGGGAGCTCTATGAGGATCTAAGACCTGACCTCGAGCCCCTGACTGGTCGGTCACATGCCATACCGGGTTTGGTCAAGCTCCTTGGTGCCCTACATTTCTTTGCCTCTGGCTGTTTCCAGTTATCTGTGGCCGCAGTAGGTGGCATGAGCCGCCCCACCTTCTCACGCTGTCTCCACCAGGGACTGCATGCCATGATCAGCCGGGTGGGGAATTACATTGCCATTCCCAACACTAGGCAACAGTGGGGGACCCTGAACCAGGCCTTTGAGGCGTTAGCCAGGATACCACACATGATGGGAGCTATTGATTGCACACATGTTGCCCTGGTCCCACCTAGAGACAGGGAGGTAGTTTTCCACAACCGCAAACACTATCATTCCCTGAATGTTCAGGTTGTATGTGATGCAAATATGCATATTCTGAATGTGGTCCCTAGGTTTGCAGGGTCCACCCATGACTCCTATATCCTGCATCACTCGGCACTATTCACACAATTTGAGGCTGGACAGTATGAGGACTGTATATTACTGGGTGTGTATTTCTCATCTCTGACATATGTGTGTGTGTGTCTCATCTGTCTGTGTATGATCTGACATTAGGGGGGGGGGGTGCCCTCCAGCTTTACCTTGCTATGGTGGTGCATGATGATGATAGAAAGGACGGTAGCATTTGTGTTGTGGTTACAGATTATGTTGATGGCAATCCGTACACCTACCCCTTGTTTTGTGTGTCATAACTTCACACGCTGATGCATAGTTGTGGTGTCCCATCATGTGCTCTTATATGTATATGTCAGGATGTGCCATGCATTTGGTTTGCACGTACATACCTGTGTCCATTTATGTGGGCATGGGCTCCTGCTTTAACGTTCTACATTTCTTTCTGCAGGTGATGCAGGATATGGGTGTCGCCCCTGGTTGCTGACACCCCCATGCATCAACCACAGACATGTGCAGAGAGGAGTTACAATGAGGCCCATGCCTCCAGCTGCTCTGTCATAGAGCGCACCTTTGGCGTTTTAAAAAGTCACTTCAGGTGTCTGGATAGGACAGGCGGGGCCTTACAATACAGACCACAGACTGTGGCAGAGATCATTATAGCCTGTTGCATCCTGCACAACATTGCTCTCAGGCACCATATCCCTGTCCAAATTAATGAAGATCTTGAGGATGATCCTTTGTGCCCTCCTGTACGTGCCCGTGGTAACACACGTGAGGGCACAGCAGTCAGCTGGCAACGGATTGAGGAGGTCTTCTCATGTAAGTACTCCATATGTTGCCACCTCCATTTGTTTCAATATGTGTGTACTGCTACCACTACTTAACATCTGTATACCAATATCAGTAAGATGCAACACTGCACTGACATGTAACAGACACTGCCTGGCCATCCCAGCTTACGATCTAGTCATGACTGAAACACAGAAGATGTGAGCAGGCCACAACAGCTGGTGGAGGTGGATTATGTGTGTCTGCATTTTTAGGCTTGTGGGAGGTGTTACGCTGACATACCTGATGGGGCCAGTTGTCTAGATGTGTGTGTTTAGCAAATTGCAATTTGAGCTGATTGTGTGGTTGGTATGCTCTGATGAACAGGGACTGTGTGCTAGTTGTTATTGTATAGTGCTACATGTGATACGTAGCACTATATACATGATGGGTAGTAGTTTGATTACTGGTATTTGAGATCAGTAGGTGAGGTTAATGCAGTAGGTGAGTGTGCCTGTATGTATAGGTCAGCACGTAGCCTTGACATGGATGCAGAAATGGATAGGGAACCTGTGAGGTGTTGTGACAGGGGGAGTATTAGTGTCATTATGTGTGTGGCTGTAGAATAGCCATGCAGTGCAGTGTTGCATCTTTGCAGGCAAACAGGGATGATTCAAGGCCAGATCAGCAAGGTGTAGGTTACAGTAGGCAAGCCAGGAGCTGATTGGGGGGGGGGAGGGATTTGGGTTTTAGTTGTGTTTTCAGGGAGGACTGGGGAGATATAGCTGATGACAACTAGACATACACCACAAGCCTCAACTACAAGCTGGGTATGTGTGTAGAGGAGGAGAGTGCAGTCCACAACAACACCTACATTGTGGACCCTAGAGAGAGGACGTTTTGGACACACACACGAAGACGCTCTGATGGGAGGGGAGGGTTTAGGTGCACATATAGGATATCCATGCTTTGCAATTTCCACTTACACACAGTGGGATGACATGCAGCCATGAGTGTCAGGTGGCAACTGAACATCGGGGTGTGGTTTGGCAGACAGAACTCAGGCATGGAGAGATATATTTGCAACACATCAGCACACAGCTGTCAATGTAAGTCAAGGTATGAGATATACACACCAGGAAAATGTATATGCACAGAGGATAAGGATGGAGCCACCACATATTTCCCTGTGTTACAGGAACTGACAGCAGTGTAGCAGATGATATTGAGACACCAGATCACACACTGAAGGGGCATTGGGAGCGATATGGGGGACACAGGATAGTACTGCATGCTTAGAGCCAAACAGGGACACGGTAAGGAGGAGATAATTCTGTCCCACATTTTTTACAGCAAAAGAGAGGTGAGGAAGGGGACAGATAGAGTACAGACCCTTGTTGTTTGCCACACACACTTCAATGATAACTTTCACATAAAACAAATCTGTACAGTGTGATGTGGAACAGTCAGTCTGTTAAGGATCTTGGGGGGGTCTGGGAGCTGAGGACCTTCCTGGTGCTGTGGTGTATTGGCAGGTGACTGTACGTCATCCAACATGCAGTAGTCTGGGGTAGGTGGACCTACAGCTACTTTGTCTGTGATGACAGTCAGGGAGAGCACATGTCTGCAGTGATCTGTCATGATCTACATATGTTGTTGTTCACCTCTTTTCCCTGCACCCCCATACCCCATATGTTGCTGTTGGCACACATATCCACATGTGTTCCTGGCCCGTTTGTGTTCTCCAACACTGTCTCTGGGACATGTCCAACAGAGCTGCATGTGTGTGCAGGCCCTAGGTGTTTGGGTGGTGGAATGCACGTACACCCTTCCCTAACATTGTAGCATCAGCCAACAGCAGCGTATCAATGCATTTAACAGGCCTTTCTCTCCACTAATCTCCAATTGTGCACATACAGGCCATATCCTACTGCTGGCACACTCACCTTAGCATACTGTGTTGGTGTGTGTTTTTGTGTTGGCTGTGTGATGATACAGCATGCAGGCATTTTGCATTAGCATGTGGTGTGAGGGGTCTGTACACCTGGGGAGCGGTGGGGACTGTGCTATCTCTACCTTAATGCTGTTTACCTTGTGGATATTGCGGACATGTGTTGTGTGTTGTGAGCTGTCCTATCTCTTGTGTGCTGGCAGACCACTGCGCAACAGCATTTGTGCATCACAGATATCGCCATAATGTGGACATGCATCAACAGTGGCTGGGCATGGGGACATGGTGACTCTAAACATTTCGATGACATCTTCTCTCTTCACTGTTACGTGTGGGTTCCACTGAATAGCCTCAGGTGATACTAGTACAGAGTGGACAGTTCGACTCAAATCTGCCAACAGAGCAAAAGTTGCTTCCCTTTGAGAGGAGTTCTAACTGACCTAAGATCCCTGATGGAAGGACAGTGATTTCTAGCAACATGTCTCTCTATCCCGACCCCTCACTTTATCTCGGATAATCTCTCCCATTTAACGGGGATGGGGAGGGAGTGCCTCAGGGATCCCAAACATACACTTGTTGCAAACACACGGTAGGTTGCACCTTTGGTCTTTTGTGAATGGCATCAGCCTTTGCATGTTAATGATTTCCTGTTTGTCTCATAGACATTTCCTGTTGGGTCTCTATACACAAATGCTAATGCACATAGGGTGGAGCTGTGAAACGCCTGTGTAACACGGGCATGGACATGACCATATCCATGTGACACCCTCGTCTGCGGCTTCATTTCAAAATGTCCCCAACATGAAGTGGGTTCCTTGTTGTGATCATGTTATGTTTGCCTGTGTGATGTTTCCTTACGTACATATTGATGTTTTACTCTCTGAAATTTGGGCTGATGTTGCAAGCAGCATACCACTACATTGTTTATACTCTTCTGACACAGGGCAGTGAACACACAGAGCACATCTACTATGGTACATCTGGCATCACCATCAACCACCTGTTGGAGGACACAACAACACCATGGAACTATCCCTGTGAAATGGTGCCATAGGATGTTTGACCTCTGCGAGTGGGACACATGCCTAGGATGGACAGTATTATTGTTGGACTTCTACTTTGGGCATGACAGGTCTGTCCAAAACACCATTGATGCTGTGCTCTGGCTGGGTGTCATGTTCATCGCAGGAGACACACATGACCTTTCCAGTACTGAGGCATATTGGGATGTCACACTTGACTGCATGCTCAGGGTTTCAAGGACAGTCGTAACATGACTTGTTGGAGTGCATACACCCTTTGAACTTTGGACACTGTGTACTGGTCCCCACGTTTGCAGCAGGGACTGACATTGTCACTGTATGTTGTACATCTTTCTGACATTGTGTTGTTCTGTTTTGCCCATGTGTGTCACATGGAACGCAAGGGACGCTCATCTGTTTGGTTTGACACGAGCATACAGCCATGAGTGTGGCACAGGGGGAACACTGGAGAAGTCCTTTTGTCCATGTCCACCTAGCCTCCTCTTGGACATGACACAGTATTTGCCATGACACCATTTTACTGCACACCAGCATCTTGGATTGCTGTTTGCAATCACCAAGGTTGTCACAGTGCATGTGTGGCATCACTGTATCATGTTTCAATGTACATGGTGCATGTGCATGCCACAGACTATGTTGGTGCAACACAGCAGGTTGCAATATGGCTTCTGTGTGGGTTACTGTAGCATGTTTGACCTTTCTTTCCATCTCTATATGCAGGTTATTGTGTCTGCTTACTGTACAGACGTGACGCTCTGCATTGATTTACACACCTAGCATTGCATGTCTGTGCAGTCCTAGTTATCCTCTGAGGTAATGACACTCACATTGCCCTGTTATATTTGGAGTGTGTCAGTGTGAGTGTCCCTTTTCTTCCTTCATTAGTGCATTCCATGTACCGTGATATATGTGTAAGGACACTGTATCCACACCAACCAGTGCAGGGGGACCTTCTGCATAGTGTTATCTCTGCATGTTTCTGCAGGTAGTTTCTTTTGAATTCTCTGTGTTCATGTGCCTCTGATACCTGATAGCATATCCTCATTGTGCATTTGACAATTGTTTAGGGTTACATTGTTGCAGCTTTGATTCCTATATCAGGCATTATGTAACAGCTGTAACATAAATTTCGATATGTGTTTTTAAACTTTCAAAATATTAACAACATATGCTTTTTCATTTGTGTGCCTCCTGTGTTGCCAGATAGATATGTTTTAAGGGGCAGATCATGATTGATGTGTGTTGGGCCCTCATCATGCACTGCCTACTGTCTACATGCACACATATGTAACTAACACATTTGGGGCATGCAGCAGCATGTGGGGGTGGGGGCCTAATGCATACTGCACACCATGCACCTGATGCACATTATCTCTCCTGCCCATCATTTGTAGATGGGCCAGTGACCTTTCTGTAAGATGTGGGTTGCTGCCCTGCTAAATGTGTTTTCTGTCTTTCACCTGGGATCCACTCACCTTGTTATTATGATGGCGGTATCTACACTATCTGTGATGATTAACCAAAATAAAAATATGTGTTTGACATACATTTGTCTCTGCTGCTGCTTAATCACACTGCCACTTGTATTTAATGATTTCCTGGTCATGTACATGGCCCACCTGTGCTCACATCCTTGTTCGGTGCCAGCTGTTTGCCACATCACTGGGTGTTACAGGGTCCCATACACACCTTCCTTTTGAGGTACTATTTTTGCATTGTGCTCATTGTGGTTGTTTGGGATAGTGGTTACAGACATGCGTTATAACACCATAGGTTGCAGGTTTGATCCCCACATGGGGTTTACTTTTTTTTTTCTGTTGTGCTAACATGACCATTAGGTACCTGCAGGTTCATCACCTATGCACACACACTTCCATCTCTTCACTGCACACCAAAGTGTGCCCTCTGTGCTGCCTATCCATCACATATTAGCTGTTACATATGTCTCTTTCTTTATTTTGTTTACATGGCAGTCTGCTTGGGGGATTGGTATTGCTGCAGTTCAGCTGGTCTGTGGCACTCTTGTTTGCAGGTTCAATTCTCTCTTGTTCTGTTCCATATTATGCCCTGCTCCACAGAGCATCCCCTGCCGCCCTTTGGGTTTAGGTTCTTTCCTCTTTTGCATGCTGTATCCACTGCATAACATTTCGTTGTGTGTGTGTATTGTGTGTGTGCATATGTGACGTAGAAAAAAAGATTCAGATCAAACTAGGAACAAAATCTCTACATGTAAATCAAATCAAAATTTTTCACATATGTGGAGATTTTGTTCCTAGTTTGATCTGAATCTTTTTTTCTACGTCACTGTAGTTATATGTGACTCTGGTCCCAATTACAGACTGTGATCTGATCTGTACACACCACATCTGCATATGCATTTCATCATGGTTACTGTTGGAGGTTTGCCTATCCTGGCAGCCAGCAGGCTTCTTGTGTGATGCCCTGCAGTATTCTTGTATGCAACCTTTGCTAATGACCTCACGTTGGTGGTGTTTCCTACCGGTTTGTGCACTGACATTTGTATGCCTGTCCTGCACAGCTACTTTTCATTCCTGTGACAGTCATATCTGTGCAGATCTGTGCTGTTAGCACATTGTACCCTTATCACAGTTGTCAACCATCCTTCTGTCCATCTATATGTGTCTGCCAGCTGTGTGCCGTCCTACCCCGATGTGCATGCTGCTACCCCATGTCCTGCATTGCTACACATTTCTGAATTGCAGCTCTCCCTGGTTGCCTTTCCTGTGTGTGCTCTGCATGGCACTGCTACTTCGCTGTCCTCCTGTCATTACGCCTATCCTGCCACTTCTACCTCCTCTGCTGGACACGTCTTCCCATCCTCTGGCACACACTGTCATTGTTGCATGGTACATTACCATCACCCTGTGCATTGCTGCAGTTGCCCCCGATATGTTTGTCCATTTTTCCAGCTGCCACATGGGCTGGACGCAGATTTGTCTGGTCCATCAGTTCAAATCTACTTCCATCCATTACTTGTGCACTGTCTTTCCTTGTTGCTCTGTGAAGTGTTAGGGTTACATCTGTGTTTGGCCCATACCTCTCTTGCTTTTCAACTTGGGGGACCTTACTGCCCTTAGCCAACATTTTTGGGGTCATCCTTGGGGCATCTTAAGCCATACCTTAGCTTCAGCCAGCTTATGGGGTGCCTACTATGGTGCCTTGGGAGTTGGCAACCTTTTGACATGGCCTCTGGGGCACATTATAAACCGCCTTGGCTGACGTTGTGGTTTAGGATGTGCCTTCTGGTGCGCCCTAAAAGGTGCAATAGTTTATGGCACTGGGGTGCGGGAACGTTTTGCTGGCAACACAGATTGTTGAACTGTTTCGAGCAGGAAAAGGAATTGCCTTGGCCAACTTTATTTGTTCTGCCCACTGGGGGATTGAATTCATGACCCTTGTTTTAGCAGGCATTGCAATAAGCAGTGTGCTACACCTCTATTACTGTGATTGCAGGTCAGCACACGAAGTTAAGGTTAACGCGTGGTAACGTGCGCGGCTCCCTCTATAGTGCGATAATGAGCGTGGCACACTTTATCGTGCGATAACCCACGATTGCTATCTTAAGACCGGAACGCCCACTCCTTTTATGGCATTCTTCACATTATCGCTGGAGCTAACGCCAGGAACATTAAGACGGTTTAGTAAACATACCCCTTAGAGCGCAAGAAGGCGCCTATTTCTAGCCTGTTTTACAAAGTCCACATTCCGGAAGGACCTAAAAACATATCTTTTTATTGAGCATTTTGGCACTTCTAAAGAGAATGAAAGTCTCTATCGAACAAATAACTGCAGCATCTCCTTCCATATCAATAACCGGATCCTTATAACCATCCTCCTATAATCACTATCATTCATCAATATACTTTTATTTTGTATATAAGTTGCTTTGTATATGTTATACCACATAACAGTTAATCTACTCATGTATATACAGTAAATCACTCATGTATATTAACTTTTATTTTGAATGTAATTTGCTTTGTATATAAGTTATACCAAACATAAAAATTAAACCACTCATGTATATACGGTATCTCAACTTTGTCCCAACTATGTTATCTTTGGTTTTGATTAATTACTTCCTGTCTACAGTTAGTTTCAGTGTATTTTGTTTCAATGTAACTGGTTCTTGTTATAATGTAATGTTGTTGCACTGCAAACCGCTTTCATTATTCGAGAAGGTGGTATAGAAAACTCTTAAATAAATAAAAATAAATATAGGTGCCTATGTGATTTATAAAATACTTTCACAAATCCTGCAAAAATCACAGTGAAAAGATCTTACACACATTGACACCAGCTTGAGAATATTTGTAAAAGTACGCAATCTCACACATATTTTATAAAGTACATGTGTAAATGGCAATTCCACCCATGTTCTGCCCAAACTCCACCCCTAAACATGCCTATACTAAAGTTACATGCAAGTATGCACGTTCTTATCATCACATGTACTGGTACATGCTGGGTAATTTTCTAAAGGCATTTCAATGTCAGTATACAAGCATAAAATACCTCATAAAATTACCCTTCAACTGCAGAAGAGAAAAGCGCTGGAAGACAAAGACATTTCCCTGTTCTTTTCCTACTCCAACTAATACATCCTCAGTGTAGTGAATAAGCACTGTTTATAAAACCCTAGTGTACAACAATTTCTCAAATCCTGAACCTAGTATATTTGCTTGTGTGCTATGCCAGTCCCTAAGTTTGGCTAGGGATGCCAACTTGCCAGTTTTCAGTTGGTCTGGCAGGTTTTAATATTGCCGGGCTAGCTGTTGGCAGAAAGTTAAAACCAGCATTTGAAAAGCTGTTTTTTTTTTTTTTGTGCTGCAGGACTCCAGTGGGAACATGTGACCAACTTTCTCTCCTTGCATCCCATGAGGAGCTGCTACAGCCATAGAGAACAGAGGGAGGGAGTGGAAGGAGCTTCCAGTGCAAAAGACCTTCCAGTGCAGCAAGTAGTTTGCCCGAAATTAATGATGCCAGGACAACACTGTAGTGGAGAAGGCAGTCAGCAGATTACAGACTGCCAAGCACAAAGGGGCTATCAGGGTCTTCTCCAGTGTAGTGCCTTAGTCTGGTATATAAGTAGACAGTGCTTTAAAAAAATTTTTATGTGTTTGGAATTGCTATTGCTAACACCCCTCCCCCCCCCCCCCCCCCCATTGGATTCAACCTCTTCACAACACAGCTGCAATGGTAGATTTAATGCAACTGTTTACCCACGGGGACCCCATATCCTATGGGCAGAAGAGAGGAGCACTGCCACGATCACGGCAAAGATCTCATCCATCTGCCCGCAGGAGATCAGACTCACCCGGGTAGAAAGAAGAGGAAGGCCAGTTATCGCCTGCAGCAAGAAAAGGGTTTTGTGGGAGGGAAGTGGAGGAGCTGAGGTAGAAAAGACAGGGAAAATGTAAAGGAGTAGTGGGCTTAGAAAAAGGAAGGATGGGGGATTTTAGGACAAGGGATGAGAATGCTAGGGGGGTTGGTGAATGGAGAAGAGTCTGGAAGGGGAACAGAGTAGAAGAGTCAAAGTAGTTGGAGGGAGAGGGAAGAGTACAAGGTGTTGCCAAAAGGTGCATTCCCCTTCCCCAGAACACACCACACACTCACAAACACAGCAGGCACCCCCTCCTCCACATCAGACCCACACAGACAGGATGAGGGTGGGGGCTTTAGGACAGGGGATGGGAATGCTAGGGAATTTTCTCAATGGGGAGAGTTTGGAAGGGGAAAAAAATAGAGGAATCAGCAGGAAAGGAGTTGGAGAGAGAGGGAAGAGTGCAAGGTGTTGCCAAAAGGTGCATTCCCCTTCCCCAGAACACACCACCAACTCACACGCACAGCAGGCACCTCACTTCTGCATCTCACACACAGGCACCTACTTCTGCATTTCATGCACACAGGCACCCCCCCCCCCCACCTCTGCATTAGACACACACAGAGAGGATGAGGGGGGGGGATTTTAGGGCAGGTGATGGGAGTGCTAGGGGATTTGGTGAAGGGGAGGGTCTGCAGGGGGAACAGAGTAGGAGAGACAGCAGAAGAGGGGTTGGAGGAGGGAGAGAAGAGTGCAAGGTGTTGCCGAAAGATGTATTCCTCTTCCCCCAGAACATGACACGCACTCACACATAGGCACCCCACTCCGCCTCACACACACAGACAAAGGCATCCCACCACTGCATCACACATGCACAGACACATAGACCCCCATTCCGACAGATAAGAAACTTTATGCAAGGAAACCCGACATAGTGGTAAAGGAGAAAAACACTAGAACAGCATTAATAATAGAGGTGTCGATTTCAAGTGATTATTCTGTGCATCACATGGAGAGACAGAAGATCCTGAAGTACCAAGAAATGCAGTCAGAGACCAAGACAATGTGGCAGAAAGATACAGAAATATTTCCCATTGAATTGGAAGCCACATGCTTGATAAAGCAGAATTTCCAAGTACATCTTGACAAACTACCCATGCAAGTTACATCGTATGAACTCCAGCAGGAGGCTCTCTTTGGCACGATGCAAGTACTACACAGAGCATTAGCAGTAAATTTGAGAGACTGAGATCGTACTCCACATACCCTAGCTTAAAAATGAGGTTCATGCCTGTCATGGCATCTGCAAAGCTAAACAATACCAACACCACTTCCTTTCACCACCCTTACTTAACTCAATCCAATCAAAGTATAAACAGTACAATTCAAAAGTATTCCTTGGGGTAAATATATACAGGCCTCAGTCAATGCTCACACCATTCATTTGGCGAACAGTGTCACCATAGGGTAGAGCTTCAAAACTTTCGCACATCACCGGCCTTCCCTCTATAATTTAATCAAATACAATTATTTAGAACGCTATTACTAAAAAAGTACTTTTTTAGGATTCGATATATCAATTTAAAATTTCCTTATTCTACAATGAGATTCCAATGAAATTTAAACTATCCAGAACAAGTTTTTAATTTTTTTGGTTTATAATTTTCATAATTTTCGTTGAATTAAAAGATTTCCATAAAGAATAGAATTTCCCAGAGTACGACCGCTTGCACCGAAACCAGTTAGTTGAACATCTAGAAAGAATAAAAATACTCTTAATAGTGCACAATCAGTCACACAACTGAAAGAGTAATAATCCGTTACTTATCTTTTGGCGCTATAGCTATCACTTCAATGGGCACTGCTTCAGAAACCCTACACCATTTTATCTGGTTCCAAGGGCTTCGAGCAGAACGCCGGATTTTTGCTGCATAATAGATCCGACAAAAGCTTTTGTTTCACCCCGCCGGGCTTCGTCAGGGATCCAGCATTTAATCCAGAACAGAGTAATAATCGTTTAAATTTGAGCCGCCATTTCGCTTCGCAACTTGTGGCGAAATGGCAGCTCAAATTTAAACGTTTATTACTCTGTTCTGGATTAAATGCTGGATCCCTGACGAAGCCCGGCGGGGTGAAACAAAAGCTTTTGTCGGATCTATTATGCAGCAAAAATCCGGCGTTCTGCTCGAAGCCCTTGGAACCAGATAAAATGGTGTAGGGTTTCTGAAGCAGTGCCCATTGAAGTGATAGCTATAGCGCCAAAAGATAAGTAACGGATTATTACTCTTTCAGTTGTGTGACTGATTGTGCACTATTAAGAGTATTTTTATTCTCTCTAGATGTTCAACTAACTGGTTTCGGTGCAAGCGGTCGTACTCTGGGAAATTCTATTCTTTATGGAAATCTTTTAATTCAACAAAAATTATGAAAATTATAAACCAAAAAAATTAAAAAATTGTTCTGGATAGTTTAAATTTCATTGGAATTTCATTGTAGAATAAGGAAATTTTAAATTGATATATCGAATCCTAAAAAAGTACTTTTTTAGTAATAGCGTTCTAAATAATTGTATTTGATTAAATTATAGAGGGAAGGCCGGTGATGTGCGAAGGTTTTGAAGCTCTACCCTATGGTGACACTGTTCGTCAAATGAATGGTGTGAGCATTGACTGAGGCCTGTATATATTTATCCCAAGGAATACTTTTGAATTGTACTGTTTATACTTTGATTGGATTGAGTTAAGTAAGGGTGGCGAAAGGAAGTGGTGTTGGTATTGTATAGTTATTATTCCTTTCGGCAGTGATTTCTAGTTATCTGCAAAGCTAACCCATTTAGAGAAACTGTCTTGAGTGAAACATCCCCACAGGCCCCCCACCCTCACCCCCACCCCACCTCACCCAACCCATGCTCACCCCTAAAGCAACCCCTTTGTGTAAGTGACGGTTGCCACATATTTTGCTTGACATAGTTTCTTTTTTATGACACCTTTACTTTTTAGGATTTTCTACTTGACTGTTCTTTGACGTTTTTAGATAGGAGCAGTAGAGTATAGGAGGTAAAGTATTTCTGTTCATGAAAGAAATGCGAGACTTAGGAGTGATTGTTTCTCATGATCTTAAGGTAGATAAACATGTAGAAAAGCTGACGGCAAAAGCCAGAAGTATGCTTAGGTGCAAAGTGAGAGGAATGGCCAGCAGGAAGAAGGAGGTGATAGTGCCTCTGTATAAGTCTTTGGTGAGACCTCATTTAGAGCATTGGTTGCAGTTGTCAAGACCACACCTGCAAAAGGATATAAACAGGATGGAGTCGGTGCAGATGGTGGTCACCAAAATGGTCAGTGAGCTTCATCATAAGGCATATGGAGACAGACTAAAGATCTCCATATGCCTTATGATGAAGAGGGGAGATATGATAGAGATGTTTAAATACCTCTGTGGCATAAATGCAAAGGAGGAGAGCCTCATTTATTTGAAAGAAAGCTCTGCAACAAAAGAATGGGATAAACACAGATCTCTAAAGGAAAAAAGGGCACTGTAGAGCTTAGTAGTTGGTGTGGAAGGGCAGACTAGATAGGTCGTATGGTCTTTATCTGCTGTCATGTTTCTTTGCTTAATTTATGGAGGAGTAGGGGCATGGCAAATGAGAGGCATGGAGCAAAGGTGTCGGGTTTTTCTCTTTCAAAAAGCCTGCACTGTTGCCCTCTGAAGTTTTTTTTTGTGGGCGGGGCAGGGAGCGGGCATGAGAGGAGCTCGGCTAGCCACAAGTGCCGGGTTTTTCTTGTTCCAAACATTGGCAGCGCTAAGGGTGGCAGACATGTCCTACCAGGGATCCGGGTCACGGAACAGTTTCTTCAAAGATCTCTCCCACTCCTTCACTCAGTCAGCACCCACTTCTTATCAACAAGGAGCAAATTCTCCACAAGGGGAAGGGAAATCCCTTCAAGGCCCTTAGCACATAGAATTGAGGCTCTTGACTAGAGTGGCCAATTGGTTCCAGATTTTAGGGATATCCAGATCCAGTCCTGGTTTTACCTTACCAGCTGCATGGACTAGCTATCTGGATTTCTTTAGAGAAATCATCAAAAAATCACTGGATCACAGTGTCCCGAAAATCTGAAGCCAGTTGGCTGCCCTATTCTTGACATTGAATTGACTGCTCCAATTCTCTTTACTGTTGTGAAATGTCCCTCTCAAGCCGTAACAGGTTGTAATGTTCAGTACAATAACTACACAGTCCTTGGTAACACAGATAGTGTCCCTCTGAAGTTTTTGTGTCTGGTCCAAGCCTGGATTTAAGCACAGGCAGCAGAGACACTTGCCTCAGGCACCAAGATTCAGAAAGCTTTTTGAATTCAGTGCCTCCTGCTGAGAGTGCTAATTATTCAATTGTCTCTTCTAACATACAGGCTGATGCAGAAAACTAGCACAGCCTTTAAGCACTGAAAACTGCACATTTAAGCACACTGTAAGTACATTTAAGCTAACGTCAAATGCAGAAAAGAAACAGACGTACACGTAATTGGCAATGGAAACACTACTGCCTAACTAACACCATGAGTATTTAAATATGTTTAAATTACAGGCAGATGAGCTGCATGTGACAATCTGATATGCAAATGATTGCTGCACCTGATGCAAAGACAGGCGTAGATAATTTTGCAACCAGTTTTAGCGCCAATCTCTCTATGCCTGGGTCTGAAGTTGCTTAAACCTCTAGCACATGTCCCCAAAAGGATTTTGATGGCATCGGGGGTGATAAAGGCATTGAGAAAGCTCCCAGCACCATCAAAATACTGTCGGGGACTGGTGCCCTGACAGAAAGTCACTCCCTGGTGGTCTAGCGGCCCAATCCCACCATCCCCCACCCTACTTAAAAAAAACCTAACCTGGTGGTCTAGCAGCCCCAGAACCCCGTACAGCTATCTTTCACAGTGGAAGCACTGCCTACATGCTCTTGCTCTTGGTCCGCCATCTTGAAAAATGGCAGTGCCTGGTCCCGTACGGTGCATCCTGGCAGTTTGACCTCGCTCAGCATATCACAGGATGAATTACATGGGGCCGGATGCTGCCATTTTCCAAGATGGCAGACTGAGAGTGGGAGCACATAGGCAGCGCTCTCGCTTTGAAAGATGCCGGGAAGGGGTTCTGAAGCCACTAGACCATCAGGTTAGTTTTGTTTTAAGTGGATGAGGGTGAACAGTGGGGGGTTCTGGGGCCACTAAACTACCAGGCCAGTTTGTTTTTAAGTGGTATGGGGAGTGGGGTTTTGAGTCCACTAGACCACTAGGTTTGTTTTTTTTTACTTGAGTGAGGGTTATGGGACTGCTAGACCATCAGGGAGTGACTTACTGTCGGGGCACCAGTCACCAACAGTATTTTGAAGGCATCGGGGGCTATTCCCAATGCCATGATTGCCCCTGATGCCATCAAAATTCTGTTGGAGCTGATATGCAAATTAGCCATGCGGTGCCCATTTCTCTGGGAGAGCATGCCAAGCAGTGCTGTGTTGTTGAGTGTATGTGTTTGGCTTGCTCTCCCAGTTTAACGCTGTCATTTTGCACACAGTTTAACGCATGGCTCATTTGCATATAAGCCCCTTTCTGCATAACTGCGCTGAAGTTGTGTGCTATCGGTGCGCTGCAAACAGGTATAAGAAGCTGATAACTGATAACGCATGACTTCAGTGCCCGTTTTCTGCATCGGTCTAATAGAAGCAATACAAAGAAGAACTCCCTTTCTTCTAGACACACCCATCCCTTCCCATTTCCTCCACCACATTACATGAGCCTCGTTGCAGTTTTAAGGTGGCTAGAGTTATATCTGCTGTTCTTTGTAGACTGGCCCCCTCTATGCTTTTGTTTAGGGTTGTACCTGCTGTTCTGTGCAGGTTACCCCCTTCTATTTTTTTTTAATTATAGCAAACATAAATAACCTTTACACTTCAAAAAATAGAATGGCAGGTACAAACGCTAAACAAAAGTATGGAGTGAGAGGGGAGTAATCTGCACAGAGACTCTTCCCCTCCGCCCCTTAACCAAAACAAGTGCTTCTAAATGTTGTGCCTATGGGAGCCAAGAGCTTAAATTCAGCTCTAGTCTGAATTCAGTTTAAATATTTATTTATTTTGCTTCTGGCAAAAGGATCCTGGATTAGAGCACCTGAGCACTTAATAAACCACAATGTTCTTTCTCCCTCCTCCCTGGGATCCTACTTCACTCCTCCTTTATACAACACTTGGAAGCACCTTCCTACCTTGCCTCCCCTGGCAAGCAAGCCTACGCCAGCACTGCAGACTCCTCTGTTAGGTGTGGGAAGCAAACCACTCCCTCTACACCCTCTTCCACATTCAAGCAGTGGGTAAAACCTCTGACAGGCTCTTCAATCTTCACAAGTAGACAACTGAAGAATCAAGGGATAATTCTACATGGGTTGCAAATAAAATAACACAGCACAGTTAACCAACTAACTAAAGCCACAGGACACACAAAAAACACACCTTACATCCTGTACACTGCAATCATATTGGGGCAGGCAGATTCAAGCCACCATCCCATCAGCGGGAGCTTTACAGCAAGATAGCATGCACCTACTATGAAGGCTGAAAATGTAATGGTCCTGTGCACAAATGTCCTTTATGTTTGCTTGAATATATTAAATGTGCACTAAGCTGTTTTAGATTTCTGTAGTAAAGATTACATTGGTTTTCTTTTAGAGTGTGTCTCCTGCCATTATTTCAATATACTGGTCTCAGACAACGGTCAAGTTTCACACACACACGGCATTCTGAAGGAAAGCTAGGGCTTGGGTTGAGGACTTTATGGACACTGTCTGATCCCTTCACAGATGAAGTCCCCTTTTGGCCATGTCTCCCCTGTCCACCTGTTTCTTCTGTCAGCTACCCCTTTCCCCCATGATAGGGAATATTTCCATCTACCCAAGGGGGATACTACATCTGTTTTGTTTCTCTTGACAGACACATGTGTCACTTAGGAATAGTAGGTTCTCAACACTGCTCTTTTTCTGCCTAGACTGCTCCCCCACTCCAAAAACATACATGTATAAAGTTTGATATTCAGGCTAACCAAAATATAATATGTAATTCATGTGTATACTAAATATGTAAATATAGCCTTAAATATTACCTTGGATATCCTGAAAATCAAATCTGCTCTGGAATTCTGAAAAGAGAATTTCAGAACTCCTGATGTCACACATGTTCTGCTTGAATGGATTTCTGAAAGGGTCATTGTAGCGAAAGAATACATGCAACCTCTTTTATTCACGACTCAGAGCTACACTAATATTTCAGTGATTGATGATGGGGGAAGAGGAAAAGATCACAGCAAGTACAGACAAGTTTGCTTTATTTCAGTCCTTGATTTATTGGTATTTCATCGCTTGCTCAAGCCCCACTTACAGAAAAAGGAGAGTCTAACATATATATTCACAAATGCATCTAACTGGTTAAACACAATCTAATATACAAGAGTAGACACTGTGTTCTGAATATAGTGTCTAGTGTATTCTGAATACAGTGTCTACTCTTGTATACTTCTGTAAACTGAAGTGTACAAACCACCTGGGCTGGATGGTATACATCCAAGGGTGTTGAAAGAACTGAAATATGAGATTGCAGACCTGCTATTAGTAATCTGTGAACTATCATTAAAATCATCTCTAATACCTGAAGATTGGAGGATTGACAATGTAACACCAATTTTTAAAAAGGGTTCCAGGTGTGATCCGGGAAACTACAGACCGGTGAGCCTGACATCAGTACCGGGAAAAATGGTAGAAACCATCATAAAGAATAAAATTACTCAGCATGTAGATAGGCATGGCCTAATGGGAGACAGCCAACATGGCTTTAGACAAGGAAGATCTTGTCTTACTAATCTAAATGGACAATTTTCCCAATGGAGAAAGGTGAATAGTGGTGCACCCCAGGGATCTGTGCTGGGTCCGCTGCTTTTTGACATATTCATAAATGACCTGGAAAGTGGAATAACCAGTGAGGTTATCAAATTTGCAGATGACACAAAACTATTTAAAGTTGTTAAAACCCAAGAGGACTGTGGAAAATTGCAAGAGGATCTTGGTAAATTGGAAGACTGGGCTCAAAATGGCAGATGAAATTTAATGTGGACAAGTGCAAAGTTATGCACCTAGGGAAGAACAACCCAAACTATGGTTACACGATGCAAGGTTCCACATTAGGAACCACCACCCAGGAAAAAGATTTATACCTCATTGTGGATAATATGTTAAAACCTTCGGCCCAGTGTGCAGCGGCGGCCAAGGGAGCAAACAGAATGCTAGGTATCATAAGGAAAGGAATGGAAAATAAAACAAAAGATATTATAATGTCTCTAAATCGTTCCATGGTGAGACCACACCTTGAATATTGTGTGCAATTCTGGTCGCCGTATCTTAAAAAGGATATAGCGTTATTAGAAAAGGTTCAGAGAAGAGCCATCAAAATGGTAAAGGGGATGGAAGGATACTCCTATGAAGAAAGGCTAAAAAGGTTAGGACTCTTTAACCTGGAAAAGAGACGGCTGAGGGGAGATATGATAGAAGTCTATAAATTAATGAATGGTGTGGAACAGGTAAACGTAGATCGATTGTTTACATTATCAGAATATAGAAAGACTAGGGGACATGCAATAAAGCTACAGGGTAAAGTATTTAAGACTAATAAAAGAAAATATTTTTTCACTCAACGTGTAATCAAACTCTGGAATTTGTTACCCGAGGATGTAGTAAAAGCTGTTAGTGTAGCTGGGTTTAAAAAAGGTTTGGACAAGTTCCTGGAGGAAAGGTCCATAAACCATTATTAAGAAGGGACCCAGGATATCAATGTTTGACCCAGTACAAGCATTGCGGAACCTGTGTCTTTTGGGGAAACTGCTAGGTACGTATGACCTAGGTTGGCCACTGTTGGAAACAGGATACTGGGCTTGATGGACCTTGGTCTGACCCAGTATGGCATATCTTATGTTCTTATGTTTTTTTTGAAGGTGTGAATAAACAGGTGGACAAAGCTGAGTCGGTTGATATACTGAATCTGGACTTTCAGAAAGCCTTTGACATGGTCCCTCATCAGAGACTTTTGGCAAAACTAAAGAGTCATGGGATAGGAGGCAGTGTACTATTGTGGATCAGGAACTGGTTAAAAGATAGAAAGCAGAGGGTAGGGCTAAATGGCCAATTTTCCCAATGGAGAAAGGTGAATATTGGTGTACCCCAGTGATCTGTGCAGGGTACGCTGCTTTTTGACATATTCATAAATTACCTGGAAAGTGGAATAACAAGTGAGGCTATCAAATTTGCAGATGACACAAAACTATTTAAAGTTGTTAAAACCTACGAGGATTGTGGAAAATTGCAAGAGGATCTTGATAAATTAGAAGACTGGGCATCAAAATGGCAGATGAAATTTAATTTGGACAAGTGCAAAGTTATGCACCTAGGGAAGAACAACCCAAACTATGGTTACACGATGCAAGGTTCCGCATTAGGAACCACCACCCAGGAAAAAGATTTAGGCGTCATTGTGGATAACATGTTAAAATCCTCGGCCCAGTGTGCAGCGGCGGCCAAGAGAGCAAATAGAATGCTAGGTATCATAAGGAAAGGAATGGAAAAAAAAAAAAAAAGATATTATAATGTCTCTATATCGTTCCATGGTGAGACCACACCTTGAATATTGTGTGCAATTCTGGTCGCCGTATCTTAAAAAGGATATAGCGTTATTAGAAAAGATTCAGAGAAGAGCCACTAAAATGGTAAAGGGGATGGAAGGATACTCCTATGAAGAAAGGCTAAAAAGGTTAGGGCTCTTTAACCTGGAAAAGAGACAGCTGAGGGGAGATATGATAGAAGTCTATAAATTAATGAACTGAGTGGAACGGATAAACGTAGATTGATTGTTTACGTTATCAGAATATAGAAAGACTAGGGGACATGCAATGAAGCTACAGGGTAAACTATTTAAGACTAATAAAAGAAAATATTTTTTCACTCAACGTGTAATCAAACTCTGGAATTTGTTACCGGAGGATGTAGTAAAGGCTGTTAGTGTAGCTAGGTTTAAAAAAGGTTTGGACTAGTTCCTGGAGGAAAGGTCCATAAACCATTATTAAGAAGGGACCCAGGATATCAATGCTTGACCCAGTACAAGCATTGTGGAACCTGTGTCTTTTTGAGAAACTGCTAGGGATTTTATGGATGACCTAGATTGGCCACTGTTGGAAACAGGATACTGGGCTTGATGGACCTTGGTCTGACCCAGTATGGCATATCTTATGTTCTTATGTTCTTATTCTGTCAAACTGGGGATCCAAATTCTGATCACAACTCAATCACTCTATCACCTTGAGAAAAGCACTAAATCTTTTGGGGGCTATTTCAGAAGCCCTATTCGTCTTTTAAACAAGGATGTGGTGGCAGAAAAATATCTAAGCCACACCCACATCTAAAACATGATTTCAGAAAGGCTGCAAGCGTGTTTCTGCATTGGGCAGCACCGGCACCTGCACAATGTGCAGGGCAGATTTTTTGGATGTGCTTCTTTACGCCTGCCAGGGCCGGATTTAGCTATACGCCATGTACGCCATGGCGTAGGGCCCACAGCTGCAAAGGGCCCACAAAAATTGAACTAGTTAGGCTTTTTTTTTTAATAAAATAAAAAAAAACCTGCTGGCTGCCGCCGCGGGGCCCCCTCTACTGCCGCGGCAGCATGGACTGACCCGCGGGGGCCCCCTCTGTAAGCTCGGTCCCTCCCTCCGTGCCTCCGTGTCTCCCTCCGTGCAGGCTGTTAGAGACGCGAAGGCAGACTGTCTCCTTCTGCCTTCCCGTCTCTGTTAAGCCCGCAGGGGCTGATGGGAAATTTCCCATCAGCCCCTGCGGTCTTAACATAGACTCGAAGGAGACAGTCTGCCATCGCGTCGCTCACTGCCTGCACGGAGGGAGACACGGAGGCAATGAGGGAGGGACCGAGCTTACAGAGGGGGCCCCCGCGGGTCAGTCCATGCTGCCGCGGCAGCAGAGGGGGCCCCGCGGCGGCAGCCAGCAGGTTTTTTTTTTTAAATTAAATTTTACTTTAGGCCGGGGGAGGGGGAGGGGGTAGGACTGGTAATTGGGGGGTTGGGACTGGGGCTGGAAATGGGTTGGGACTGGGACTGGAAATGGGCTGGGACTGGGACTGGAAATGGGTTGGGGGGATTAAGGCTGGAGGTGGGCTGATGAGGTTAGGACTGGTAATGGGCTGTGGGCTGTTGGGGGGTGTTAGAACTGGTAATGGGGTTTGGGGGGTTAAGACTGGTAATGAGCTGTGGGCTGATGGGGGCTGTCTGGTAATGGGCTATGGGGGGGCTAGGACTGGAAATGGGCTGGGGGGGTTAAGACTGGAGGTGGGCTGATGGGGTTAGGACTGGTAATGGGCTGTTGGGGGGGGGTTTAGAACTGGTAATGGGTTTTGGGGGGTTTAGACTGGTAATGGGCTGTGGGCTGATGGGGGCTGTCTGGTAATGGGCTATGGGGGGGCTAGGACTGGAAATGGGCTGGGGGGTTAAGACTGGAGGTGGACTGATGGGGTTAGGACTGATAATGGGCTGTTGGGGGGGTTTAGAACTGGTAATGGGCTTTGGGGGGGGGTTAAGACTGGTAATGGGCTGTGGGCTGATGGGGGCTGTCTGGTAATGGGCTATGGGGGGGGTTAGGACTGGAAATGGGCTGGGGGGGGGTTAAGACTGGAGGTGGGCTGATGGGGTTAGGACTGGTAATGGGCTGTGGGCTGATGGGCTGATGGGGGGGGGTTAGGACTGGCAATGGGCTATGGGGGGCTGACTGGAAATGGGTTGATGGGGTTAGGACTGGAAGTGGGCTGATGGGGGGTTAGGACTGGTAATGGGTTATAGGGGGGGGCTTAAACTGAAAATGGGGTGATGGGGGGTTAGGACTGGTATTGGGTTGGGGGGTTGCTAGGACTGGAAATGGGCTGATGGGTGGCTAGGACTGGAAATGGGCTGATGCAGGGACTAGAAGGGAATGGATGCTGGGTGAGGCTGGAACTAGAAGGGAGCTGATGTTGGGGGAGGATTAGAATGGGATGGGGCTGGAAGAGTAAAATGGAGAAGGGAAAAATATTTTGTGTGGGAGGGATAAAAAAATCTACAATTGGCCGGGTATTGGGAGAGTAAGTGGGGATTGAGGATGGAGGGGTAAAATTTGAGTGGATGAAATAGGAATGAGGAAAGAGCAAAAGGAGAAAGATTAGTATGTTAAAGCAGATGTAGAGAGAGAATGGAAAAAAACTAGAAGAGAGAAAAAAGGACAAATGGACAGCAGACGATGGAGAGTTAGCAGAAGACATGAAGAAACCAGAAGAAAGTGGCTGGAGCAATTGCAGCTGAAAAAAATGCACAAAAGGTAGAAAAATATCTCTTTATTTTGAATTTATTAATTGGAATATGTCAGCTCTGGTAAATGTGCATCATTAACGTCTGCGCTTTGTTTAGTACAAGAGCAAATTAATGTATAGTTTTATTTCTACAGTGTTGTACATTCCAAGTTTGGCTTTTGGGATTCCCAGTTTAATTATTGTCTTCCTGTTTCTAAAATGTGATTACTTGTTTGGTGATGGTCTATGTTCTACATGTGTAACTGAGCTGAGGTATTCTGTTTATATAATTCCTATTTGACATTACCACTTGTTCTCTTTCCCCAGTAGGTCATGTATTGTTGTTCTCTGAAATGTATTGGTTTAATATTTGCAGTGTTGCCTTTTGATTGGTAGAGTATGGTGCTTTGTGAGTCCTGGTAGTGCTGTTAGGATACGGCGGGTTTGCTATGGGTTCTAAATGGGCAGTGTTTGTAGTAGTTCCTAATGTGTCTGGCAGTTGGCACTGGATTATAGTAATGTAGAAATCTTTTAGTCTTTCTTTATCCATACACTCATTAAGAGGCACGTTTACTAAAAGTTAGTATATGGTAACATTATGCAAATATTTATGCAAATGAGGCCCCTTATGCAAATGAGGCCCACACCCCCCTTGGGCCGCCCCTGCTGGGGGCCCACAATTTTTGTTGGCATAGGGCCTCACTCAAGGTAAATCCGGCCCTGACGCCTGCTATAAATTATGAATAAGTCTGGGACTGTATTGTCTTTTGGGACTGCTTGTTGCATTGGTGACTCGAGGAGCTTGCTTGTGAGTTTTGGGCTTGACTGTCATCTGTGTCCATTTAGGTAACTTTGGAGTTACTGTTTTTCTCTCTGCAGTCTATCCTGTGCCTTTTAGCAAAACTATCTTCCCCTGCTTTCCAAAACCCCTATAAATGCCCACTCTCTGATCCTCTTCCCCCCCCCCCCCAGTCATGTCAATCCCAAACTCCCAGTGTCCCATTTCCTTGGTGCATCAGTCTTGCTGTTGCCCAGTTGCTTGGTGCTTACTGTCTTTGTGTGTCTCAGTGTTCCCTGTAGCCACTGTATTTCAGGGGGGGGGGTCCCTGCTGCCTATCTGTGTGTGTCTCCGTGTTCCTTGTAGCCACTGTGTTTCTGTGTGGTGGTGTGTGTGTAAGTGCATGTGCAGTGCAGTGAGCATGGTTGTGGGAATCACTGCGTACTGGTGGTGGGAGTAGCCATGGATGCCATGAATGCATTTTTAGAAATGGCCATACAACGTGAAACCCATAGGGAGCATTGGAGAGTCACCAGGAGGCACCCATATCAGATGGTCTACAGGCCTAGAACCTAATTCCTGGATCTCACTGATAAGCAGTGCCTCACCAGGTTCCGCATTGATAAGGCAGCCATCCATCACCTCTGTCAAGAACCAGAGCAATGCCACTGCTTTTCCACACAGAGGGGCCAGCCCATGACCATCCACCTCAAGGTCACCATGGCCCTTGTCCTCCTAGCCAATGGCAGTTTTCAGTCTGTGTTGGCTGCCACAGTGGGTCTGAGCCAGTCAGCTGCCTCAGAGTACATCTCACAGTTCCTGAGGGTCTTTCTAATTTATGCTGCAGAATATATAGCCTTCTCTTAAATCATTCAGCAGAGGCAGAAAATCATGATCTAATTCCATGAAGTGGCCAGATTTCTGTCTATACTGGGGGTCATCAATTGCATGTTGTCATTTTACATGTGGCTCTTTCTGAAATAAGTCACACGTGTATGGAATATAAACATGTGCAAATGACATTTTAGCAATGGGGGAAGGCTGTATGTGCTGCTTACATATTCCCAATTGCAAAATTGTGAGGTCATGGATAGCAATTGTGCTGATATTTCCACTGCTTGAGCTGCTCCCCATTTAGCTGTAGGAGTTAAATAAGGAGCACAGGGTCTGACATGGGCTCACATATATATGGCATACACTCTGGTATGGGCTGGATCATCACTGGAATAGGACTCACCTGCATGTATTCGCAGGAAGCTGCCTCCTTCATATTGTGTGGCTGTGTGTTGGGGAAGGAAGGAGAGGCGTATGATGAGACAATTATGTGGAAGCTACATGCTAACTATGATTTCTTTGTTCCCCTTCCATGTGCCGAGAAATGACTGGGAAAAGAGCCTCTAGGGAGGAATGGGAAAGGGATTTTATGGATGTTTCAGCAATGTATATTTACTCACTAGGATCCCCACAGCCCATTATAACATTTATGTTTATGTTTATGTTTATGTTTATTGACTTGATTGACCGCCCTTCATTGGTAGGCAGAGCGGTTTACAAAAATATATCTACATTACAGTAGGCACAAGGCCGGAAAAGGAAAAGAAAGTTACAACTCAGTAATAGTAGAGAAGCAAGGACAGGAGAGGAGGGTCAATAGAGGAAAAAGAGAGGCTAGGAGGGAGAGAGGTTGAAGGCAAGGGAGAAGAGGTGAGTTTTCAAGGCATGCTTGAAGGTAGGATGGTGGGGTCCAGACGGAGAGTAGAGGGGAGGGAGTTCCAGAGGGCCGGGCCTATAAAGAAGAAGGCAGAGGAGCGGGTGGATTGGAGATGAGCAAGTGAGGGGGGGGGGGGAAGAGCGAGGCGGTTGAGGTGAAAGGAATGAGGAGTGTGTCGGGGGGTGTGAAAGTGGATGAGGTCGGCAAGGTACTGTGGTGTGGTGGTGTGAAGAACTTTGTGGACGAGCGTGAGAAGCTTGAATTGGATCCGGAAGGAAACGGGAAGCCAGTGAAGATGAAGGAGGAGGGGAGTGACATGGTCCCTGTGGGTGGCGGAGGAAGCAAGACGGGTGGCGGTGTTTTGGATGCGTTGTAGATGGGAGAGGTGGAGCTTAGATAGGCCAGAGAGAATGGAGTTAGCAAAATCGATCCGGGAGATGACAAGGGCTAGGAGCAGGGTGGCAAGAGCGGAGGGAGAGAGGAAGGGGCGAACAGCGCGGATCTGTCTGAGATAAAAAAAGGAGGATTTAGACACGTGAGAGACATGGGCAGAGAAAGAAAGATCCGAGTCGAAAACAACCCCAAGATATCGAAAGGTGGAGACCAGAGAGATGGGAGTGGCAGGAAACGATGGGGCAATAGACGGGGGCTGGTGGCTGTGGGGGAACCAGATAGCTGTGGTTTTTGAGGGGTTAAGATGCAAACAATTATGGGTCATCCAGTCAGAGATAGTGGCAAGGCAGGAGTTGAGGGGAGTAAGGTCAGGACAGGCTGGGGACGTATGGTAATGAAGGAGGATGTCGTCAGCGTAGTAAAAGGCTGAGATACCAGATTGTTGGATAAGAAGTGTGAGAGGAGTCAGAAAGAGATTGAAGAGGAGGGGAGCCAGCACAGAACCCTGGGGGACCCCACAGGGGATGGGAAAGGAATCAGAGGAGGGGTGAGAGGGGGAGGGGGACAGGACAGCACCTGATCGGGAGGAAAGGAAGGAGTGGAACCACCGACGAACAGTGCTACAGAGGCCGGCATCATGCAACCGGGAGAGAAGAAGGGAGTGATCTACAAGGTCGAAAGCAGCGGAAAGATCAAGGGCCACCGCCACCGAGATTTCACCACGGTCATGGGCAACATGCAGGGCGTTGGTGAAGGCAAGAAGAATAGTCTCAACACTGTGCCCAGGACGGAAACCGGACTGACGGGGGTGAAGGAAATTGGTGGAGTCGAGGTGATGGGATAGTTGGGCAAAGACAACCTTCTCAAGAAGTTTAGACATAAAGGGAAGGTTGGAGACTGGGCGGTAGTTGTTGGGGTCAAGAGGGTCAAGAGAGGGTTTCTTGAGCAGGGGGCGAATGAGAGCGTGCTTCCAGGGGGAGGAAAAAGTTCCAGTGGATAGACTGTTGTTCAAGATGGTTTGGATATAGGGGAGGAAGGATTGAGAGGGCATCAGTAACCAGGAGGGAGGGACAGGGTCAAGGGAGCAGAAGGTTTTGTTGGACGCAGATATAAGGTGATGAAGCTCAGCGGTGGTGGTCAGGGAAAAGGAGGACCATGTGTGGGACAGTTGGGAAACAGGGGGAGGGGAGGCAATTGGGGGGGAGAGGGAATGGGCGGAGGATGAGAGGGCAGTGAAGCTCGTAAGGTGGAGACTTTGTTGCTGAAGGCAGAAGCGAGAAGAGAAGGAGCGGGAATAGGATGGGAAGGTGCAGAGGGGGCGGAGGGGTGTAGGGAGGTAAGAAATTTGAGGGTAGAGTAAAGATGGCGGGTCTGGTTGGGGGCATTAGCGATGGCGTTAGAGAAAAAGGAAGACTTGGCAAGATGGATCTGGGAACGATAGTGGGAGTGTTGGGCCTTGAAAAGGGATAAGGTGACCGGAGAAGGGGACCTACGCCATTGCCTTTCGGCTCTACGAAGTTGGGAACGAAGTAGGAGTAGACCAGGATGGTACCAGGGGTGAGAAGGGCGACGAGGAGGAGGGCGCGGGCGGAGGGGAGCAATGTGATCAAGAGCGGCTGAGAGGGAAGAAAACCAGGTAGAGGCCTGTGAGTTTGGAGATAAGGAGGCAAAATCGGCAGGAAGCAAATCTGAGGCTGGAGGGAATTGCTGGGCCAGTGATGGGGTGATGGAACGGGAGAGACGAGGGGTAGAGAGAGGAACGGGAGAAGGGAGGGATGGGATAGAGTGGGAGCAGGAGGCTGAGATGCAGAGATGGTCTGACCAGGGAAGGGAAAGGGAGGACAGGTTAGAAAGGGAAAGTGAGGAGGAGGAGGGAGACAGAAGAAGATCAAGAGTGTGGCCAGCGGAGTGGGTGGGAAAAGAAACATGCTGTAGGAAAGCCAGGTCATGCAGGAGGGAGAGAAACGCATGCTCTCTAGGGGATGAAGGGGAGTCCAGGTGAAGATTAAAATCACCGGCAATGATGAGATGGGGAAAAAGCAAGGAGAGGTCGGAGAGGGAACGAAGGAGAGAATCCCAGAGGTCAGATCGGAGAGCAGGAGGCGCATAGATGAGGAGAACATGTGTAGGGGCCGTGGTGTGAAGATGTAGAAGAAGGGCCTCGGGGTAGGACAAAGAGGGAGAGAAAATCTGAGTGAAAGAGAGAGAGGGGGCAAAGATGGCGGCCACGCCGCCACCTGAGCGACCAGTACGGGAAACTGAAGCAGCCGAAAACCCAGCAGGGAGGCAGCGAGCCAGAAGGGCGTCCTCCCCTTCCTTCAGCCAGGTCTCGGTAAGGAGCGTCAGGTCAAAGGAAGCCTGAGAAATCAGGTCTTGGATGAGGAGGGACTTGGTCCTGAGGGAACGACAGTTAAGAAGGCCAAGCTTAAGGGCAGACTGGGAGGCACTAGAGAGGGCAAAGGGTTGGGAAATGGAGCAGGTAGAAGCTGCGGACGTGGGGGGGGGGGGGGGTAGAGCAAGAGGGGACGCAGAGGAGAAGATTAGAAGGGGAGCGAGAGCGCCAGCGGGGAAACGGGATTGGGCGGCGACCCCAGTGGACTGGTATGCTAGACATGGAGGGGAAGATAGGAGAAACAACAAGAGACAGTGGAGGCAAGAAAGTTGATACCTGATGAGGCTGGAGAGGAGTGCAGTGGGTGTAGAGAGGTGACGACGCAGTGACTCCGGACCCACTTGCAGCGAAGAAAGTGAGAGCTGAAAGAAAGCAAACATGCAGCATAAGGTTAAAGTCCGGGCCTCCGCAGCCGGAGCGGCCCCAAGGAGCGCTCCTAAGGAGCACGGCGTGCTCCTTAGGTGCGCTCCTTTGGTGCGCGCCCCCGTCGCGCGCCGCGGCGACGAGCGCCGCAGGCGCTCTGAATTTATGGCTGAAAGGCAGGATACCTCGGCAGTCACGGCCACGGGAGCGCGGCCGCGTCACAGGAGAAGGCGGGACTAGGCTGGAGAGAGGTTCCGGGTTGCTGGAGAGGCTGGATTGGCAGGCTCTGGGAAGTAAACACAGGTAAAGGGGTAACAGCAGCACAGATAATAGCATTAGAGGGAGCAGGAGAACTAATACAGCAGGCGCTCTGAATTTATGGCTGAAAGGCAGGATACCTCGGCAGTCACGGCCACGGGAGCGCGGCCGCGTCACAGGAGAAGGCGGGACCAGGCTGGAGAGAGGTTCCGGGTTGCTGGAGAGGCTGGATTGGCAGGCTCTGGGAAGTAAACACAGGTAAAGGGGTAACAGCAGCACAGATAATAGCATTAGAGGGAGCAGGAGAACTAATACAGCAGGCGCTCTGAATTTATGGCTGAAAGGCAGGATACCTCGGCAGTTACGGCCGCGGGAGCGCGGCCGCGTCACAGGAGAAGGCAGGACCAGGCTGGAGAGAGGTTCCGGGTTGCTGGAGAGGCTGGATTGGCAGGCTCTGGGAAGTAAACACAGGTAAAGGGGTAACAGCAGCACAGATAATAGCATTAGAGGGAGCAGGAGAACTAATACAGCAGGCGCTCTGAATTTATGGCTGAAAGGCAGGATACCTCGGCAGTCGCGGCCGCGGGAGCGCGGCCGCGTCACAGGAGAAGGCGGGACCAGGCTGGAGAGAGGTTCCGGGTTGCTGGAGAGGCTGGATTGGCAGGCTCTCGGCAGTCGCGGCAGAGGAGGAGCAAGGGGCCTGAGTCTCTGCATGCTTCTCTGACTACTGCTATGTATGACATGTACATCTAGCTGTCTCTGTGGTTTGATTCTACTGTGTGCAGACTTTTAATAAACACGTCACCTACACTGGGATCTTGTATCCTGCCTCCCTTCTTAATTTCTGCATGTGCTGTGCATAGTACGTTGTCATTCCAATTACAAGATGTGCTGGGAAACCCTTTATACATGCTGTGGGCAGAGAGGCTGCCATATGGGCAGCCAATAGACTTGATAAGCTGCAAGATGGATGGATGAGTTGACATGGGTGGTCCACTGATGTGGTGACATCCACATAGATATTGGGGACCCTCTGATTAAAATTGCAGTCAGCTGCAGTAGGCATGGACAACCCCTGCCACTGGAGCCATGTCTTGCAGTCTATTGTGGGACAGACACTGATCTATGGTGTGGGAACATGGTGTGCAACATCATTCATAGTGTGCATGCTGTTGGGTGTGTAGGTAGACCCTCACCTGACCTGTGTCTGCATACCTGTGTCATTGCCCATTGGCCAGCTCTTGTATTAGAATATCTAGTGGATAATGGCAGTAACCATGTGCAACAGGAAGAGGGTGCTTTATGAGAAGGGAGTGTGTCCCTGGATATCAGTTTGGAGCCACATAGCACTGTGTGTGGGAGGGCTGCTATGGATGGGGTCCCAGGCCCTTGCAGTAACCATGTGCTTGACCACATGTCTCCATGGTGCCATGGGATGGCTGCGATGATGTAACAGGCTGGGTACCTATAATAGACATACAGGTGTACACATGCCCCAGGGAATGGCCATATTGCACAAGGTGTTGGCATGGTGTGATGGAGAAGTGCATAGCTACATTAGTGGGTTCATGCACATGTGAATGCATCATTTAATGCATAACGTAAATGCCAAATTTGTATTTGTTTTGCCACCTCAATCACCTGAGTATTTACATATCTCTTGTGAGAATACATATATTACAGATTTTTACTTGTCCCCATCTCTTCTCATATGGCATATATGCCCCATTCCTCATCCCCCCTCCCTTCGATCACAGCAGCTGAAGCAGAGATACATGCCATGCCATGGTATACAGCCCCTACCATTGGATATATTTTGGCTTTCAGCTTTTCCAGATGTGTCACCATGAGGTTTTGTGACCTGGTAACTGCAGCAAATCCCTGTTGAACCTGTGGAGCACCACATGGGTATGTACATGGTCCAGTGGGTAGGCAGACTGGTTAGGCTGGGTGTCCATTGGCTACAATGGATCTCTAATCTGTCCACCTGCTTTATGTCTCCCCCTCCCCCTCCCATGCCATCTCCCTTGCCCCTCCCTCTCCCCCTTCTTGATTTGCAGCTCCTCCTCCCAGATAGCATGGGGTCCCCTCCTTTCCCAGGCTCTGGTGGGGGCCAGAGACAATCATTGCTGGCAGGGGTGGTCCTTGTGCAGCCACTATAGCCTCAATGTCCCTTGCTGCTTCAGGATGTGGGCCTGACTGGCTGACATCTTGTCATTGTTCCTCATAGAGGGTGAGGATCACATTGGGGGGATTCTTCCTCTCAAATGTGGCTTGCTCCCCTGATGAGAAGCTGCTGCTTCTGTGGTGGTGGCACTGGTACTGTTCTAGTAGCCATCTCCTCTGCAGCCTCTTTTCTGAGTGTTGCTGTAGGCGGTGATGGTAGTGGCAGCATAGGTGGTGGCGGTGGTGGTGGTGCATCATCCTCTTCTGCTACTGATGTCTCAAAACAGAAGGGTTCTGCTTAGTACTATGATATTTTCAGGTGTATCACAGGAATATACACATATTACAGTTGTTCCCTCATGTCCTCCTGCACAAACTGCTGTGTCCATCTTGACCCTGACCTGTACAGGTTTGACTATAGATGTGCAAGGCTGTTACATGGGTGCTATTTCTCTACTAATTGATGCAATGTGTGATGGATGTTACAGAAGTGCAATACTGATGGTCATTGCTTGAGTCATATGGAGTACAATTCAGACAGGGGCACTTCCGGGCCATCCATTTGGCCAAACTATGTACTGGGCCTGATTTGTGCACTATTCCACCACCATGGGAGGTATATGTTCCTGTGGTTGTAGAATCAAGGCCTCCTATTAAAATGTTGGAGATGTCTCATGCACTGCCCGGTTAGCCCTCTCGGCACGCCTGCTGGTGTGCCGGTGCTGTGGCATCCTGTCGTCATGGCACTGGCAAGTCCTGCAGGAGCACCCAATCCATGACTGCACAGCATGCCCCTTTCCCTGCCTCCCGACCCTCAGCAGGGGGCAGCCAGGTCTGTGATCGGGTGGCAGGATACCTCCCATGGCAGCACAGTGTCTATGGGGGGTTGCAGAACCCGATCATCCTGGTGCCGGCTCTTATTCCACCTCCGAGGTAGAATAAATCAGGCGTGCAGCAGGCAGCCGGTAGACGTACAGATCCATGACCTGAATAGACCCTGTATGCCTGGGTGCTTCAGCCTGTCCTCACTCCGCCCCCTCTCCATCTCCATCCTTCCCCCTCCTGCCCCCATCCAGCGCTCCCCACACAAACCCTCTGTATATGCAGGGAGCGCTGGAGCTGGAATTCCGTCCTGAGCCTGTTCATGGATTGTACGTCCAACCCGGATATACAACCCGGCTATTCAGGGCTCAGATTTGACCCCTTAGGGTACTACATCTACATGTTGGTATGTTGTTCTTATGGCTGATACAGTACTACTTGAGCACATCTTAGCACCATTGTAACCCCCTGCTGTAAGTATTTGGCTGTTGTATGCCATCTGGGGAACACTGGGTAGGAGATCCATTGCACTTGCTACACTTAGGACAACTGTTACCTGTGTGTCTGGAGAGGTGGTACACCCACATCTATGGCCTGACATCTGCATTCCACACAGAGTTGTATCCTACAAATACAGATAGTGACATCTCCACAGTTCTCCTGTGTTCCACTTTCTCGTGGTGTCACCATCCATCATGTATATACACGCTGCTCTGACCAGCCCACCTACAGTACTTCTGTTTGTCCCTCTGGCCTATCCTGAGGTTCCAGGTCTCTGCAAGTAACCCTCCCCTGCTTCCACTCCATGTTTTTTGTGAAGCCATATCCTCTTAGGCACACCACTGGCTCTCTCTTCTATATTTGCCAACAGCTATACAGGGGTCTCGGCTACATGCCTATGCCCTGGCTACTGTGCTAGTGCATAAGGTGGTCCGGTGTATAAGGTGGTCTGGTGTTCCACTCCATGGATATATGGTGTTGGCATGCATCCTCTGACCTTGCACATTGCATATAAAAACATAGAAACATGATGGCAGAAAAAGACCATATGGTATGTCTAGTCTGCCATTCTATATCAACTACTACAATAGTTCCCTTTTTTCCTTTAGAGATCCTCTGTATTTGTCCCATATAGAAACATAGAAACATGATGACAGAAAAAGATCACATGGTCAAAATGTGTCTGCTCCTTGCTAGGCATCCCATAGGTACAGATCTGTGCCATGGAGGAATTATTCCCAATTGGGCCAGGGACAAATGTCACTAGCAATATGTGGGTGACATCTGGAATACTGTGATGCTTTTACTGTGCATTATTGCACACAGTGATGATGCAAGGGAGGATCAAACTGCTGACTATTGGACTATAGGGTAGTTTCTTAAACCATCAGGCTATGCCCCCACATGTATAGCTATCTATGGTATCTTCCCTAAGTGTTACGGGTATGCCACATGTGCCATTACTTATCTTCCTTCTGCTATTGCTTATGGTGGAGTTTATTATTTATTTATTTATTTAGCTGTATTTATATTCCGCTTTTCACCGGGTCAAAGCGGTCAATTGGGGGATACATTTAACACGAGGGGATATGACACACGTAAGTTAATACTTACAGGGAACATGGGCAATGGAGGGTTAAGTGACTTGCCCAAGACCACAAGGAGTGCCTATAGGTCTAGAAATCCCAGTCCCTCCGGCCTGAGATTGCTGTCCCCAGGTAGGACTTGAACCCCTGGCCCTCCGGCCTGAAGTACCTTGTCCTAACCACTAGACCACATTGCCCTGAACCCTGTCTTCAGGGACTCCAGATCACAGAATAGGCAGAATCTCCTGTAGGGGATGTGGAATACACATGCTTTGAGATCCACTTATTTCACCGGTTCATTCCTTGCCATCCTTCTAACATAGCTCCCTCTGGAGGTCCGGGGGTGACGAGCCTCTATCTTGAGGGTCTTCCCTGCCCTGCTGTGTAGGAGCTGTTATGTGGACATTGGGAGTGCCATGCTAATGGTTCTTGAGAACACATACTATCCATTACTTGTGATGTCCCGGTGCCCCACATAACCTGTGTGCCTAATTGTTGGCAGTTATCTGTGGTTATGTGTTATGCAGACATGGATGTGTGCCTGCATTACTTGTGCCTATGTAATCATTGTGATCTGCATGTTTATGTTTATTTTATTTGCTTCCCACCCATGTGTCCTGATCTAGAGATGAGATCTTGCAAAGCAAGCTGCATGCTTGCAGGCATGGCCTTACCACTTTGTGATCATGATTCATGTATCTGCATGCATCTCCTTATGCCACAACCTGTGCATCCTTGTGCTCTTGCCATGTGTCAACCCTGCCCAGATAGTCCACCTCACTACTTGGCTGATCCTGTTATGGAATGAGCCAAATCAGCAGTGCATGTTTGTGTGTATATGGGTATGTGTATGTATTGGTATGGGAGAGTAGGGCAGCATATGTGCAGTCTTGTCATATCTAGAGCAGCAAAGTTGAGTTTCCTGGGAAAACAATCTGCCTTGTGCTCCTTCCCTTGTGACGTTTGGTACACTCAGTGGTAGTGGCCATTGGGTCACCACTCCTATGATTCCAATTCCTGGCGGCTTCATGGCACATATTACTTTGCCACTGCTGTGTTTGTTTTGTTTGTATGCATGTGCCCACTCTTCCTGCCTGGTGAAAATTGGGTTTCTGGATGTCTGAATGTATGTGACTCCACTGATCTATTGCAGTGCTTTATTGCCACTGCTCTTTACAAACCCTCAGAGGTTGATGCCTTAGGTGATTTCCCTATCTTAGCTGATGTTTGAAGCAGCCCTTCCTACTGTACCTTTCTGCCAGTACCTAGATTCTCCCCTCTGAGATGTGTCTATTGGTGTGCAATGGTTGACTCAACTAGCCAGCAACATGCGGATACTCTTCTAGATCCTCCTTGCTGTATCCCTCCTGGTGGGTATAGGACCTCCTCATTCACTATGATCAGCCTGCACAACATGAGGCTCTCTGCCCTCAAGAACTTTGTCTGGTTTTTGACTACCATTCTGCTCCTGTGCTGTTTTTCACAGGGCAGAAAATGCATGTACACTTTCCACACATTTAGTTGGGGGGGGGGGGGCATGTGCATAGTACACAAGTACATATGAGTCCCACTGTGACATAGATGAGGGTGCTGCAGATGCAGTATATTGCAATTGGTGTCCACGTACATGCAGACTCGAAGGTGGCTGGCCGTTCATCCTTATTCTGGGTTGCACATACATGTCCGTGCAGCCACTGTGATCGACTAGAACTATGCACATGTGCAGCACCCCATTTTTCATTGCAAACACATTCAAGTCTCCGCTGCACATTTTTTTTTTTTTCATGTCTGTATTCAGTAGTGGGGACATGCATATGCCTCTTCTAAAATCATCATTCCACAGATAAGAAAAGAAATCTTTTCTGATTGTTATGGTAGACTATTACCACAAACCCATTGTTATTACCATTTCATCTAAATTAGCCTACTAAAAAAGCATATTTCTGCCTAAGACATCATCTAGCTTAGGCCTAGTTATTAAGCTGTAGTAATGCATCACATTTTACTGCAGTGATATTTACTGCTCAAGTCACTAATCTGTGGTACCTCAATAAACATAGAAATATAATGGCAGAAAAAGACTAAATGGCCTTTCCAATCTGCCCTTCCATACCAAACACCATAGTCCCCATATTCCTTTAGAGATCTTGTGTGTTGGTCCCATGCTTTCTTGAATTCAGATATTGTCCTGGTCTCTACTACCTCTACTGGTAGACTATTCCACGCATCCACCACTCTTTCTGTAAAGAAATATTTCCGCATATTACTCCTGAGTCTATCCTGTTTCATCTTCATCCTACGTCCCCTCGTTGAAGAGCTTTCTTTCATTTGAAAGAGGCTCTCCTCCTGTGCATTTCTGCCACAGAAGTATTTAAACATCTCTATCATATCTCTCCCTTCCCACCTTTCCTCCAAAATATATGTACATATTCAGATCTTTATGTCTGTCCCCATATGCCTTATGACAAAGTCCACTGACCATTTTGGTAGCAACCCTCTGCACAGATTCCATCCTATTTCTATCTTTTGGAAGGTATGGTCTCCAGAATTGCACACAATACTCCAAATGAGGTCTCACCAAAGACTTATACAGAGGCACTATCATCTCCTTCTTCCTGCTGCACCCAAGCATCCTTCTGGCTTTCACCATCACCTTTTCTACCTGTTTAGCTACTTTAAGATCATCAGAAACAATCACATCCAGGTCCCGCTGTTCTTTCATGGACAGAAGTACTTCACCCCCTATGCTGTACTCTCCCTTGGATTTTTGCAGCCCAAATGCACATTCAGCTGCCAAATCTCAGTTGCCAAATTCTCGACCATTCTTCAAGCTTAGCTAGTTCCCTCCTCATGTTATCTACTCCTCCCTGGGTGTCTACTCTGCTGCAGATTTTGGTATCATCTGCAAAGAGGCAAACCTTACCCGACAGCCCTTCTGCAATATCACTAATAAAAATGTTAAAAAGAAAATCGGACTAAGGACAGACCCCTGAGGCACACCACTAGTAACATTCTTCTCCTCAGATTAAGCTCTATTTACCTGTACTCTGGAGGAGTAGCCTAGTGGTTAGAACACTGGCTTGGTAACCAAACAACCAGGGTTCAAGTCCCACTAGCACTCCTTGTGGCCTTGGGCAAGTCACTTAACCCTCCATTGCCTCAGAAGAAAGGCCTGGCAATCTACTTCCAGTGACACTGCCAAGAAAACCCAGGAGCTTCTGGGTCACCAGGAGTCAGGACTGACTCAAAGGCACACATTGCATTACCTGTACTCTTTGTCGCCTCCCACTCAACCCATTTCTAACACAGTCACTCATTTTAGGGTCTATTCCTAGGATGCTCAATTTATTTATAAGTTGGCAGTGAGGAACAGTGTCAAAGGCTAGTACTGTGCATGGTAAATATTTAATTATTTATTGTTATTTACAAATATTTATTATTTATCAATCTGAAAACCCTCTCATGCCAAAGTCCTGTGGCAAACAGGGAGGGGGGAGGACATAGCACAGAGCATTGGTTTGGCTATATGATTAATAAGTATTAACAAATAAATAAATAAATAAATAGCAGCTACTGCCACTTGCCCTTTCCCTTCTCCCTTGCTCCAGTCACATGTTCCCTGCATCGGCCCGCACTGTCTGCAAATGCAAGGAACACAGGCCCGTGCAGTAATTGCAAGCCCTGTGCGGTATCTGCAGGGTAGAATCAGGCCACTGTCCCTGCAGATACCACACAGGGGCAATGGCCTGCATTTACCGCACAAGCTTTGCACCTACCGTACTGACCTCTGTGTATCCTTGGCCTTCCTACTTTTTCCCACTTATTCCTCCTGATAGGCCTCTGCAAAAGGAATAGCTTTAACCTTTTATGGAGACTTAAATAGTATATTTTTTCCACAAAACGTATACATTTGTACTGCTGCAGCTGGAAACATCATATGTTCCTGGCCACAATACTGCAAAGATAGCAGGTCCTAAGTCAGGTCTGTTATCTTTTAAAGGGGTCAGTGTACAGCTTTTATGTATTTATTTATTTATTTAGCTGGATTTATATACTCTTTCTCCAGGTCAAAGTGGTGTACAAGAAACAAATTATATGGGGGTGGGGGTTTACATTGAAACAGTATTACTATATACAGCATGCAGTGGTGCATTAAGTGGGACTATATACAAATATACAAGAATTGAGGCTTTTGTGGGACTAAATAGTGAAGTGGGTTGTTTTTTTTTTTTCAATATTTTATTTTGAACCATCAAACAAAACATCAAATACAGAACAAAAGACAATCGCTCCCTGGGGTGGACTCTGATCCCCAAGGCGCGAGATACATAGATGGTTACATAGTTTTTAGGATAGTACCCCTACTTCCCCCCTCCCCCACCCAACCTCCCCCCCAATAAACCCTTCCCCCCCTCCCCCCCCCGAAAGCAGTACCCACCCGGACCAGCATATATATAACATTACCGAACCTCAGTAGGTCTCCACATACAAACAGGGCTATCAACAGCCTAATTGCAGGGTTACATTACGTATCCGAGGACTCAATTTTTGAATATAGGGCTCCCACAGTAACCAGAAAGCAGACCATCGCTTCACATGACCTCGCGCTGCCCGACACTCCAGGAGCATAAGTTGATGGAAGGAGTTCCGCCACTCCCAAAAAGAGGGAGGGTGGCTGTCCCTCCACCCACGTAGGATTGGGCCCTTACCCACCAGACATGCCTTCCGCACCAGCCAGCGACTCCATTTCCCCTTTGGAAAGGTGAGACCCAGGAGATCCAAGACGATCAAGGCCGCATCCCAGTGAACAGGTTGTCCAAGGAGGTCGGCCATAAATAGGGCAATTCTATGCCAGTAGGGGCGTATGCGCCGGCAGCCCCACCACATATGATACAAGGTCGCCAGGGGCTCCGCACAGCGTGGACAGCTACCATCCGCAGTCAAATGGCAGCGAAGGGCTCGCCGCGGAGAGAAGTGAACCCTAGTTAAACACTTAATTTGAATTTCTCGCCAGCGAGCACCATCTGCCAGGCTCGCCACTCTCCAGAGGGCCACCAGAATAGTGCCATTGGGAATCTCCCAACCCAGTTCCGCCCCCCAGGCTCCTTCCACGCCGCTGTAGTCTGGCTGTGGTCGAAACTGCTCCAACCGAAGATGGAAGGTCCGAATAGACGGCCGTTCGACTTCGCCAAACCCAAAAAACGCTATTATCTGGGCCGAGCGGTCGCCACAGAGTTCCGACCCTGGAAGGGAAGCCACGTAGTGGGCCACTTGCATATATGCAAAGAAATGTAGGGGCCCCAATTCATATTCGCGGGATAGCATGGGAAAGGGCTTAGGTTTGCCCGCCAGGTCCACCACATGGCCCAGAGTATGCACTCCTCTCTCCCCCCACAAACGAAACGTCGCGGTTTCAGTGCCTGGGGTAAAATTGGCATTGCCCCGAATAGGTAACCAGCTCGACACCTGCCACCGACGGCCCCAATAGGCATTCAATTTCCGCCAGGTTTTATAAACCGGGGCCAATAACACGCTGTCCGCCAAATGCGTAGGCCACCTACTTACCTCCAGGTGCAAAAGGGCCCTAACGAATGGGGTGCCACGTATGCCTCCTCAAATGCCCTAGGGGTATAAAGATCGTTATCCCCGAGCCAGTCCCCCAAATGGCGGGCTTGACAGGCCAGTACATAAGCATCAAGATCTGGGAGCCCCCATCCCCCCCCACGGATCCTCCCCATTAGTCTACGATAAGAGATACGAGCTCTCGACCCCCTCCATAGAAAGCCCCGAAATTCCGCCTCAAAGCGCCTGATATCCTGACGAAGGATCCAAACAGGGAGGGTCTGTAGCCAATATAAGATCCGCGGCAGGAGGACCAATTTGATCGCTGCAATTCTCCCCATAAGGGATAGAGGGAGGGGTAGCCACGCCTGCAGCTGAGTCCTCACCTTGGTCAACATCCGTCGCAAGTTAGTCCTATATAGGTGATCTGCATGACAGGACAGTACAATCCCCAGGTATAGGAACTGGTGCTCAGCCCATCGAAGGGGAAATTCGCCCACCCAGCTGCCCCGAAGTCGTCCAGAGACATCAAGGGCTTCAGACTTATCCCTATTGATACTAAACCCTGCAAACTGCCCGAAGGCGCGGAACTCCTGTAAAAGAAGGGGTAGGGAGTCCCCGGGAGAAAGCAAGTGTACCAACAAGTCATCGGCAAAGGCCGAAATCTTAAATACCTGAGGCCCAATACCTACTCCCTGGATTGTCCGCGTACCCGCCACTCGGCGTAAAAGAGGGTCCAAAGAAAGAACAAAAAGGAGAGGAGAGAGGGGGCAGCCCTGACGGGTCCCCCTCTGCAGCGAAAAAGGCTCTGATATGACCCCATTACAGAGTATCGCTGCGGTAGGATTGGCATACAAACTGTCGACCATGTTACAGAACGACGGCCCCAAACCATACTGAGGGAGAATGAATCGCAAGTATTGCCAATCCACCCTGTCAAAGGCTTTTTCTGCGTCAAAGCTAATCAAGAGAGAGGACAGATGTCTATGCTGAACCCATTCTAAAGACGCGATGATCTTGCGTAAGTTATGGACCGCGTATCGCCCCTTAACAAAACCGACCTGGGACTCATGGACCAGCTGCCCCAAGAACTCCGCCAAGCGGTCCGCCAAGATCTTAGCCATTAATTTAAGGTCAAAATTAAGCAAGGAAATCGGACGATACGAGGCCGCAGAAAGAGGGTCTTTTGCCGGTTTGGGGATAAGAACAATATGAGCATGGTTAGCCCCCCACCGAAAAGAGCCCTGCTGCGCTCTCCGATTATGTACGGCGGCCAGCGTTGGGGAGATCTGTTCATTGAGAATTTTATAGAATTCGGCGCCTAGACCATCGGATCCTGGGGATTTGTAGCAACTGGCTTTGGAGATAGCCCCTTGCAGCTCAGCCACCGTAATTGGCTGATCTAACTGTGCTCTTTGCTCTATTGAGAGGCGAGGCAAGTCCAGTCCCCTCACATAATCCGCCATCTGCGTGGGAGAAGTCGCCTCCGCAGCGTAAAGATTCTGAAAGAAGGAGCGAAAGACATGCGCTATCGCCGGGCTTTCCCTGTGTAAGGTCCCAAGATCATCTCGCAAAGCGGGCACCAATTTAGAGCCCCGGGGTCCACGAAGGCACCGAGCCAATAACTTCCCCGGCTTGTCCCCATAGCGGTACAATTGATAGCGATAATACAGTACTGACTTCTTTGCTCTCTGGTGTAAAAGTTCGTTTAATTCCATTTGAGAGTCCCATAGCTGCTTTTATAACCCCGCAGTAGGAGTGTGAGCCCAGCGGCGTCGCAATTTCGTCACCAAGCTCTCTAAGGCCATAATACGTTCGGCCCTTAATCGTCGTTTTCTGGCAAGAAACCCAATTATATCTCCCCTCAGTACGACCTTTGCTGTTTCCCAGAGCAATTCTGGGTCATCTTGATGACCCCTATGGTCGGCTTCGAATTCCTGCCACCGCCGCTGAATAAATGAGCGAAATTGGGCGTCTCTATATAATTCCAATGGAAAACGCCATTGGAAGGCCCGTGAAGTACTCCCACTCCAGAAGACTTCCATCCACACAAATGCATGGTCAGATATCTCTACAGGCCCTATCTGGGCGTCCCCCACCTTGGCAAACAGCCCAGCGGATAACAACAAGTAGTCTATGCGTGCACTTGTGCCATGGGCCCGGGATTGGTGTGTGTAGTCCCGCTCGACCGGATGTAGTAATCGCCATGGATCCACTAACCCCAGCCTGGAACAGAAACGTCGCATTGCCCGAACCGTCGCCATTCTTTCTCTTTGCTCCCCCGCTTTAGAGGTATCGAGATCGACGTCCATGACCCCGTTGAAGTCCCCCCCCCAAAATAACGGGGAGCTCCGGCCACGTCTCAAGTGTGGAGGCAATGCGTGCATACAGGGACAAATCGAGTACATTGGGACAGTACACGCTACCAAGAACTACCGGCCTCCCCTCAAGGACTCCCCGCACCAGTACATATCTGCCCGTCGGATCAACGAGGTCCTTCACCACCTCCATCCTTACACGTTTGTGTATCAAAAGCACTACCCCTCCCTTCTTACCAAGAGCTGGGGCCCCCCAGACCTGTCCCACCCATTCCCGGCAGAGTTTACGGTGTTCGTCGGCAGTCTGGTGGGTTTCCTGAAGCATAGCGATGTCTGCTCCCTGCCTAGCCAGGGCCTGCAAAATTTTTGCCCGTTTGATCGGACTACCCAGGCCACAAACATTCCAGGAGATTATCTTAAGTGGCATGTATTATTAAACTGGGCACAGAAATGTCTGTTATATACCATACAGAATATAGGGAAGACACCCCCCCAGCCTGGGGTCCTCCCCCCTAGCCCTTCAAAGACAGTCCTCAACGTCCCTACCTCAACTGGTCCCCAAAAGTACAGCGTTCCGTCTCCCCCCCCACCCCCTATCCCCCCTTCCCCCCTTTCCCCCCCTTAACTACTCCCTCTCCCCCTCCTTCCCTCCCCCTCCCTCCCTCCGCCCCCCTTCGATTCCTTATTTCTACTACCATCCTCTTCTCCTCTTCAGTGAATTCCTAGATGCGTGTGGTACCCCCCCACTCCTCCAGCGCCCCGATTCCGCTACAGGCCCCCCTCCCCCCCGGCCCCCCCAAAGACACAACCACCCCCCGGGCCTCTCCCCGCTCATCCCCTACACCCAGAAGAAACAACCAACATCTCTACTTAAAGGCAGTCAAGACAAACCCGGCAACCCTCCGCCCCCACACCAATTACCATCACCGTCACTTTACAGTCCAAAGCAGGATGCTCGAAACTTGTTCACCAAGGCAATAGTCTTCACCTCCGATCCTCAGGACTCGGCTGCCACTGCGGCCCTCCGCCGTATCTCTTCCACGTAGGGCGTTGCTGCTGTCGCGGAGTCAAAAGTCCGACGGATCCCATCATGGGTGAAGACCAATCGGGCGGGATATTGCACCATGAATTTAATATTATTGTCTATCAGGGTCTGGCACAATGGTCCATAATCTCATCGCCGCTGCCCCAGGGCTGCTGAGTAATCCTGAACAATACGTATCCGGGCATTGTCCTTCTGAATGGTCCCTTTCTTTCGCGCTGCACGCAAGACCGCTTCTTTCTGTGGGAATCTCAGGAACCGTGCTATGGTCACCCTGGGTCGGGTATCGTTGGTCCTGCTAGGTCCAACTCGGTGTGCCCTCTCTATTTGCACTGAGGCACCTTCCGGTTCATTCGCCAGGAGTTGTTTCACCAGATCTTCTAAGTAGGATTGTAGGTCCCGATCCTCGACGGTATCTGGGATCCCAAGAAATCTCAGGTTATTGCGGCGGGATCTATTTTCTAGGTCATCTAGTTTGGCTTCCTGCCCCTGAAGCAGTTTTTTCACCCGAGCCATCTCCCGCTGTAGCTCCAGCACGTGCTCCTCTGACTGCTCTATCCGGTGCTCCGCCTCTTGTAGTCGGCCGCCCAAGGCCTCCACTGAGGTCTGGACAAGGTCCATACGGCCCCGCAGGTCCTCGAACTGAGCAGACAGCGCCCCCGCTACGGCTATGGAAATTTCGTCCACCATCTCTGCTGTAGTCTTAGCCTCCCCCTTCAGCGGTGAGGATTGCTCCCCCCCCCCTGGGCGGCAGGGGGGTCTTCTCCTTCTCCACCCGGTGGCCTCCTTTCGCCGCCATCGCCAAGGCCTCTGCTGTAGTCCACTCAGGTGGAGGGGGGGTCTCTCTCCCGTCCCCGCTCCACACGCCGGGCGACGAGGGCCTCAGTCGTCGACCTCCTCGGTTCGCAGCACAGTCCCAGATCCGAGCCTCAGGTGTCGCCTGGGCTGCTCAGGCCTCTGTACACAGGAGATAAAGTGTGGGTTCAGGGCTCTGAGGCGCTAGATGAAAGGCAGGGATCTCGGTCGGCCGAGCGCTGGAGGGAAGGTCTGGGTCACGGGCACCGATGCACCGGGGGTAGGTATAGATCTGGGGCCCCCAGGTGCCAGAGGTGAGGCAGTACGCCGAAGAAAGAACGCCAGTCCCGGGCCCCTACACGCAGGGGGGGATAAAGCTTCAGTCTCGGGCTCCGATGCACTGGAGGCCGGGTGCAGGGCACAGGTTACAGGCTCTTCGATGGTGAAAGCAGGGCGCCGGTCAGAAACTCCAGGGTGCCGGAGGCAGGGGGGGCAAGGCTCAGTCCTGCATGCCCCAGCGCAAAAGACAAGTCGCAGGCTCCCAACTGGCAAAAGGAGGCACGGGTCACTGTCTCCTATGGAGGGGAGAGGAGGGCCCCAGTCAATTCTGCTCGGTCCTTTGCGGGTCCCCTGGGGTGGGGGTGGAAGCAGGCAAAACACGGGGCAGCCCACAGCCGGGCCCGATAAGGGATCTTAGCCTCCCCTGGTCTTTCCCGCGTCAGGCAGCCACTCAAGGCACAAGCTGGAGACGAGCTGGAGGCAGAAAGGGGGGGACGAGCACCAGCCGTGGAGCCGCGGCCGCCGCAGGGATCCCCCTGCAATCCCGTGCAGGCTGTCCAGATTCGCCGACTGGCCACTCACCCCGCCACGTGGCACTCACTCCAGCGCGGCGCCTGCAGCGCGAGCCGCGTGGATCCAGGCCGCCTCCTCAGATCTTCGGGTGCAGGTGAGAGGGGAGCGCCGTATCATCCCACCGGGCTGCGATCTGGGCAAGGGAGCTCGGGGGGGTGTGGGAACCCCGAAATTAGCCCCGGTCAATCATTCAGCGGCGCCGGAGGAGCAAGGGGGCCCAGAGCTCGAGCGGCGTGCATCCGCACGGGCTCACCGCATCACCGGAAGTCTCACCGCATCACCGGAAGTCTAGTGGGTTGTTACATGGAGGGATTGAAGTGCTCAGAGAAGAGATGAGTCTTTAGGTGTTTCCTAAAAGTGGCGAGGTTGGGGATAATCCTTAGGGGGTCCGGTAGCTTGTTCCAGAATGATAGTGTGTAGAGCTGGAATGCACGGCCACATGCCTGTTGGTTGAATTTGGTCTTGGCATGGGGAATGGCCAGGGTGTTCATTTGTGGAGGTGCATCTGGATCTCTTTGGTGGTGGGATTTCCAGAAGTATACAGAGGTGGTGGGGGGGGGGGGGGTTGGAGTGTATGGCTTTGTGGGTTAGGATGATGAATTTGTATATTATGAGGCTTTGTAGTGGCAGCCAGTGTAGATGTTTGAATATAGGCATGATGTGGTCATATCTTGATGCTCCTTGAATGACATATGCTGTTGTGTGGAGGGTAGTCTGCAGGGGAAGGAGCGTGGTCTGTGGGAGGCCCTGGTAGATTCTATTGCAGTAGTCAAGATGAGGCAGGACCATCGCCTGCATTGCCATGCCCACCATTTCTCAGGATTCAAGATGCAAATATCTCTGTCAAAAATGAAGTAAAATACCTGGGAGTCCTCCTAGACTGCACACTTAACATGTCCTCTTTTATAAAGCAAACAACAAGAAAGACCTATTATAAACTCAGAATGCTAAAACAACTCCACCTGCTCCTTCCCTCCCACAACTTCAAATCAGTCCTCAATGCTATTATCACCCCCCACTTCAACTACTCCATCTCAATACTTCAAGGCTTACCTAAGCAGACTTTAAGACCACTTCAAATTGTACAACATATTGCAGCAAGGATAACATCAAATACCAACCCAATAGAGTACATCACTCCTATCTTATTCAGCTTGCACTTGCTCCCAATCCAAAGCCGTACACACTACAAAATACTTGTTACTACATTTATACTAATTAATGACATGGGCCCATCACACTTTTCCTCCCTCATTGCCAAAGAAACAAACACTCGTACACAACGAGATTGCAATAAAAATAAACTCACAATAGTACCAGACTACAGGAAACCTAAAAAATAAAATCACAAACAGCAGGGCATTCTCCCATTGCGCCCCTACCATCTGGAACAAGCTCCCAGACAACTTAAGAGAGATAAAAGACCTCTCTTCATTCTGAAAAAAACCTTAAAACACATCTGTTCACTCAATACTTTGGATCCGTAATGTAATCATTAACACAGAGCCTTTCCACCCCACTACATAATCAGTCTATGTGCGCCCCCCTCCCTCCCCCCCCAGAACGCATCCCCCAATGTCCATCCTTTCACTCTCAAGACCAATACCTATATAGTTACTAATTATATGAATTGTTATAATGTACATAGTTGTAAATGTTCCATGTAATTGAATATGTACTGTTTTGTACAATTCAAATATTGTTCTTTGTAAACCACATTCGATCTGCTGGAAAATGCGGTATAAAAATTTCAAATAAATAAATCTGCTGGTTCGGAGGCATTGCATGGTCTTTGCTTTGTAGTACAGTGTTCTGGTTACTTTGCTTATATGGGCCTCGAAGATGAGCGGCCAGTCAAGGGTGATTCTGAGGTATCTGATTTCCAATTGGATCTTGATTTCTTTGTTTTTCAGGGTTATTGTTTTGGGGGGATTAATGTTTTGTCCTTTGTTATAAGTAGTGCTTCAGTTTTCTTGTAGTCGATTGTTAGGTTGTTGTTCAGCCAGTCGGAGATTGCAGTGAAACATTTTTGATGTGTGGAGAAGGATGAGTGGGGTATATTGACTGGGCCATAGATCATGATGTCATCTGCATAAATGGGCATGATCATGATGAGCATACAGAGGGGTTGGAGATAGATGTTAAATAGCATACAAAGGGGGTGAATCCTTGGGGTACTCCTTGTGTTTGTTTGTATAGGGTGGAGGTGTTTGCCCCAATCTTTAGTTGCTGGCATCAGTCTGACAGGTAGGACTGGAATCCTTTGAGGACTGTGCCTTGTAGTCCAGTGGAACAGAGACGTTGAAGTAGAATGCTGTGGTTCATGGTGTTGAATGCTGAGGATATGTCCAGGAAGATTAGCAGGAATCCTTGTTTGGGGTTTTGCATTCCTTTTATCAGTGTGCCAACTAGTGCAGTTAGTAGGGTTTCCACTCCATGAGATGGGCAGAATCCATTTTGTTGTGGGTCAAGTAGATTGTTCTTGTCAATATGTTCTTGTAGTTGATGCAGGATGGCTTTTTCAATGATCTTGGCTGTAAACAGAAAGCTGGCTATGGGTCTGTATGAAGCTGGGTCAGAGGGATTTAATTCAGATATCTTCAATGTTGGGCATAAGGAGGATAGTTTTAGGGCTTGTGTCATATCACCCTGTTGGAGTACTGCTTGGGTGATTTTGGAGAGAGTGTGACTGAGTTCCTTCTTGGTTGCCTTGATCCAAATAACTAGGCATGGGTCAAGGGGCGAGGTGGTTGTGTTCAGAAAAGTGATGATGTTTTCAATTTGTTCCTTGCAGATGCTGTTGAAGGAGGTTCAAGGGTTTGGGTGTATGACTGGTTCGATGAGGAGAGAGGGTGTGGTTGAGGGTGAAGTTGCTTATAGTGGGTTACTAGCTGTTGGGGGACGATTGTGATGTCCTGGTCATCAACAGAGGGTGTCTTTGTTGGTTGTTTTATGATGTTGAAGAGTTCTCTTGGACAGTTGATTGCTTTGCTGAGTAGATTCATTTGGTATTCTTGCTTTGCTTTGTTGGTTGTGATGCGGTATTCATTGATGAGTTGCGTCTGTCTTCTTCGTCTTTGGTTTTTCGTCATTGTCGTTCGTGCTTTTGCAGTTGTGTTTTTTGGGTGAGTAGGGTTGGTGTGTACCATGAAGTTTTTTGATGTTTCTTGTGTGTGCATGTGGGGATGGTGGTTGCTGTTGCATCTTGTTCTATGATGTGGTTCCAGTTTCTTATGAGTTGGTCGGGGATGTTGGAGTCAGTTAATAGTTGTGGAAGGACTTATTGTAAATGTTCTCTTGGTTGAATTTTCTGAATCTGCATTTTGTTGTTTGACTGGTAGTGCGAATGCAGCTGTTAGTATGGGGGATGAAAAATCTGATCAGTTTGTGGTCTGATCGTGATACCGGTTGTGCTTGTACTGCAATTGGGGAGCCGGCCTTAGTAGTATTGTTATTGAGAAAGATCAAGTCTAGGGTATTGCTCTTTTCAGGCATGGGTAACATGTGAATTGTATGGATTGCTTTAGGTCAACTGCTGCCATTGCTTCCAGGAATAGCAGGCATGGCTTGATGGTAATGATGGGAGGTTGAAGTCTCCTAAGACTATGAGGTCTTTGCTGATGTTTTGTGCTGAGAGCACATCATCCAGGATGTTTGATAGGTTGTTGGCAGTAGTGGTTGGTGTTTTGTAGAAGATGCTTATTGTTATCTGTTTATTGGTTATTGTGAAGGCATCCACTTCTTTTATGCTCTTGTTTGAATTGGAAGTTGAGGTTGGTTTTGACTATGATCATCATGCCTCCTCCTCTACATTTCTCACAGGGGGAGTGGAAGAGGATGTATCCAGATGGTGTGATTTGGTTCAGTAGAACATTGTCACTTTCTGTGACCCAGGTCTCCAGTAAGCAGAGTATGTCAAGGTGGCAGGATAACAGTATGGTTAACCTCCAGCTTCTAATACCCATAATGGCTTCTTCCACCTTGACATCCCATAGAGCTCAAAACTCTTCCAGTTCTGACCCCCAAGCACCTACTGGGGATTTCCCTGGTATCTAGTGGGTGGATTAGCAGAAGCAGTGTCCAGTTCTTCTATCCTGTTATCTGCTCACTTCAAAATGGCATCACTGAACTCCTAGCACTAGTGTCACAGTACTTCAACTAAGGGTCAGACAGCCAAATAGGTTCATGCTTCAAGGCCCAAAACATACTGTTAGTTAAAAGAAAGACACTTCAATCAAGTAAGTAAATCTTTCACTGCCAAAATCTTGCCTACTTTTGCTTCTATTCTTTACTCTCTTCTAGGAAAGGGAGCAGAATTTCTTTACATTTACCCCTGCCAAAACAATTTTTTTGACAACTATATATTCTACATACAGTAGACAAACATAAAATAACAATAGGATGAACAATAAATGTCAGTCTGGGTAACAATATAAAACTCACTTTGTGCCCTGGCATTAAGGTTGGTCTCTCTCAATGGAGGCAATGTCTCCCACAGTACCAGGGGATAAAGAAAGTAAATCACACTTTAGCATAAGAAGATAGGGGCATGTTTACTAAAGGTTAATGTGTGTTAAGTAAAGTTAACACACGTTAAGCGCTGCAATGGCCCATAGAAATGAATTGGCAGTGGCAGCACTCAACACACATTAACTTTGCTTAACGCGCATTTACATTTAGTAAACATGCCCCTAGTTAGATAACATCACATTTATAATAGCATTATTATTCAAATTCAATTCCACTTACCTTTTCCAGCCATATCCTCCAGCATGAAAGGAATAGATCAAAAATTATCTCAAAATTATAGGAGTCCTCATCATCACCAACCATTCTCCGAATATTCACAAGTATCCGCCCCCTCATATCAGGTGTCTAGGGTCCACCTTCAAAGAAAGCACATGCAGAGTACCACATCTGCATGAGAAGGATGTATACTAGTGAGCCCCACGGGTCATATGTAAGTCAGAGGCTCATGGGTTCAAAACATAAACCCATGCCCTAGTACTAACACAAAAAATTACCACATAACTTCCATATGCACTTAAAATACCTGTACAGCATTTATTTAATTTTTATACATTCTCTAATGCAAATAGCAGTGACTTCCTCTCTCACTCTGCATATTTTGTGGAAAGCAACTCAGATAAAGGTTACATGTTCAGAAGATTCATTGAAATGGTATTTCTTTGGTAAATCATGTCATCAGACCTGGCTGCCAAACTCCGCTACACTGTGTGATTTGGGGCATTCATGGTTTTCAAAACTTCTGGATAAAAAGTATTTTAGGCAGATGCACTCAGGACACTTCAAAGACACTGGGGGAAAGGGCCTGGCTGTATTGACGCCAGGACACGGTAGTCCGGTGTCTTCAGGCTGTGATCTCACCACGGATCTGCAGCGCCTGCCTGAAATTACCACCGACTTTTTGTGCCTAAGTTCGCCAGAGGGTGCAGTTTCCGGGCTGGGGAAGGTCTCACTCATGCTCGAAGGAGCGCTCTGGAGGTGCTTTCTGCGGAGGTTTCTGGCCCTGGGAAATCATCTGTGGCCACAGGCGTGGTGGAGGAAACAAGACTCAGTGACCCCCAGGGAAGCAAGTTGGCAGGGCAGGAAGCAGATGTTTCTCCGAGTTCAGCGGTTTCAACTACCGGGGAAACTACGAGGTATTATGACTCCTTTTTCTTTGGTGAAGCCAGATAATGTTACCTTAGTTCCGATATGGACAGCCCTTACAAAGCTTGGTGAGTGTTTAGTTTCTCAAACAAATACTACTTTGCAGCTTATTCGTCAGAATGCAGGGGCTGTGCAAAACTGTAAGGAATCGGTTGCCGGAATTCAAACCCAGATATCTACCTTGGAAAATAAGGTTTTACAAGTGGAAGAACGGTGCTTTGCGGTTATCAAAGATTTGACTGGTCAAAGAACTAAGCTTGAAATGTTGGAAAATCAATTTAGAGCTACTAATTTGAGACTGTTGAATTTTCCCCGTTCTTCTGTGATTTCAGCTAGAGAAATGTTTAAATCTTATTTGTCTAAGGTTCTTGGGGTTCATCTTGAATCCCACCCACCACTCTTTAAAGTTTATTATATCCCTATAGGGAAGAAAGATGGCAAATCCAGTGTGAAAGTTTCTTCTGAATCTGACCATATGGACATCTTGAATGTTTCAGAATTCTACTTTGTTGATTTCTCTGGCATTGGTCTCTGACCATGAATGGCTTCTGAAGATGTATTTTCAGAAAATATCTGTTTTGTTTAAAGGACTGTCCATGTGTATGTTTCCTGATTTAAGTCGTGATACCCAGAGAAGGAGGAGGGAAGTTTTGGTTCTTAGGCCTGAGGTGACCAAGATGGGGGCTTATTTTTTTTTAATTTCCTTGTAAATGTTTGATTAAGTTGAATTCTATTTCCTACATTTTTTATGATCCCTCCAATTTGGCTACCTTTATAAGTTCCCACCTTGTTGTGGCCCCTGGGGGGGATACTGTATGATCTGCATTGTTGTGGCTATTATATGTATTAGTGTTCAGGCATAGATTGTTTTTTTCTTGTGCATTTATATATATTTTTTTTTATTTCTTTATGCTGTTTTGGATCTCCTTAGTGTGAGGACTTGTGAGTAATGAGTATATTTTTTTGTTTCCTAATTCTACTATGTTTGATTGAAGTTTCTTTAGTTTCGTTCCTCTTTTCATTCAAGTTTATATTGGTTTGTATTGTTTATTTGTAAAATTGCATAAATTTAAAAAAAAGTATTTTAGGCTTTGTAGTCAGTCTTTGATGGTAGGAACAGTAGTATAGGACTGCCAAAAACAAGAGGGCTAACTGAATAGTTAATGAGATTGTGAAAAATCAATAGATATAAACTTAAGAAAAGACGAAATAGAGGGGTACAGTAAAAGGAAGGTAAGAGGAATAACGAGGGAAAAAATAGCCCCCAAAACAAAGGACGAAGTAAAAAACAGGTCTATGCATGAATTTGCTAGTTTTCTTTAATTCTGATCTTATAGAGATCAGCTATTTTCAGTAAAGTAGGTGCTGGGTTCATGAGCAATCTTCCAGCCTCCTCCCTAAAGTTTGAACTTGACTAGTGACTTTTCAGATGATGTCATAACCCCCAGCCAGACAGACTGACAGATGAAGTGAATCACTTGGTTGTAAAGTGCTAATAAGACTTTTCAATTAAGAATAACTAAGGCTGCATGACCAAATGGAACTGATGCCTCCAGGAACTACATAAAATATATGCTGAAACCTGGAATGATCACCATGAGGAGGCATCTAGAATCCAGATGAGAGGATGTATATGGAGTATCTTTGGAGACCATATTTCTTATGAAGTTGGAATATTTTCATGAGGTACTCAAAGAATATTTTTATTTATCAGGGAACTTCATATTATCTATAGAAATGATATTTGGCAAATATGAATATGTCCTGATATTGACTCTGCACCATGTGCATCAATAATTTCAGTGAATCAAACTATAACATTTCATCTTCTGCTTTTTCATCTGATCAGATTTTGCTACCATTTGAGAAAGACAAGGCAGAGCACACTCAAATAAAAATGAAACTCCACTAAAGTTAACTGCTACAAGTAGAGTGTTTAAAAAGTAAAAACAAAATGGGGAACTTGCCTGAATGATATACAAAAACAGAACTGAGAATTAGGGATGTTCACAAAAACATTTTTGGAATAATGTTCGTACATCTTTTTGGTTCAATGCACACATTTGTTTTAATATAAAAAAATGTTGCATACCTTAGAATATTTTAAAGTTAACATAGGGGGATGTTTACTAAACGCTGCACTTGTGCGGGGCGCACTTGAGCGCCCTAAAATGATGCATTTAAGTGCTCTTAAGCGCCCCGTATGCGTGCGCGTCACATTAACAGGCCCCGCACGCGTGCGCCGAAAACGTGCACGTTTGCGGGGCGCTCATGTGCGATAGAGGCGTGGAAAGGTGAAATGAGGGCGGAGGAAGGCCCCCGAGGGGCGGAGAGACGGGGTCAATGGGTGAAATGTGGGAGGGGAGAGACTCCCCGCACAGGAGCGTGCCCGAATTTACAAGGGAAGAGAAACCATTTCCGTCAGCAATGTACAGCAAAATCGGGGAAACCAAAACACGTGAGCAGTGTGATACATGTGCACAGAACAAAATAGCAAATATGATATGAAAATGACCACAACAAATTCAAAGAAAATTATAATCCAGCTGAGCAACAGTGATATTAATGGGCAACCATACAAAACACTCCCAGGAAAGCTCCAAAAAAAAGAAATGATTTTTGGAAGGGTCTACGCTCCGTAGACTCATTCAAAAGCACTGCATTTTAATGGAGCTTTCCTGGGAGTGTTTTCCAGGTTGCCCATTGATATCACTGTTGCGCAGCTTGGTTATGGTTTTCCTCCCCTTTTTTGGAGGGCATTTGTGAGGTTTATTTGCACCTTTGTCCCCATACAAGGTCAACGAGCCCACAGTAAAATTGTGAAGAGCAGGGTGTCTGACTCGTGCGGCCAGGTATCACATCTCCAGAGACTGCACAGTTTCTGTGGCCACAGTGTGGTGCAGTGGACACAGCCAGTACCTGTAGGACCAGAGGGACACAGGGTCAAAGCCCAGCTGGGGCTCCTGCCAACCCAGTCCCCATCATGTTACCCACCACTAAACAGTGAGAATACAGACACTCTTTTATTGCAGAGAACATAAGCATGCTCCCAACACCTATATTTTACCCTACACCACACACAAACCATAACAATGGGCATTGCCTACAGCCAAGTCCCCCAATGTCAGTCCTGGAGTGCTACAACTCACTCAGGTCATATGTTTTTCCCAGATAGGAACATGTCTGCATGTTTGCGGAAGGGTACAGGTAGCGGAGGGGGCAGTGGCTGCAAACCACAGCAGACAGTGGCCTAGGCCTGTGCAGGCTGGCACCGTCCACCGCAACAGACAGGCTCTGTCGGATGTACAGTCATGTACTCCCCAGGGAACACAACATATCTGTGCCAACACGATGGTGCAGTGCACACAGACAGTGTGTGCAGGAACAGATGGTCACAGATTCAAAGCCCAGCTGGGGCTACTGCCAATCCAGTCCACATATTTTTCCTACAACTAAACCGTGATAGTAAGGACAAAACTGTATAGCTAGGAACATATGCATGATTAACACGCCTATATTTTACCACAGCACTCACAGACACCATAAACAGGCGCATTACCTGGAGCAGAGTCTCCCAAATGCAGTCCTGGAGGGCCCCACACCATTCAGGTTCCATGCTGCCTCTAACAAAGATGCCTGTGCTGCATAGCTATGCACCACCCCCATGGTATGCAGATGTAGCTCATGCATATTTATGAGGGATAGCATGAAAACCAGAACAGTGTGTGGAACACCAGGACTGGATTTGGGGAACTCTGCCGTAAAGCAGCAGCCAACAGGGCCAGACACCCCCCCCCCCCCCACAGGCCCCATTGGCCAATGCCTCCTGGAGAGGCAGGACATTGGGTTTAGGTTTAGGTTTATTAAAAACTTGTTATACCGCTCAATACCATAGGCGTCTGAGCGGTTTACAATATATAAAAAACAAGCAAGTTGATTAAAACAAGCATTGGCTGTGGAAAAAGAAAAGGAACGCCATCAAATTAAGGAAAAGTAGGGGAAAAGGAAAGAGGAGATAAGAACAGAAGTGAACTAAAAATAAAAATACAAGTGCACAGACAGGGAAGGAGGGGGAGGAAAGACATATAAATTCTGTGAAAAGGTGAGGTGGTGGGAAGGGGGAGGGAGAGGGCTAGGGGGGAGGGTCGAACGCAAGGCGGAAGAGATGGGTTTTGAGGTGGGATTTGAAAATTTGGTATGAGCTTTCTGCATGGAGGGGAGGGGGGAGTGAATTCCAGAGGCTGGGGACCAGGAAATAGAAGGCAGAGGAGCGGGTTTGTTCTAGATGAGCATGTGAAGGGGAGGGAAGGACCATGCGATTCATATGCATGGAACGGAGGAGGCGGTGGGGGATATGAAATTGTATCTGGTTTGCTAGATAGAGGGGAGTGCCAGTGTAAATTGTTCGATGTGCAAGAATTAGAAGTTTAAACCGAATGCGGAAAGAAATAGGTAACCAGTGATGTTGATAGAGAAGGGGTGTAACATGATCAAACCGAGAGGCATGGGACAACAGACGGATGGCAGCGTTTTGAACGCGTTGGAGACGAGACAGTTGGGACTTGGGTAAACCAGCAAAGGAGACATTACAATAATCAAGACGGGACAACACAAGGGTAAGCAGAAGGGTGGTCAGAGCAGGAGTAGAAAGGAAGGGACGAACTGCTCTAAGCTGACGAAGAGAAAAGAAGGAACGTTGAACAACTGAGGAAATGTGATCTTTGAAGGTAAGGGCAGAGTCAAGGACAACACCTAAGTATCGGAGTGAAGAAACCAGGGGGATAGACTGGGAGGAGAGAGAGGGGGCACAGGTGGGAGAAGGACTGCCAAAGGTGAACCAGATTGCGAAGGATTTTGCCGGGTTTACTTGTAGAAAGTTGGAGGAGAACCAAGACATCACAGCAGTGAGACAGTGGTTGATAGGGGAGATATCAGGGGAAAGAGGATCTGTGTGGTGGAGAAGAATAATGTCGTCTGCATAATAATATGCAGAGATGCTAAACTGTTGGACCAGAAGGGCTAGGGGGGCTAGGAAAATATTGAAGAGAAGTGGGGCGAGAACAGACCCTTGGGGAACACCACAGGACAGGGGGGTGGGGGCAGAAGAAGAAGATGCAGAAACAACAGAGAAAGAGCGACAGGATAGAAACGAATGAAACCATCGGAGAACCACACCCGAAAGACCAGCTTCTTGAAGACGGAAGAGGAGAGTGTGATGATCCACCAAGTCGAAAGCCGCAGATAAGTCGAGAGAAACAGCCAAAGTGACGAGACCGCGATCGTGAGCGATGTGAAGATCGTTGAGAAGAGAAAGAAGAACAGATTTGGTGCTGTGGCCAGGGCGGAAACCTGATTGATGGGGATGGAGAGTGAGGGCAAGCTCAAGGTGAGAAGCAAGCTGGAGAAAAACCAATTTCTCAAGAAGTTTTGATAGGAAGGGTAGGTTTGAGACTGGGCGCCAATTGGAAAGAGTGGACGGGTCAGAGGAATGAGATTTCAAAATGGGACGGACTAATGCATGTTTCCAAGTGGAAGGAAAAGAACCGGTGGAGAGACTGGAGTTTAGGAGGGAAAGAATGTAGGGGGATAGAGCTAAGGAAGGTTCCAGAAGCCATTTGGAGGGGATAGGGTCAGCTGGGCAAGTGGTTTTGCGAATATTAGAAAAGGTCTTTTCCAGGGTATCAAGTGTGATAGGGTCAAATGAAGACCAGGAATGTGATAGTGCTGGAGATGAGGATGGAGAAGAGAAGGAAAGAAGAAGAGGGGGCTCAGCAGGGGGAGAAAGAGGCGGTGGACATTGGGGAAAAGCTTGGCGAAGGGCACTAACCTTGGAGACAAAAAAGGAGGCAAGGGCAGAGGGGTCTGGGAGAACAGAGGTTACATTGGGAGAGGGAGAAGATGCAGAGTGTGAAGCTGTGAGGGAACGAAGGACAGAGTATAGTTGGCGAGATGAGTTTGAGGAGGAAGAGATGAGATCAGTATAGTAATCACGCTTAGCCATATGGAGAAGGGTGCGATAACAGCGGTGACAGGTATGAAAGTCAGCAGAGGTGGTAGGAGAAGGATACTTTCGCCAGAGGCGTTCAGCACGGCGGAGGTGCTTACGGTGCAGAATTAGACCGTGGTGGAACCAGGGGTAGTGTGGGAGGCGGCGACGAGAGTGATGAGGACGAAGGGGAGCGGCAGAATCTAAGGCAGAGGAAAGTGACGAATGCAGTTTATGAACCTGAACGTCGAGGGGAAGAGCATCGAAGTCTACTGGGAGCGTAATGGCTGGGGAGGGAAGATGGTGAAAGGTATCGGCAGTGATTCGACGAGAAAGCATAGGAGAGGGGTTGGAATCAAAATTATAAGAAGAAGCAATAGGTGGGACAGGAACATCAAAAAAGAGACATACGTGATCGGTCCAGGGAAGAGTAGAAAAGGAAAGGGACAAAGGTAGGAAGGGGAAGGAACCTGAAGCAATAAGAAGGTCGAGAGTGTGACCAGCAATGTGAGTGGGAAAGGAAACAAATTGACGGAGAGAGTGATCTGATAGGAAAGTAAGAAAAGAAAGGTCTCTTGGTGATGAAGGAGCGTCCACATGAATATTGAAATCACCTAGGATTAAGAGACGGGGATAACGGAGGGAAACTTCTGAAATAGTGGTTAGTAAAGAATCCCAGTAGGAAGAAGAGAGAGAAGGAGGGGCATAGATAAGAAGGAAGTAGTATGGGGTGGAGGAAGAATCCAACCGTACAAGGAGGGACTCAGGATAGGAAGGAGAGACTGGGGAGGAAAGTTCAGATAGTGAAACAGAGGAGCGGTGAAGAATAGCGATTCCACCGCCGCTTCTGCTTCTACGTGAGGTAGACAGGAAAGAATAGCCAGGTGGAAGGCACCGGTTGAGGAAGGGCTCCTCGCCCTCCCTCAGCCAGGTTTCAGTTAGAAAAAAGATGTCCAGACTACGTAGTACAATAAGGTCTTGAATCAGGGATGATTTGGTCCGGGTGGAGCGACAGTTCAGGAGAGCTACGTGCAAAAATGAAGGGGAGAATGCAGGAGGAAGGGAGGAATGTGAAGGGGAGGTGGGACAGTGGGTTAGATTGAGAGGCTGCCGGGCAAGATGGCCGGGAAGGATAGGAGGGGACGCAACAGGGCGCCAGCCCCAGTGCACCGGTATAACAGACATGTTAAAGGGAAAACAGAGCAATAGCAAGAGAACCAGAGCTGCAGAACGTGATATGACCCTGCATGTATCTCCCAATACTAACAGTTGCATACCTCAGCACTGCCACCCTACACCTGGGTATACGGTACACAGCTATCAAGCGTTTCCCATTATAACTGGAAGATCTCCAGTCCTAGGTAAAGCACAGTTTGCTCATTCAGCTCCACCATAACACTCAAACAGATGTCTGCGGTGTGTGCTGCAGGTCTGGTCTCTGACAGTGTTTACCACCCTGGGATGTGACCCCCAACAGTAATGCGTACCATATCCATGCATGTACTGTGTCCAGGACTGGTGTGGTGGGTATGGCTGCTGAACCCCTCTATAGTAGCACAATGCTGGCATAGGTGTGGGGGTGGCTGTCGGTCTATCCAGTGTGTGGTGGCTGCAAACACCTTCTACAGCCCACACTGCCAGCAATGTTGCCAGTATTGGGCTGGCAATGTGCATAATGAGGAGCAAGGTACCATGGTTATAGGCCGGACAGGGTGGCCTGGCCAGGGTGCATCTGCACAGGGCATAGGGCACTGACTGGGACATTGTAGTGCTCAGCCATCACCGACACAGACAGGGTGACCTCAGTATGTCCTGCTGAGAGATCACTCTCACCCTGACTGTGCAGTGACCACAGCATGGCTAGGCACCACCATAGTGCTATATAGCAGCGTTTTTCAACCACTGTGCCGCGGCATACTAGTGTGCCGTGAGATATTGTCTGGTGTGCTGTGGGAAAAATTCCAATTTCATCCGTAACATGTGGCCTCGGCTCACAAATTAGGGTTGCCAACCGGCCGGTTTTCAGCCGGCCTGGCCGGTTTTTCCATGGCCAGGCCGGCTGCCGGCACAGTTGTAAAACCGGCCATTGAAAAGCAGTTTTTTTGCTCTGGCCGCAAGATCGGGAGCGGCCAGAGCAAAAAACCGGCTTTTGTGCCGAAGTCCGTGGCGCGAACGCGATCGCGATTCCCTATAGCAGTGCAGCCGCTGGTTCTGCTTTGTACAGAGCAGCGGCTGCACTACACTTACATTGAAAAGTAAAGAGAAACTGTGTCAGGAGCCCTCCGATCATGCAGAGCCCGAGGAAGTGATGTCATGGGGGCGGGCTCCTCACAGGCTGTCTTTCCTTTTCAAATTAACTTTAGCTGCAATAAAGTTAATTTGAAAAGGAAAGACAGCCTGTGAGGAGCCCGCCCCCATGACATCACTTCCTCGGGCTCTGCGATGACCGGAGGGCTCCTGACACAGTTTCTCTTTACTTTTCAATGTAAGTGTAGTGCAGCCGCTGCTCTGTACAAAGCAGAACCAAAGGCCAATTCCCTGGAATAGAGGGGCACTGGATTTTACCTGCACTAGTCCTGAGGTGTATGGCCCTCTAGAGGGAAAATCCACATTGCATGGTAACCTGCCTTTCCACGTTAATAGAGGGGAGAGAAGCCCTTGCCAGGAAGAGGAGGGATTGCTAAACACTGATACAAGTTACAGCCATACAAGAGAAGCCATACAAGAGAAGCAGGGAAGCTCATGAGGCCATGGACTGTGATTTCTGTGGAGAAAACTCAGAGGATTTCCAGATGGACTGTACACTGGTGTTTTCAGATAGCGTGACCTCTTTCTGTTGAAGCATAAGAAAAGCCTGCAAAAGAGAAATCTGTGTAAGTGCACAGATTTCACTCTACAGCTTTTTGTGATATAGAAAGCCTGGTTTTTCACTTTTGTTTTCCTTAAAGCTGAAAAGAAGCATTTCCTTTGTCATTTTGTAATACCCTTTTTGTGTTGTGCCAGAAGGATGGTTTACTTTCCTTTATGACTCCTGTTTGCAAAAGTTCTCCCGGGAAGGGAAATAAATACCTCTTTATAAGCATAGCTACTCGTCCACGACTACACACTTATTGAATAGCTATTGCGACTTCAACTCCCAGGGGGCACCACTAGTCCCTGCTACATAGGAGGAGCCTCACTGAAGCCCCAGGCCTTTCGCCTCCGGGGTAAGTAGGTGGGTGACAGTACTTATAGGTCTAAATGGGGATGGGCAGTTGGGGCTAAGTGGTGAAGGTAGCTAGTGGGCCACTTGGGTGGTATCTAGTGCACTATTCCACTATTCTCCAGTGCCAGGCATATTGTGAACTAATACAAAACCCTACAACAAAGAGCAAACCTACCATACCATATCAGCACAAACTTCCAAAACTCACATAAGGAGCCCATCCAAAAAAAGCGTCACTGCAACTACTACAGTGGGTCTGAAACATCCATACACCTATGAAAAGCTGAACAAGTCAAATTACTACAGTACAGTATAGATCTTTATGTACAAATGCCATGTTAACAGAACACCTGACCTCATTCACACACTCACAACATCGACCTTCACCAAGTACAGAATAAGTAACCATAATCTAAAGTAAAAATAAAAATATGCAGACAAAATTTAAACTGAAACCCCAAGAAATCAGAGTCCACATGCAGTGCAACATCAGATAAATAAGAGATGCAGTTCCTCAATACTGTGTAAAATATAAAAATAGCACAAAGTCTAATCACTAAAATTAAATACAATTATTTTTTCTACCTTTGTTGTCTGACCATTTTATTCTCTGAGCATGCTAGTCCCGATCTGAGGCTTCTGCTTTCCTGTCTTCTCTTAGTTCTCTTTCTGTTGTCTATGGTCCATCTTCCATTTCTTATCTCTTCTTTTGTTTTCTTCATTTCCTTCCATCAGCCCATTTCCAGTTCCAGTAACCCTCCCCAGTATCAGCCCTATTTCCAGTCCTCCCCTCCCAGTACAGTCCAATGTCAACCACCTTGCATTCCCATGACTGCCACTGGTGTCCATTCCCTTCCATTCCCCCTCCTTCCCCATTGTCCAGCCCCTTTTAGTCCAAATATCATCCCAGGTTTCAGCTCACGTCCACTCTCAGTGCCACCCCCCAGTTAGCTCCCTTCCAGCCTCCTCCCCATTACCCTGCCACCTACCACTCCCATCCCCAAGTGTCAGCTCCTTCCAGTCCCTCTTCAGTACATCCCAGGTGTCAGCTCCTGTCCAGCCCCCTTCTTCCCCTGTCTCAGCCCCCTTCCTACCCCCTCCTTCCCCTGGCAGACCCTCTCTGTATCTGCTCCCTTCCAGTCCTATTCTACCATCCCCTCCCCCGCATCAGCCCATTTGTTGCCCTAGCCCCTAGTTTTCTTCCAGGGTCAGCAGCATGCTCTCCCCTCGCCCATTAGCCCATTTCCTGTCCCAGCCCATTTCCAGTCCTATCCCCCTTATCAGCGCACTCCAGTCCTAGCCCCCCAATCAGCCCATTACTAGTCCTATCTCATTTCCAGTGCTAGCCCCCCATCTGCCCATTACCAGTCATAACCCCCAATAAGTCCATTTTCAGTCCTAGCCCCCCAAACAGCCCATTTCCTTTCCTAGCCCCCCTAATCAGCCCATTTCCAGGCTTAACCCCACCAATCAGCCCATTACCAGTCCTAGTCCCCCCTCCCAATCAGCCCATTTCCAGTTCTAACCCCATCAGCCCATTTCCAGTCCAAGCCCCACCATGGCCCATTACCAGTCCTACCCCCCATCAGCTCATTTCCAGTCCTAGCCCCCCCCCCCCGATAGCCCATTACCAATCCTAGCCCCCCATCAGCCAATTTCCAGTTCTAACCCCCCATCAGCCCAATTCCAGTCCTAGCACTCCCATAGCCCATTACCAGTCCTAACACCCCATCGGCCCATTTCCAGTCCTAGCCCCCTCCCGATCAGCCCATTTCCAGTTCTAAACCCCCATCATTCCATTTCCAGTCCTAGCAGTCCCCCATAGCCCATTTCCAGTTATAACCCCCCATCAACCCATTTCCAGTCCTAGCTCCCCTCATAGCCCATTACCAATCCTAGCCCCCCTCCCAATCAGCCCATTTCCAGTTGTAAACACCCATCAGTCAATTTCCAGTTATAACCCCCCCATCTGCCCATTTCCAGTCCTAGCCACCCCCCCCATAGCCCATTTCCAGTTCTACCCCCCATAGCCCATTACCAGTCCTAACCCCTCCCCCCCATTTCCAGTCCTATTCCCCCCCCCAGCCCAGGGAAATTGAAAACATTAAAAAAACCCTCCGGCACAAGAAACAGCTGCCGCTGCCATGGCGCTGATGGGAAACAGGAAATCCTGTTTCTCATCAGCACTGTGGGTTCAGTTTTAACAGAGCCGTGTGAAAGGGAAACACTGTCCCTTCATGCGGCTCTGCAGAGCTGAGCCGGCATGGAGGGGAAATGCTGGGCTCTCCAAGGAGGAGGTGGCGCAACCGCAGGGCTCTTCATTCTGCCGCTGCCATGGCTGCAGGGCAGCAGCAGCTACTTCTTGTGCCGGAGGTTTGTTTTTTTTTTTTTTAATTTTGAAGGCCGAGTGAGGCAGTCTTTTTATGGGCAATTTTGCCGCCCCCAAAAAGTTTCCACCTGAGGCTACTGCCTCACTCGACCTTATTATAGAGCCGCCCCTGACTGTAGAATTGATATATAGCATGATAAGTTACATCAAGGTGGCCCATGTGAGGGAGGGGTATGGTAGGGTTGTAAGAATAGTTGAATATCCATTAGAGTGGGTCCGGTTTATCCATTATGGACTGGTAGGACTCAGTGAATAATTGTGTTTTGAAATTTTTTCTGAAAGTGGTTAAGTCCTTTATTTCATGTAGGCTGTTTGGAAGAGAGTTCCATAGCATGGGGGAGAATAATGAGAAGGCCCTGTTGATTGGTTTGCATTTCTAGAAGCAGTCGGGAAAGATAGAAGCTTCCTTATGTTATTCCTTCTACTTCTTGTTTCTTGTTGAGCTTGGATTAGGGAGGTGAGTTATGTTGGGGCAATGTTGTTTACTGTCTTAAAAGTGGTTAGTATTGCCTTGAATTTGACTCTCTGTGAAACAGGTAGCCAATGTAAGTGGTATAGGATTGGAGTTATATGCTCGGTTCTTGAAACTTTCATCACAGTGTGAGCCACAGTGTTCTGTGCCATCTGGAGTGGTTTCAGGGTTTATTTGGGTAGTCTTTGTAGGATAATATTACTGAAGTCGAAGTGTGTGCCAATAAATGCTTGGGCTATCTTGCGGAAGTCTTCTGAAGATAGTAGGGGTCTTAAGTTCTGTATCATCCGTACCTTGTCATATATTGCTTGTGTTAACATGCTGATGTGTTTTGTCATGTTTTACCCCTTCATCACAAATTTTACCCCTCCATCCTCAATCCCCACTTACTCTCCCAACACCCGGCCAATTGTAGATTTTTCATCCCTCCCACACAAAATATTTTTCCCCTCCATTTTACTCTCCCAGCCCCATCCCATTCTAATCCTCCCCCAACATCAGCTCCCTTCTAGTTCCAGTCTCACCCAGCATCCATTCCCTTCTAGTCCCTGCATCAGCCCATTTCCAGTCCTAGAGCCCCATCAGCCCATTTCCAGTCCTAGCTCCCCCATCCATTTCCAGTCCGAGTCCCTTCATCAGCTCATTTCCAATCCTAGCCCCCATCAGTCCATTTCTAGTCATTTCCTAGCCCCACCATCAGCCCATGTCAAATCCTAGCTCCCCTCCACTCAGCCCAATTCCAGTCCAAGCCCCCCATGAGCCTACTTCCAGTTCTAGCCCCTCCATGAGTCCATTTCAATTCAAGCCCCCACCACAGCCCATTTCCAATCTTAGCTCCCCCCAACAGCCCATTTCCAGTCCTATCCTAGCTGCTCCATCAGCCCATTTTCAGTCCTAGCTCCCTTCCCTCACAGCCCATTTCCATTCCAAGCTCCCTCCCCATCAGCTATTTGCAGTTCAAGCCTCCCCTTCCACTCAGCCCATTTCCAGTCCTAGCAACCCCCCAACCCATTTCCAGTCCTAGCCCCCCATCAACCCACTTCAAGTCCTAACACCCATCACCCCATTTTCAGTTTAAGCCCCCCCATAACCCATTACCAGTCCTAACCCCCCATCAGCCCACTTCCAGTCCTATCCCCATCAGCCCATTTCCAGTCAGCCCCCCATAGCCCATTGCCAGTCCTAACCCCCCCATCAGCCCACAGCCCATTACCAGTCCTAACCACATCAGCCCACCTCAAGTCCTAACCCCTCCCCATCAGCCCATTTCCTGTCCTAGCCCCCCATAGCCCATTACCAGTCCTAACCCCCCATCACCCCATTTCCAGACAGCCCCCATCAGCCCACAGCCCATTAAAAGTCTTAAACCCCCCCCATAGCCCATTACCAGTCCAACCCCCCCCCCAACCCCCCCCAGCCCACCAAAAGTCAAGTCCTAAACCCCTCCATAGCCCATTACCAGTCCTAACCCCCCCCCCATTGGCTCATGGAAAATTAAAAAAAAAAAAAAGCTGGCTGCTGCCACTGCTGCCGTGGCAGCGGCAGAATGGAGTGTCCCGCAGGGCCCCTCTGCCCGGCTGAGCCCCTCTGCGCTGGCTTTCAGATACGCAAAGGGAGAGTGTCTCCCTCGCATCTCTGTTAATCCCGCAGGGACAGATGGGAAATTTCCCATCAGCCCCTGCGGGCTTAACAGAGACGCGAGGGAGACACTCTCCCTTCGCGTATCTGAAATCCGGCACAGAGGGGCTCAGCTGGGCCGGGAGAGCTCAGCCGGGCAGAGGGGGCCCCGCGGGACACTCCATTCTGCCGCGGCAGCGGCAGCAGCCAGCTTTTTTTTTTTTTAACTTAATTTTTAAAAAAGCAGAATGTTCTTTGCGCGGGGTCCCCTGAAACGCAGGGCCCTGTGCAAAAAACATTCTTGCTCAATGGACGGGCCGGCCCTGGCCGCCAACCCCCCTTGGCGAGGTCAATGGAGAGGAGAAGGCTTGGCTTGGCTTGGCCTGGGGCAGGCCATGTGCTTTGGCACACATGGCCTGCCACTTCTGGTCAGAATGGGGTCAGAAGCAGCAGACCATGTGTGCTGAAGAACATGGCTTGCCGTGGATGCCATGCCATGCTGCCCACAGATGTCTGCTGGCCCTATTCATCGGTTATTATAGAAAATGTGTACCCATCTTTACACAAATCACTTCAGCACTACATAAATTAATAGAAAAATTAAAAGAACGTATAAAACCAACTCTATTTGAGTGGGCAGAAGGGTGTAAAGATTCGTTATAACTATTAATTTGAAAACTTACTACAGCTCCAGTAATAGCAGGACCGTTATTTGAATTACCATTTATTCTAACATCTGACATGGGATGGATATCTAAAATATCAACATCTTCTTAATGTGTTATTGTGTTATGCAAGAGTTATAATTATGAGTTCCTGTGCTTGATCAGGAGCTGGTCATTCTAGGTCCCTTTTTCCAACTGCCTTTCCTAAAAGTTCTAATATAGAAATCAAATTATTAAAGTCAGTAAAACTGTTGGGTATTGTATTGTATTTAACTTTACCCATGGAGCAACAGGTAATAGCTTTAACAAGAAAGGTGTTTTTTTTTAAATTGCAGGATCTTGACAAATTAGTTCAAATTTTGATACTGACCATCTGAAGTCTTTGGTATATGATGTTACAATAGTAACATCATTTATCTGGGTATTGTCAAGAAACATTTAATGCATTTACAAGAGCACAGCATATAGCAGCCAAGCTAATTTTAAAGGAAAAAAATATGATAGGACTATCCCTACCTTAAGAAATTACATTGGCTGTTGATATCAGTCCAAATTATATTTAAACTGTTATGCTGTTTTTTTTAAATTGTTATATTTATTGTAGTTTATACATAACATTCAGGCATAATACATGAATGAAAGAAACAGCATGGCATATCACATCTAAATCAAAGAAGCAAAAATTTAACAAGAAATACTCAATCCATTCATTTAGTCCACAAATAAAGGAAACTACAAGGGCACCAGGAAATACATCAAAATAAAGGGAAGAAAAAACTCCCTCCTTAAAGAATTATACAACATTTATAGCTGATTGGAGACTTACACATCAGCTGGATGAGGTCCTACTGCTACTATTGCTTCTTCCCTAGCGATTATAAATTCCAGAAGCTACCATGGCTCAAAAAACAAGTAATTATTCCCTTGCAAAGTAACATGACAACAAGAAGGAAATTTAAGTAAAAAAAGACCTGCCAAGGGATAGAACCCTGGGTTTATAGTCCAAGAATTCTTTCCTCCTTGCCTATCACGTGTTAAATCTGGGAAAATAGGTACATGAGAGATAAAAAACTCCTTCCAATATTTTTAAAATATGAACGGAGAATTATGGATTTATCAGATTCTAAAGCCAGCATAATAAGTAGGGTAGAGAGGCAAGTAATCATCTCCAATGAGCTTGCACGAAACCCTGTAAGGTCCCCGGCTACATTGGAGGGATATGATGCAGCTACTGGGGTATTAGAACCCAGGGACAGGTACTGGACCCTCATCACAGGAGGATGGTCCCCCAGGGGGGATTTGTAAAATCTTATGGAAGTATCTGCACACCATCTCCAAAGGTGACTGAACAGGAGAGCGAGGAAAATTCAGCAACCTCAAGCTATGTTTTGTTAAGAGTTCACACAGTTGTATTCCAGTCTGTATGGGAAATATTGTGCTATTTAACACTACCATCAGAATGTTTCAATCAGGGAAGAACCTTTCTTTAGTTATTCCATCAATGAAGAATTATAATTTTAAGCGTCATTGGATAGATTATTTGCTTATGTCACTGCTATAGAATGGAATGGGCTGCCAATAGAGATCAGAAATCTCCCATATTATATGGGCTTTCAACAATCACTTAAAACTAACTCCTTTAGGAGATTTTTCTTAGAAATTGTGACTGAGATTAGGTAATTAAACTGTAAGGGTCTGTATAGTGTTAAAAGTATCCTGTTATTTGTTGTAATCTGCCTAGAACCTGGGCTATAAATGAATGTATTAAATTAAATTAAATGCAGATATGAAAGATTTTAAAGGGAATTTGAAAACTTTCTTATTTATTGATGCATATGCAGAGTAAGAATCTTGGTTTTAGAATTAAAGATCTGTTGATAGGATATTTGTTTTAGAATTAAATATTTATTGCATGTGTTACTATGGATGTTATAGCGTAACCTGCTCAGAATTTAAAATGGATGGTATAGAAAAAAATGCAAACATACAGTAGCACAAGCTCCCATGGTCAGGAAGAGCCCTAAGCAAGTTTCAAAATGATTGTGAATGGGTGATATCTTACACCAGTCATGGGTAGCAGTATTCAGAATGCAATGATCAAACTTACAGTGCATTTAAATTAGCACAATTGACTTTAAAATGGGTAGCAATGGAAACAATTAAAGAATCTCTAATCTACAAAAAATGTACAGTTAATACAGAACATAATGCGCTTGAGATACTTGGAGACAGCGAGTGTGGGGGTTGTAGAACAGCAATGGATAACTCAGCTGTCTGAGTTAAATTTTGACATCTGCTATTAACCTGTCATACAAACATAAATGCTGAAGTATTGTCTCAAATCCTATTTAGCTTTGAAGAAGAGAGAGAGAAGATGAAGAATCATAGTCTTTAAATGAAATTGAAAGGGAGTTTACTACTCCTGGAGTTAGGATGAAGCAAATCAAAAGACAATCAGTCATACCTGCCAAAATGAGAACTGTGACAGGCAAAGTTACTTCATCCTTATCTGAATACACTATAAAGCATTTAAGTAGACTTCAAAAAGAGGATGAAATGTTGTTGCTAAGTGCCCTCAAGTCAATTCTGACTCCTGGCAACCCTTTGATTAAATGATATAATTATTGTTATCAAAACAAAGCAAGAACCAAGAATAGATGACTAGTCTGATCAGCACAAAAAATTATGGAAACCATAGGCAGCAGAATGGGGTGGGCCACAGGGGCTCTGGCCATACCAATACTTTGCCCAACACTGTATCAACAAATAGAGATCTTGGGAGGCAGGGCTGGAGGTTAGGTTGTTTGGCTCCTCCAACCAAAAATGTATTCTACTGTCCCTGAGGAAACAACGAAAGCGACTGGTGACTTTTTAAAAAAACCCTACTATATCAGGAAAGGATTAGATGATCAGAAAATGTAACAGATGTAATCCCTATAGCATTACAGAAAGTTGTTTCAAACCAAACATGAAAGTGGGAGACACTGTGGAGTGGAGAGGACCCTGAAAGTCCTAAGAAGAGATTATTGCTGGGTGTCTAGGACAATCAATCAATGTTGAAATGTGGGTTAAAACTTGTGAAAGGTGCTTGTTAAGAAAGATCTACTGTATTATCTAGGGAAGGGACAGCTACTGTGGTGAGGAGATGAAGTGGAGTGAAGCAGAAAGGATACAAATAGGAGTACTCAATATCAATATATTGAAAAGGTTTCAGTACCCTCCCCAATTGATTTTTCCTTGTTACCTTCGGAAGATCCTTTACCTCCGAAAGATGTTTCGTTGCAAGATATATGGCGGATTGTATCTAGGACTGAGCTCTCATTGATATCTTCTTTGGAAAAAAATTCTCTTTTTACGAAGGAGACTGTGAATTTCTTAACTAATTATGAGGATAGATTGGGCTCTCTTGAGGCTCATAAAGTTAAAGTGGATAACCAGTTAGTTTCTATTCAAGGGGCCTTAGCGTCTTTTGTTCAAGATTCTTTACAATTACATCATCATGATGAAATATTTGAAAATGCTTTACGGGTTAAAAATCTTAGAATGTTGATACAGTTGGGGGCGGAGTCTTGGTCAATATGGCAGCAGCTGCTATCTCGGTGTAGCGCGTTTTCTTTTTTACTGAGAATATGGGTAAGAAACGTAAAGGCAAGGGATCGGTTGAGTCCTCCCACCCTCCCCCTACCTCCATGCCGATTTCTTCGGGTCCAATGGACTCCTTTGTTTCTCGCGCTCACCGAGCACTTACAGAAGAAGGGGATGAGTCCCGGGCTGACATAACTCTGGAGTCGGGTGGCTCAGTGTCTGCTTCCGGTATATCTCTCTCCCCTGAGAGACCGGCAACGAAAGTGACTCGTGGGCAGCCCTTGCCAGAAGGTTTCCTGGAGCTTACCTCCCCTCCGAAGTTGGGGGTAGTTGGTGGCTCAGTTGGACCAGGTTCAGAGGGGCGCCAAGTTCGTGAGAGCATTGCCGCTGGGCTGCACGAGTCAGAATCAGCTTCATTGCCGAGTGAAGGAAAGCCTCTGGGTCAGCAGAGTGTTGCTGTGGTCGGTGGATCCCAGCAGGAAGCACGGGTGGAAATTGACTTAGTAACATCAATAGCGCAGCAACAATTTACACTTCAACGCCCTGAGACATTCACATTGGAAACTATTTGGCAGGCTATTCTCTCTTTGGGGGAAGCGATGGTGCCAAGGGTACTTTCTGTGGAACGAAGAATGGAGGAGTTTGGTCATGCTATGGAAGGTGTCCAACAAAGAGCTACTGTTCTTCACTCAGAAGTGGCTGAAGTACAACGGAAGGTGGAGTTGCTCGAAGAACAAGTGGACGTCTTTAGAAAAATGTTTCTTTATACTCAGGTTAAGCTGGAACAATTGGATAACTCTCTTAGGATGAATAATCTTAGAATAATCAATTTTCCTAGAATTATGTCAGTGTCACCAAGAGAAATGTTTCGGTTGTATTTAGTAGAAGCGTTGGGGGTGTCCCCCGAGTTAATTCCACCGTTGGTCAGGGCTTATTACTTGCCTAAGGCTAAAATATCAATGGGTGAAGGTATAATAGCGAGTGCACAGAAACAAGTTAATATTTTAAATGTGTCTGAATTGTTGGAGAATTCTGAAGTTGAAAATCCTGTTCCCTCTACATTATTGGTAACCTTCGCTCTCCTATCTGATAGGGAGTGGCTGTTGAAGCTTTTTTTCAGAAAGAGGAATGTACTTTTTAGAGGGTTATTAGTCAGGGTTTATCCTGACTTAGCGAGGACTACACAGAAGCGTAGAAAATAATTTCTTTTGTTGCGCCCTGCTATTCGTCAGTTGGGAGGTTTGTTTTTTCTGAAGCATCCGTGCAAATGTTTAGTTAAGTTAAATTTATTTATTTATTTATTTAACAGTTTTTATATACCGCGCTATTCATCATCAGTGCGGTTTACATTTTAACAACCTTGTACTTAAGCATAAAACATATGTCAAGTTTACAAATAACAGGGAGTGAAAACAGGAATAAATGGGGTTAAAGATAAGATAAGATAATAACAAATAAATTCCTTATATTTTTTATGAACCTTCCCAACTTACTGATTTCATAAATGCTAAACGCTTGGAGTCCCCATCGGGAGGTGCTCTTGTTCTCTCATAAAATAGTGCTAGTGTTTTTTTGCAACTGTTAAAATTTCTTATCATTTTTGGTTTAATGCTATTAATGTGTATGACTTCTTTATCCCCCTTTATTGTGGGCTAGGATGGAAGATGCCTTTGTTTTTGGTATAATCTTATTGGAAAAACTTTTCTTGCTATGTTTTATTTCTCAGGCGTCTTCCTGTTTCTTCAAGAGTGTTGTAACTTCTTGTTATATTGTATATAGGGGTTTAGTTTAAAATGACTCAATCTCAGCTTTGGATTTATTATTATTCTTTTTGCTTTCACACTCCATATTGTGGGCTGGGAGTTAATATTTGTTTGAATTGCTTTGGTTTATGTATTATTGCTTTATATTTCTTATGTATTTCCTGTATGAAAGGATTGAAATTAAAAAAAACAAAACAAAAAAAACCAAATAGGAGTACTCTTCCAAAATACAGAGGGGGGCATATTCAAAGTGTTTTCACCTGTTAGCAGACCAGCTAATGGGCAAAAACAGGATGATCCAGCTATTCAGCGGCACTCTCCAAACACCACAGACTAACCACAGACTGCCGCAAAGATGCCCAGTTAAAACTGGGGTGGACTGTGGGCTGGTCAGGGGTGGTTCTGGTCACTATCTGGTCAGCAGTGATATTCAGCTGATAGCCAGATAGCTAAACCGGTTAAAGTTAGGAGAGGTCAGTGGTCAATGGCCATCCTAACTTTAACCAGTTTTTGCTGTCTAGTTAGTGGCTGAAATATCACCACTGACCAAATAGTGACACTGCTGTCCAGCAAAACTGGATGGTCAACTCTGGATGCAAGACAAAGTTGTGGTCAACATTATAGGCACTCTTATATTTTAGATACACTGTCTACAATATCTTGAGAAATAATTGGAAATATTCTAACTGTATGTCATCATAATATTTTAATAGTATGTTCAAAGGTATACACAAAAAAAAAAGATGTCTGTGCAAGATAGATGCAGCAATTTCTGAGAAAAAAAAATATGACCTGGACAGGATTAATGGCACCCTTCACTAATATTTGACTATATAACCCCTGGCAGTGATGACAGCCTTTAAACCTTTTCTTGTAGCTATCTATAAGTTCCGTACATCTATCTGCTGGTAGTTTCTCCCACTGAATTGTGATTTGTTCCAGCTCATGAATATTTCTAGGATTCTTTTTACCAATAGCAGATTTCAGCTCTTTCCGAAGGTTCTTGATTGGATTGAGATCAGGATTCATTGCTGGCCAGTTTAAAACTTTCCTTGTGTTCCTTTTTAACCATTCTTTTGTACCTTTGGATGTATGATTTGGGTCATTGTCCTGCTGGAGGACCCATGTGCTTCGATCCAGGCCTAGCTTTCTGACACTAGGCAGCATATTTTGCTCCAAAATACCTTGGTAGTCCTCTGACTTTGTGATTCCTTTAATACATTCCAGGGCTCCAGTTCCTGAGGTAGCAAAACAGCCCCACAACATTATGAATCCTCCACCATATTTAACTGTAGGAAGGGTGGTTTTTTTACTTATAAGCTTCATTTCTTCACCTGTAAATGTATCGCTGGTTTGCATTGCCAAAGAGCTCAGTTTGGTTTCATCTATCCACAGAACATTTTCCCAGAAGGATTGAGGTTTCTTAAGGTGGGTTTGGAGAAAGATCAGGCATACCTTTTTATGTCTGTCTTTGAGCAGTGGGGTCCTCCTTGGCCTTCACACATGAAGTCCTTCTTTGTTTAGTGCATGGCATATGGTGCTGGTTGAAACCACCATTCCAGATTGCTACAGGTCAACCTTAAGCTCTTTGGATATTGTGTGTGGTGTTTTTCCAACAGCTCGCACTAACCTTTGAAGACTTCTTAGATTAATTTTCCTCTTCCCACTACATCCTGGAAGGTTCTTGACAGTTCCATGAGCAGAAAACTTCTTAATAACATTGAAAATTGTAGACAGGAATCCCAAGGTCTTTGGAGACATCCTTGTACCCCTTTGAAGTTTGATGCTTGGTGATAATGACTTTTCTGACATTCTCTGTTAGTTCTCTTGTCTTCACCATTGTGAAAATGGAACAGGGAGTGAATATGGCCATTTTAAACATTAGATCCATCATTCCTTGGTTGATTCAAATTCATGTGAGTACTGACAATTGATCACAGGTGCATCTGATTTTACTGCATTGGGAATGTGGTTCTTCTGTTGAAACTAATTTGAATTGTTTATAAGGGTGCCAATAATCATGTCCTGGCAATGTCTCAGTTTTTATATTATTTCCTATTTCCTTTTTTAATTGGTCTTGTTTTATTTGATTCTTTTATGTACCAAATATGTGTGCATACATAATCCAAAGCCATTTCACTGGCCACTTTTTTTAGGAGATATTGGGCATTAAGGGCCTGATCCAGGAGGTGAATAGCAGGGCTGGATGTCTTGATGGGACGTCCTGCCCCACTATACACCCTCATCCTATACCACCTCTTGGCAACGCTGCACATACAGAGCCACTGTGCATGCTGCAGAGGATAGGGGTGGAACGGAGGCGGAGAGTGAATGAAGCGTAGGTGGGACCGACCCCTGGACATACAGGACCAATTCCAGTGACTGCTCTGTATGTCCGGGGATCACCGTAGGGACCCCTATTTATTCCACCTCTGAGGTGGGTCCTCACCTCACGATCTGGGCCCCAGCTGCCAAGCCTGGGGCTGAGTGGCAGGGTTACAGGGGGTCAGTGCCATGGCAGGCCTACTGTCATGCGGGGTGGACATCTCTGCAGGTATGCAGGGGCATTCAGGGCCATCTCAGGGCCCAATCCTGCACCTGCGGGAACATCTGACTTCCCATGGTGCAAAATCAGGTCCAAATGGGCCCGTCCTGCTCGGGAGCGCCCAGATGGCCCAGACATGTCCCTACTGGGATCGGGCTCCATGCAGTTGAACTACAAGAGTGCCAATAATGTTGAACAGAACTGTATGTTTTGGTGCTGAATATCCACTTTACATAAAGCAGTGTTGATTAGACACTTTAAAAGTGCCTAGCCACCACCACTGAATATCGACCAAGAAGATTTAGCTGGAGCCTCCATAAGAAAATTGAAAATGAAGCATCCGGGGATTTATGGGGCAGTCGGTTGTTAAAACTCACAGAACTGATTTCAGGCCATACACTAGAGGTCAGAACTGAGGAAAGGAAAGTCAGTTTAAATACCTCCGTGATATAAATGCACAGGAGGAGAGCCTGTAAACTGTCTGCAAAGAGGGGGCCTAGAATGAAGGTGAAAGGGGGACTCAGAAGTAATATGCAGAAATATTTCAGCATGAAAAGAGTGATAGATGCATGGAATAGTATCCCAATAGAGGTAGAAGAGACCAGGAGAGTATCCAAATTTAAAAAAGCATGGTACCAACACAGTAGATCTCTAAAATGAAAAAGGACTATAGTAGTTGGTATGGAAGGGCAGACTGGATTGGCCATATGGTCTTTTTCTGCTATCATGTTTCTATGTTTCAGATAAGACTAGAGCTATTGAAGTTATGCCACCGCCTGCAGATGTAAAATGTGCTTACCACTTAATGGGTTTGTAACTTACCTAGCAAAATTCATGCCTTATCTGTCTGAGATATGTTCCTTGGAGCAGAATTAGAAAAGGTACAGAGAAGAGCTACCAAAGTAGTAAAGGGGATGGAAGGATACCCCTATGAGGAGAGGCTTAAAAGGTTAGGGCTCTTTCACCTGAAAAAGAGACGGCTGAGGGGAGATATGATAGGTCTATAAATTAATGAATGGAGTGGAATGGATAAACCTAGATTGGTTGTTTACATCATCAAAAAGTAGAAAGAGTAGGGTACACGCAATGAAGCTACAATGTAACCCATTTAAGATTAAGAGACAATATTTTTTCAATCAACACATAATCAAACTCTGGAATTCGTTACCGGAGGATGTAGTAAAATTGTTAGTGTATTTGGGTTTAAAAAAGGTTTGGACAAGTTCCTGGAAGAAAGATCCATAAATCATTATTAAACAGGACCCAGGAAATCCACTCCTTGCCCCAGAACAAGTATTATGGAACCTGTGTGCCTTTTTGGGAACCTGCCAGGTACTTGTGACCAGTGTTGGAAACAGGATTGGCCAGTGTTGGAAACAGGATATTGGGCTTGATGGACCTTAGTCTGACCCAGTATGGCATATCTTATAGTTATATAAGTAATATAAGCTTTGCTCTGCAGCCAAAAAGGAGAGCTGAGGAGCTCCATTCACAGAGAGAGCTGTGGAGTGAGAAGATATCCCAGTCTGCAGTAAAAATGGATGGAGACTGACCAGGATCTAACAAGCTAGGATACATTTGTTGAGCTAGACATAGAAGATATGGAATATATTGAGAAAGTAATGCTTAGCCTTTGCTTTTGCTAGAACTCTCCATATGCTATGGCATGGCCCATACAGTGATGGATTGTGTGTGTATATATGGGTATGCCTGGGGTAAGAGGGGAGCTGTTCTTTGGCAGGCTGCACATGTGGTCTTGGTCATGCCCTCATGTCTGCAGCAGTGGGGTTGGGTGCTCTGCCACACCTGTTGCCTTGTACCCATTTCCCCAAAGCTCTAATGGACACTCAATGGTTGTGGCCATCCTGCCTCCCACTCCTGTATGTCCCATATGTCTGTGGTCTTCATGGCATATACTACTTTGCCATCGCTATGTTTGCTTGATTAGTATGTACGTGCTCACTCTCTGCTGGGTGCTGTCTGTGCATCTGGATGTCTGTGTGTCTGTGGCTGCCCATATTTATTGCATTGTTTTGATTGCTGCTGCTTTTTACAGACTCTCATAGGATAATTGACTGGGTGGATTCCCATGTGATGTTTGGGTAAGTCCTGCGTACTGTACTTCCCAGTCTGTGCACTGGATGTCTGACAGCTACTAGGTGTCTTCCGATAAGATGTACTTATGGGTGTGCAATATTTATTCATTTAATTGATTTTGGTCTACTGTTTTTCTACCACCTGGCCAGGGACACACAGACCAGACCCTCCTTGCTGGAGCAGGTGGTAGTCTGTGCCATTCAGGTGGTACGAGACCTCCTCATTGGCCAGAATCAGCCTGCAGAACATGAGGGTTTCTGTCTTGGTGAAGTTGGGAAGCCATTCATTTATTTATTTATTTAGCTGCATTTATATCTAGCTTTTCACTGGGTCAAAGCGATTTAACAAAAAAGGGGGGGGGGCATAATCAATTTGACAGAGAGGGGGGGGCCGTCACCAGGGGGGGATAACATAGATAATCTGAACAGAAAGTGACAGTACTAGACAGTTGATGTAGGTCTCTTACATGGTAGCAGAGGGGTTAGGTCAGAGAGTCTGGGTGTACAGTCATTGAGAGATGTCTGTTTCACGTCCAAGATATTCATGAAACAGGATGGTTTTTAGCTGTTTCCAGAATGTGGAGAGGTCTCTGGTGCTTCAGATCTGGCTCGGAAGGAAGGTCCAGAGGGAGGGTGCGTACAGTTTGAATGCTCTGTTACAGGTTTGCTGATTGAACTTAGTTCGTTCGTGGGGGATAGTGAGAGTGTTGCTGGTGGTCTGACGGGTTGGTCTGTTGAGGGTAGGGTGAGGTAGTAGAGTCTGGAGTTGGGAAGTCTGCGTTTTATGGAGGGTTTTGTGGCCATTTGGCTGCAATCATGCTCTTCTGGGTTGTTCTGCATGAGCCAGGAAGCACGTACACATGTTCCATGTGGGAAGGACATGTACTTCACACACGGGCACATAAAGGTCTCACAAGCACATGTATGCTGCCAGCAACGACTATACAAGTGCAAATCCCCAAGGAAAAAAATGATGCATGTGCATCTTTATTTTGGGATGCAGATACTGTACATGTCACCACAGCCATTGCTCTATAGGAACTCTGCATGTGTTCCGCAGTCCAGGGTGATAATTTGCTAGAGAAGACAGGTGTCCACTTAAATCTTTTGGTATTGGAGTCAATATTATTGTATGTTATGAAGTTGGAAATGATCCTTCCTTCAATAATTTACTCCCGAAATTGTTAACCATCACAGCATTCCAATATCATCACAACATTATGGTGGGCACTGTTTGCACTAGCCATGTCAGGCAAGGGGTCAGAGATGCTACAACCTTTTTGAAAATTTTGTAACCAATTTTTGAACTTCCAGAAATGAGACAGGACAAAAGTCCTCCCACTCTGTCTGCTCGACCTGGACTCAAAGTCTCCAATCCAGGCTCTGGCAAATTATCCTTAGGAAGACAAAGGACAGAGTCTCTCAAATTCTCAATCTTATAGCTAAAGAACTGAGCCAGAGTAGAGGCAGCTCAATTGATCACCTTCCCCTCATGTGCCAATTTTCATTCCTGTAATAGTGAATCAACAATTTTAAACAACAATTTAATAATAGTTGAAACTTTGAGAATTAATTTAGAATACTAATTTCTTCTTGCCTGTCCAATATCCTCCTTATACTCTCTAATCTGTTCTTGCTATTGCCTTTTAATTTCTATGAGCAGGATTTAATTTAGGTTACAGAACCTTATCCTAATAGAAATTGATTGCTCATATCTAGAAACCTAGAAATAGAAAAATGACAGCAGATAAGAATGATACAGCCAATCCAACTATTAAGCTTTACAGTCCCCTTTGTTCCTTTAGAGATCCTCTGTGTTTGTCCCATGCTTTCCTGAATTCAGAAACAGTCCTTGTCTCTACCACCTCCACTGGAAGACTATTCCATGTATCTACCACTCTTTTCATAAAGAAATATTTCCTCAAATTACTCCTGAATTTATTTCCTATCACCTTATTCATATGCCCCCTCATTGCAGAGTTTACTTTCAACTGAAAGATGCTCTCCTCCTGTATATTTATGCCACAGAGGTACACACATCTCTATCATATCTCCCCTCTCTCACCTTTCTTCCAAAGTATTGAGGAGTATAGAAGTAGCCTAGCAGCCTAATACCCAAGAGATCGCAGACTGATTCCCACTGGCACTCCTTGTGACCTTGAGCAAGTCACTTTACCCTCCATTGCCTTGGAAGAAAAGGTCTGGCAATCTGCTTCCAGTCATATCTTGCCAAGAGAACCCAGGAACTGCTGGGTTGTAAGGAATCAGCAATGACTTGATAGCACTTAAAAAATATGTATATATTGAGATCTTTAAGTCTGTCCCTATATGCCTTATGATGAAGACCATTGACCATTTTGGTAGTCCCCCTCTGCACTGACTCCATCCTGTTTATAGCCTTTATGGTCTCCAGAATTGCACACAGTACTCCAAATGAGATCTTACCAAAGACTTATACAGAGGCACTCCTTCTTCCTGCTGACCATTCCTCTCCTTATGTGCCAAAGCATCCTTCTGGCTTTCAGCATTGCTTTTTCTACCTGTGAGATCATCAGAAACATTATCTGACAGCCCTTCCACAAGTCTCGTGAGACTTCAGCCTGGCAGGGAACAGCTGCTGGGCCCGTGTTCCCCGCGGTTAATTTAAAAGAGCAGAACAGCGCCATTTCCATGATCTCCATGGCGCTGTTCTGCTCTTTTAAATTAACCGCGGGGAACACGGGCCCGGCAGCTGTTCCCTGCCAGGCTGAAGTCTCATGAGACTTGTGGAAGGGCTGTCAGATAATGTTTCTGATGATCTCACAGGTACAAAAAGCAATGCTGAAAGCCAGAAGGATGCTTTGGCACATAAGGAGAGGAATGGCCAGCAGGAAGAAGGAGTGCCTCTGTATAAGTCTTTGGTAGGATCTAATTTGGAGTATTGTGTGCAATTCTGGAGACCATTTTCCATGTTGATGCTACTGTTGCCGCATGGGTGATCCCACTGCACGAAGGGGGATCTGCATTGGGGGTATGCACCACCGCCACAACAATGGGGGCCCCTCATTGTAACTTATGCGACTAGATTGCATGCAAATTCATAGTTATGCACACATTCAAGCAATTTGAGGATGCCCCAGATAACATCACACCTATTCCTTATGGCTAATTTGAAGCTGCATAGCTGTTGTGATCATCATTTGATGAAATTACTCTTGGCAGTGAAGAATTTCATGATATCAGTAGGGCACTTAGTTTGGCAAATGTGCAAAAGCCTCTTTTCTTAATGGAAAACAGGAAAACTGAAAACACCATTCTTATAGAATACTGTAGTTTAAAACAACTTAGGCAGAAAAACATATATAAATATGTAGGTATAGAAGAAGATATAACAATCCAACATAAATTACTGAAACAAAAAGGACAGTAAAGAACATAAAAGAAGACTGAAGCTGCTAGTAAAGAGCACTTCAACAGATGGAATATGATAGACATTATCTGCTCATCCTTATTTCGCAGTTTAACCTTGTAACACTATATACAGTAAATGATCAGTAGTAGCAGTAGTTTAACCCCTAGCATTGGTACCAGCAGTTTGACCCCTTTAACCAATGAAGTAGGAGCAACTGGGGATTTCTCATGTTCCCTTCTCCCCCCCCCCCCCCCGACCCCAGTACATAACAGGGAGACCCCCAGTAAGAGCCAAAGGTGAGATCATGGGGGTAGGGGAATTTCCTGTCCGGATCTCTCCCCTTTAAATGCTTGTCTCTCCACGGTGGCAAACTGGTTGACACAGAATTGCCTTCATCTCAATCTCACCAAAACTATTGCAATCTGGTTTTCCCATGGCAGTCCACCTCCTCTGTTGGCACCTTCTTTTTCTGGCATCCCCGTCCCCTTAGTTTCCACCTTGCGGTATCTAGGTGTACGCTTTGATTCTGACTTATCCTTCCAAGCCCATGTCTCCCACATCACCAAGACATCCTTCTTTTTTCTCCGCCAAATCCAAGCGATTCGCCCCTTCCTTTCCCCGTCAGCCCTCACTACTTTACTATTGTCCCTGGTCATGTCACGAGTGGATTTCTCCAATTCAGTTCTTATAGGCCTATCCAAATTCCAGCAAACTCGTCTCCAGAGGATCCAAAACACTGCTGCCCGCCTTATCACTCACTCCACCCCCGGGACAACATAACACCTCTTCTCCTTCACCTTCACTGGCTACCTGTCTCTTTCCGCACCCAATATAAGCTGCTTTGCCTTGTACATAAAGTCCTTCACACTAATACTCCACAGTACCTAGCAGACCTTATTTCTTTCCACTCCCCCAGGCACACTCCCCGCTCTTTTCACCTCAATCATCTTACTCTTCCCTCTCCCTCCCTCGCCCATCTACAATCCACACGTTCCTCCGCTTTCTTTTTCGTAGGACCTGCCCTCTGGAATTCCCTCCCCTCATCTCTTCGCCTGGAGCCCCATCATAACACCTTCAAACAGGACCTGAAAACCCACCTCTTCTCCACGGCTTTCGACCTTCCTTCCCCTTTTGTGTAATCTATATCATTTTTTACTTCCCTCCCTGAGATTGTCATTTCCTTGTCCTGTCCTGTCTCTCTCCTCGCTCTCTCTCTCCTATAAACATTGTAAAACCTCTTTTCCATTTCACTGGCCTTGAGCCTTTTCCTGCTTGTTTGTACACTGTACACCGCCTTGCTTGCTTCAGAAAGGCGGTTTATCAAATAAAATAAACATAAACATAATGAGGCGTTAGCTTGCCTGTGTGTGTGTGGGGGGGGGGGGGTCTTTCATGTAGCATGTAGGGGTCTCTTGTGTGTTGGGTTGATCTTGTGATTGAGGGGTGGGATTCACATTTGGGGAAAGCAAGACAATCTTTCTTCCCACATCCATCTTCTTAAAATTGCTGCTCCCTCTGGGCATGCCAGCAAACAGCTGTGGATTTTTATTTATCTAGGCTTATACATTGCTTTTCTCCAGATCAAAGCAATCTATGTTTTTGTACCTGGGGTAACAGAGGGTTAAGTGTCTTGCTCAAGGCCACAAGGAGCACCTATGGAACTAGAAACCCCAGTCCCTCCAGCCCAAGGTTGCTGTCCTCTAGCAGGATTTGAATCTCTGGCACTCCAGCCTCAGGCAACTTGCCCCAACCACTAGGCCACTCCTCCCTACCAATATCCTTCTAGTGTAGGTACTACACAAAAGGTTCCACATTTGGCAGTTCTTTTGTAAAACACAGGGGGATTTGAGCACACCCCGACCTGGACATCTCATTGTTCCTCTCTACGGCCTATATGAAATGGGTCTTTAAATTTAGGAGCTCAGCTTTTTGACTATTGTGTCCTTCATATTCCATCAAACTCAAATGAAATGGATTCCATTCAAATAAACGTCCCTTCTCAGGAGCGCATACTCGTGTTAGACAGCACCATGAGCAATGGTAAAGAAACAGTTCCAGGAAGTCAGTAAAAGCATTACTACATGCTAAGGTGTTCATATCTTCCACAGGCAATAGAGTCTTAGCTCTCATCGATTCCCTCACCAATTCCATCCTGGCATATCCTTTTTATTTATTTAGACAGATTTGTATGCCACCTTATCCTTCAATCAAGGTGGTCACGTCAAAATAAAAAATAAAATATAAAATAAAAAAGAATTTAGATGAGGTGCAAAGAAATTCTCTCCATTGTCAAACTTCATTTAAAGCCACGGACCCTACAGCACATTCCTTACCCTACAGATGCAGCCCACCCGCTGTATGCCCTCTCCTATTTTGGATCAAATCCTGTTCTTTAAATTCAGGTGTGCCAGAGCTCTGAAAAATAATGTTATCGTTAAAAATAAAATCTGCAAAGCAATGCAACTGATTAAATGCTCTCTAGCCCTTTATTGTGATTTAATATAGTCTAATCATTACTGTAAAGGAACGAGTCGGCCCCAGAGGCAGAAAGAATCACCTGAATCACTTTTCAAATTATAGCTGCCGTCAAAAGCGCCACATATTTGTTAGCACTAATGAAGCCATGTATCACATTTTATGATAATGCAGCAGATCTAGAATAAGGTCTTTAAAAAGAAAAACTCATTCAGAGCTCGGAGGTTAGAATCAGCAAACTATATACATATCCTCTTGCTGCTTTCTCTCTTTAACAATGGTAGGAATATTGTTATTATTAGGGAATCAGTAGTGTGAAAGGTAGGTGAAAGAGTTTAAAAAAATAGCAATTTTGTTTTAATCCAGCAGTTTCCTCTTCTTCTTTCAGGTTTCCAACTCAGTCAGAACCAGGGCCAGGACCTCCCAAACATTTCCATGCATACTTTGTTTGCCTAATAATTAGCCAAGTTTAAAAAGAGACAGTAAAATGTTTTGTAATTTCACCTGTATCCTTTCTCATTTGTCACTGAATGATTCAGGATTAATTCTGTCCTTCAAATAGGGTTTGTAACGGTCAGTGGTCAATCCAGTGTTCTGACGGCTCAAGGGGTAAATTATTTTCCTTTGTATGGTTGATCAGACCTTGATGTGGTTGAGATTTTCTCTCGTAGAGGCTGACAACTAGCTGAAAGCCACTTTATTAACATCTCATTGGTGAACACTTGACTGTAAAATAAGTTCAAATCAGTACATCAGCCGTGGATTCCAAAATCACATCTGTCTTTACAATTTTCAGTCACAGGAAAACTTCACAGTAAATTGCATTTCAATTCCTGAGCTGAACTGATGATAGGAGCAGACCTCTTGCATCCTTTTTGTGGTTAAAGCCTAAGCAGGCTACAATTTCGACTTCCAAGCATTCTCTGCACATTCGCAGTTCTGCAATGAATCCCTGCTTCCATGATATGACTGACCTCCCTTTAGGGTAGGAAATCCCAATAAAATTTAGGCAGTTTGATTAATTTTTACACATTTTTATTATCATTTCCGACTAGCATGGCCTAATGCACAGAAAGTAAACATTTTCATAAATATAAAATACATACAGCAGACATAAATAGAATAATATTTAGACATAGAGCTCGATTCTGAAAGGGGCATGTCCAGGCCATCCGGACGGCCCTGAACAGGGCGGGCCTGTTAGGACCAAATTCTGTACTGTGGGAACAAAACATTTCCGTGACATACAGAATCAGGCCCAAGGATGGCCCGGCGTGCTCCTGTATGCCTGAAGGGATGTCCTCCACACAGGCTCTCCTGGCTCCCACGGCACAGATCTTCTTTGCCCCCACCGCCCGACCTATAGCTGGGCAACCGGGGCTAGATCGGGTGGCATGGACCTGCCCATACCTGGCACCGGCCCCAATTGCCCCATTCATGCTGCTTAATCCACCTTCGCGGTGGAATAAATAGCACATCCTCTCTGACCAGGCAGGATGTATAAAGCTGTGACCGGAATCTGCCCGCCCCTGCTCTGCGCAGACTCTGCCCCTCCAGCCCCTTGCTGGCTCTCCCTGTCCTGTTGATCTAGCCGTGAGGGGCAAGTCGGAGGGGGAATAGGGACAGGATGGCTTGCGGGTCTACATGTCCCACCGGGACGTGCAGCCTCGCAAGGCATGTCTCAGAATCAAGCCCATACTGCATAACAAGGTTCAGGCAATATGCAGTTTGAAAAGTAACCAGTTACTAATTCTGCTAATATAATTATGAATCCTGGAAAGAAGAGATCTGAAACAGTTGTAGTGTTTCTTTCCTCCTAGAGCCACAATAAGAACCCAGTCTAGATGTAGCTTAAGAAACTGCAATCTTCCATACCTCAAGGCAGGAAAGAACCCAACGAGATGATTACGCTTATGTTACTTCTTACAGAACTTACTATATCTCCCAGATCCAAAACCTCTTGATGTCTCTAAAAACATAATAACATATATACAGGGTCTCAAAACCTAGTTTACAGGGGTAGCAGCATCCAAATAAGGTTATACAAATTTTACAGAGAACCAGGTTCTACTGTGCACATGCATCAAAATTTTATCAAAGGTTTTCTGGAACTCTGGAATAAAAATAGTGCGGTTGCCATGTTAGTCCACTGGAATACACAAAAACAAACTCAACAACAATAGCTGTTTCTGTATTTATTTTATTTATTTATTTCAACCATTTTATATACTGTTTTCCCAGGCAAAGTGAGCTTATCCAGAACAGTGTACAATAAAAAATAAAATATCCATAAAATAAACACATCCACAAAACTACACTTTTGGTCAATATTGTGGATACCCTTGCATTTTAGCTATGTTGTGTACAATATTTTGAGAAATAATTGGAAATATTCCAACTGTATATCATCATAATATTTTAATAGCATGTTCAAAGTTATACAACAAAAAAGAAAACTGTTCAACTTAGACATAATAATTTCTGAGAAAAAAAAACAAAATATGACCTGGACAAGATTAATAGCAACCTTTACTAATATTTGGTTGCACAACCCTTGGCAATGATGACAGCCTCCAAACATTTCTTGTAGCCATCTATAAGTTTTGCACAACTGTCTGCTGGTGGTTTCTCTCACTCTTCAACTGCAATTTGTTCCAACTCATGAATGCTTCCAGGATTCCTTATACCAATTGGCCGATTTTAGTTCTTTCCAAAGATTCTCAATTGGATTGAGATCAGGACTCATTGCTGACCAATTTTTTTCTTTTTAACTTTTAGATGTATGTTTTGGGTCATTGTGCTGCTGGAAGACTCATGACCTTCAAGCCAGACCTAGCTTTCTGACCCTAGGTAGCATGTTTCACTCCAAAATATCTTGGTAGTCCTCTGACTTCATGATTCCTTTAATATGTTCCAGGCCTCCGAGGCAGCAAAACAGCCCCACAACATTATGGGACCTCCACCATATTTAACTGTAGGTAGGGTGGTTTTTTTCCTTATAAGCTTCATTTCTTTACCTGTAAAGGTATCGCTGGTTTGCATTGCCAGAGAGCTCAAGTTTGGTTTCATCAGTCCACAGAACATTTTGACAGAAGGACTGAGGTTTCTCAAGGTGGGTTTAGGCAAAGATCAGGCTTGCTTTTTATGTGTCTTTGAGCAGTGGGACTTCTTTATTTAGTGCCCAATGTATGGTACATATTGAAACCATCACTCCAGAATGCTCCAGGTCAACCTTAAGCTCTTTGGATGTTGTACATGGTGTTTTTCCAACAGTTTGTACTAACCTTCGAAGGCCTCTTGGATTAATTTTCCTCTTCCCACCAGGTTCTGAGAGGTTCTTGACAGTTCCATGGGCTGAAAGCATCTTAATAACATTACAAACTGTAGACGCAGGAATCCCAAGGCCTTTGGATATAGCCTTGTACCGCTTTGAAGTTTGATGATAATGGTTTGTCTGACAGTCTCAGGCAGCTCTCCTGTCCTCAGCATTGTGAAAATGGGAGTAAATGTGGCCATTTTAAACATTAGAACCATCATTCTTTGGTTGATTCAAGTCTTGTGAATACTTAATCAACCTCCCTGCTTTCCCATTTTTTGCAAGAGGTGTTGACATTCAGCATAGCACTCCTCCTTTGAGACAATAGCGTTGTTCTGTGATCTGATTCTTGCTTTATTTTACTTTTGCAGAATTGGTTTTAATTTTACAGGCTATTGGATTTTCTCAAGATATAGTTCTCACAGTATGCCATTGTAAGTACTAATTTATTATATATTGAGATGGCGCACACCCTAGCTCCTCCTCATCTCTCTTTCTTGTCCCAGGTTGGGTTTAACACATGTCTAATGTTTATTGTGATGTCATCAGGCAATTTAGTATATATCTCACCTTATGCTTTTGATTTTTATATTAGTTTTTACTTTTGATTTTGACTTTTTGCTTTTTATTGTGTTGAAATATTTATTTATTCATATACTTTTTGAATACTAGTTCAGATTATGTTTTTAATACTATTTGTGACTTTGTTCTTAATTTAGGTTTTAATTTCTCTGAGAATGTGTACCCCCAGACGAAGGTGTTTGCTGAAACATGTAGGTATTCTTCACCTAATAAAGCATCTGTGACCTCCATACACCACTTGCTTTGTTCTGCCACTCTGGCAGGACAGATCCCATATGTAAGACATCAACATCAGTTTTATCAGCAGCATATCAATGCAGTTCTGCATACTAACCTAACAAGATGTCCCTCTCCGACAGCAGTCTAACATACCTTGTCAGACAAGTATGGCAGAGAGACTGCAGAGATCCAAGCAGATATAGGCATACCCCGACACATGCCTGCGTCCTTGACAGTGCTGGAGTGAAGCAGAGCATGCTAATAGCACCTGCACACTGAGCAGGCATTGACAATGGTGGACCATCAAAGGAGGACTAAGGGGCAAGTAGAAATGCCAACCTGCACCACTTTTAGACAGCAGGGTCGTGTATGTGTGTGTGTGTGTGTGTGTGTGTCTGTGTCTCCAGAGTTGTGTGAGTCTCAGCAATGCACTGTTGCATGCATGTGGTGCCCAGGCTTTATGGCTGTGTATACAACATGCTGCAGTTCAGTTATACAGCAGCAACACATACTGTGTGAGACACCATTTAAAAGCAGAAGGTTAGTTTGCAGAAAGTAGTTGCCACCTGTGGCTATGATGCTGTAATGCATTCCCAGTTACATCATCAACAAGACCCATCCCCACAGCATTGTCCTACACTTTCCTTCTAACATGACACTGTTGTGCAGCTCCCAAATTGTCTGCTGGTTTGACTGGAGTGAGCAGATGGGACACATGTGTGTGTGTTGTAACCCTTACCTCTGACACAGTCTCCAGGCCTCAAGACACACCGATGTGCACTGGTGAGAGGTCAATTTAATGCCAATGGCCATAACATCTGTATCCGTGGCAACAGTATCCGCCCACCTAGCACAACTGCAGGGTATAGGGTTCTAGGCTCAGGGGGAGGGCTGGTTTCTGTGAGCGGCAGTCAAGAGGTGAGTTTTCAGCCTGGATTTGAAAAGGGTCAGAGAAGGCGCCTGACCCCAAATGAGATTCCAAATGCACCTGTGTGCCTGATTGGGACAGTGGGACACTGACCTTTGAATGGTGCATGCACACTTCCAGCTGCCGAAATGTGGCACAGGATGTCATGTTGAACTCCAGGAACAAGCAGGAATGAGTCTTCACATATGGGTACGTCGGTACCGACGGAGTCCGCGCGGGAACGCTCCCCAGCGTCCAATCAGAACGCTTTTGGGAGCATCCCACCATGCCTGCGTGCTGCCTTCCCACCTTTCCCAACTGCCTCTCCTCAGTTTTCGTTTTTCTGCGGAACCAGCAGGACGTACTCCTGTCACCGCAGAAAATTCTTTTTTTATTTTTTTGTTTTCTTGTGGTCGCATCTGCCTTCCCCGACGCCATTGGTACCGCCGGTGTTTCTTTCTTCATTTTTCTTACAAAATTTCCTTTCTGAGGAATATTTTTTCCCTGTTAGTGCCTGACGTTTTTTCGGCCTACTAGGCCTACTCACTCTCCTTCATGGAAATACCAGCCACTAACCCTAAGAAATGTTTAAACTGTGGCGGTACCAAATTAATTGTAGACACTCATAATTGGTGTCTACCCTGTTTGGGTCCTGACCACCATCCGCTGGAGTGTTCCCTCTGCAGCGGTATATCCAGAAGAAGTCTTCAGCATCGAGCATGTCTCGATACGCGGTCCCCATTAAATTTCACGGTACCAGCCAATGTTTCTTCTTCACAGGATCAGGTAACCCAAAAACAGTCTGTTAAGACTAGCCAGGCCTCGAGTGGTAGATCTCATGCTCAGCATAGAGATGCCTCCGGCGTTGCCCTTGAGAACACCTTGGCATTACAACCCTGGTGGGAGTCTTCGGCCTCCAAGCCATTTATGGGGTTTCAGGTTGTTTGGGGTTCTCACCTCTACGAACATACCTGAGCCATGCTCGGTGGCGGCATCCGCTTGGGGCAGTACCGATACCTTGGCATCGGCAATGGTGTTGGATGAAACATTCCTCACCAAAGATCGCAGTCTAGCGCTCTCGGTTCCTTCCAGTATCGGTATCGATCCCGGTACCGGTACTGGTATCCACGTCGGTACCCTCCAGATATGCATCGATAGACTTGCTTCCTTCGATGCCGAGTCTGGAGTCGATCTCTAGTCTGGATGACTGGGTACCGACTCATCTCGGTACCGACTTCAAACAGTACCGAAGACATTCTACCGATGATCAAGGTCTGCCACGTTCGGTTACTTCGGTACCGATAGAACTATCACAGACTGATCTTCATGTATCGGTATCAACGACGGTACTGGTCTCGGTACCGGTATCGACATCAGCATCGGTGTCGGTACCTCCCATGCTCGTTTCAACCAGCTCGCTTACTTCCATACCGAGTTTGGAATCGATCCCTAGCATGGACGAATTGCTACCGATGGGTTGCGGTACCGGCTTCCAGCGGTACCGACAACTATCCTTCAAGGACAATCCGATGCTCCACCCCTTCAGATCTTCTAATCTAGAGAATCTGAATGAACCGGTGGGTGCTAGAGCTAGTTCTTCAACAGATCTAGTTCTTACTCCTCTTTCTAGAGGACTCCCCTCTGGGGAGATTTCTTTTCAAGCATTCCTGCTTGATATGGCAAAGGTACTTGCCATTTCTATACCTGGTCAATATCCTGCACCAGGGGATCCAGAACCTCTGCAGATCCCCTGCAATCCAAAGGAGCTCATTATGTTTCCTTTGCATCAGACTTTGCAGGATCTCCTATTTAGAATGTGGGAAGCTCCTTTAATGGTATCCCCACCTTCTAGGGCAACTGATCTTCTATACATGGTGCCCCCTTCTCCAGGTTTTCAAAAGCCTCAACTCCCTCATCATTCTATTGTTGTAGAATCAGCAATGAGGTGTGTTAAGAGTACTAAGAAGCACTCTTCTTATCCGCCAGGTCGTGAGGCTAAGACTTTAGTTGCCTTTGGACGTCAAACCTTCCAGGCATCCATGTTTTCAGCAAGAATTCTCTCATATATTTTCTATATGGGATTATCTCTGGAGGAGGTCACAAAGAATTTACTACTTTTGACCCCTTTTCTTCAAGAGCCTAAAAGAGCAGATTTTTCTATACTAGTCAATCATGCTCAAAATATTTCTAGGTTCCTTACTCGTGCTTCCCTGGACTCTTTTGAGTCTGTTAGCAGAACTTCTGCTATAGCCATAGGGGCACGACGTAGAGCCTGGCTCCAAGCTTCAGACTTGGACACATGGGTACAAGATAGACTGGGAAATACTCCTTGTACTGGAGAGAATCTCTTTAACAAGGACGCTTTACTCCAAGCTGCTCAGTTAACTACTGACACTATTGCTTTCGGAGGCTTGTCTACGCCTTCCTCTATCCCAGTTTCTAGGAGATCTCCTAACAAACTTTGTTCCCTTAAGGGGAGAAAGTTTTGTTCATCTTCTACCCATCATATAGATGTTCCCAGACAGGGAAAACATCCAACCAGGCTAAGGAAACCACAACCTCAACAGGTTCAGCAAACCCAGCATCCGCAGGGCTTCTGATATATTATCATTACATCTTTCTTTCCTGTTTTGGGGTTTAGAACCTGTAGTCTGCTTCTTCTTAATAGAAGCATCTACACTGTTTCCATCCTAAACTCTAGACATGGATCTCTTCTCAATAGACATCCATTCTTTTTATTCTATGAGCTCTCAGGATGATCATGCTTATAAGTAACAGGGGTTTTTCTCTTCCTCCTGAAAGGGAAAAGAGATGTAACAACTATCAATAAGATAGTTTTCTGTTCCAGCATGTATCATCATACCTTTTCAGGGACTTACCATATCGTAAGTCTCCTTCAACTCTGCCTTTACCTACCCTCTTACTGAAACATTTCGCCTGTAAGAGTGGTACCATTTAGCTGGAGGGTTTTTTTCTAAAATCCCTGTAGGTTTCTACCTTTTCCAGTAAGGGGTTCCCTTTCAGAGTTTCCCCCCCCCCTTTTTTTCAATCTTACTTGGGGCAGCTTATCAGTCAGTAAGGGAGTCTTGCCACTCCTCCTTATGTCTGTTCATTCTTCTGCTGTCTTAGTAATAGCTGCAATGGCAGGAGTTCTTAGTGATTACCCTCTGGTTCTATTTACCAAATAACCAAGGTGTGTCCTCCATTAGCAATCCTTTCTGGCCTTAGTAGTAAGTCCAAAACAGGTTATCGACCTTTCTTTTGGAAACTCTATTACTACAGGCCTATTGGTTTCATTTCTATTCCTTGCCATCTCCAATTCCCTTGGCATGGGCAGAATAGTTTAAGTTACGTACTGGCTTTTAAACATCCAGTTTTTTCTTCCAACCAACCTGCAGCATGCTTTTTGCAACTCTACAGAGTAGCTCTGCACTATGGGCCCTTGCTAGAGAGCATTTGCATCTTCCTAGCAGATAATTCCAGATGGTTAGGAAGGCCTCATCCAGTCATGCCCCCTCATGACTGGTAGGGTCCCTACCTTTACCATCTCCCGTAAGGTCTCCTTTTAAAACAAAGGACACATGCCTTACATCACGTGAAAACCTAAAGAATTGCTCATTTCCCTGGCTTCGTCCACTGGACTCCTTCACCAGGGATATCTTTCTTTTTCGTGCAGCTCGTCCTTATATGGTTTTCATTTCCATTGCGTCTTTTATCCAGTTACCATACTACAGTTCTAAAAGGACCTGGACTTGCTGCCTGCAGACTGAAGATATCATCTGCACTTTTTTCACATAAACCATCCTGGTTATTCAAGGGCTAGAATTTCTCTATGAATCTCGACTGCTCCTTGTCAGAGAGAGCATTCCCCTGACTCTCAATCATAACCAGGGACAAAGGTTTACTTGCATCTCTTCAAGCAGGTATTACCTTTCTTGTTATTAGATGCACCTTTCTCTCTCCACATACTCTTATGTGGGTATAGTTATATAGACATGTCTCTAGCTACATATGTGGAGACATGTATATATCTATATGCAGATATATTTATATCTATATATATATCTCTATATGTATCTATGTGTATATTATGCCCATGTATATCTCCATATATGTATCCACACACACACACATATATATATATATATATATATATATATATATATATATATATATATATATATATATATATATATATATATATATATATGTTAAGACATATTTTCATAGGTAGATATGTACCTAGAAACTTATCTATCTGTCTAGGTTCATATATGCATATATTCCTATATGACTCTGACAGCTGGGCACTACCCTTATCAATGCTGTGCCAGCATGCATAGGATTCTACATATACAGCCAATCTCTGTGGTAATTTACAAATTTTTTACCATAACCCTTCAGGTTTAGGTACCTCTGAAGCTCTCCATGCATCATCTTTCCTACCTAACATCAATTAGGAAAGATGTTACTGATCTTCAGTTAATCAGCGGCTAACGCCTCGGACATCTGTCCTTATTTCTCATCGGATACAGGGGTCTTCAATACTCCTTCTCTTCTACAAGGATTATTTCCTATTTGTCCATCCAAATTGGTCAAACGTATCTTCTTTTAGTCCTAGGATTGTGCTATTCTTGGACCAAAAGACTTTAATCCTTGTCTGATACAGCCTTCTGTGTTTTATGCTGAAGTCCTTCCTCATTTATTTATTTATTTATTTTATTTAACGGTATTTCTATACCGCCTTATCATAAAATCAAAGCGGTGTCACAGCAATACAATCAAAAGTGGGGAAGGGAGGGTCATGCATTGAATGTTATGAATTGCGTGTACGAGGGTAGTGTAACAGATTAGGTTGAACTAGGTACATTGTGAGCTATATTACAGCATGAGCTATGATACATTGTTCTGTACTATGTACATTGTGATCTTATAATACAATGTTCTATGTAATTAGGGGTTAAGATATACCATGTGCCTGTGAATATTTTCTTATCACGGATGGAAGGGTATGGGGGAAGTTCTTGTTGGATTATGTCACATGTCCATAGTGTTCTATGAACAGCGTTGTCTTCAGCTGCTTGCGAAAGTCTTTGAGGTCATCTGTCGATCTCAGTTCATCTGGGAGGGAGTTCTATATTGTTGAGGCAGCCAGAGAGAGGGCCCTCTCAGTGGTGTCCTTGCGGGTTTTTCTGAAGTCGTTCGGTGTGTTGTGTAGAGTGATACTTTTTAATCACAGGGAAGTAGGGAAGGAGATGACTTATGGGTAGGAGTAGAGGGATCGGATGCTGTGAGATGAGGAGAGGGGTAGTGGGATCAGAGGTGGTAGGAGATATGAGGGAGGAAGCTGAGGAAAAGCTGAAAGCAGACAAATTCTCTGTGCATAAATTAACATTACTTTGCTTGCAAATTTGGTGACCTAAAGCTTGAGATAGAGTAGAGAATATGGGTTTATTTGGAAAAGCCTGTTTGTAATTTCTTTTTTTTTTGGTCATTTTATCAATAAAATTCACTTTCAAAACAAAGTGAAAATAGGAAGTACAGTGTAACAAAACATAACCTTTTTTTTACACAATAACAGACTCCTCAGTGAAGCAAAGAAAAACTTTTATTACAGTCTTGCAAGAGAGGGTGTCCTGAATAAACAGGCATACTTATCCTTTGTTCCACAGTTCTCTTATAATATAATATGTCCTCTCCCTCTTCCAGCATGTCTATAACTCATTGGTTAATATTGTCTCACTCCACTTCTTGCACTTCCGGGTCTGTGGCAGGCTACGTGTTACTAGCCACGTAGCCTCTCCTTCCAGGATGCAGATATACAACAAAGGCAAACAGATAAAGGAAAATAAAGACTAGTACATTCGTCCATTGTTAACAGAAAAAATTTAGATCCAAGATCCAGGAAATACAAAACAAAACAAAAAAAAATCGAACAATGAGAAAGCTTTCTCAGATTGGCATATTCAGCTAACCGAAACAGTGTGTAAACTTCTGGTATAGTAACTTGAACCTTCAGCTCTTCCTTTACCATTAAAAAGTCCAATAGCTGCTTGGATTAAAAAAATAAATAATTCTTCACTCTCAAAAACAAACAAACAATTACAAGGAACTCACTCGGATGAAAGGAAGGTGATTAGCAATGTGCTCCATGGTTCGGTGTTGGGACCGGTACTGTTCAATATACTTGTGAGTGATATTGCCAAAGGGCTGAATGGAAAATTCTGCCTTTTTGCAGATGACAACAAAATTTGCAACAGAGTGGACTCTCCTGAGGGAGTGGAGAACATGAGGAAAGATCTACAAAAGTTGGAAGAATGGTCTAATGCTTGGCAGTTAAAAGATTCAGTGTGAAAAAGTGCAGTGTCATGCACTTGGGAAGCATAAATCCAAGGGAATTGTATGCAATAGGGGGTGAGAGATTGGTGTGCACAGACCAGGAGAAGAACCTCAGTGTGATTGTTTCTGATGATCTCAAGGTGACGAAACAGTGTGACAAGGCGGTGGCAAAGGCCAAAAGGATACTGGGTTGCACACAGAGAGGAATTACCAGCAGAAAGGAAGAGGTGCTAATGCCACTGTACAAGTTGCTGGTAAGGCCTCACTTGGAATATTGTGTTCAGTTTTGGAGACCGTATCTCGCAAAGTATATAAAAAGAATGGAAGTGGTTCAGAGGAAGGCAACCAAAATGATTTGGAGCTTGCGTCAGAAGACTTATGAAAAGAGACTTGAAGACCTAAATATGTACACTCTGGAGGAGAGGAGGGACAGGGGAGATATAATTCAGACCTTTAAATACTTAAAGAGTACTAATGGAAAAACAAACCTCTTCCAAAGATGGGGAAGCTGTAAAACTAGAGGGCATAACATGAAGCTGAAAGGGAGTAAACTGAAAGGCAATGTCAGGAAATGCTTTTTCACTGAAAGGGTGGTGGATGCTTGGAATGCCCTCCCGATGGAAGTGGTGGGGGCAAACACAGTGACAGAATTCAAAATGGCATGGGACAGACACAGTGGATCCCCTTACAGCAACAGGATAAAATCAAAATAAGCATAACTATCTCATATATGAACAAATAGGGGTGAACTACATGGAGCGGTGGGTACACCCCTAAACAAAGACATGGGGAGAGGTGATCTGCATGGAACAGCAAGTGCACCTACTTTTGCCACCTTGCTGGGCAGATTAGATGGACTATACTGGTCCTTATCTGCCGTCATATATTATGTTACTATGTTACTATAACAAAAAGCCGATTCCCAGAGCTACAGCCCTAGGTCTCAATGCCAGGAACTCCTGGCGTCGCTTTTGGGAAAATTTAGTTAAATCGAGAAACACATGAATTTTTGAGCCAAGAATAACTTGTCCATATGCCAGAAATTCAATTTAAACATGGTGTTGTGATCAAATCCCACGTCAAAGTAACTACTTAAGTGGTGCTTTGTGTTTCTACCTCCAAAGATGATTCTGAAAAGTCTGTAAGATTCATTGATGCAGACTCTCCTGGCCCAATATATTGTTTAGATTTTTTCAGTACAGACAAATATTGGGCTTTAACAATTGGAGGTAGAGATTCTGATGGCATTTCCAAAACTTCAGCCAAATATTTCTTTACTATATCTATTGATGATATTAAAGAAGATCTTGGGAAGCTCAAAAATCTTAAATTATTCTTCCATGTCTGGTTTGCCAAATATCTATCCTTCTGTGAATATAGTTCTTATCATTCACCAACGCTTCCCCCAGACCTTGCACTTTATTAACTTTAAATTCTAAAGAGTCACATTTAGCAGAATGCTATGTCTGAGAATAAGCTACAACAACCTGAGAAACCACAGTCTAATCCCCCACAAATTTGCCAGACAATGTCAACATAAAAGAGTTAAGGTCTTGCATGGTGTCCTAAAGCAACTCAAGTGTCACAAGGCCTGCTTTTTTCATCTCCTGCACCACCAAAGATGAAACAGTATCTTCCCTACCACAAGCAATATCACTCACGGTTCCAAGGGGTCCACCTCCAGTTCTTCAGGTAGGGGGAAAGAAATTGCTGTCAGGAGCCTCTCAGGTAAAGGAGAGACCAACGCAATCTCTGTTAGAGCTCTTCACATGCTGCTGTCCTGAGGTGAAACTACTTCCGGGTCTTGGAGGATGCATCCTCTCTTGGGGGCTTAACAAAGCCCCATCCACACTGCCGCCTGCCAAAACTTCCTTGGGCTGGATCGAAGAAGACACCAAAAAAAGGACCGAAGATGTTGATAGGTGTCCAGCATTGTCTGCAGCATCGGCCGAGTCAAGCAGGATTCAGGCGGGTATACTCTGCTTTTTCCCTTTCCTTTTGCCCATGGTGATCTCAAGCAAACTGCCAGCTGCCCCCAATGTGCAATATCCTCGAGTGTCCAGGTGCATCCTCTCACAGCGCCATCTTGGATCCGCCAAGCCTGTTTGTGATTTCATTAAAAAAGCAAAAATAGTTCTCTGCTTGCTTTGGAGGTTTAAAATTAAATTTATTTTAGTTTTCAATAGGCCTTTACAATCTTGAAAATAAAGCAGGCAAATAGCAGCTTGGTTTAGAGATTTAAAATTAATTTCTGTTAGATTTAGGTAGGCCCTTATAGTCTTAAAAGAAAGCAGACAGGTAGGTTTTTTTCCCATCCACCCTAGACACATCCCTTAATTTATAGTTAGTTATCTTAATTAAAAGAATGAATGAAATTTGACACAACAGTGTATTTTTATCAGCAAGTGATTTACCATTAATAAATTACACAGGTACACTACCAAAAAACTGCCTCCAGTCTTGCAACTGATTCCTATAGATTTTGGGGTGCTGAATCCAGGAAAAATAGCCAAAATGTTCCATCACGTCATGTTTTCTTGCAAAATTAGATTTCTTACCCATATAAGGAATGTTCACATAATTTCTTTTTAGCCGACTGCAGTTTATTTTCTTGGCCCAAAATAGAGGTTGTAATGGTTAACTAACTAGAAACACTCCCTCATGATATTTTAGAGTGTTTTGTATTCATTTTATACATTAACAGGACAATTGGGAGGCGGGGGGCTAAATCCAGTACTCGCGCTGGCGCATGTTCTTTCCTGTTCGCCTCGCCTCGTTCGCTCGCTCAAACACGGTGGTTGCGACATGAACTTTCCTGTCAAATTTCAGTTTCTTGCAAGTTCATTATTACCTTTTGTTTGCTCAGTCGTAATCCAGCTTTATTCCGAAGTGGTTCACTACAGTTGTAGTTTGCAGTGCTGTGTATTTGTGATGGCTCACAGAGCCAGAGGTTGCGTCAACTCTCCGGACAGTTTTTGTTTTATTTGTGGGGAATATACCGTGAAAAAGCGGCAGAGGAACATTTCTGCATTTATTAAAAAGGTATATTTTGCCTATTTCGGTTTGAAGTTAGGCGATCAAAACAAACCGTGGGCTCCTCACAAAGTGTGCAAGACATGTGAGGAAGATCTACGCTTATGGATGAAAGGTAAAAAACAAGCATTTCGTTTCGGAATACCTATGATGTGGCGTGAACAAAGAGACCACAGCAGTGACTGCTATTTTTGCTCTTGCATTGTGAAGGGATACAACTTAAAAAATAAGAACGTAATAAGTTACCCCAACCTTCCCTCAGCAATTAGGCCTATGCCTCATAGCAACGAAGTACCTGTGCCTGAACCACCAAAATCTTTGGATCATATTTGTGTGGACGGTTCTGATCATGATGAGACTCATCAGATGGCTTTTCCCGATGAGTCCAGTACTTCCGAGTTTGAAACTGAACCAGATCCGAAACCTGAACTTTTCTCTCAAGCTGAATTGAATGATTTAGTCTGGGATTTAGGACTCCCAAAAGATGCTGCCCAACTGCTAGGTTCTCGGCTTAAACAGAAAAATCTATTGTCACCAGGAACAACTTTTTATTGGTACCGCAACCGCGAGACACAATTTTTGAAGTATTTCAGCAAAGAGGAAGATTTGGTATTTTGCAACGATATATACGGAGTGATGGAAAAGTTTAAACTCAAGTATGATCCTGCTGAATGGCGGCTGTTCATTGATTCGTCAAAAGACAGCATAAAAGGTGTTCTTCTTCATAGTGGCAACACATTCGCTTCAGTTCCTATTGCTCACTCTGTTATTCTCCAAGAAAACTACGAGATTTTTGTTCCTGATTCTTCAGAAGATTCGTTATGATGAGCATAAGTGGATGATTTGTGGAGACTTTAAAATTCTATCCATGCTATTAGGGCAGCAATCCGGTTTCACCAAATATCCCTGCTTCCTTTGCTTGTGGGATAGCCGGGCCCGCGACCTACACTGGGGGAAAAAGACTGACCAATTCGGGAGTATTTGAGACCCGGTGAGAAAAATGTTCTTCATGAGAGCTTGGTACCTCGTGATAAAATTCTATTACCACCTCTCCACATTAAGTTGGGTCTCATTAAGCAATTCATCAAGTCCCTTCCAAAAGATGGTGAGTGCTTTCGGTACCTTTGCTCAAAGTTCCCCCGACTTTCTGAAGCAAAGCTAAAGGAAGGAGTGTTTGTTGGCCCTGATATAAGGAAACTCATTTCAGATGGAGCATTCGCTGAAACGATGTCTGAGAAGGAAAAAGAAGCCTGGGATTCCTTCAAGGATGTTGTTCTCAAATTCTTGGGGAACAAGCGGGATGAGAACTATAAGGATATTGTTGCCAGGATGCTCAATGCCTTCAAAGAACAAGGCTGTAACATGAGCCTGAAAGTCCATTTCTTGCACTCCCATGTGAACTACTTTCCCGAAAACTTGGGGGCGTACAGTGAAGAACAAGGTGAAAGGTTTCACCAGGACATCAAGGACGCAGAGAGAAGGTACCAAGGAAGATGGAACACCACTATGATGGCTGATTTCTGCTGGTTGCTGCTGCGGGAAACCCCAGATGAAAAATACGCCAAGCAGCGCACCAAGAGAAGCATTCGGGGAAGAAGAAACGGGCCCACCAGGAGATTGATTGACCCAAGAATGACTTTAAAATCTAAACTGTGTTGACAAATATCGTGTTTTTACTAAACTTTGAAATAAAAATTTGCTAGTTATTACCACAGTGTCGGATCTCATTTATTAGAATTTTATTTTCACACCATCGGGTGTTTGTCTTCATGTATTGCAATGGTGCGGTTTGCGTTTTCTATTCTTACATACATACCTGTACAACATTTTTTGCACATTTCTTTGCTTTGCTTTGTGTCTAACCTCGCTCTTATATGCTCAATGTTTGTGCACATGTATGTGGCTGTTTTAAGTGCAGACAATTTTGCTACCATCACAGTGTGTTTTGTTGACATTATTCTTATGTGCTGCCTTGTTACAATTTTCTTTATTCTTACTTGAATAACTACTAAACAATTAGTATAAAGAATTCATCCAAGAAACTTTTATCTCGATCGCACTCAATCTGAAACGTTCACCTCAAACTGCTAACCCAATGTAGCAAAAAATCTGTACGTGATGGAGCAAATTGGTTACCAGATTTGGATTCAGCGCACCAAAAAACGTAAAAATCAATCGAAACATTAGAGGCAGTTTAAAAAAAAATTTTTTTAGTGTACCTGTGTTATTAGCCAGTCATTGGGAAGCAAACACAAAATAATAGCAAAAAATATACCAAATAATAATCCTAAATCACATTAGTTTAGGTATTCATATTCCTTTAACATCTCTAAACAACTAAACTGAAAAATGCAAATATGCAGACAGCATTCCAGCAGCAAGATGGGGGCTATCCAGTCTTTTGCCTTGAGTGCCACATGAATGATTATCTCACAGTTGGTGAGAGGTTGTATGTATACACTTGATGCAAAGAGCTCCTGACTCTCAGAGAATCTCTGGAGAATTGGAGGAGCTGAGGCAGACAGAAAGATATACAGAGTAGACCTACAGGGACATAGTAGAGAAATCCTACCTCTAGCCTGGCAGCCTCTGTGCTGCCTTGGAGGAGAGAGGTCACCTGAAAGAAGAATATCATCTTAGTGTGGCAGGAAACAATTCAGAGCCAGGACCTGTCCTCCGGGAGGGGATGCAATATCCTCTTGCACGGAGGATGTGTTTCCAGGGGCTTTTGCCTAGGACAGAAAAGTTAGAGTGGTCATTTTAGTTAGTGATTTGATCATTAGGCATGTAGATTGTTCAGTGGCTGGTGGGTATGAGGATCACTTAATCTCTTTCCCTTCCTGGTGTTATGGTGGTGAAACTCACATGTCACCTAGACAGTGCTAGGGAAGAGCTGAATATCTTGGTACATTTGGATACCAGCAACATAGGACTATGTGGGTGAAAGGTTCTGGAAGAAAATTTAGACTTTTACGTAGAAAGTTGAAATCTAGAACCTCCAGGGTAGCGTTATCAGAATATTCCTTGTTTTACGCATAGGACCAAAGAGGCACGTAGAGCCACGGGAGTCTCAATGCAATATTCTATGGAAGTCGGGGGCCTTTTCCGGAAGGATGGCTCCACATTAACCTGAGTGGAACCAGACTGCTGGCACTAACATTTAAAAAAGAAATACAGCAACTTTAAAACTAGATAATGGAGAAAAGCTAACAGTCACTCAGGAGCACATGGTTCATAATAATGTATCTGAAGGACCCTATCAAACAAGGAGGTTAGGGCAAACCAAAAAGGAGGTTGCAATAAAGCTAAAAGTAGTCCAGGTGCCTTGAAGTAAAAAGCAGACAGGGTTGAAGGATTCTGAATTATCCCTGTCAACTGATAAGCAGGTTGTCAATATGAACACAAATCATACTTTGAAATACCTGTATACAAATTATAGAAGTCTAAAAAAATAAGATGGGAGGATAGTACTGAATGAAGAGGTAGATATAATTGGCATCACAGAGATCTGGTGGAGAGAGGACAACCAATGGGGCATTGTGATACTAGGGTACAAACTATGGGGTATGTTTACTAAACTGCGTTAGTGCAATTCGCGTTAGGAGCCGCGGTAGTGAAAGAAACCCCAAATAAGGACATGGGTGGTACATCGTCACCACTACCGCGCGTTAAAAAAATTAACGAGCGTTACCGGGCGCCGTGCCGCATTACTGCGCGTTAATCGTAAGAAGACGTACAGACACAAAGCACTGAAACAGAGCTGTAGCACAATGGTTACGGTACTGACCGCTGTTACAGGCAGCATGGGTTTGAGTCCCCAGTGTGCCTAACGCAGAAGGCTGTCCCAGGCATCACCCTGCACATTACAGAGGGAAAGAGGAGGCATGTTTTTCATTACGTTGAGAATTGGTGTCAGAAAAACACCCTCGGAGTGTGCCTAGCCACGTACGTTGGTGCGTGCGAGGTTGCGTACGTTGGTACGTGCGTAGCCCCGTGTGTAGCTGCGCACGTACAATCGTGCGTGGGTACGTGTGTTTTTACGTACGTGGGTACGTGTGTTTTTACCAGTGTGGGCATCTTATATAACAGACTCTGTAGGGTGTCTTGCACCTATGCATTATGCTAACAGATGTACGTGTGATGGCCTATGGTTTATCAGAGCCTGTGAGCAGGTGCTGGAGTTTCACAGGGTTGGATTGGGCCAGTCACACCCATGATGCACTGCACATGCAAATCAGCTGTCCACAGATACACACCATGGGGAATGCACCCCCACAGCACCTCGGCCTGGTAGGGGGAACTGACCATGTGCACCCCCACAGCACCTCGGCCTGATAGGGGGTACTGACCGTGTGTTGTACTGGCACAGAGCAGCTATACACCATCACATTGTGCGGGTACTGTGCTCACCCTGAGGGTGCAGTGAGGTGCCCAGCACTAGGTCCACAGCACCGTGCATGGCTGAAAGAGGCCATGGCGCAGGTCCAAAGCAGTGTTACTGTGTGAGATAGGTAGTTTTTGCAGGAACACCTTGGACATCTCTGTCTGTTTCAGTGAGGTGTAGCCCCCATGCACCACCACCACCCCCCCCCAGGGCTGAGGGTGGCAAACAGTGTCACCCATCAAAAGATCCAGTCTACCTCTCTGCAAAGGTGGCAGTAGAGGGGAACATCAACCCTAGTCCTGCTGAGGAACAGACACCCCACAGGGCAGTCAATGCAGCTCTGTACACAGCCATAACACAATAGCAAACAGACATTAGGCCTGGATATGCTATGCTGCACCCCACCACTATCTGATATTCCCCTGGTGCAAGCCATCAGCCACTGCACCCTGCAAGCCACTCCATCACAACACCTACCAGCTGCAAACAGGCTGCTAGTGCCCACTGGAGATGCCTGCACCCAGAACTGGGATGTCAGCATACACAGCAAGCAGATACATCAGTGACTGGGCCCCAAAAGGAAACCCATATTTATCACATAAGAGGAATACTAGATAGCCCTGTGGGAGTGCCTAGCCATGCTGTGGTCACTGCACAGTCAGGGTGAGAGTGATCTCTCAGCAGGATATACTGAGGTCACCCTGTCTGTGTAGGTGGTGGCCGGGCACTAAAATGTGCCTGTCACTGCCCTATGCCCTGTGCAGATGCACCCTGGCCAGGCCACCCTGTCCGGCCTATACCCATGGTACCTTGCTCCTCATTATGCATATTGGCAGCCCAATACTGGCAACATTGGGCTGTGGAAGGTGTTTGCAGCCACCACACACTGGATAGACCAGGGGTCTCCAACTCCAGTCCTGGAGGGCCGCAAACCAGTCAGGTTTTCAGGGTATCCCTAATGAATATGCATGAGATATATATGCATTAGAAATAGCCTGTCAAACTGACTGGTTTGTGGCCCTCCAGTGCTGGATTTGGGGACCCCCACCTTACACCTCTGTCATTTAAGATTGTGAGTGGGCAAGGTACAGATGTCCTCGACATCAAAAGAGTAGATAGAATGTGTCACATACCTCCTCGCTTCTCACCACCACCAAAATATTGTCTAGGTTTTTAACTATAATTTTTGCAGATGGGAGGCTTTGGACATGACCAATACAATGTCAGGATTGTTTCATAAAAACATTTTTGTGAGTTTGTGATCCTGCGGTGATTTTGGGGGCAAGTTTATTAGTGAGCAAGCCCATAGTGTAGTAGACACTAATGACGTCATTTAGAAGCGATGATTCACTGAGAAGCGAAGTGTTAAGAAATCCACTAAGAAGCTAAGTGTTGAGCTCAATGTGGTAAAAATGCTCTGATAAAAGTGAAGCTTTTTGTAGTGGCTTTAGAAGTTTCCTTGGTGACTTTTGGGGCTGGCACTTCTTTACTTCATTATTATTGGGTAATTTACACTGAAGGTCATTGATGCTATTAGGCACATCAGTTTGACATGTTACAAGTCTATAACAGAGTGACGAACTAGTCTGACACCTTTAGTGATACAAAATGTTCTTGAATAATTAAAAAAGAATTGGAGAAGATTGTGCTCCATTTTGATTATATTGAGCGTTTTTTTGTGTTTTTTTTTGGATAACAGTTATAGTGTTTTCTTCCTGGGCACAAGCTGTTTCTGGCCTCCATGTTGTCAGCCCTCCATACCATCATTTGTGGAGGGTCACCCCACTCCTAGACCAAGGTGAATTGGTTTCTATGTTATTATTTAAATTCTACAAACATCCTGCAGTTGCACCACAGGTATGGACCAAAGAAGCAGGACCTACTCCTTAAGCGTCCCTTGGTGTGTCTCTGGGGGGTACCTTCCATGTCCCTTCTGCTTCAAGCTTCATCTTGTTTATTTGCATGTTTTCACACTACTCTCTCCAGCCATGTCCAATATTTCTTTTATCCATGGTTATCCCACAGCCAACACTACATGGGCAGGTGCTGCCGTGCATTGCCCCCACTGTTTCAAGCTGATTCAGCCTTACCGTCCCTCTTCTCCCACCCCTTCCTCTCTTTCACTGGCCTGTGATCTTTTAAATATTCATTTTCTCCATTACAAGGTTCTATTCTTATCCAATCTAATACAATCTCACTCGCTTGAGTTATACTGCCAAATAGATACTCCCTAATAGATAACTCGCTTGAGTTATACTGCCTAATAGTTATACTGCCTAATGATGATGCTTATCTTCATGACCCATGCCCACCTGGCTTTTTTTCCTTCATATTGACTGCTCCCTCAAATGAGGTGGTAGGTAAGCTTTGTTTTATTCACTCCCAATTTTAGCTTCCTTTATTCCCAGCCATCCATTACACTTCAGCGAAGTTCTTCTTGCCAGTCTTAAGGTGGTTCCTCAATCCTTTTTTAGTACTGCTATATTGGACTCCTTCTGCTCCCACTGTTTTCATCAATGAACTATCTTTACTCATCGCTGATCTCACTCTAACTAATTCTTCTTTATTGAACTTCCTATCTGACTCTGGAAACACTGGAATCAGGGCTAAACCATTTGTATGGGTGGAATTAACATTAATCAGAATAGAGCTTAAACTAAAACCATCATCAAGAAAAAATGAGAAATGAAATATTTTTGTTGATAGTGGGTCTTCAGGCAGTTTCCTCCTTTTAAAATGCAGCTATCAATACAGCTGTGGTTTTGCTACTTTGATGATAGCTGTTTTGAAAGGCTGTATTTTCAGACAACGCAAATGTTAATGTTGTTTGTTTAAAACTTTCTTTTTATTCGTTCAGTTTGGTGCTTGCAGTGTCATAAAGTCTACCCAAGCAGCCCCCGCAATTTAAGGGTCCCTGGCAGGAAAGGGACCCACACGACTGCGGGGCAAGCTTACTTTAATTTGTTTAATTTGCTTCAGGCCCTGTAGCTGTTACTTCCTGGTCTGAATTCTCCTGATAGCAGCCTCACCGAAAGACTTCAGCCCTAAAGGAACACCCGCCGGGTCTGCAGAAGAGATAGCTCAGCAAACTAATTAAAGTAAGTTTGCTGCTCGACAATGGGGGGGGGGGGGATCGCTGTGTGGGGGCAACAATGGGGGTCACTCATTAGATCTATCACCACTGATTACTGGGTTTGCTTTCCCTGCCAGTAATGAATGACTCAAAGTACTATTAGCTGCTGTGGCGCCCCCACTTGCCTAGGCGGTTGCCTATAGGCAGGGGCGTACCTCCTAATGTCCCTTTTTTAGTATGGGTTCCCAGAGCCGAGGCTTCTGGGGCTTGTAGTTGTGTGAAATGATGAATAGGCCGAGGGTTGAAGGCAAAACACAGGAAAATTTTATTTTTCTCTTCCTTTGCACCAAAAACACATAACAAAATTAGGATACTTCTCCCACAAAAGAAAAAAGAATTTCCAGATCCAGAACTTCACAGTGACAAAAGCTGCAATTGCTTCTTCAGCTGTTACATAATACAGCTTAACAGTTCCTTTACTTCTGGCTTAAATCACTGCTTTTCCAAACTGTGCAATATTCAAATTAAAGCTTCTTTTACTTCTGGCTGCTGCCCACTCAGATAGTTCTTTCTTAAACATTCAAATCAAGCCTTTGAATATTTTCTAGTTGCTTTAAAACACCAGCAACTTCATTTCAAACATTATCAGCACTCTAGGCACAAGACATACTGGTATAACAGCTTCTGGGTCTTTCCACGTTTAAACCCTTCACTTTGTCTTTATACAAAAAGAGCAATCCATTTGAGATTCTGTAGAGGCATTATCAGAATCATAATTATCTATCTGCATGCCCTCATAATCAGGATCTGTTGTCTCCTGACTGGAATCAGCTTGTGGGAACGTAGGCTTAATTTCTTCTAACAATTTTAAAACCTTTTCCCAGCGAGACCTCTCTCTAGGTTCAGGGGTTTTTGATGGGCTATGGAGATCCTTATCTTTCAATAAACTGTTCAAGGCTTCTAATGGGCTCACCTTCTTTCTAGCAACAGTTCCTTTCACAGGCCTTTCCAGAAGTGAAACTCTCCCCACAGGCTCTGCAGCTTCCTCAGGCCAAACGCTCCTGTATCCAGGGCCAGCCGTAATTCCTCTACAACACGGGCTTCCTTCAGGGCTGTAGTTTCCTGTGTTTTGGCTGTAATGGGAATCCCTTCTGAGGTTGTCTTTGGAGCACCTCTCTCTGTCAGCTTCCCTGAAAGATTCCTTTCCTTCCTGGTTCCCTCATGATCTCCTCGTCCTCTGTTTCCCTGGTGGTCTCCCTTCTTCCTGTTCCCTGAGGCTTAAATGAGTGGAGCTGCCCTACAGCCTTGAACTCCTCCCCCAGGTGCTTCTCATTACCTCTCTTGGTTGCCTTGGAGCTTGGGCGTGGTCTAAGCTCAGCAGCCCCGTGTGTGTGTGGTTTTTTTTCACTTTGGCTGTACTTTGAAAGTCAGTGCTCTCTGGGCTATCCCTTTGCTTGAAGGTAAATGCTTGTCTTTTATCTATTTCCATGGGCTTTAATACAGCTTCGCCACCACACTGCAAACTTTATTGTTGTTTGCAGGTATAGTTTGTGCCCCTCCTTAAGGTTGCAAGCATGTAGCCTTTTGAAGTATTTTTGTATTGGACATGCCACGCTTTCTATTTTTTAATGTATTTACTTGTTTGAGTTTGACTTGGTAGTTATCTGGCCAGGACCCATCAAAGCTAACTTGACAGTTAGATATACATATTTTTTATGACTGGTTAGGTGGCATCACCCTATTTCATATATATTTTTAATATACTATATTTGAGGGGCATTTTCAGTGGTGGTGGCCATTGCCACTTTAAATTAAAACCAGATATTCAGTGCCAGTGTATATGAGGTGACCAGCACTGAGTATTCAATTTTTCTGGATTTCTGTTTTGCTATCCGGTTAGTGGGATATTCAGCTGCTAATTGGATTGAAAACCCACATACGTAAATTTAGCACAAACCATATATATTTAACTTTATGTGGTTTAGCTAACAAGTTAGCTGCTGAATATACTGGTCAACATTGAAATTGTTACTGACTTTAAAAGGCCCTAATCTGTAGTATCTTGGTGAGCTGAACACGAATATAACATTAAAAAAACTTTATTGGCTCTCGTTTTGAAGATATTTCATGTAGTTCATTTTTGACATTTCATCATGTAAATTTATCCAGTAGGACATCAACAACATCCCAAATAAGCCTTGAATGATGTAATATTGCATCACATTGCATAATACCAGCATGCACACATCATCCAGAGTTGATTGCATCATTTTCTGATGCAATGCAATACTACTGCCAGACGGCTGCTGAAGCCATCTGACGTCAGCAGTGTACTATACGCAGTCGGAAAGGAAAGTAATCTGGTATTCTGTTCCAATATTGAAAGCCTCATTAATGCCTTAAAAATCACTCATGACCCACAAGACTGGAGACTATTTATAGACTCTTCGAAACTGAGTCTGAAGGCTGTGCTTTTGAACAATGGAAACCGTCTTCCATCTATTCCAGTAGCGCATGCCGTCCACATGAAAGACTCACTAAAACTCAGTCCACTTTGGAACGATAAACTGTGCCCACTGCAGAGAAAAGTCGTTCACTATTAACTCAAAAAAACATGTAGAGGAACTTATAACTTAGACTTGCACTTCAGTCAATCTTAAAACACAATGCTCAGTTATGAAACAAGGTCTCAGACTTAACCGGTACTACTTCCCGACTCACGTCCTGGAAGAAAAAGCACCTTAGCACATCAATGACCTTGTAAGAATTCACAACGAATGAGCCAGTCCTTCATCTCAACAGTAACAAACTTTAACGTTCACTTCCACTCTTTACTTGAGAAAACTGGGCTGGACTCTATCGTTGCTCTGAAACTCTTTTCGAAACTCTTTTCCTAATCCCGACGCTTGCCTCAGGTACCAATCTCACGTTTCACATATGGTTCCTCAGGGGATCCTGTTATCTGAATTCATAACGGTGCCTGGAGTTTGTGAAATGTGTGAGATTACCTTGACAGCCTCTGAATTTCACTATGCAGGACAGACAGTTAAATTGCAATCTTCAACTACATGCGCTTCAATAAATGTAGTTTATGTACTTATATGCCCCTGTGGGCTGGCCTATATTGGTAAAACTTCACGTCTTTTTAGAACGAGGCTGAGGGAGCACAAGAGTAGATTAAAACACAAAGTGCAAGAAGCCCCGATTGTTCGGCACTGCCTACTTGAGCGACATGAATTTCAAGATCTACGATGCCTATGTATAGACCAGGTTAAGAGGGGATGTCGAGGGAGAACTCTTGAGACTGAGTTTATCACTAGGGAACAACGTTGGATATTCAAATTGAATACAGTGGAACCCCATGGTCTTAATATGGGGATAGATTGGTCAGCCTGTTGGTAATGTGTTTTGAAAGCGATGTAAGGATTTTCAGCGAGTAAAGGTCTATGTTCCCCCGATGAGTTAACAGCATTAGATGTAGTCTAGTAGAGGGGGAAGACGAGACATGAACTCTGCATAAAAGGTGGTACTCTCAACTATATTACAGGGGTGGTTTTGAGATAGAGTTAGCTAGTTCGATTATCTTTAGCAATGTCTTTTACAGTTTAAAAATCGATCACTGCAGTTTTGACATTTCCAAGAAGGGAAGAGTGAGGGAGGAGTTTCTGGCATTTGGTAATTAGTGGGGTTTTAAATATGGTGGGTGGGTGCTTTACCCCGCATGTGCGGCATTTTTCTCGGCCCGAGAGAGAGATTGAAGTTATATTTGAGAAAGATGGTCGTGGTTTAAAAGTGGAATGTTGGCAGCATCAGTGGTAAGGATTTTATTGGTTTTTATAGGTGTTAGGTTTTACATAAATAAAGTATTTGTTGAGGTAGTGAGAGATGGGTTTTGCATATAATAAATATTTTTTGTTTTATTAGAGCACCGTTATGAATTCAGATAACAGGATCCCCTGAGGAACCATATGTGAAACGCGGGATTGGTACCTGAGGCAAGCGTCGGGATCAGGAAAAGAGTTTTGAAAAGAGTTTCAGAGCAACGATAGAGTCCAGCCCAGTTTTCTCAAGTAAAGAGTGGAAGTGAACGTTAAAGTTTGTTACTGTTGAGATGAAGGACTGGCTCATTCGTTGTGAATTCTTACAAGGTCATTGATGTGCTAAGGTGCTTTTTCTTCCAGGACGTGAGTCGGGAAGTAGCACCGGTTAAATCTGAGACCTTGTTTCATAACTGAGCATTGTGTTTTAAGATTGACTGAAGTGCAAGTCTAAGTTATAAGTTCCTCTACATGTTTTTTTGAGTTAATAGTGAACGACTTTTCTCTACAGTGTCCACATGAAAGAGACATACGATAACTTAAAGCATCTATTGACTTCCATTAACTATAACAAGTACAGCTGGCACCTCTGTGGTGACTTGAAGGTAGTTGCCCTTTTAATGCAGCAGGGATATATAAAATACATGTGTTTCTTATGTGAGTGGGATAGCCGAGCAAGGGATTGGCACTACTTGTGGAAGGAATGGAATCGCAGACAAAATGTAACAGTTGGAGAGAAGAATATCCAGCACCCAGCTCTGGTTGAGGCTCACAAAATCCTGCTACCACCCCTTCACATCAAACTAGGTTTGATGAAAAACTTTGTGAAAGCCATGGACCACACTTCGCCAGCTTTCCGATACCTGCATGAAAAATACCCTCAACTCAGCGAAGCAAAGATTAAAGAGGGAGTTTTTGTGGGTCCTCAGATTCGAGAGCTTTTCAAAGATGACCGGTTCAACAACTTGCTGCAGGGTGATGCGAAACAAGCATGGAATGCTTTTCGCCTAGTTTCAACAAACTTTCTGGGGAATGTTAGGGCAGAAAACTACAAGGAACTAGTAGAAGACATGCTGATGCAGTATCAGAAACTTGGATGCAATATGTTTCTAAAGATCCATTTCCTTGATTCCCATCTTGATTTCTTTCCTGACAACTGTGGTATGGTTAGTGAAAGGGAAAGGGAAGAACCAGAGCTCAAGTACCCCAAAGTTGCAGAATCAGTGACCACAAGGAAACGAAGGGTAGTGGTGGTTGGAGACTCTCTTCTGAGGGATACTGAGGCGTCCATCTGCCGACCAGACTTGATGTCCAGAGAGGTATGCTGTCTGCCTAGTGCCAAAATCCAAGATGTTACGGAGAGTTTGCCGAGACTCATCAAGCCCACTGACTATTACCCAATGTTGCTAATCCATGTTGGAACAAATGATACTGCCAGATATACCTCGGAATGTATCAAAAGTGACTTCATGGCTCTGGGAAAGAGGGTGAAGCAGTTAGGTGCACAGGTGGTGTTCTCCTCAATCCTCCCTGTTGAGGGTAAAGGCCAAGGCAGAGAGGCTCGCATCCTGGAGATGAATGCATGGCTGCGTGGATAGTGTCATCGAGAGCGTTTTGGTTTCCTAGACCATGGGATGCTGTTCCAAGGGTTGCAGAGCAGAGATGGTATCCATCTGTCCAAGAAAGGTCAACGCGTCTTCAGTAGTAGGCTGGCTAATCTACTGAAGAGGGCTTTAAACTAGATTCATTGGGGATGGGTGAAGAAAGCCCCCAGGTAAGTGAAAGCCCCCAGGTAGGTGATACATTAAATAACTTTATGGAAATGGGTAACAGGGGTAACATATGGAAAGCAGTGTGTATAAATGCCCGTAGCATGGGAAATAAGATCCCTGATGTTGAAGCTTTGGTGGGAGTGGCTGACTTGGATTTAGTGGAAGTTACAGAAACATGGTTCACAGAAAACCATCAATGGGATGTAACTATACCTGGCTATACTTTATTCAGAAAGGACAGGCTAGTAAGTAGGGGAGGAGGAGTGGCACTATATGTAAAAACTACTATTAAAGCTTTGGAATTACAGAGCTTAAAAGGGAGAGGGTAGGCATTGTGGGTTAAACTAGAAAGAGGGAAAGAGAAATCTATTTACATTGGTGTGATATACAGACCTCCCTCACAAGAGGAAGAGGTGGACAGAGAGTTAATTGAAGACATGCGCAGCATTGCTAAGAAAGGGGAAGTGCTACTGTTAGGAGATTTCAATATGCCAGATGTTGATTGGCACATTCCTGCTGCAGTATCATCTAGAAGTAAGGAGATCCTGGATTCTCTACAGGGAGAACTATTCAGGCAATTGGTAACAGACCCCACACGTGAAGGGGTCATACTGGACTTGGTGCTTACCAATGGTGAAAGTGTTTCTGATGTTGTAGTGGGAGATCATTTTGCATCCAGTGATCACCAGATGGTGTAGTTCAGTATTAGGACTAGGGCTGTTAGAATCCATTCAAAGGCAAGGATCTTAGACTTTAGGAAGACTAACTTTGCGAAGATCGGCCAATACCTCAGGGAGTCGTTAGTTGGATGGGAACAGCTGATGGATGTGGAAAAACAGTGGGAAAAACTGAAAGGGGATATTTTAAGGGCAACCAAACTTTTTGTTAAAATGGTAAATAAAGGTAAAAGGAAAAGGAGACCGCTATGGTTTTCAAAAGAAGTAGCTGAAAAAGTGAAGAAAAAGAGGGAGGCCTTCATGAAATACAAGTGATCACAGAGAGAGGAAGACAGGCATCTGTATTTGGAAAAACTTAGAGAAGCTAGCAAGAAGTAGTTAAGAAGGCAAAGATTCAAAAGGAGGAGGAAATAGGCAATGCAATAAAATGGGGGGATAAGACATTTTTCAGATAAATTAGTGAGAAGAGGAAGGGCAAGAGTGGTATTGTCAGACTCAAGGGTGCAGGGGAGGAATATGTAGAAGCTGATAAGGATAAAGCGGAATTGCTTAACAAATATTTTTGTTCTGTGTTCACAGATGAAGAACCAGGAGCAGGACCTCAGAAAACACCCACAAATAGGAACAGAAGCAAAGGACATCTTGAACAATTTTCAAAAGACTGTGTTCGTGAGAAACTATCTCAACTTAAAGTAGACAAAGCGATGGGACCAGATGGGATACACCCGAGAATACTGAGGGAACTTGGGGACATTCTAGCAGCTCCACTGACTGGCCTTTTCAATGCCTCGTTGGAGTCGGGAGTGGTGCCAAAGGACTGGAGAGAGGCTCATGTGGTGCCTTTACACAAAAGTGGAAGTAAGGATGTGGTTGAAAACTACAGGCCGGTTAGTTTAACTTCGGTGGTGAGTAAATTATTGGAAACGCTGCTGAAAGAGAAAATAGTGAGGTTTCTGGAGTCCAGCAAATTACAGGATCCAAGGCAGCATGGATTCACCAGAGGCAGGTCTTGTCAGACAAATCTGATTGATTTCTTTGACTGGGTGACCAGGGAGTTGGACCGAGGGAGAGCCCTAGATGTGGTGTATTTAGATTTCAGTAAAGCCTTTGACACTGTTCCTCACAGGCGACTTATAAACAAACTGAGCACCCTAGGGATGGACCCTAAAGTTACTGCTTGGGTTATTTTTATTTATTTATTTTTATTTATTTACAGTCTCTTTTATACCGCGCTATTCAGCATCAGTGCGGTTTCCATATAACAACTTACACATCTCAATAGCTGATTCGTGTTTACATTGAACAAGGTAAATTGAACTTGGATAACAGGGTGTAACAAGGTAGTTGAACTTGGATAACAAGGGATTAACTATGTACATCTGCATGGCAAAATAGGCATCACATCTGTAATCGTAGTCATGTTTGGCTATGTAGTAGGGCTTACTGAAAAGTGTCGTCTAAGTTGTGGGTGAGGGTATTAAGGTGCTGTCTGGGGGTAGTATAGGAGGAAGAGATGGTGCTTCAATGCCTTTCTAAACTGTGTTAGGTCAGGGATTGCTCGTATGCTGGGAGGTAAGGCATTCCAGCATCTTGGCGCGCAGAATTTGAAGGCTCTGTTTACCGTTGAGCATGCGCATAGGGTTATTGATTTCGGGACAATCAAAGAATTAACTGCTGTAGATTTTCTGGATCTATTGGGGGGCATGGCTTGGATCAGCTCTGCTAGTGATGTGGATGAGAGCCCGTTGATAGCCTTGAATGTCAGCAGTAAGATTTTGTATGTGAGTCTGCCACGTATTGGGAGCCAGTGTAGGTGCATCAGGATGGGTGTAACGTGGTCTTTCCTGGATGCTCCATGGAGAACTCTTGCCGCGGCATTCATGGCTAGTTGCAGCGGGTTCAGCGTGGATTGAGGGAGTCCATGCAGAATTGAGTTTGCATAATCCAGATGTGGTATAATTAGTGCCTGATAGATTGTCCTGAAGTCATCTGGTGTTAGCAAGGATCTTAGGTACCTGAGAGACCGGATCTTGTGATACACAGCTCTAACCGTGTTGCCTATGTGTGTTTTCATGTCTAAGCGCTGGTCGAGTGTGACTCCCAGATACCTGATCGTGGCTTTGGACTGGAGTACTGCTTCATTGACGTTTAGAGAGGGCGGCATGGAGAAGTTTTGATTCCTTGTAATGAACAGGACCTCTGTTTTCTTATGCTGAATCCTAAGGTTCTGAGTTTGTAGCCAGGTGGATACTGCATTAAAGCAGTTTGTTAGTGGGGAGAGGTCAGTGTTTTCAGTCGAGAAAGGCATGTATAGCAGTACGTCATCTGCATAAATCAGGCAGTTAACGTTGAAGGAACAGATCAGGTTACAGATGGGCTGCATGTATATGTTAAACATGAGGGCAGAGAGGGAGGATCCCTGCGGGACACCCTGCTTCTGATGGAAAGGCTCCAATGATGTATTCCCTGATCGTACATGCTGCCATCTGTCAGAGAGGTAGGACTTGCACCAGTCCAGTGCTTTGTCTGTGATCCCCTTCTCTTGGAGACGGTCGAGGAGAAGCTCATGGCTTACTGAATCGAACGCTGCCGCAATGTCCAAAAAGATAAGGACAAAACCTTGACGGATGTTGTCTATCCCTGCAATTATGTTGTTGAATAGTGTGGTGAGTAGAGTTTCTACACCGTGGGATTCTCTAAAGCCATGTTGGCATGCATCGAGTGGCGCGGCGGAGTCTATGTGGTCTTGAATTTGACATTGAACTTCTTTTTCGATTATTTTCGCTAGTAGGGGTATGCTTGAAATCGGTCGATATGATTCCACCTTCTTGGGGCCCAGCTTGTTGTTTTTGAGCAGCGGTCTTATGGACGTCTGTTTAAGGGGTTGTGGGAATGAACCTGTTGTAAAGGACTGGTCCATGAGTCTAGCTATAAAAGGCTCAAGTGGGATCATAGTTCTTTGATCCAGAACGCAGGGCATGGGTCGGTCTGGGTGGTGGTTGTGTTGATTGCAGCAATGGTGTCCTCTATGTGCTGCTTTGATGGTGTGGAAAACATGGAGAGCAGTGTTCCATGTTTTGGCACGAAAGAGGCATTGGAAGATGAAACTTTGTTGGTTTGACATAACTTGGATTGTAAGTAATCTGCAAATTCTTGAGGGTGGATCTCAACTGGTTGGACTGAGGTTGGTTCTTTTGTTAGGTTGTTAACGAGGGCGAAGAGGTCGTGTGGCTTGTTCAGGGAACATTTTAGGGTGTCCATGTGGAATTGTCTCAAGTTCGTCGTTACTGCTTCACGATGTAATGACAGGTGGTCGTTGTATGCTCTTTGATCATCAGTCGAGTGGGAGCGGCACCATCGTCGTTCAAGCTTTCTTAGGAGAGTGAGTGAGGTTTTCAGTTCTGTAGAGTACCAAGAAGCTGAGGCTCACGTCCCTGGAGGTTTGTTGGATGGTGGAAGTAGCGCAATTGAGTTGAGGGTCTTGTTCCAGTTGGAGACAAAATCATCAGGACTGTGAGCAGTTGAGGTGAGTAGTGGGTGGGTTGCACTCAGGATTAGGTCTCTGTTAAAAACCTGGAATCTTCGTGGAGGTACTCTGGGAGGACCGCTGAGTCTCCTTGCTTCCTTCTGAGTGCCGTTGGGTAAGGGAATTTGGAATACTATCAGCTTGTGGTCTGACCAAGGAACTGCAGTAATGGACAGCTCAGGAATGTTGGGTGGAGTGGCAATTGCCTGGGGAGCGAACACCAGGTCAAGTATGCCTCCTTTGTCGTGGGTAGGTTCTGTGATCAGTTGGCAGTATCCTAGTTCTTCGAGAGCTGCAAGGAAAGCTGATGAGTGGGACTCTTGTAGTGAAGGTAGATTGACTTCTCCTAGAACCCAGCATGGTGTGCCTGTATTTTGGGTATTGGAGGCAAGGTCGATTATTGTTGCGAGAGCATCCGGGTCTGCTGATGGGGCTCTATATAGGAGGTTAATGGAGCAGCGCTTGTTTGCTGTTGTGAGGGCTTCGAGGAGTGATGTGCTGGTTGAGTTGCATAGGTGGAATTGTTGATCCGTTTTGGTGATGGCAAGTACTCCTCCTCCTCCTTTTCTGTTCCTGTGGCATGTATGGATAGAGAAATTGGCGGGTTAGAAATTGGTTGGGTGGGAGGCGACAAAGAGTACAAGTAAATGGAGCTCACGCTGAGGAGAAGGATGTTATCAGTGGTGTGCCCCAGGGATCTGTCCTTGGTCCGATTCTTTTTAACATCTTTGTTAGTGATATAGCTGAAGGGCTTTCAGGTAAGGTTTGCCTCTTTGCGGATGATACCAAAATATGCAATAGAGTAGACATCCAGGAAGGGGTAGATAACATGAGGAGGGATCTAGCTAAGCTTGAAGAATGGTCTAGAATTTGGCAGCTGGGATTTAATGTTAAAAAATGTAAGGTCATGCATTTGGGCTGCAGCAATCCAAGGGAGCAATATAGTATAGGGGGTGAAGTACTTTTGTCCACTAAAGAAGAGCGGGACCTAGGCGTGGTTTTGTCTGATGATCTTAAAGTAGCTAAACAGGTAGAAAAGGCAACGGCAAAAGCCAGAAGGATGCTTGGGTGCATACGGAGAGGAATGGCTAGCAGAAAAAAGAAGGTGATAATGCCTCTGTATAAGTCTTTGGTGCGACCTCATTTGGAGTATAGTGTGCAATTCTGGAGACCGCACCTTCAAAAGGATGTGAACAGGATGGAGTCGGTGCAGAGGGTGGCTACTAAAATGATTAGTGGTCTTCATTATAAAGCATATGAGGACAGACTGAAGGATCTTAATATGTACACCTTAGAGGAAAGGCGGGATAGAGGTGATATGATTGAGATGTTTAAATACCTCCGTGGCATAAATGTTCAGGGAGAGAGCCTCTTTCAATTGAAAGCAAGTTCTGCTACAAGGGGACATGGGATGAGGGTGAAGGGAGATAGATTCAGGAGTGATATGCGGAAATATTTCTTTACAGAAAGAGTAGTGGATCCATGGAATAGTCTCCCAGTGGAGGTGGTAGAGATGAGGACAGTAACTGAATTCAAAAAAGCATGGGACAAACACAGAGGATCTCTAAAGGTAAAAAGGGGACAGTTGTAGTTGTTATGGAAGGACAGACTAGATAGGCCATGTGGTCTTTTTCTGTCGTTATATTTCTATGTTTCTATGATGAACAGGGCAATCGTTTTCACCAGGATATCACAAAGATGGAGCAAAGATACCAGGGAAAATGGTCCACTACAATGCTGGCTGACTACTGCTGGACACTCCCCAGAGAAACTCCTCAACAGCTGTACAAGAGACAGGCAAAAAAATCTAAGAAGTAGTCTATGACTTGGTTTTTTACAGGTATTAACCGAAGGCCTATTATATTTACTATTGACATGCATTTAGTGATGTAAATATTAATTCTTGTAGATTAAAAAAAAACGAGAGCCAACTTTGCAATTTCACTATCATATTTGTGTTTATCATATAAAAATTGATAAGAAATGACTATTTTTATTTCAGTAACATGACTTTTGTAAAACTTTGTTGACCAGTGAATCGCAGCTAACCATCTAGCTAAAAGTGATGCTCCTGCTCAGCCCACGGAAAGCACTGACATTAAATGGATAGCATCAGGAGGGTTTCACCTGGATAGCGGGGGATAGTTTGTGCTATTTTGAAATTATTAGCTTAGACCCGGGGTCTGCGGCCCGCGAGAGAACTTTGTGCGGCCCGCGATGGAGGGAAACAAAAAAAAACAAAACCCTGGCTTCTGCTGCTGCCGCCGCCGCCGCCGCCATGGCAGCGGCAGAATCTACTGTCAATGTAAAAAAAAAACCTGGCTTCTGCTGCAGCTGTGGCAGCGGCAGAATCAGCTGTCCCGCGGCCCCTTCTCCTCTGGCCGGAAGAGCCCTGAGTCTGCTCCATCAGCGGCGAAAGCCCGCCGCTGATGGAGCAGACTCAGGGCTCTTCCGGCCAGAGGAGAAGGGGCCGCGGGACAGCTGATTCTGCCGCTGCCACGGCTGCAGCAGAAGCCAGGTTTTTTTTACATTGACAGTAAAAGGGAGGATAATGTTCTATTGTTGGGCTTGCCCAAGAAAGATCTCCAGTAGAAACACTACGGCTCAACTTATCAAGGGCTTATAGAAATGTGATTCCGTGACCGCAGCACTGATTCTCCTCCGCTAGCTCCCCATTCAGTTTCATGTGCAATATAAAGGTATTGATGACTATGTTTAAGGTGCTACTCGGGCTGGGACCTTTTTACATGGCAGCTAGATCACATTCTTGTGTTCCAGGCAGGACTCTACACTCGCAGAGAGAAGAGTTGTTAACAGTTCCTGAGGTTTGTGAAGAAAATCTGCCGTTGGTCTAAAGATGTTTTACTTTGGGTCTCTTTGATGTGGAAAATCCTCCCTGTGCATCTACGGGTGACACTGGATTTGAGGCGAGACCTATTTGTTTATGGAAACATACGAAAGGGCTAGATTTACTGAAGTACGGCCACTTGCTTAGTAATACAATTAGTAAATAGACCCCATTGCCAGCAATAGGACCTGTGCTTCACCCGCCAAAACTAGGCAGAAGATAATCATCTTAAACGGGCATTTTTGGTGTGCGCTGGAAGAGGGGTAGTCTTATACGGCGAGTATAGGCCAAACCCTATATTTTCACAGGAAAAGAGGGGGTCGTCTTATACGTCCAGTCGTCTTATACGCCGGAAAATATGGTAATATTATTTGGTTGATCTAGTGTCCTTGCTTGGTATGCTTTTTTTTATTTTTCCCCTTTTCTCTACCCCCTCCTGCTCTTCCTTTTCATCTCCCTCTTCTTTTCTCCTTTTTCTTTTTTCCCTTTTCCTTCCCCTTCCTTTCTCCCTTCCCTTTCTTTTTTCCTCTTTTCTCTTCCCCTCTCCTGTCCTTTCCTTTTTCCCTTTTTTCTTCTTTACCCTTTTATTTCCCTTCTCTCCTTCCTTCCACTTCCATTCCTCCCTTCTCCTCCTTTATTTCTCCTTTTTCTACACTTTTATTTTATGGTTCTTGGGAAAATGTTATTGCGGTTTTAGTATTTGTAGTTTTATTTTTGCAGGGATTGAGAGCACCTTCATACTACTTTGTTCTCAATGTTGCCCTTGTTGAAGGCTTTGGCCAGAACATGTTGCGCAGTGTATGATATTATATCCTCAATTAACATTCACAAGCGGTCGATGCCTTAAGTTATTTTGTGTATATTTGTATTTTCTACCTTTTTGATATATTGTTTTAGAATAAATTTGACAGATTTATTACTCATTGTGCATAGTTCCTATTTATTTGTGCAGCTAGCTCAACTATACAATTTTACACTTTTTAATCCCACTGCTTTGTTCTTCTTTTACTTTCCTCTGTGGTTCAGCACGCCTCTGTTCTATTGCTGGAATTCAGGGAAATACCCCTGCTAAAAATGATATTTAAACAATGAATCAGAGGAATTGAAATAAATTCTGGTGACCCTGTAAGATGTAATAGTGAAATTTGACAAACTGAAGAGTAGTAGATCAATTGAACTAGATGGTATGCATCTCACAGTGCTGAAAAAAAAACTTAAAAATGAAATTACAGACCTACTATTAGTAATTTGGAAACTATCATTAAAATTGTCTTTAGTACCTGAAGACTAGAGGGTGGCCAACATAACACCAATTTTTAAAAAGGCTTCCAGAGGTGATCCCAGGAATTATAGACTGGTGAACCAGATGTCAGCACTGGCCAAAATGGTAGAAACTTGTAAAGAACAAAATTACTAAATATATAGTTACGAGGAGTGACAAAAAAGAAAGGAGACTGTTCCATACATGTTTTATTACAAAATCTACAGAGAAATTACGCATTGTCCCCTTCAAAATAATCGACCCAGAGTTAAAGCACTTCTGCATTTGCTTCTGCCACGTATGGAAGCACTCAGTAAAATCCTCCTCCTTGAGGTCCCTCAGCTCCCTCATCACAGTGGCCTTGATCTCTTCTACAGAGGCAAAATGAGTTCCTTTGAGCACATTCTTCAGCCTGGGGAAGAGCCAGAAGTCACATGTTGCGAGATCTGGGGAATAAGGAGGGTGGTCAAGAGCTGTGATCTGTTTGTTGGCGAAGAACTGCCTCACACTGAGCGCGGTGTATGTGGGCAGTTGTCATGGTGGAGCAGCCATGACTTTTCTCTCCACAGAGCCCACCTTCTGTGCCACACCCGGCCATGGAGGTGATTGAGGACCTGCTGGTAGAAGTGCTGGTTGACTGACTGACCCTCAGGCACAAACTCATGATGGACCACTCCCTTCTGGTCGAAGAATGTGATCAGCATGACCTTGATTCTTGATTTGGACATGAGTGCCTTCTTGGGTCTGGGTGACAGTCGAGTCTTCCACTACAGGCTCTGTCTCTTGCTTTCAGGGTCGTACTGGAAGACCCAAGTCTTGTCTCCTGTGATGACTCGGCCAACGATCTCTAGATCTTCTCTAGAAAGTCTCGACAAACATTGACCCGGTGCTCCTTCTGGTCATCCGATAAAAGCTTGGACACCATCTTGGTGCATACCTTCCGCATCCCTAGCTCCTGCACCAAGATGGTCCGTACTGACTCCCTGTTCAGGCTGAGCTCCTCAGTTATCATTGCATCATCAATTTGTGATCACTCAGCAGCAGCTGGTTCACTCTGTCAATGTTCTCAGCCGTCTTTGTCATGGAAGGCCGTCCTGACTTGGGATCATCCTCCACCTCCTTGTGGCCAGTCTTGAAGCATTTGTGCCACTCAAAGACTCGCGGCCTTGACATTGCATCTTGTCCATAAGCCTTTTGGAGAAGTTGGAGACACTCAGTTGGGCCCTTCTCCAACTTAACCAGAAATTTCAAATTGATTCTTTGCTCCATATTTCTGCCACCTTCAGTTGCGTGACAAAGTGATGGAGCAGTGTGCTACAAAAAAACCTGAAAAAGAAAAACAGAGTGAGAGAGATGAAAAATATTATAGCAGAATAGTGGCGAGATGTTGCAGAACACAGTGACATAAGCGGTTATCCAATTGGCATTGAGTCATGGGCGTAGCTACCACAGTCTCGTTTCTTTTTTGTCACACCTCGTAGAGTTTAATGGGATAAAGCCAACATGGATTTAGCCAAGGGAAGTCTTGCCTCACCAATCAGCTACATATTTTGAAGGTGTGAATAAACATGTATGAGGGTTGCTCAGAAAGTAATGCCCCACATGTTTTTTCCAAGTCCAGAATGAAGATAGAGGTGTGAAATTGAAAGGGTAGTAACTTGGAATTTCAATGGCACATGAGTTTAATTTTACAGTCGTCTGATAAATAGCGAGGAGGTAGTGATCCTTCAAATGGCGTCTGTGAGTGACACACGGTACAAACAATGATAGGAACACCGTTGGACGATGGGTGAAGAGAGTAAAGGTTTCAGGAAGTGGTAAAACGGAATTAGAAGATCGGCCGCGGTCTGGGCTTCCTGCCTCAGCCACCAGTCCAGACAAGTTGCAGCACCCTGCGATAGCTGCCAGCGGGCATTAAAATACTCTAAGCTGTTGCGGTGTGCCTTGCACACACCTTTGAATATCCCAAAGAGTCAATAATTGCCATTGCACTACCTCTACTGACGGAAAGCTGTATGGACAATTCGCGACTCGTGTTGCGCCAATCCGCGCGAATAATGTCATCAGCGCGCTGCAACTTGTCTGGACTGGTGGCTAAGGCAGGACGCCCAGACCACGGCCAATCTTCCAGTTCCGTTTTACCACTTCCTGAAGCCTTTACTCTCTTCATCCATTGTCCAACGGTGCTCCTATATACCACAGAACTTCCATACACAACACACAAACATTTGTGAATGTTTCTCACACTTTCTTTCTCCTCCACCAAGAATTCAATTACAGCTTGTTGTTTGTACCATGTGTCACTCACAGACGCCATTTGAAGGATCACTACCGCCTCGCTATTTGTCAGACGACTGTAAAATTACACACGTGTCCTTTGAAGTTCCAAGTTACTACCCTTTCAATTTCACACCTCTATCTTTAATCTGGACTGAGAAAAAACATGTGGGGCATTACTTTCTGAGCAACCCTCGTAGATCAAGGTGAGCCAGTTGATATAGTGTATCTGGAGTTCCAAAAAGTCTTTGACAAAGTTCCACATGAGAGACACTTGTGGAAATGAAAATGTCATGGGATAGGAAGCACTGCCCTATTGTAGAAAGGAAACTGGTTAAAAAATAAACAAAAAGCAAACGGAGAGTAGGGCTAAATGGTCACTTTGCGCAATGGAGTAAAGTGAATAGTGGAGTGTCCCAGGGATCTGTACTAGGCCCACTGCTTTCTAACATATTTACAAATGACCTGCAAATGGGAAAAAGCGAGAGAATCAAATTTGCAGATGACCCAAATTTTTCTAAGTTGTTAAATCACAGGAGGATTATGAAAAATTGCAAGAGGATCTTGAGAAACTGGGAGATTAGCATCCAATGGCAAATGGAATTTATAGTGGACAAGTGCAAAGTTATGAACTTAGGGAAGAACAACCCAAATTACAGCTACACTACACAAGGTTATACATTAGCAGTCATCACCAGTGGCATTCCTCACCACCTGAGGCAGGGCCCCCCCCCCCCCCCCCGCATGCCATAGCGCGATGTGCTGCAATTCAGCATTCCACCAACAACCCCCAGAGGCAGCAAGGAAAATAAACTTACTTTAAAGTTGACTTGCCACACTATCTCTGTGGGACCTCTGCTTTTCTTTCCCGACTGGAGTCTCGAAATTCAAGAGACTTCAACCAGGAGAGGAAAGCAGCAGGCCCATAAAGACAACACAGTGGCAAGCCAGCTTAACGGTAAGTTTGATTTCTAGAGAGATTGAAATGTAGATCTGAAACTCATCAGCATAAATATGGTACTGAAAGCCATGGGAGGAAATAAGTGTACCAAGGGATTGAGTGCAGAGAGAGAAAAGGAGAGGTCCCAAGACAGAGCCCTGAGGTACACCGACTAAAAGCGGGATGGCAGTAGAGGAGGATCCACCAGAACATATACTAAGGGATATGTTTACTAAAGGGTGTTAAAGGAACCAGGGTGCCATTAACACACATTATTGGCACACTTGCACCCTTAATGTGTCTACAACGCTGCTTTAATGTGCGTTAAAGGCTCCAGCAGCATAAAGCACCTTGTAGGCAGAGAGTGGATGTTAACGGGGCGGAGAAAAGGCATTAACAACATGTGTACCCTGAACGTGCCTTGCGCAAATGTGTCCTAAAGCGCCTTAATACTGGGAATCCTAACACAAAGTAAAAACACTCAGAAAGGGTGTATTTTGAGGAGAGAGAGCCTGTTTTAACGTCTGCAATGTGATGCACAGACAGAGGAGCCCAAGAAAGTGATAGTAGTGCTCCATTAGCAGCAACAGCATAGTGCCCAAGTATGAAAGGGCACTATGTTGATGGTGCGAATGGGGCAAAGGAGGTGGCACATGTGTCATTCAGTGGAGGCTGCTGATGCACAGGGTGAACCAGGCAGCTGCCTAGGTGGCACATAAGAACATAAGATTAGAAAATATGCCAGACTGTGTCAGACCAAGGTCCATCATGTCCAGTATCCTGTGCCAACAGTGGCCAATCTAGGTCACAAGTACCCAACAGTTTCTCCAAAAGACACACAGAATCCACAATGCATGTAATGGGGCAAGCAGTGCATATCCCGGGTCCTCTTTAGCAATAGTTTATGGACCTTTCCCCAGGAATCTGTCCAAACATTTTTTTAAACTCATCTACACTAACAACTTTTACTACGTCCTCCAGTAATGAATTGCAGGGTTTGATTACGCATTGACTGAAAAAATATTTTCACCTAGTAGTCTTAAATGGGTTACACTGTAGCCACATTGCATGTCCCCTAGTCTTTCTACATTCTGATGGCATAAACAACTGACCTACTTGTCTCCATTCCACTCCAGTCAATAATTTATAGACCTCCATCATATCTCCCCTCAGCAATCTCTTCGCCAGATTGAAGAGCCCCAACCTTTTTAGCCTCTCCACAAAGGGGTATCCTGCCATCTGTGATGTCCGTCATGATCCCATAGTGACAGTGGTGACACACATACATGCTACTGCTGTGGAAAGGTGAAGTGCCACATGGGGCAGTCCAAGGGCCCTGGCACCCCAGGCAGAGATCCTGGCTGCCCCCACACACACACACTTCCACTGAACCCAGCTGTTGAGGAAGAGGCAGATAGTGCCAGCAGGTGTAGCCCTACAGGTTACTACAACATGCAGGCACTCAGGGGACTAATACAGTAGTGTCTGTCATCCTCCCCTCAAGACGTATCATTGACAGGCAATGATGGGGTCCCTGCAGAGGTAGATGGTTGTAGAGGGCTGTGTGGCCATCCATGTATGCCTCTGCCCCCCCCCCCCCAATATGGAACTTGTGCCACCAACATGGACAGCACATGAGCATGTCAGCATTGTGTGGGGGTGTTGGCGGAGGGGGCAGCGGCACCTGCCTGCAGCAGACCAAAGCCATAACCTCATCTTGTGCACCGTGCACATTACAACATGTGCCAAGGTCTGTCTGATGCGAAGCATATCAGCCCTAGGGAATGTGTAACCATATGGCAGCACTGTGGTTCAATGTACACAGTTGGTATGTATATGAGCAGAGTGTCACATGTCTGGATTTTGACTATGGATCATGCATGCATGTCCGTGTGGCTAAACCTTAGCCCACAGTGCAGGTACAACAGCAATATGTGCAACCCCCAATGAATCGGCCAGCAAGGGTGCAAACACCCATCAGCCATACAGACAGGCTCCACTATCCACAGCTGGATGGAGAGTCAGGCTGAAAACACCAGCACACTGAGCAGGCATTAACATTAGAGCATGCTACCAGCTCCTGCACAATGAGCACACATTAACAATACTTGTGCTGATTTTGGAACCAAGGTGGCAGGCAGGAATGCCCAACTATCCTCATTTTTTCACAGCGTGTCAATATGTGTGTGTGTGTGTGTGTGTGTGTGTGTGTGTGTGTGTGTCTGTCCATTGTTTTGTGGCTTTCTACACCTCATTGAGCATCGCAGTGCCTAAGCTGTTTCCAGTGTTAGTCTGCAAATTTGCATGATGAGGAGCAAAGTATTGTATGTATGGCCTGAAACAGAGCGGAATGGCCAAGATATGTCTGCATCAGAGGTAGGGTCAATGGCTGAGATGTCGTAATGCCCATCTGCCATGTGCATGGACTGGGTAGACAAAGCATGTCGTGACCATGGCATAGATATGTATCCACATAATATTATACCGTATCTGGTTCTAGTGATGTGAGTGCACTTTCTGTCATGGGGGCCTGATCACTGACCCAAATGCTGGTTGTCCATGCCATTTATCTCAAGTTTGGGTGCATATGGTTGTTCTGTGTACATGCAATATGTACTGACCAGCGGACTGTCTGCAGTTGGTATGTGTAAGGCTGGAAAACCTAATGGTGGGCAGCAGGTACAATCTGATGGTGCTTGCTGAGGGTGATTGTTAGCCCTAGGTGGTTGACCATGAGGTGTTCCAGGCCTACTCCCTCTGGTAATGGTAGGGCCAGCAGTACTCTAGTAGCAAGCCTAGACACCCCCAGTAGTTGGTGTCCATGGCAACAGCAGCATAGCCCCAACAGGGGCTGATAACAGAGCTAGATGTGACTGGTGTATACAGCATACTGCAAGTCTCCAGGAAACAAGGTGACTAGCATATCATATTGCAGACAATACTAGCCACACACTGGCAGAGATGGGGAATCTGCAGCACAGGTGGCAGAGACCATCTCTAGCACTGAAAATTCTGGGGACCAGGTGCTGGGTGCCCATCCTCACCCTCAGGATGACTGCAGAAACTGCTCAGTAGCATGGTTTACAGCTGCTCTGTGCTTGTATCACACACTGTCAGTGCATCTTACTGAGCTGAGGTGATGGATAAATGCATTCTCCATTTGATGAACAGCTGTAGATTGTTGTTCTGCATGTGCACTGCATCATGAGTACTGGTCGGGCTACCCTATACCAGCACACACAGCAGACATGTTATGCAGTGACCTGCAGTTTCTTTATATCCAGCCATTGCTGTACAGAGGCCTGTAGAGTTATAACCTACTGGTTAGTGCAATGTCTCTATAAGAAGGTTATAGGGGTTTGATTCCTACTTCTTCTTTTTGTGACTGTGTGCTACTCAGATCATTTTCATGCCTGAAACAGTCAGGGCTCTGCACATTGCTGCTGCCAGCCCATACCACCCTCTCCTCAGCCGCCATCCTTCCTTCAGCCCATCTATCTGCATCTGTCAGCTGTGTACAGTCATGCCTTCCTATGCAAGCTGCCACATTATGACCTACACTGGTACTCTATTTTCCGCATTTCGGTTCTTCGTGCTCGCCTCTCCTGTGCCTGATCTGCACATCACCCACTACTACTCTGTCCTCCTGTCACTGTAAACATCCTGCCGCATCTGGCTCCACTGGGGTACACATCTTCCCCATCCTATGCCACACACTGATATTGCAGCACTTTATATTGGCACCATCCTGTGCATCAGTACAGCTGCCTTCCACATGCTCATCCGCTTTACTGACTGCCACGTAGGGTGCCCACCGATATGGCAGGCCCATCATCTCCCACCTGTCCTTCCTTCCATCACCTTTACATTGACTTTCCTTGGTGCTCTATCCAGCGTTTGGGTTACAGTCGTTTTCATACCGTAAGGTGCATGCTTTCCACCTTAAAGCACATTTGTCAACATGCCTTAATGTGCATGCTTGTCCCCTTAACATGCAATGTCCTGTCAACGTGCGTTAAATGGCCAAGGCACCCTGTTAACATGCGTTAAACAGCCCATAGGGCGCTTTATGCCGTAACGCCCCCCATACCCGTCCTATGCCTTTTAAGGATTAACGGCCTTTATCTCGGTCATTAAAGCCTGTTACCTTAATGCACTTTAGTAAACATACCCCTAAAAATGCGATGGGAGAGATAAGAAGAAAACCAGGACAAAACAGAGCCCCTAAATCCAAGCAAGGACAGGGTATTGAGGAGAAGGTGGTGATCAACAGTGTCAAGGGCAGCAGAAAGGTCAAGAAGGATGAGAATCGAGTAGAGGCCTTTGGATTTGACGAAGAACAAGTTTCTGTGAAATGTAGAGAATGAAATCCAGATTGCAGTAGATCCAGAAGGGCTTGAGAGGAAAGAACGTCAATACAGCGGTGGTGAACTGTTCATTCAAGTACTTTTGAAGCAAAGGGGAGGAGAGAGATAGGCCGATAATTGGAAGGACAGGTAGGATCTAGTGAAGGCTTTTTGAGGTCAGGTATAACCACAGCATGTTTGAAGGCCAAAGGAACAGTTGCAGCGGAAAGCGATAGGTTAAGCATATGACAAATGGAAAGGATGATGGCAGAAGTGATAGAGCTTAGTAGATGAGTGGGAATGGTATCAGTGGAGCAGGTAGTCAGTTTCCTGTATGAAAAGGGCAAGCCACATCTAGTGCAGGCCCAACCAAACCATGTCCTCTTCCCACCCTCACCACACCCCCAGGATTTTTAAATGTGGTTAACATCTTCATATCTAAACACCCCTATTCTGAATATTTTTATAAATGTATGCCAATCTACACATGTAAGTGCTGCTTTTTAGACATGGGGATGATTCTAAAATAATTCTCTTAGAGTTTGATGTAAAAGTCTTCACTCCCTTGTACATTTTTCAAAATTCTGTTTGCTAAAAGATGCAATTCAAAATGCATTAAAGTAGAAGTTTGTTTAACCGATCTATGATCTATGATCTACATAACATAATCTATGGTCCCGATTTTCATCTAGACAGGCTATGTGCCATGTCAGCGCATAGCCTGTCCATCAACCCTCTTAACCTAGATTTTCACTTCCACGGCAACGGAAGTGAAAATCTGGGTTTGTCTGGACACGCCCAGAGCCGCCAAAGCGATTTTTGATGCTACCCGCTTAGCCTCTGTGCCTCAAAGATACGCGAGGACTAAGCAGGTAGCATCGTAAATCACTACTACCCATTTAGCCTTTTCCTCTGCCTCCACTCCCCCCCAGAATGCCCCCAACATGCCCCGATGCTAACCGCACAGCATTTTGGCACATTAGGGGCATATCCGGGATTTTCCAAAGGCACTATCTATGTAGGTGCCTTTTGAAAATCCCGGATAAGGCATTTACAGTACATGGGTAATTAGGGCATTTACCTATGTAAATGCCTTCAAAAATGCCATCCTATATTTTCAACATGGAAGAATAATTATGAAAATGTAATAGTGTGTTCGCTCTCCCTGCAGGTAAAAGAATGTGCTGATGGCTCTTTGAATTCATGTTGCTGTCTGTCATCAACCCCCCCTGGTGGCCAGTGGCTGCAAGGGCAGGTTGAGCATATTTATTATTTGTGGAGGTAAAAGACTTTTGGAGGCCAGGTGCGCCCTGGTCTTTGTAGTCCTCCTCCTTATAGGAATAAGTTGTGTAGACCAGAACGGAGGGTAAATAAGGCTTTTATTTCCCCTTTCAAGCACTGAGGTTTGCTAGGTAACAGAAAATAAGGTGTTCTCCTTCTTTGTCAGGGTTTTTACCAAAGCATAGTTAAACAAGTGAACTGTTACATACTTCACAGCTTCTTGCAAAAACAACACAGGGTTTTCCAAACTTCGGAGCAAAGTAAAATTAGTGAGCTTTTTCTCTTTCGCTCAACATGAACAAAAACAATATCAGAGCTTGTCTAAATAAGTTACAGCTCGGGGAGTGACTCAAAACTCCCTGCGACACAAACCAAGCAGTCCATTACTTCTTCCTGGGACAATGTAACTAAGTCCACAGGCTCTACCTGCATGGGCTCTGGTTCATTTGTGCCTCCCTCTGTACTTGATCTTTCCCTGGCTGCTGTGGTTTGAAAGTCCGTACTTCTTCTCCCTAGCTTCCAGGGCTTTCAGGTAAATAGCAGGGTTTGTCCCTATGCCCCTACGTGATGGCTTAAAGAACTCCTGCCCGCTTCCTTTTCTCTCAGACTGGTTAACTGGTTTTAAAGACATTCTATGAGCTGGGCCTTTCTTTGGGAAAAAATAGTCACCGTACCTTGGCTTCGTGAAGTCACTTGCCCACTCAGGCACTGCTTTCTGGCCACAGTCTCCTTTGCAGACTCCCTCTGGAAGCCTCCTGGATACTGTCTTTCCTCTCTGCGGCTTGGGAAGACCCTGTAAAGAATCCAGGCTTCTTGGCTTCTTAGTATAAGTCAATCTCCTGTTAGGACTTTTTCTCCCAGTACCTTTTAATCCTGTTTCAGACCCTCCTGGTGAGCAGAGGCCTCTCTCCCGGCTGGGCTCTCTCCTTCTGAGCTCTCTGCATTTGGGATTTCTTCCAAGCGGATCTCTTTCTGGTCTGTCTCTCCCAGGTCTCTCTCTCACTCCAACTCTTTTGGGTCTGCTCCTTTCTCTCTCTCTTTCCGAGCTCTCCTCTGAGCTCTCTTCTGAGCTCCCTTCCAAGGTTCCTTCCTCTCTCCTTTCTTCTGAGTTGGCTCTCTGCTTATAAAGGCCTTTTACTTTTGAGTTTCTCAGGCTACCCCTCAGGTGGAGCTGATTAGCTCCTGCACAATCAGAACCCGGGTGTGTTAGCTCAGCCTCTGTAGGTTCATGCCTGCTCCCTCTAGCTGCTCTGCAAGGGAACTGCATCTTCTGCATGTTAGCTGCTTTGTAAGGAACAGTGTTTTTTTCTAAGTTTTTGCTTTCAGTGGCTTCAGCCCTATCACATGTCCAGATTTACTCTTTTGCTTTGCCTGGTGCTGCTGTTTTCTGTTCCTCGGCACTCTGCTCTAGGTGACCACCTCATCTTGCCTTATAGTTTAGTTAGGCTGTCTTTCCCTTAACTAAATACTTTGTTGAAGTCCCTTTTGCAGCAATGAATCATTTAGGGTAAGCGTTCGCCAAATTTTCATATAGAGATGGTATAGCCTTTGCTCATTCTTCTTGACAGAATTGCTCAAGCTCTTCCAAGGTTGACCAGGCACTATCTTTGGACTGCAGTCTTCAAGTCTTGCCACATATCTTCTATTGGATTTGGGAATGAGCTTTGGCTGGGCCATTCAAGGACATTCATTTTCTTCTTTTCAAATCACTTCATTGTTGGGTTTAAAAGAGGTTTGGACAAATTCCTGATGGAAAAATCTATAAACCATTATTAAAGTGGGGAAATCCACTACTTACAGCTGGGATAAGCAGCATGGAATCTATCTACCTTTTGGTAACCTGACAGGTACTTGTGACCTGGATTGGCCACTGTCGGAAACAGATTACTAGACTTGATGGACCTTTGGTTTGACCCAATATGGCACATCTTATGTTCAAGGGATATCCAAATACACTGAAATTTTCCAATAGCATTTCTCCAGTCTATATTGCTATTAACTTTATCCTGTAAGTCTTTCAGCAATTCCTTGCTTGGCATGTTTAGATCTTTGTTTCACGTTCATGTCATTCAATAGAAATAACTTGATTCACCGTACAGGAATATTAAAATCAGTTCGGCTGCTGTGATGGGACACAAACAGGCTATATTTAACTTATTATGTGCTTTTTAAGACAATGTTTGGCATTGGAATTCATATAGGTTTGCTGTGACAATGGGTGTAAAGATGTATACAATAAAAGCTCTTTGGTTTCTTATTCTTAATTGCCTATTGAATATTTCTATAATATTCCTTTCACACTGAAAGTATAGAGTATGTTGTGTTGATGAGCGATGAAAAGTCTCACTCTGATGCATATGAGTTGAATTCATTTAGACAAGAGAATGTGAAAAATATAGCAGTTTGTGAAGACTTTTTTACAAGGTACTGTATCTCTCTACTAGAAATCTAGATGAGCTACACAGTGTCCCATTTATCCGTAAAATATGCAGAAAAACATATAAACAGTCTCTCTTTCTTCTGCTTCTTTCTCCCATTAGTGTAACTGTGTGGCCGGTTTGATGATCTGTCTGTCAGAATTGTTTCTGTTATTTGACAGTAGATGGCCAGGATTGTAAATTGCTGGTCAGATAGTTTCATAAATCATTCAGCGTATCCTCTTGGTAGTACAGGATATCAACAGCAGAGTTACTTGTCTGCAGCTCTATGAATTCTCTATTTAGCAATAAGTACACAAGCTTTGCTGCCAGCGAGCAGTTTTATCGGAATTATTCTGTGTTCCAAGTGTGCAGTATGGTTTTGAGTATCTAAAGTTTGTGTGAATATACACTGGTAGCTGTGAGCTTCAGAGTATGGGACCCTGCCTACTTTGGAATCCCCTGGAATATTCTATAGATACTAATTGCTTTGCCAAAGGAAAATAAATCCTGTGTTATATTATGGAGGTTTATGGAACAGAGAGGTGAATTTTTGTCAGGATAGCATCACCAGCTTTTTATTCAAGGGCTCTTGCTAGCTCTATTCATGGAGACAGTCCATTTAAAAAAAAACATAATTAAAGAAGGATCTCTTGGGACAAGGTTCTAAGTAGAATGATTTTAGTATGCAGTAAGTGTTGATTTACCCAGTTTGAGGTTGGAAACGAGTTTGTGGCAAATAGGGATTCAGAAGAGTCAGCCCAGATGGGACGTTGGAAATAGGCACATAGAATTTCAAGTCCCTTCTTTATAGTTGCCACCTCTTCTTCTTGTTATTAAAGGAGAAGAAGGAAACTTATGGAATTGGGCCTGTGAGCTACCGGTGCCAGACCCAGGACCAGCCCCTACAGAAGTGACTGCAAAAGGAGGTAGGGATGTACTGTTATTTTAAAATGTCATGAAATATCATCTGCATTTCTTATATAATTTTATGTTGAAGCCCATCTGAAATGATACAAGAATAATCTGTTTATAGCTCATGTTTTTCTAGCAAGCAATTCAGGGCAAGTTTATATTCAGCTACAGTAGATATTTCCCTGTCCCTAAAGGACTCACAATCTAGCTACATTTATACATGGAGGGTTAAGTAGCTTGCCCAAGGCTACAGGGAGCATAAGTGGGATGTTAAGCCTGGTCTTAAGGAACTGCTCTAACTATTCCTCTACTCTATTTTTCTTTCTTTTCTGTCTGAGATAATGCAGAATATGAAAAATCTTATATGTGACCTAGATGTGCACCCAATAGTATTTATTAAGATACAGAAAGGATTGATGAGAAAATACAGTATCTATTTTGTTAATATACCATTAACCCAAGGATGCTTGCCTTTAGTATTGAAGTAAGCTAGTATTCATCCGATGTAAAAAAGAAAAACGTGCTTGATCGGAAAGACCTTGTGGTATGGGCATGCACGCGAAGGGCAGTGACCCAAGAATCCACAGCCAATTGGAGGATGATAGGGAAACACAAAAAACTTTATTATGCACTTGTGCAGGATCAGACAGGCTGCCTGGCCTCTTGGGCCTAGTCAGTACAACAGTATTTCAAAGGCACAAAGCCAAAAGCTGGTGCTCCACAGTTTCCTCACTCTGGCCAGCACAACTCAGTTCATACACTTGTCAGTTTTTCAGCAGCAAGGCAACATACATATAAACCAGAAGAACAGCAGCTTTCAGCAGCTACTGTTCCTACCTTCTCACAGAGAAGTCCTCAACAGGGCCGGCCCGTCCATTGAGCAAGAATGTTTTTTGCACAGGGCCCCGTGTTTCAGGGGGCCCCGAGCAAAAAACATTCTACATAAGCTCAAATAGATAAAAAAGCAAACCAGCTGCTGCTACAGCTGCCACTTCCGCCGTGGCAGCGGCAGAATCAAGCGTCCTGCCGCGGTGCCCTCCCTGCCCGGCAAAGCCTCCTTGCAGCATCAGCTCTGGACAGAGTCCCAAAGTGCAGGCTTTCAGAGCCACGAAGGGAGAGCTTCTCTGACCTCTCGCGGCTCTGTTAAGCCTGCCGGGGCTGATGGGAAATCCCATTAGCCCCGGCGGGATTAACAGAGCCGCGCGAGAAAGAGAAACTCTTGCGGCTCTGAAAGCCTGTGCTTTGGGACTCCGTCCGGAGCTGATGCTGCAAGGAGGCTTTGCCGGGCAGGGGCGGCCCTGCAGCGGGATGCTTGATTCTGCCACTGCAACGGCGGCAGCGGCAGCTGTAGCAGCAGCCGGTTTGCTTTTTTATCTATTTGGGCTGATGGGGGGAGGGGGGTTAGGACTGCTAATGGACTAGGGGGGGGGGCAAAGACTGGAAGTGGGCTGATGGGGGGTTAGGACTAGTAATGGGCTATGGGGGGGCTAAGACTGGAAGTGGGCTGATGGGGGGGTTAGGACTAGTAATGGGTTATGAGGGGGCTAGGACTTGAAAAGGGCTGATGGGGGTAGGATTGGTAATGGGCTGATGGGGGGCTAAGACTGGAAATAGGCTGCTGGGGGGAGCTAGGACTGGAAATGGGCTGATGGGGGGCTAAGACTGGAAATGGGCTGATGGGGGGTTAAGACGTAATGGGCTATGGGAGGGCTAAGACTGGAAATGGGCTGGTGTGGGGGTTAGAACTAGTAATGGGTTATGGGGGGGCTAGGACTGGAAATGGGCTGATGGGGGTTAGGACTGGTAATGGGCTATGGGGAGACTAAGACAAAAAAATTGGTGATGGGGGGTTTATGACTGGAATAGGGCTGATGGGGGGGGTAGGAATGGTAATGGTCTGGGGGGGGCTTATGACTAGAAATGGGCTGATGGGGGCTTAGGACTGGTAATGGGCTGATGGGAGGCTTAGGACTGGTAATAGGCTGGGGGGGTTGCTAGGACTGGAAATGGGCTAAGTGGAAGGAGGGCTTGAACTGCAAATAGCTGATGGGGACAGGGGCTTGGAATGGAAATGGGCTGAGTGGAAGGGGGGGCTTGAACTGCAAATAGCTGATGGGGAGGGGGGCTTGGAATGAAAATGGGCTGTGAGGGGAGGGAGCTAGGACTGGAAAAGGGCTGAGTGGGGGGGGGGTAGGACAGGAAATGGGCTGATGTAGGGGCTAGGATAGGACTGGAAATGGGCTTTTGGGGGTGCTAAGATTGGAAATAGGCTGTGGTGGGGGCTTGGATTGAAATGGACTCGTGGAGGGGCTAGAACTGAAAGTAAGCTCATGGGGGGCTTGGATTGGAAATGGGCTGAGTGGAGGGGAGCTAGGATTTGACATGGGCTGATGGTGGGGCTAGGAAAGGACTAGAAATGGGCTGATGGGGGCTGGGATTGGAAATGAGCTGATGGAGGGACTCAGATAGGACTGGAAATGGCTGGGGGAGCTAGGACTGGAAATGGGCTGATGGTGGGGCTAGGATAGGATTGGAAATGGGCTTATGGGGGATAGGACTGGAAATGGGTTTATGGGGGGCTAGGACTGGAAATGGGCTGATGTGGGGACTAGAAGGGAGCGAATGCTGGGTGGGGCTGGAACTAGAATGGAGCTGATGTTGGGGGAGGATTAGAATGGGATGGAGCTGGGAGAGTGAAATGGAGAGGGGAAAAAATATTTTGTGTGGGAGGGAAGACAAATCTACAATTGGCCGGATATTGGGAGAGTAAGTGGGGATTGAAGATGGAGGTGTAAAATTTGAGTGGATGAAATAGGAATGAGGAAAGAGCAAAAGGAGAAAGATTAGTATGTTAAAGCAGATGTAGAGAGAGAATGGAAAAAAACTAGATGAGAGAAGAAAGGATAAATGGACAGCAGACGATGGAGAGTTAGCAGAAGACACGAAGAAACCAGAAGAAAGTGGCTGGAGCAATTGCAACTGAAAAAAATGCACAAAAGGTAGAAAAATATCTATTTATTTTGAATTTATTAACTGGAATATGTCAGCTCTGGGAAATGTGCATCATTAACATCTGTGCTTTGTTTAGTACAAGAGGAAATTAATTTATAGTTTTATTTCTACAGTGTTGTTGTACATTCCAAGTTTGGCTTTTGGAATTCCAAGTTTAATTATTGTCTTCCTATTTCTAAATTGTGATTCCTTGTTTGGTGATGGTCTATGTTCTGCATGTGTAATTGAGTTGAGGTATTCTGTTTATGTAATTCCTATTTGACATTGCCACTTGTTCTCTTTCCCCAGTAGGTCATGTATTGTTATTCTCTGAAATGTATTGGTTTAATATTTGCAGTGTTTCCTTTTGATAGGTAGGGTATGGTGCTTTTGTGAGTCTTGGTAGTGCTGTTAGGATACAGCGGGTTTGCTATGGGTTCTAAATGCCATGAAACTACTTGATATCCAAAAAACACGCCAGAACAGTACTATGTATGCCCACCTAAACCTATCTGTACTGAAATATTTAATTTTTGTCGGATTGCTCACCGATGAATGGAAATTTCACCACTCTCGAAGTGAGCCCCCCATTTTATTCGAAAATATAATTAAAATGGCCCATCACAGGTCATTATATCAGGTGCACAGCACAACCAGCCATTGCTCCTGCACTGCGAGAACCAAAGTGTATTCAAAAGGCGTTTCCCAAATTATTCTTGAGCCCTTAATTCATTATCTGGAATAAGGAAGATGCCAAATTACTCATCTTAAGGCTTTCAAGATGGCCACTGTGGGATGATAATGGCCCAACAAAGGAACCATAACAGAACCCACGTGGAAATAATCGAAACTGTCCCAAACAACTATACCAGATCTTCAATTCAGTGAAGGAGTCGTATGGAGCACTGAACAGACAGTTACTAATGTCCTGGATAAAGATTTTGATAGGAATCAGCTTTCTGCTTCTAATCTTTAGCCCAACTTAGGTAAAGGATCTGTATAGAACACACCATAAGAACATAAAATATGCCATACTGGGTCAGACCAAGGTCCATCAAGCCCAGTATCCTGTTTCCAACAGTGGCCAATCTACGTCACAAGAACCTAGCAGTCTCCCCAAAAGACACAGGTTCCTCAATACTTGTATTGGGTCAAGCAGTGATATCCTGGGTCCCTTTTAATAATGGTTTAGGAACCTTTCCTCCAGGAACTTGTCCTGGAGGAAAGGTCCTCTGTTTTTCCTTCTGCCTTTTTGGTTACCTTCAGATAGCACAGGGTTTTTATGGAGGGAGAAGATTAGCAGGTCTGAGTCTTTAGCTAGTCAGCCCTTCTCTAGGAATTCTCTTGTAGAGGCTTTAGTAAAGTGTCTGCAGTATCTCCTCACTTCTCCCTCTCTCAGAGCTTGGTGTGGAAAAGTGTACTACCATTAGTGCAGACATCTGCATAGTATTTATGCACAATCGTCTGCCATAGTGTGGGTGCAGAATGTAGGTAGGAATTTACTGTGAGCGTAATCATGCACAGATGCCTGCTCTAAAAGCAGTGCACAGCATATTTAAGGACATTCAAATAGATGGTAATGAAGTAATTATCTATACTGCACAGATGCAGAGAAGCGTGGAGAAGAGCAGAAGGCTGAGCTGAATGTCAGGATTTTAATGCATGGGCATGTTAAGGCTTAGCTCATAGACCTGCAGCAGTTGCAACTGAAGAATTTATGCTCTTCCTTGAGCACATGGTCCCTGCATCTTTTTTTAAGATTTTGCTGAAGAGTGCTAAAAAAATGGCAGGGAAGTGTACTGTAACAATATATGCATATGTGCTGGAATGCTTTGCAGTGCATAAGAGCAGTATTCTGTGCAGACTTTCTGTCCAGAAAAATATCGGTGCCCATGAACACCATGAGCAGAATAATATTGCTCTTTTGTGCGTGCCGCATAGCATTCCAGTACATGTGCTCAAGTGCTTTTTGTGCACAGGATATAGGTACTGCTAAAGCAGGCACTTGTGTGGATATGCCTGGTTTGGTTTCCTTCTTTAGCGCAGACTTTTTGTGCACAGCTCATTTGCATGCTGAATGCACTGAGGGCTCTAGCGCATGGTTTCTGCATAGAGGGCTCAGGGGGTAACCTGTGTCTTGCAAACTTAGAAGTTCCTTATCGTCACTCCAGTCCAGTCCCTTTATTTCCGGGTTACGCAACCCTTCCAGCAGCTTGGAGGCTGAGCCCAACCTTTTTGGGGTGGAGCGGTATATATACCACTGGTACCACCCACTCACTCCAGTATTCTCAGCCTCCAAGCAGCTGGAGGGTTCCGTAAGCCTAGGGCTTACTGGAGTCCTATCTTCCCTTTAAATCTGATTTTATTTCATTTATTTGCATTTAATTTCATCTAATTTACTCCTTTTAGTTTTCCTAAGGCTTCATAGTCTTATTGCTTGCATAGGTTTATTTGCTTCTTTCCTGCCTCCTCCTTCTCCCTCCCCCCCCCCTTCACCCCGCGGCTCCCCGGGGACCGGAGGAGATCCGTCTGGCAGTCCCTGCAGCAGCGAAGAGGAGCGGACAGAGCTCCTCTCGCGGCCGGTGCAGGCGTTTCCTCTGCCAGCCTACCTGCCTACCTGAAATCCGTCCTCGCGCCGAAGCCCCGCCGGCGGCTGAGCGCTTGAGGATGCGCCTCACTCGGGGGAGATCGTGCGATTCCTCAGCCCCCCTCCCTCGGGCAGTTCGCGGCGCGGTAAGAGGCGGCGACGACGAGCAGAGAGGCTCTGGGGGTGACTCGAGACCCAGATCGTGCGGGTCTCAGTTCCCGGCTATTCACACACCATCGGAGCATGCGGGTCAGATTAAAGATTGCAGCTCCCCTGCTAAGGGCTCCACGTGGTCGCGGCCTACCACGTGTGGAGCCCTCTACGGAAGATCGCGGCCTCGGGCCTGAGAGAAGCGCCAGAACCGCAAGTATTCTGCATTTACACGGAAAGACACTTTAAGAAGGGCTTCTCCTGAATTTTGTTTTCACATGTTATGTGCCTATTGTCTTGTTTCATGGGTAAGTAATCTTAACCTAAAATATTTATCTTTGGCCTGTTCCTGGCCAGCATTTGCAGAGCCTGCTTTCCTAATTGGGGGTTTTATAGGAGTTATTTTATTATTTTATTATTATTTTTTAATCTATTGAAGTCATTTTGGCCCCCTTTGATCCCTTGATTAACTTTGTATTTTATCCTGGGATAGAGGCTCAATTCGAGGTACATCTACGGAACTACCTCTGAGGAGCATGGCGGCCAAACCGAGGTGTCCTTCCTGTGGCACTAGGAGAGGCACTGCATCGGAGGCAGGGGTCTGCAGGGGCTGCGCTGCAGTTGCTTCCTCTGTGGAGCAAGAACTCAGCCTAGCCATGTCCCAGGTCTCGCAGGGGTCCTCGGTTCCCTCTGAAGGGGAAGTAGTATCCCAGTTATCCCTGCCCTCTCGCTCAGAGAGCCCCCTTCCCCCTGTTCCTCCCTCCTCTCTGCCCGCAGAAGTAGGGGGAACCGGGGATTTCTTCTCCCCAGAATTTGTGCTCCTACTGCACCAAGCCTATTGTTTGCGTAAGAAGGGTCTTGGTCCGGGAGAAGCGGATCCTGTGACCGAAGGCAAACTGGTCAAACCCTTGAGGCCTAACTCTCAGGACCCCGGGATACCCCCAAAACGCCCCAGGTTGCTAACGGAGGAGTCCCTCCCTTCTTTATCCCAGGACATTCCTGAAGAGGAGACCTCGGAAAAGGAGGAGGAGGAAGAGGAGGAGCTAGAGGAAGGGGAGATCCCTGAGGAGGACCGCTCGCGCATAGTCAGAGTCTTCCGGCGGGAGGAGTTGCCCGCTTTAATAAATGACTCTCTGAAAGCTCTCAACGTGGCCTCGGACGCCCCCGCAGAGGAGGAAAACTTTGGAAGATCCCTTGATTCAGGCCATCAGAAGGTCCCAGAAGGTTTTTTTCCCGTCCACAGAGTGGTGCGTCAGATGATTCAGGAGGAATGGGATCAACCAGAGTCGGCGTTGAGGGGGGTCAGGGCCATGTCTCGGCTCTACCCTCTCCCAGAAGCAGACAAACAGCTTCTGAAGTCCCCCAGGGTAGATGCGGCGGTTTCGGCAGTGACGAAGAAAACCACCATTCCGGTGGAGGGCAGCGCGGCTTTGAGGGATGCGCAGGACAGAAGATTGGACACGCTCCTTAAGCAAGCCTTCGACATGAGCGCTCTCGCCTTACAGGCCTCAGTTTCTGGGGCATGGGTAGCACGAGCCTGTTTGAGATGGTCTCAACAACTCCAGGCAGAGGAGAGCTCCTCCGCGGGGGCCCTAGCCAACGCGGCAAGGTTGGAGTCAGGTATGGCCTTCTTGGCGGATAGCCAATATGACCTCATACGGAGCTTAGCTAAGAACATGGCCTCGGTGGTGGCAGCCAGACGCTATTTATGGCTCCGGAATTGGGCGGCTGACGCCTCCTCCAAAGCTCGCCTGAGTCGCCTTCCCTTTAAGGGGATACTCTTATTCGGAGAGGACCTTGACAAGTTAGTAAAGGACCTGGGTGAGTCCAAGGGCGGCAGGCTCCCCGAGGACAGGCCCAAGCAAACTCGAGCTTCTGCCCCAGCTCGGAACCAGCCTAGAGAACCTCGGAGGTTTCGATCTTCCAGACCCAACCCTTTCCTCCGGGGTCGTTTTTAACGCCAGGGGCCAAGGATCACGGGGGTTTCGGGGCAGAGGATTCTCATCCTCTTCCTCCTCCTTTTCTTCGGGTCCCAGAAAGCAACAATGAGATACAGGGGGCCCAGGAGGGCGGAGTGCCGATAGGCGGTCGCCTGAGGCAGTTTCTTCCCGCCTGGTCCCGAGTCACGTCCGATCAGTGGGTGCTGGAAGTGATTCGAGAAGGATACTCCCTCGAATTTGCAAAGCAAATACTCCCAGCCTTTGTTCAGTCTCCCTGCGGGTCCACAACAAAAAGAGAAGCCATAGAGTCAACGCTTTCGCGCCTCATAGATCTCGGGGCCGTAGTTCCGGTGCCTCCAGACTAATGCGGTACGGGTCGATACTCGATTTACTTTGTCGTCCCAAAAAAGGAGGACTCCTTTCGTCCCATCCTGGACCTAAAGCAGGTAAACCGCTGCCTCAAAGTACCTCACTTCCGGATGGAAACCCTGAGATCAGTGATAGCGGCCGTGAGAGCTGGAGAGTTTTTGACTTCGTTGGATCTGACAGAAGCGTACCTGCACATCCCGGTCAGAAGGGCCCATCAGCAGTTCCTCAGATTCGCGGTCCCTCGAGGTCATTTTCAGTTCCAGGCGCTACCCTTTGGGCTAGCGACAGAGCCGCGAACCTTTACCAAGGTGATGGTGGTGGTGGCGGCCGCCCTACGAAAGAAGGGAATCTTAGTGCACCCCTACCTGGACAACTGGCTGATATGGGCAAAATCAGAAGAGGAAAGTCTCCGGGCTACAGCCAAAGTGATTCAACTTCTGGAGGAGCTAGGATGGGTCATCAATCGAGCAAAGAGCAGCTTGCGGCCATCACAGGAGCTCGAATATCTCGGAGCAAAGTTCCACACAGGCAGAGGCAGGGTCTTTCTGTCCAGCTCAAGGATGAAGGACCTGAGAACCCTAGTCTCGCAGTTCCTGGGCAGGCGGCTCCCTTCAGCGTGGCATTACCTACAATTGCTGGGTACCATGGCGGCAGCAATAGAGGTTGTCCTGTGGGCCAGAGCACACATGCGTCCGTTACAGAGGTCCCTGTTGCGGAGGTGGTCTCCCCAACAACACCCCTTGTCCCGGCAGCTTCCCTGCGCCCCTCAAACCAAGCACTCTCTCCTCTGGTGGAGGTGCCCAAGGAACTTGGCTCGCGGAATGCCCCTCGAGCCTCCTCAGTGGGTGCTGTTGACGACAGACGCCAGCCTAGCAGGCTGGGGAGCACATTTCGGGGACCAGTGTGTCCAGGGGTGGTGGTCGGCAGTGGAAGCCTCATGGCCTATCAACCGTCTGGAATTGAGAGCTGTCGCCCAGGCACTCAAGGCCCTCCAGCCCTCGGTACTAGGGAAAGCGATTCGCGTTCTCTCCAACAACGTCACGGCCGTGGCGTACATCAATCACCAGGGCGGCACCAGCAGTCCGGCATTGGAAAAGGAGGCGGACTCCCTGTTCAAATGGGCGGAAGTTCACCTGGAAGCGCTTTCTGCGCAGCACGTGGCCGGTACGGACAACGTCATGGCCGATTACCTCAGCAGGTACAGGATAGACCACGGCGAGTGGGAGCTGCATCAGGAGATCTTCGACCAGATAGTAGCCCTGTGGGGTCCCCCCAGTCATGGACCTCATGGCTCGGTTCGCATCCGCAAAAGCAAGCCGATTCTTCAGCCGGCGGAAGGAAAGGATGTCCAAGGGCCTGGACGCCCTGTCTCAAAGGTGGCCCTCGGAGGGTCTTCTTTATGTCTTCCCCCCATGGGCCCTAATCGGGAAGACCCTCCAGCGGGTGGAAGCTCACCGGGCCTAGTAGTCCTCATTGCCCCGGATTGGCCTCGTCGCCCTTGGTATGCGGACCTGGTAAGGATGATCGCCGACCGTCCCTGGCGCCTTCCCGTCAGGAAGGACCTACTCAAACAAGGACCGGTTCTGATGCCGCACGTGGATCGATTCTCGCTTACGGCTTGGCTATTGAAAGGGCGAGGCTCTTGAAGCGCGGCTATTCGCCGGCAGTAATCGCATCCATGTTAAGCGCGAGGAAACGCTCCACCTGTCTCTCCTATGTAAGAGTTTGACGTATCTTTGAGGCATGGTGTACGGAGCGCCGGAAGAATCCTCTGTCAGCCTCGGTCCCGGAGGTGCTGGAATTTTTGCAAGCGGGTCTCGACAAGGGTCTAGCCCACAGCTCCTTGAGGGTACAGCTGGCGGCCATTGCTTGCTATAGGGGCAAAGTGGGCGGAAAAGCATTGGGAGCCAATGCGGACGTTGTCAGGTTTTTGAAAGCGGTCAGGCGGTTCCGACCGCAACGAAGATCGGTCATCCCTCCTTGGGACCTTAACCTGGTACTAAATGCTCTAGCCGCAGCACCCTTTGAGCCGTTGAAAAAGGCCTCCTTGAAGGACCTGACGTTGAAGACGGTGTTCCTGGTGGCCATTTGCTCAGCTAGACGAGTCTCCGAGTTACAAGCCCTGTCTGCTCGACCTCCCTTTCTGTCCTTCCTCAAAGATAAGGTAGTCCTTAGGACGGTCCCTTCATTTTTGCCTAAGGTGATCTCTCCCTTTCACGTTGACCAGTCCATCTCTCTCCCAACTCTCTTTCCGGAGGGACCGGGAGGAGGAGATAGTAAGCTTTATCTGCTCGACGTCCCCAGAGCCTTGAAGCGTTACCTCTCTCGCACGGCGCCCTTCCAGAAATCAGAACGACTCTTTGTGCAGTTCGCAGGGCCTCACAAGGGAGAGGCGGCGGCCAAGGCCTCAATTTCCAGGTGGATCAGGGAGGCGATCGCCTCCACCTATATCCTCAAGGGGAAACAGGTCCCAGGGGGCCTGCGCGCTCAATCAACGCGAGCACAGGCTACCTCTTGGGCGGAGTTCAGCCTCGTTCCCCCTTTGGATATCTGTAGGGCAGCAACTTGGTCCTCGCTGCACTCCTTCACCAAGCACTACAGGCTTGACGTGCAGAGCTTGGCGGACTCAAGGTTTGCGCAGGCAGTGCTACGTTCCGGAATGGCGAATCCCACCCGGGCGGGTACTGCTCTGGTACTTCCCTGAAGTAAAGGGACTGGACTGGAGTGACGATAAGGAAGAGGTAATTAGATCTTACCTGCTAATTATTGTTCCTGAAGGAACGACAGTCCAGTCCCTATTCCCTTCCCTAGCTCTTTAGCCATTCCGGACGTTTCTTAGAGGCGGATCGACGGCCCGAGGACGGATTCAGGCTGCGCTGCGGGGGCAAGCAGGAGGGTAGGCCCACGCTGTAGCAATTCTCCTACCTCCTTCCCTTGTCCTCCGCTCCTACTACCTATCCCTGTTTAAAAAAAAAAAAAAAAAAAAAGAACTGAATAGTCATGTTATAGGGTTTTTTGACTTGAGTTTGTTCATTTCCGTTGTCACAGTTATATAGGTTTGTTAAGTCTGATTTTACAGTAGTCTACTGGAGTGAGTGGGTGGTACCAGTGGTATATATACCGCTCCACCCCAAAAAGGTTGGGCTCAGCCTCCAAGCTGCTGGAAGGGTTGCGTAACCCGGAAGTAAAGGGACTGGACTGTCGTTCCTTCAGGAACAATAATTAGCAGGTAAGATCTAATTACCTCTTCTCACTGGGAGTTACAAAGTAATCTCTCTCAGTATCTTTCTTCTACCTGGGCAGCAAGAAAAGCTTTTCGCTCTAGCCATGCTGTTTGCTTAATATGTGAAGACAGAGGCATTGACAGAACAGCACCTTCAGTTTCTCTCTTAATCACTTGATTAGCATTACACCACCTTTTATAGTAGCAACTTCATCCAATAAAATAATTTGCTTTACTTAATTAAACATATTGCAGTAATCTTTTACTCAGCAATAGCAAGGTGGAAAGCAAACCTCAGAAAACTCAGCGAATCCCCAGTTATCACCTTCCGGTGAACTGAGATGAAGCAATGAGTTAAATACATCAACGGTATGCTACTGCCTAAACCACCTTCCATAGACAGAGTTCAATGGCCATAATACGTTTCACAAACAAATTCTTACAACATTACTCACAAATGATTCACAAATGGCACATGACCTCCATCCTGAAACAGCAGGCTACCCCCCCCCCCCCCCCCCATAGTAAATGGTGGCACATAAAGACTGACATGGTCCATTTAGTCCGCCAGTAAGTCACTGGAGTTGTAAAGCTGCACCTGCTGCACTGTGCCGGTTACTTTCCTCTATGCCTTTGCTTAAGGTGGTACCTGCCACTCCAAGCAGGTTATGACTCTCTGTTTATTACACTTGGGGGAATTCTGCACAAAGCAATTTAAAGGTCAAGAAGGATGAGAATCGAGTAGAGGCCTTTGGATTTGACGAAGAAGGGGGAAGTGCACAATAACATCCTCCTGCTTCCGCTTTTGGAACTGGTCTCCTTCTGGAATATTTATTTAACAGGTTTGTTGATACTGCTTTATCATTTTAGTCAAAGTAGATTACATTATAACTTAACTTGGTAACGTACATTAAGCAGGGACATTGATAAGTTGAATTCCTCTGAGGCGATGGAGGATTAAGTGACTTACCCAAGGCCACAAGGGGAGTGCTAGTGGGAATCAAATCCTGTTCTCTTGGTTCTGACCACTAAGCTACACCTCCACTCCTCCACCATAGCTCAGTGAGCCTTCACTGAGCCAAGGTTTTCCCCCATTTATATACCCTCCTATGCAGTCCAGCTATTGCAGGGGCTATAAACTGCACTTCCTTCTGTAAAACAATAACATGCACCATATATTTGGGTACTAAATGTTGCCATTCTGAAATAATTGATACTTCCTCTCTCCCCCTCCCCCCTCCCATATTCCTCCTCCCCCAACCATGGGGTTATGAATGCCACCTCCACAACTTCCCTAAGACCAGGGGCGGTGCAAGGGGGGTATGGGGCCACGTGCAGAGACTAGGTGTGGGGCCTCATTTGCATAAATATTTGCATAATGTTACCATCCACTAACTTTTAGTAAACATGCCTCTTAATGAGTGTATGGATAAAGAAAGGCTAAAAGATTTCTACATTACTATAATCCAGTGCCAACTGTCAGGCACATTAGGAACTACTACAAACACTGCCCATTTAGAACCCATAGCAAACCCGCCGTATCGTAACAGTACTACCAGGACTCACAAAGCACCATACTCTACCTATCAAAAGGCAACACCGCAAATATTAAACCAATACATTTCAGAGAATAACAATACATGACCTACTGGAGAAAGAGAACAAGTGACAATGTCAAATAGGAATTACATAAACAGAATACCTCAGCTCAGTTACACATGCAGAGCATAGACCATCACCAAACAAGGAATCACAATTTAGAAACAAGAAGACAATAATTACACTGGGAACTCCAAAAGCCAAACTTGGAATGTACAACAACACTGTAGAAATAAAACTATAAATTAATTTCCTCTTGTACTAAACAAAGCACAGACTTTAATGATGCACATTTCCCAGAGCTGACATATTCCAGTTAATAAATTCAAAATAAAGAGATATTTTTCTATCTTTTGTGCATTTTTCTTTCAGTTGCAATTGCTCCAGCCACTTTCTTCTGGTTTCTTCATGTCTTCTGCTAACTTTCCATCGTCTGCTGTCCATTTGTCCTTTCTTCTCTCTTCTAGTTTTTTTCCATTCTCTCTCTACATCTGCTTTAACATACTAATTCCTTATTCCGATTTCATCCACTCAAATTTACCCCTCCATCCACTTACTCTCCCAATACGGGGCCAATTGTAGATTTTTCTTCCCTCTTGCACAAAATATTTTTCACCTCACCATTTCACTACCTCAACCCCATCCCATTATAATCCTCCCCCAACATCAGCTCCCTTCTAGTTCCAGCCCCACCCAGCATCCGCTCCCTTCTAGTCCCCGCCTCAGCCCATTTCCAGTCCTATCCGAGTCCCTCCATCAGCTCATTTCCAATCGCAGCCCCCATCAGCCCATTTCTAGTCCTTTCCTAGCCCCACCATCAGCCCATGTGAAATTCTAGCTCCCCTCTACTCAGCCCATTTCCGATCCAAGCCCCCCATGAGCCTACTTCCAGTTCTAGCCCCTCCATGAGTCCATTTCAATCCAAGCCCCCACTATAGCCCATTTCCAATCTTAGCACCCCCCAACAGCCCATTTCCAGTCCTATCCTAGCCCCTCCATCAGCCCATTTCCTGTCCTAGCTCCCCCCCCCACCCAGCCCATTTCCAATCCTAGATCCCTCTCCTCACAGCCCATTTCCATTCCAAGCCCCCCTCCCCATCAGCTATTTGCAGTTCAAGCCCCCTTCCACTCAGCCCATTTCCAGTCCTAGCAACCCCTCCCCAGCCCATTACCAGTCCTAAGCCCCCCATCAGCCCACTTTCAGTCCTAAGACCCCATCACCCCATTTTCAGTCTTAGCCCCCCCCATCCATTACCAGTCCTAACCCACCATCAGCCCACTTCCAGTCCTAACCCCCCATCAACCCATTTCCAGTCTTAGCCCCCCCATAGCCCATTACCAGTCCTAACCCCCCCATCAGCCCACTTCCAGTCGTAACCCCCCATCACCCCGTTTTCAGTCTTAGCCCCCCATAGCCCATTACCAGTCCTAACCCCCCATCAGCCCATAGCCCATTACCAGTCCTAACCCCCCTACCCCCATCAGCCCAGGGAAAATTTTAAAAAAAAAACTGGCTGCTGCTGCTGCTGCCATGGCAGTGGCAGAATCAAATGTCCCACGGCCCCCCCCTCCCCGGCTGCCTGGCAGAGCCCTCCCTGAATTAGTCCCCTCGGCGCCGGCTTTCAGAGCTGCGAAGTGAGAGTTTCTCTCTCGCGGCTCTGTTAAGCCTGCCGGTGCTGATGGGAAACAGGCAGCGGCGGCAGCACCAGCCAGTTTTTTTTTTAAATTTACCTGAGCTGATGGGCGGTGGTCTTTTAATGCAGAATGTTGTTTGCGCAGGGCCTCCTGAAACGCGGGGCCCTGTGCAAACAACATTCTTGCTCAATGGACGGGCTGGCCCTGCCTAAGACTTGGCTGACCCGAGGAACATAATTTTGAGCAGACATCACGATGGATGAGTCTAGGATTCTGTATTTATGGTAATGAGGAAGACAAATAATGAATTAGTCCCTGCTTGTAATGGTTAATGGTAATTTAATGTGAATTATAAACCAGTTGGCAGTGCAGACATTATTTTATTGCACGTTAGGTGGGTGTGTTGCACAGCCCTGCTCCTTTTAACTTAAACTACAAAAAGATCTTTCAAAACATTTTAAAAAGAAAGCAACATTTTCTAATTGTAAATACTTCAGGAAAAGCTTGCTAATAAACTAACAATATGAAGGGTAATTAGAGCACACCAGCAAGCTTCCAAGATGTGCCTGCACTAGCTTCAAGGCAGCACACAGCATGCGACTACAAAGTGGAAAAATAGCCTAGTGGTTAGTACAATACGTTTAAAAAACCAGCAAATCTGCTGTTTAAATCCCACTGCTTCTCCTTGTCACTTTGGGTATAACTCTCCACTGCCTTAGATACAATCTTGGATTTTGAGCCCTCCAGGGATAGGGAAATACTTACTGTACCTGATTGCAATTTGCTTAATTTCCCTAAGTCAGGGGCAGTATCAGTATCAGTGAGAAATATGGCATGGATCCTTTTTGCATGAAATGTTCAAAGCAATAAAAGATAACTAACCATATCCTTCGAAACATAGAACTATGTTGAAGATTTGATAAATTGAGTTGGAACATTTTTAGTAATAATATGGATGAAAACTCTGAAGAAATAAATTAGTTAATCTACAAAAAATGGATTTATGATGAAATCAAATGTGCAGCTAAAGGACTGGTTATCTAATGAGTCCCATTTTAAGTTTGATGGCCCGAAGAGAAACCTTTATAAAATAAAAGAGGGGCATTTTGCAATTTTTTATAGGCGCCCTTTATAGACGAAGGGGGGAAGTGAGGGGCTTTCAGAGTTGTTATGTTAGATTTGCTTTGGGGTTTTTAACTGTGCGCCACCTTGAATGCCTTAGCGCATATGGCGGGATACAAATATTTTAAAATTAATAAATAAAATGATCCTCCTAGGGCCCGATTTTCAATTAGGCAGCTTAGCCTGACCACTGACCTCCTTAACTCAGATTTTCACTTCTGTGGCAGCAGAAGTGAAAATCTGGATTTGTCTGGATGCACCGGCAGCCACCGAGGCTAAACGGGTAGCGGCAATTTTAGATGCTACCCACTTAGCCCCTGTGCCTTAAAGATAGGCAACATTTTCCCTCACCTATCTTTAAGGTGCAGAGGACTAAGCGGGTAGCATTGAAAATCGCTGCTATCCATTTAGCCCTTTCCTCTGCCTCCGCTCTGCCACGTAACACTCCTAACACTGACCAATGCTACCCGCTTTGCGTCTGGGCACATCAGGGATTTATCCGGGATTTTCAAAAGGCACTACCCGTGTAGGTGCCTTTTTAAAATCATGGATAAGGAATTTGCACAGGTAACTAAGAAAGTTGCACATGTAAATGGCTTTGAAAATTGGACCCCTCATGTCTTGTTACATTGGCATGCCTACAGGCTTTCTCAGATGTTCAGAGAAGCCCAGGTCATATCCCGTTTCTGAGACCAATAGCCATGTTAAAAATAATAAATGGCATGCTATGATTATTTAAATGCGAGAAATGCTTTTCTAGTATATACATTTGAAGCCCTCTTCGAGCCTGAGGCCCAGGACAAATGGACCGCCTGAACCCCTTCTGATTGACCTGCATACCTATCAGATCATCCACACATACCCTGGAATCAGAAAGTGATGATGTCAAGGAAAGATAATCTCCCTCCACGAATTTCAAAGGTATCACTCTCTTAAATATCAAAAATCAAAACATTTCACCCAGAGTCTGAAAATTTGCTATCTAATAACATAATCCAGTCCTGGTTTTACCTCTTTGCTTATATGGAATTGTAGATCTGATTGCTGTCATTAAGAACATAAGAACATACTGGGTCAGACCAAGGTCCATCAAGCCCAGTATCCTGTTTCCAACAGTGGCCAATCTAGGTCATACGTACATAGCAGTATCCCCAAGAGACACAGGTTCCACAGTACTTGTATTGGGTTAAGCACTGATATCCTGGGTCCCTTTTTAATAATGGTTTATGGACCTTTACTCGAGGAACTTGTTCAAACCTTTTTTAAACCCAGCTACACTAACAGCGTTTACTACATCCTCCGGTAGAAAATTCCAGAGTTTGATTACAAGTTGAGTGAAAAGATATTTTCTCTTATTTGTCTTAAACAGTTTACCCTGTACCTTCATTACATGTCCCCTAGTCTTTCTATATTCTGATAGTGTAAACAATCGATCTACGTTTACCCATTCCACTCCATTCATTAATTTATAGACCTCTATCATATCTTCCCTCAGCCGTCTCTTTTCCAGGTTGAAGAGCCCTAACCTTTGTAGCCTCTCTTCATAGGAGTAGCCTTCCATCCCCTTTACCATTTTGGTGGCTCTTCTCTGAACCTTTTCTAATAACGCTATATCCTTTTTAAGATACGGCGACCAGAATTGCACACATTATTCAAGGTGCAGTCGTACCATGGAATGATACAGAGGCATTATAATATCCTTTGTTTTAGTTTCCATTCCTTTCCTTATGATACCTAGGATTCTATTTGCTTTCTTGGCCGCTGCTGCACACTGGGCGAAGGGTTTTAACATGTTATCCACGATAACTCCTAAATCTTTTTCCTGGGTGGTGGTTCCCAATGTGGAACCTTGCATTGTGTAACCATAGTGTGGGTTGCTCTTTCCTAAGTGCATAACTTTGCACTTATCCACATTAAATTTCATCCGCCATTTGGATGCCCAGTCTTCCAATTTATCCAGATCCTCCTGTGGTTTTCCACAATCCTCTTGGGTTTTAACAACTTTAAACAGTTTTGTGTCGTCTGCAAATTTGATAACCTCACTAGTTATTCCCTTTTCCAGGTCATTTATGAATATGTCAAAAAGTAGCGGACACAGTAAAGATCCCTGGGGTACTCCTCTATTCACCTTTTTCCATTGGGAAAATTGGCCATTTAGCCCTACCCTCTGCTTTCTATCTTTTAGCCAGTTCCCGATCCACAATAGTACACTGCCTCCTATCCCATGACTTTTTAGTTTTGCTAAAAGTCTCTGATGAGGGACCTTGTCAAAGGCTTTCTGAAAGTTCAGATACACTATATCAACTGACTCACCTTTATCTACCTGTTTATTCACACATTCAAAAAACATATCAGATTAGTAAGACAAGATCTTCCTTGTCTAAAGCCATATTGGCTGTCTCCCATTAGGCCATGACTATCCGTATGCTGTGTAATTTTGTTCTTTATGATGGTTTCTACCATTTTCCCCGGTGCTGACGTCAGGCTCACCATTCTGTAGTTTCCCGGATCACCCCTGGAACCCTTTTTAAAAATTGGTGTTACATTGGCGATCCTCCATTCTTCTGGTATTACAGATGATTTTAATGAAAGTTCACAGATTACTATAGCAGGTCTGCAATCTCATATTTCAGTTCTTTCAACACTCTTGGATGTATACCATCCGGTCCAGCTGATTTGCTACTATTCAGTTTATCAAATAGTTGTAATACATCTTCCCGGTGTAGCGATATTTCTCTCAATTCCTCTGCAGTATCACCTTTAAATACCACTTCAGTCTTGGGTAACATCCCTACATCTTCCTCAGTAAAGACTGAAGCAAAGAATTCATTCAGTCTCTCCGCTATAGCCTTGTCTCCTCTTACTGCCCCTTTTACCCCTCTATCATCTAACAGTCCAATTGACTCTCTCACAGGCCTTTTGCTATGAATGTACTTAAAAAAATCTTTATTTCGTGTTTTTGCTTTTGTAGCAAGTTCCTTCTCAAATTCTCGCTTTGCCTGCCTTATCAATGCTTTGCATTTAACTTGCCAGTGCTTGTGCTTTATTTAACTTGCCAGTTAAGTTCCCTAAGAAAATCAAAACTAATATCCTGCTACAATCCAGCAAAAACTGTTTGACTTGGGGTGAGATAACAATTTTAGTAGTACCAAGTTCTATAGTCTCTTCCTCTCCTTATGATGGTTTTACATAAAACAAACTACAAAAACACACAAACAAATTAAAACCAAATAACAAATTATTGCTGTAATGAGGAGGCGGAGCCAGCGAGGATCCAACATGGCTGCGTAAGAGAATCTCTTCCGGGTCCCAGACAGTTAATCCTGGCCATCTCCGTATTTACAATCCCCCAGATTGGCGAAAATTGAGCGGCGGACACGGAACATGTCCGGGGGGCCAACAAACCCATTTGGGTTTTGCTAACCCAGCATCGTCCGGTACAAAAAGATCCAAGTCAGACCCACTCTCTCCACACAAAATGGCACCTCAGCAAGACCCGTTGGAAGGAATGCAAGAGATCCTAAAGGAGGTGTGGGCGATCCGCAGCCGAGTAGATTCTAACGGCGAATCTCTATCCGAAATGCAATCAGACATGAAAGAACTGAGTGCACAAATGCAAACCTTAACAACTAGAATGGACAGAGTGGAAGCGACCGCAACGGCGCATGAAGAATGTTTCGCGCAACTTACAAAAGCTTCACGCGAGTGGAACCTAGAAGACATGGGCAATAGAGCACAGCCAATAACATACGCATTGTCGGGCTAACAGAAGGCGCGGAGGGGGGGAGATCCTATCCGCTTCTTGGAAACCTTAATTCCAAAGCTTTTAAAAATGGATTTCTCTCGCCCTCTGGAGATCGAAAGGGCACATCGTATACCGTCTATACCTAACCAGCAAAACAAGAGGCCACGCCCGATGATTTTGTGTGTGCTGCGGTATCAACATGCCGTGCAAATATTCACTGCGGCAAAAGCCTGTCATCCTCTGCAATATGAAGGTCAGAAAATTGCCTTCTATCCGGACTTCAGCAAACCCATCATAGAGAAGAGGAAGCAGTTCCTCGCCTTGAGACCAAGGCTCCAGCGCCTCCAGGCAAGGTAAGGCCTATTCAACCTTGCACGATTTAAAGTAACTCTAAACAATGCAACTAGATCATTTGAAGACCCTGCAGCGCTTGCACTATACATAGAAGATTAAGAAGCTCTACTGATGCAGCAAGGCTAAATCTGAACTATTGCTGATTTCTCAGTTGCTGCCTATCTAGGCCTGCTGGGCTTGGTGTACTCAATCAAGAGTACCTGCTTGTTGTTTCAGTGTCCAGAGTTACATAGGCGCCTCCAATCGTGAGGTTTGGTAGGCCAAATGCGCCCAGTTTAACATTCTATGTTTGATGGGAGGTAGGATACATTGAAAGGTATTTATAATGGGAGTGTATCCCAGGGTCCGAGCTGCGCCATGTTGTTGTAATGCTCTTGCTCTCTCACCCAATTTGTTGCCTGTTGTTTTGGGGATTCTGGGATGGTTCTCTGGGGCTAGCTAGTGGATATGACATTATGTACTGCTTATTACAGGTCACAGTAGATGCCAATTTTTTAAGCTGTTATGGCTAATGGGCTGAAGATTTTATCCCTGAATGTAAAGGGCATTAAGTCTCCGATAAAAACAAAGAAGATATTAACATACTGTAACCGACAACAAGCAGATATAATTCTATTACAGGAGACCCACCTCTCCCTACAGGAGACCTGTAAGTTGGAGGATAAGCAATACATGTTAGTTGGCTCCCTCTCGGCAGATCATAAGAAAAACGGAGTGGTAACTCTCACACGCAAATTATTGGGAATAAAGATAGAAAGTGCCAGTAATGATGTCTCCAGGAGGTGGGCCAAATCTTTGATCATGATAGGGAGGGTGAGTCTTTCAATTCTTAATTTCTATGGGCCCAACAGAGATGACCCTAACTTTTTCTGTACCCTAAACAGCATCATACAGATGGACAGTGAGGTCAAAATTATGGGAGGTGAATTCAACCTGGTCAGGAAGTCCCTGTTAGATCGCAACCCAGGGAGAGTTGATAGGCCCCCCCTGTGCGGGTATAGCCCTCTCAGCTCTCATGGAAGTTTGTTGGTTAGTAGATATATGGAGACTGCTCCACCCGGTAGATAAGGATTACACCTTTTTCTCCCCTTTGCACAATTCCTCATCTTGTATTGATTTTTACTTAATATCTAGGTCCTTAATATCAGACAGCTGTGAGGCAAATATCTTAAGCATGAATTTATTTATTTATTTATTTAAAGTTTCTTTTATACCGCACTATTCGGCATCAGCGCGGTTTACATGGAACAAAAACATCTCAGTACATTTAACAAGTATGAGTTTACAGATAACAGTTTAAGAACTTGGATAACTGGGATACTCTATTTGTAGAACCATTCCATAAACTATTTACATAAGATCAACAAAAACATATGTATTTAAATTTACATGAGATCAACAATATAAATATTTCTAAGTGTATATACAACTGAATATCTCCAATCATGCAGCTATTACACTAAAAATTGTGGTGCCTGACAAATAGCGACCTAGACCGTCCTGGTTATTCAATAGAGCGTGGTTAGTGGAGCCCTCTTTCCAGGATGAACTGAGGTCTTCCATTAGATCCTATTTTTGTATGAACAAACTAGGTGATTCCGCAAGTTGGGCCTGGTGGGAGGCCTTTAAGGCCACGCTCCGGGCAACAATCACTAGTTTTAAGATCAAAGAGAATAAAAGGAGAAAGGCCCATTTACTAGCATTGGATAACCAAATTAAAGCTGGTGAAAGGCTGTGGGTTAAACAACCTGACCCAGGCATACTATTGAGGCTGCAAAGACTAAGGGGTATGTTTACTAAACTGCGGTAATGTCATTCGCGGTAGGTTCCGCGGTAAAGGTAGAGATGCCCATATAAAGGCGTGGGCGTTGCATCATTACAGCAAGCTGACAGCTAACGCGCGTTACAAGATGCCTTAGACTAACGAGCGTTACAAGGTGCCTTGTAAGGCACCTTGCAAAGCGCCTTGTAAGGCGCCTTATAAGGTGCCTTATAAGGTGCCATGTAAGGTGCTTTATAAGGTGCCTAGTAAGGTGCTTCAAAAGGCACCCTATAGGGCCTCCTAGGCTAAGCGCCATATTAGGTACCCTTGGACAAGGCACTGCAGAAGGCACCCTGGGCTATGGAACCATAGGTTAAAGTGGCCTAACATGGTGTCCTAGGTTAGTGTGCCCTAGGGACTGCAAGGTGCCTCAGGATGACATGCATGACCTGTGCGCAACAGAGACAGATGTAGCCCTAACACTAGATAGAGCACTCAGGAAAGACAATGAACAGGTGAGTGAAGGAGGGAGAGGTGGGAGAGGTGGGAGCCGCTGGACCTGTCATATCTGCGGGCATCCCATGTGCCTGCCAGTACTGATGACAAACATGGTGGGGCAGCTCTACCACAGCACAGGGTGTTGGCAATGTAAAGTACCAGAAAAACAGTTGGCGGCAGACAATGGGAATACGTGTCCCCCAGTGGAGGCAGAGGTGGCAGGATAGTTACAATGATGGGTGGACAGAGGACTGGTGGTGCCATGCAGATCAGGCACAGGCGAGGCAAGCATGAAGAGGCACAATGCAGGAAAGGGTATGACATGGTGTGGCAGCCTGCACTGGCAGACAGGACTCTAAACAGCTGACAGACGCAGAGAGACGGACCGAGGTAATGTTGGCAATTGTGGCGAGGGTATTATGGGCTGGAAGCACAGATCTGCAAAAATATGACCTCTACAGGCATGCACACTATATGAGTAGGACAGGCATGAGAGGAGGGAACAATGAGGAATTGAACCCATGAACACTGCCAAGAATGGCATTGTATTAACCAGTAGGCTATGCCTCCATGGTGTATGTCACAGCAATGGCTGGGTACAGAAGGACTGCAAGTCACCGCACAAATTGTCTGCTCTGAGTGCCAGGATAGGGTAACCCCACCATACCCATGATGCAATGCACATGCTGAATAGCAGTCTACAGCTGATCACCAAATGGGTTCTGCACCTCTCCCATACCTCAGCTTGGAAAGACGAACTGATAGTGCGTGATACTGGCACAGAGTAGCTACAGACCATGCCATTGTGCAGGTTCTGTGGTCACCCTGAGGGATAGGATTGGTGCCCAGCACTAGGTTCACAATACATGTGGTGTTAGTGATAGGTCTTGCTATACATCCCCATCACTACCAGTGTGTGACAGGTGTTCCTTGTAGTGCAGCCGAAGGTAATTTGGTGTCCATCTGTATCCTGCAGTCACATGTGGCTCTGTGGGACCAGACACCAGCCAGATTGGTGTTTACCCTGTGTTAGAGTCTGGCTGACAGGGGCAGCTGTTATCAGGGCAGAGGGGTTCCTAGAATTGCATGAGGTGTGTGCAGCAGGGCCTTTATAGGTCACAGTGGTATATACAACATACCCCAAAGGGCCCACATCACCCTTTTTGTAGGTAAAGAACAGGTGCCCCTGCCCCAGGGAAGCAACCTTCATCCTGTTTGTATAAGACAGCCCTCCAGGGTTGGTGGGCCAGAGCCATACCTATGAGTGGAGCAATGGCAGACCAGCAGCAATGCTGGGGTTAGATCTGGAAAACCCCAACTGCCTCCCACCACTGTCTACCAGTAGACAGCACAGTCAGACTGTACCTGAAAGGTGTTCTGACCATGCACAGTCTAACTGCAGATAGTCCACCAGCCTGCTCACAGAGGAACTATGTGCAGCAAGCAGGCAGCTCAGTGATTGGGACCCCAGGACAGAAAAACACAAATATATCACTGGAGATAGATAATATAGAGCGCTATGTGGGAACCTAGACCTGCCATGGTCACTGCTCGGTCAGAGTGAGTGCCTTCCCAGCATGCCATGCTGTGGTCACCCTGTCCATGCAGGTGGTGGTCAGGCACTACAGTGTCCCAGCCATTGCCCCACACCCTGTGAAGATGCATCCTGGCCAATCTGCCCTGTCCGGGCCATACCCAAAATACCTTGCTCCTCATTATGCACCTATTCAGGCTAACGCTGGTAACAGTGGGACATTTTGGGCCCAGTGAAGGGTGGGCAGCCACAGAACAATGGATAGACATACACACACGCTCACTCCTATTGCAGCATTGTACAAAGATAGGGGTGGTTGGCAACCCTGCCCGCCACACTGGTCCTGATCACAGTACCGACATTGCTAAACTGTGCAGGGGTTAGAAGTAGTACTCTGGTGATAACTTCAGCTCAATGCTGGGGCCAACAGCCTGACTCTCCATGCATCTTTGGATTGTGGAGCCTGTGTAGGTGGGTGTTTGTACCCCTGTTTGCCGCTGCTTTGGGCTTTGCACATGTTGCTGTTGTATCTGCATTGTAGGGTAAAACATAGGGAAATGCTCTGCAGGAACCACAGCTGGGGCTTGAACCTGTGTCCTTCTGCTTCTGGACACACTGGATGGGTGTACTGCACCACACTGTTGCCACAGATGCACAATTGTCCCTGGGGCTACCTGTACTTTTCCTCAGCCAGACTTTGTATGTTGCACTGCACACCACGTACTGATGCAGGGCATGGCCTAGGTCCACTTCAGGGAAGTGGCACCCCCCCCTGCCAAGCTGGCATGGCCATGTGCTGTCAGTGCTGGTAGTGCGCAGTCCCAGGCCATCCACTGTGTAGGTAGGCGCCCGCCTAGGGAGTGGACCCCGGGGTAGGGGGCCATACATGGACCTCCTCACATCTCCCCCATCACTGCCTACCAATATTATGTCCCTTCCACATGGGAGCGGGATGGCTGGGGGGATGTCAGGTTAGTGCCCTAGCAACTATTGGCTAGGGTGAACCAGATAGATATAGGTGGATTGTGTTTGGCCTTGGTCAGCTGCTGTCTTGCTGATTTCCGGGGTCTATGTTCCTATTTGCCACCTAGGTGCCCGCCTGGTCCACCCTGTGCCCCAGCTGCCCATGCTACATGTCCCGCCTGCGGCCCCCTATGCCCCATTTGCACCATCACCATAGTGGCCTTTCATAATTTGGCAGTATGGTGTTGCTGAAAATGGAGCACTACTATCACATTTCTTGGGCTCCCTGCCTAGGCTGCACATTGCTGACACTTAAATGGTTTCTCTCTCCTGCAAATGTGCATCTAACGGCAGGTTTTCATTCACGGTAGGATTCAGCCCTTCAGTTCAGCACATTAGTGTGAAAGGGGCCTCTCCCCACCAACTCTATGCCCATTGACCCCTTCTCTCCTCCTTTTCTCTACCTTCTGCGGTGTTAACCGCGGCCGGGAACGTTAACGATCGTTAAGTAACGTTAACGCGCGTTAACGTTACATAATGAGCAGTATGTAACGTTACCGAAGTTTAGTAAACATACCCTAAGATTTCAATATAATGAAATATTAAGCTCAGAAGTCAAACAAATAATGTTGAAACAATCAGCCAGGTTCCATGTTGAACAAAATAAAGCCGACAAGCTCCTGGCGAATGCCTTGAGAGGGAAACAAGAAAGATCAAGAATAGCCTCCATCTTGGATGATAACCAAACAAGGCTAACCAATAATGAACAAATCTTAGACGAATTCTCAAAATTCTATGACAACTTATACTCATCAGAGCTGAATTTTGACCCAGGAGCCTTCGCAAACTTTGTGGACAAGTTGGACCAGCCCAGACTGGAAGCTCAACAAGCCAAGAGCCTAGGCAAACCCTTCTCAAGTAAAGAGCTTCGCACAGCAATCAATTCCATTGCCGCGGGGAAAGCCGCAGGCCCAGATGGGATCCCATCCAAACTGTATAAAGTCTTCAGTGACGAGTTGATTCCGTATTTATTGCTATACTACGAAGAGGTAGCCAAAGGTCAGGGCCATACAGGCAACTTCTCAGAAGCCACAATAATAGTCCTGGAAAAGCCTTGCAAGGATTCCAATCAAGTTATAAATTATAGACCTATATCACTACTAAATGCAGACTATAAAATCTATGTGAGTGTCTTAGCGAAGAGGCTTGCCACAGTCATAGGGGATTTGCTGCATCCTGACCAATGTGGCTTCGTACCAGGGAGATCAACATCAGATAATACTCGTTTGCTTTGTAATCTATTAGAAAGGGCCTCGGAGGATAACTCCCCCTACGTCACCCTCTCCCTTGACGCAGAGAAAGCGTTTGATAGATTAGAATGGCCATTCCTTTTCTTTGTCTTGAAATGGTTTGGGCTAGGAGAGGACTTCATAAATAAGGTATGGCTGCTGTACTCGAGAACTAGAGCCCGCATTTTTGCCAATGGCATTTCATCCCGCTTTTTCTCTTTGCACAGAGGAACCAGACAGGGCTGTCCCTTATCCCCTCTGCTCTTTAATCTGGCATTAGAACCTCTGGCCATAGCTGTCAGACAAAACAAGGACATAAGCGGCGTTAACCTAGGGGACCTACAAGTGAAGCTGTCAGCGTATGCAGATGATCTCCTCCTTTTCACCCAAACTTCTGAGGTACCACAAATTTTAGCATTGATAGATTCCTACTCAAAAATCTCGGGATATAAGATCAATTGGACCAAGTCAGTCGCCTTCCCACTTAATAGCTTTTCAAACTCGGAATTAATGGCACCATCCCCTTTTCTGTGGGAGGCATGAAGTATCAAATACCTGGGAACTTGGTACAATGCCTCTTTCGACCACACATTTCAAATGAACATAGATGAGTTATCCCATCTGATCCACCAAAAGACCTTAGCGTGGTCTCCTCTTCATTTCTCCTGGTGGGAGAGACTAGAAATAATCAAAATGTCTCTAGCCCCAAAAATCAATTATGTGCTAGGTATGCTTCCTTACACACTCCCGGTAGAAATCTATGCAAAGTTGGAAAGAAGTCTCATAAATTTCTTATGGAATGGCTCCCAGCGGAGGATTGCTATCAAGAAACTTAAAGCTCCTAAAGAAAATGACGGTCTCCATTTTCCCAATTTCTAGTGGTACCACCAGGCCCTTCTGTTAAAGCAAGGGGCATTGTGGCTAGACTCAGACGGTCTTGCTCAACGACTGATTTGGCTCGAGGTAGAGGCCCGCGCAGCTGCCCCATACTCCCTGTCTCAAATGCTAGGAATGAAACATCCAGATTAGGCAGCTGCGAGGAGAGTAATTCGGGCTACAAAGGATGCCTATTTAAATCTGGCACAACTGGTAGGCAAAGGCAACCCGCCCTCTAGACAGACCCTGTTATGGTGGAATCCACAGTTTAAAATAAGAGGACAAAGGTTTGCATGGAAAAAATGGCAAGATCGTGGTGTTTGGACGCTTGGGCACTTGGTAGGCATGAAGGGATGGAAAGATTTTGCCTCCCTAAAATTAGAGTTCTCTCACCAGAGGCTAGCTACTTCCAATGGATCCAACTTAGGCATAGCATAGCAGCATCTAAAATAAAGATAAATAAGTTGACAACAGATGGAGCGTTATACAAAGGAATTAAAGATACACTCGGACAGAAGGGTGCCAAGTCTAGCCTTTACGCCATGTTTAGAGATCATGCGCCTCACGGCTTGCTGGGGTTGACAAAGGTGTGGGAGTCCGACCTATCCCAACAGCTGCATTCTAACTCTTGGAAATTATTATGGGGCCCTATAACAAGGACGTTGAGGTCAGCTGCGATCACTCAATCAATGTATTTCTTCCTACATAGGGCCTTCATCACACCTGCAAAATTATCTAAATGGGACAAGTCATCTATGGGCAAGTGCTGGTCTTGTCAGAAGGAGTCAGATACCTTTGTACATATGTCTTTTGACTGCCCCTTGATCCAGAGATTCTAGAAGCAAGTATGGGGTAAAATCCAAAATATTTTGAATGTCTCCGACAAGATTTCCAAAAGCATGGTTTTCTTGAGATCCCTAGAGTTCTGCCAGGTCATGTCTAATGAGAAAGCTTTCTTATTGAATTTCATGATAGCCATTGCTATAAAATTGATTTTGGTGAATTGGAAAAACTTCCAGATTTTAAGTCAAGAGCGATGGTGGAACGTGGTATGTCAACACTCTAAACTTGAGAAATTATATAGTAAACTTCATTATCCCGATAAAGCTGAATTAAATATCCAAAGATGGTTATTACTGGATCAATACATTGCCCGCTCACAAGTTACGTAATAGGGGGACACAAAATTGGTTGCCCTAACCGTAAGAACACATCCCCAAGCTGATGGCCCATTAATGGCTGGCTTGTGTAGGCTGCAAGGAACTGTCTCTTCCACAGAGAACCAGAGGGAGGGGGAGGGGGTGGGGGGGGAGTTATGTACTTGTAACGGTTTTATGTTACGTTATTGATTGTTTTTTGTGTTACTAAAACGCTGAAATAAAATAATTTAAAAAAATTATTGCTGTAATCACAAACCCTACTAGAAAATGCAGCACCATAACAAATTAACTCTATGGGGTATGTTTACTAAACCATCTTAACGTGCGCGCTGTGCAATTAGCACACGCTAAGGTACCTTAGCGCGCGCTAATGACTCTTTACGGGGCAAAAATGCGCTTTAGTGCGCGCTCATGCGCGCAGCGGCGCAAACGAGCGCTGAAGGCGTGGAAAGGCTCCCGGAGGGCGGAGGAAGGCTCCCCAGGGGCGGAGAGAAGGGGTCAATGGGTGGAGAGTGGGAGGGGAGAGGCTCCCCGCACACTAACAATGTGAAATTCGAGGCCAAAACTAACGTAAGTGAAAACCTCGCATTAGAGCTGATTTAAAGGGAAAAGAAACCATTTCTGTCAGCAATGTACAGCAAAACCAGGGAAACCAACGAAAAAGTGATGTGTGATACATGTGCACGGAACAAAAGTGCAAATAAACATTGAAAATGACCCCAACAAAATAAAAAAAAATCATAATCAAGCTGGGCAATAGTGATAGTAATGGGAAACATCAAAAACACTCCCAAGAAAGCCCCAAAAAATAAATATGAATTTTGGAAGGGCCTACGCTCCGTCCCCATACAAGGTGAATGATCCCACAGTGAAATAGCACTGATCAGGGTTTCCCTCTCCATTGGACAGGTTACCTATGGCATGCACATGTTCCACAACAGCAGGGCGGGCATGTCGGAATGGGCAACTGGACAGATGCTGGGAAAGGGGATACAGAGGGCTGCAGGCGGCACATGCTGTGGTGCAGCTGGGGCACAGTGCAGACTAGGCAGATGTCTAGGTGGCACTTAGGAATGCTGAAACTGAACAGCAGCCAGACAGCAACTGATGAGGGCCCAACATGGGCATGAGAGTGTTTATCACAGTGTCACAGGGGATAGTACCCAGCAGGTACCCCCAAGGGCACAGAACATTGGCAGGCGGTGTTGGGGGGAAGCGTGGATGCTTATGCAGGCACCCCTACCCCACAACACGCACCATAGGCAGCTGCCTACCTGCACACTGGATGGCTTGAGACTGCACACCACCAGCACCACCAGCAGAAGGGCATGTCAGCATGGTGGCACAGGGGTACTGGAGGTGGAGGGGGGAAGTGGCAGCTGCCCAGAGCCGACCATAGCCTAGCCCTGTGTAGGTGGGTGCCATGCACTGCAACAGAAGGCTCTGTCTGACAAACAACCATAGTATCTCCAGTGACTGCACTGTCTCTGTGAGCACAGTGTGGTGCGGTGAACACAGCCAGTGTGTTCAGGAGCAGAAGGTCACAAGTTCACATCCCAGCTGGGGCTACTGCCAATCCAGTCCCCATATTTTACCCGCTACTAAACCGTGATAGTAAGGACAAACCTTTATTGCAGAGAACATACGCATGGTTCAAACGCCTATATTTTACCTCACCGAACACAGACACCAGAAACATGCGCATTACCTAGAGCAGAGTCCCCCAAATGCAGTCCTGGAGGGCCACAAATCATTCAGGTTTTATGCTGTCTCCAATATAAGGCCATGTCAGCATGGTGGCAGAGGGTATTGGTGGTGGAGGGGGCAGTGGCAGCTGCCCAGAGCAGACCATGGCCTAGCCCTGTGTAGGTGGGTGCCATGCACTGCAACAGACAGGCCCTGCTGGACAAACAGTCATGGTATCACCAGGGAAAGCACTGCCTCTGTGGCAACACAGTGGTGCAGTGCACACAACCAGTGTGTTTGGAGGCAGAAGGTCACAGGTTCAAGTCCCAGCTATGGTGCCTGCCAACCCATTCCCTGTATTTTACCCACTACTACAACGTGCTAATACAGACAGAACGTTTATTGCAGATGATGTAAACATGCCCAAAACACCTACATTTTACCCTACAGAGCAAAGACACCATAAACAGGCGCATTACCTAGAGCAGAGTCTCCCAAATGCAGTCCTTTAGGGCCAAACACCATTCAGGTTCCATGCTGCCTCTAATAAAGATACCTGTGCTGCATATCTATGCACCACCCCCATGGTATGCAGATGTATTCATGCATATTCATGAGGGACAGCATGAAAACCCAAACAGTGTTTGGCACACCAGGACTGGAGTTGGGAACCTCTGCCGTAAAGCAGCAGCCAACAGGGACAGACACACCCACACCCAAAGGCTCCATTAGCCAATGCCTCCTGGAGAGGCAGGACATTGGGCCCTGCATGCATCTCCCAATACTAGCACTTGCATACCTTAGCAATGCCACCCTACACCTGGGAATACGGTACACAGCTATCAAAAGTTTGCTATGATTACTGGCAGATAGCAATTCCTACGTTAAGCACAGTTTGCTGATTGAGCTCCATCATAGCAACCTTTCTGATGTCTGTGGAGTGTGCTTCAGGTCTGGTCTCTGACAGTGTTTACCACCCAGGGGAGTGACCCCCAACAGTATTGCGTACCATATCCATGCCTGCACTGTGCCCAGGACCGGTGTGGTGGCCAGGGCTGCTAAACTCCTCTATAGTAGCACAATGCTGGCATAGGTGTGGGAGTGTGTGTCTGTCTATCCAGTGTGTGGTGGCTGCCAACACCCTCCACAGCCCACACTGCCAGCACTGTTGCCAGTATTGGCCTGCCAATGTGCATAATGAGGAGCAAGGTACCATGGGTATAGCCCAGACAGGGTGGCCTGGCCAGGATGCATCTGCACAGGGCATAGGGCACTGGCTGGGACATTGTAGTGCCCGGCCACCACCTGCACAGACAGGGTGGCCACAGCATGTCCTGCTGGGAGATCACTCTCACCCTGACTGTGCAGTGACCACAGCATGGCTAGGCTCCCCCATAGTGTTATATTGTATTTCTCTCATGTGATATTTATGGGTTTTCTTTTGGGGCCCAGTCACTGACTTATTTGCTTGTTGTGTAGGCTGACATCCCAGTTCTGGGTGCATGCATTTCCACCAGGAACATGCACTATGGACTAGCTAGCAGACTGTCTGCAGCTGGTATGTGTCTTGATGGAGCGCTTTGCAGGGTGCAGCAGCTGAAGGCTTGCTGCAGGAGAATATCAGATAGTGGTGGGGTGATGCTTAGCATATCCAGGCTTAATGTCTGTCTGCTATTGCGTTATGGACGTGTACAGAACTGCATTGACTGCCCTGTAGGGTGTCTGTTCACCAGTAGGACTGGGGTTGACGGTCCCCTCTACTGCCACCATTGCAGGGAGGTAGAATGTGGATCTGTTGGTGGGAGACCCTGTTTACCACCCTCAGCCCTGAGGGGTCTATAGGGGCTACACCTGACTGAGACATACAGATATATCCAAGGTGTGTCTGCAGAAACTACCTATCTCACACATTAGCATTGCTGGGGACCTGGTGCTGGGTGCCCCACCTCACCCTCAGGGTGAGTGCAGTACCTGCACAATGTGACAGTATGTAGCTACTCTGTGGCAGTACCACACACGGTCAGTTCCCCCTACTAGGCCGAGGTGCTGTGGGGGTGCATACCCCATCTTGTGTTCATCTGTAGACGGCTGATTTGCATGTGCAGTGCATCATGGCTACAGGTGGGCTGACCCTATCCTGGTGATTACAGCAGACTGTTTGTGTGGTGATGTGCAGTCCTTCTGCAGCCAGCCAGGAGCTTGCTAGCAGTTATAGAGCTGTAGCCCCCTGGTTACGTCACTGCCTGTGGAGCCAGAGGTCATGGGTTCAAACCTACAGTGGGGTTATTTGATAGGGCTGTCCAAAGCATTATCTATTTTTAATGTACATTAGTGCTGCCAGCAAAAACACCCTCAGCATACTGTACCCATAAGGTGCCTCAGAGGGCGTTTTATAGGGCGCCCTATAGAGCACCTTATGGTTACCGTCCATATAAGGTGCACTATATGGTATCCTATGGAGCGACTTATAGGGTGCCCTATAGGGGACATTATAGGGTGCCATGGCGGACAGTGCACTTTATAATATGCCCTATGGAGTGCCTTATAGGGTGTCTTATGCGGCACCTTAGGTTACGGCACGTGAGGGTGTGTTTGCTGGCAGCAATTAATAAAATACAAATAAAGTGCTGCAGGAAACAATACTTGCATGTCAAAGCTGATGCCTCAGCCAGCCTTAAGTATTAGGTACACTGGGGATCAAACCCATGACCCCTGTATCATCAGTCAGTGCCTTAACCATTGTGCTACACTGCTGTTCTTTTTTTGCATATCAGCGCACCTACTTAAGATTTTCATGCTTTTAAATGCACAGTGCTGCCATCAAAAACAGTGCTATGACCTTGCTGTGCCTCATAGGGCACCCTATATGGCGCCCTATAGGCCACCCTTTAAGCAACATTGTAGGGTGCCGTGGCGGACAGTGCACTTTAAAATGTGCCCTCTGGGGTGCCTTATGGGGTGCCTTATGCAGCACCTTATGTTACAGCGCTTTGAGAGTGTGTTTGCTAGCAGCAGTAATTAAAATAAAATTAAAATGCCTCATAATGCAATATTACACATAAATGGTGGTGCCTCAGCCAGCCTTAATCATTGGGCACAGTGGGGGATTGAACCCATAACCATGCACCATCTGTCAGTGTCTTCACCATTGTACTGCAGCCCTGTTCCTCTTTTTGCACATCAGCGCGCCTGCTTATGCTTCCCGCGCGCGTTACTTGTGTGCTAATGTGCGCGACGCACACGAGCACGCGCGCTAATGCCGGTTTGTTACTTTAATCTGAAACGCCCACTCCTTATATGGCATCCTGCAGACTAACGCGACGCGCACTTGAAGAGGGTTTAGTAAACATACCCCTATACCTCACAAACAGATTTTGAACAACAATGTGCCATATAGCCCAGAAAGTTTCCCCACTCCACCTGCCCTGTGTCAAATGTATCAGTGGCAATTTAAAGATATGAGAAATTTTATTTGAATAACTGATTCTGCATAAATGTAATTGGTAAAAACAGAAGGTGAATCCTCTTTAAGTTCTTTAAACCACCACAAAAGGCTGAGCATAGGTTTGCTCAGAATCCCGTTTCTTCAGAAAGCCACAAACTTTATTTATTTGGAGTGATAGTTCTAGGTGAGTTACATTCAGATATGGTAGGTGGGGATTTGCATTTTTATAGTTTATAGTTTATTAGATTTGTTATACTGCCCTTTGTAGGGAGATGTGCAAAGCGGTTTACAATAAAAACTTTAAAAGATATAAGAAAAGAATGTCAAATTTAAAATACAGAGAGTCACAGAAACAATACAGGGAAAGAAATGGTTAGTGTTTGCCGAGTCTTCAATGATCCTCCAGGTCCAGCCCTATGCCAAACGCCTGGTCAAACAAGTAAGTCTTGAAGAGTGTTTTGAACTTTTTTAGTGAGGGTTCCAGGTGAATAGAAGGAAGTAAGCAATTCCATAGGGTTGGGGCAGTGGAGAAAATGGAACATCTTGTAGTTTCATATTTAGCCCTGGAGGGGGTAGAAATGGCTAGCCTATTTTCTTGAAGGGAGTGAAGGCAGCATGGGCTCATATAGAAACATAGAAACATGATGACAGAAAAAGACCACATGGCCTATCTAGTCTGTCCTTCCATAACAACAACTACAACAGTCCACTTTTTACCTTTAGAGATCCTCTGTGTTGGTCCCATGCTTTTTTTTTTTTTTTTTAAACTTTTATTTTCATTTTACAACAAGCAAAAAGAAACAACACACCAAAGGAGACAAATACAAGCATACAATAAGGAAAAAGCAACCCCAATTACCCCCCACCCCTATGCTTCTTCTCTAAGCTGATAAGTATCATCATATAAGCGCTTACAAACAACAGTAATTGTACTTAAAAACAAACAGAAATAGTATCTGCGATACAGAATGATCATGTGACAGAGATTTACACAGATTTAAACAGTCAGATGAGAGCATTTAGCAGTTTGAACATAGTCGTTGAGCATCTTCCATTTAGACAAGTGGTGGGGGGTCTGAACGGAAGAAGCTAACATACGAGGTATTTGCTCATATTTACTGTAGAGACAGACATGATTCCACCATTCATTGGGGCTCAGATGGGAGCTATTTTTCCAGTATTTCATAATTAGGGAAATAGCTATGCCCAGCATAAAGTCTAAAAGGAAGTAAGCCGATTTGGGAAGAGAGGGGATCCCCGCAGCTGAGCGGAGTCCCACTATCTTCCAAGAGAGGGGCTCTTGAAAGTGCAAAATAGATTGAATACGACCCCAGACCCGACTCCAGTAATACTGTAATGCGGGGCATTCATACATAACATGAGTTAGTGAACCAATGGCCGCATGGCATGTCCAGAATCTATTGCTCTGGGTGGCGTTCCATTTGGCTAACCTGTCAGGAGTATAGAAACATCGGTGGGCTAGAAAGAAAAGTGTCTGAGTGAGTGAGGCGGATCGAGAGACCCGTGTCACCTTGCTCCAGACTAGGCTCCATTGCTCCGGGGTCAAAGTTACATGCATTTCCCGCTCCCAGGATTTCTGTGCTGTAGGAGTGCCTCTATTTACAGTATTACATAAAGTTTTGTAAAAGTTAGATGCCACACCCGATAAGCTCCCGATAGATCGGATAATCTCCGACAATCCTTGGGTATGGGTTTCCGATGGCGGGAGCACCTTAGCACTCCGAAGACAATGCTGAAGTTGCACCAACTGAAAGTAGTGTTTCGCTGGGAGACCAAATTCAATTTGTAATTCGCTAAAAGTTTTCCAGCGACCATCAGAGAACAGCTGGTTAGGGAACCAAATGCCCCTAGTGTACCAGGGGCTCCACGCCATCGGTTTATTTTGTATTTGAAATCGAGCATTGTGCCAAAGCGGGAGTCTATCTAGCGGACAAAGTCGGGAGTCTAGAGATTGCTCAAGGGTATTAAAGGCACCTAAAGTGTCTAAGAGCATTGGTGGATAGTGGGAGTCTGATGGGAGAGTCATACCAGGGAGATAAGTAAGAGGAATTGGTTTGCAAAGGTCCTCCTCTATATCTAGCCACACTGGTCTACTCGGTGTTAGGTCTTCCAGCCAACGAGCGCCTTGTTTAAGAAGAAAAGAGTGGTGGTATTTCAGGAAATCAGGGAATCTGACACCACCATTTTCTTTATCTGCTTGTAACTTATGTTTCGCTATCCTAGGTGTCTTGTTTTGCCATAAGTATCTAGTCAGAAGACCCTCTAAATCTTTATATGTACGTCGAGGTAGGAGACATGGCACCATTTCTAAAATGTAGTTCACTTTGGGAACAATCATCATTTTAATGGTTTCTAGGCGGCCCCACCAAGTAAGTGTTAAAGGAGTCCAGCGTTGAGTAAGCGCCCGGACCTTAGAGGTTAAGTCTTTGGCATTAAAGGTGATGGTGTCTTCCAAAGGAGAGCAGTAGTGCACCCCAAGGTATTTGACCATGCGAGGTTGCCATAAGAAGGGAAAGGATTGCATATCTGCCTGATGGATCAGAGGATTTAGTGGAAAGGCTACCGATTTGGTCCAATTTATCTTATAGCCCGAGAGTTGTGAATATTTACCAATTTGCTCTAGGACAGCCGGCACTGAGTCTAGGGAGACAAAGAGCATAAGGTCATCAGCATATGCTGAAATTTTGATTTCCCTATGAGAGAAGGGGACTCCATGAATATCCTTGGATTGCCGGATTAGTAAAGCTAAGGGTTCGAGTGCGAGATCGAAAAGAAGTGGAGACAGTGGGCATCCCTGGCGAGTACCGCGTTGCAGGGGAAATGGCTGAGACTTTAAAGCATTAGCACAGATACTAGCTGTAGGCTGTGCATACATGGTTTGGAGACAACGGAGAAGAAAGCCTTCTCCGAATCCGTACCAGCGGAGAGTTGCAAACAAGAAGGGCCATCTAAGCGGTCGAAGGCCTTCTCAGCATCAAGTGAGAGGCCAACCAATGGTCGATCAAGATTAACTGCGGCAGCCAGTACATGACATAGGGTCCTAGCATTGTCAGCAGTTGATCTACCGGGAATGAAACCGCATTGATCTGGGTGTATTAAAGTAGACATCTTGTCAGAGAGCCGGGTGGAGAGAATGGTGGCAAATATTTTATAGTCTGCGTTTAGTAGGGAAATTGGACGATAATTAGCTGTTAGTTGTGGATCTCTCCCCTCTTTCTCAAAAACTACTACATTTGCCATTGAGAAGGATCCAGAAGGAGATCCCTCCGCGGCCAGAGCAGAAAAATAAAGTTTCAAAAACGGAGCTAAGTCAGCGTTAAAAGTTTTGTAGAATTCAGCTGGGAGACCGTCCGGGCCTGCGGCTCGACCTGTGGCACATCTCTTGAGTGCAGATTGAATTTCTGATAAAGTGAATGATTTGTCCATGGCCTCTCTATCTTCCTCAGATAGGGTCGGCCGTTGTACCCCTGATAGTAATCGTTCAAATGCTTCTGGCTCAAAGTCACATTCAGATTGATAAAGCCGAGTATAAAAATCACGAAAGAGTTCTAATATTTCTGTATCTTTAGTGACCAAGCTCCCCCCCGACGGATTGCGGAGAGCGGTAACACGCTTGGCTTCTTTTTGACCTTTCAGGGCATTGGCTAACAATTTGCCAGCACGGTTATTTTCCCGATAGTACATCCCTTGTTGTGATTCAATATTTTTAGCAGCAGCGGTATATAAAAGCTGATTGTATTGAAAACGAAGGCGTTGTAAGCGAAGTAAAATACATGGGTCAGTACGGGACGTGAGGAGACGCTCTCCAGCTTGTATCTGTTGTTCTAGAATCAGTAACTGTTGCTTTCTTTGTTTCCCCTGTCGAATTTGATAGCTAGTTATAGTTGCACGGATAGACGCCTTGAAACCCTCCCACCAAGCCCAGCTCGCAGTGTCATGGGGTGAATTAAAATGGAAGTAGTCTTGGATAGCGGCCTTTATGTCAACCTGAAATTCTGTTTGGTCTAGTAGGGATCTATCAAAAAACCAAGCACGGGGATGTTCACCTTGCGCAGTGACATGTAATGAGAAAGATATGGCAGCATGATCTGAAATATGGAGAGGATGAATTCTAGCCGTGTCCACTTGGGATACCAGTGCTTTGGAGATAAGAAAAAAATCTATTCTAGATTGTGAGTGATGGGGGGCTGAGAAAAAGGTGAACTCTAAGTCGGAGGGGTGAAGCAGCCTCCATATATCTACTAACGCAAGATCTTTCATCAGAGCTGTAAGGGTATCAAGACTCTTGGGTGGACCACTCGTTCTAGGCGGCAGTCTATCTATCAAAGGATCAAGTACTTGGTTGAAATCGCCGCCAAGTATTAATGGAGTATTGGCAGAGGCCTGTGCCAACTGCGCAATACTTGCATAGTAAGCAGGGTTATCCACATTCGGAGCATAAATACAAATACACGTGAATTCACTATCTCCAACCTTAAGGTGTGCACGGGCCCATCTACCTTCCTTATCAGAGCTAGTATCCATTACAGTAGCTTGCAAAGACTTCTTAACCAAGATGGCTACCCCACACCGTTTGGAAACGGCGGGAGAGTAGGCAGCCACCATGTAAGGCTTAGCATTAAGTTTCAGTGTTTCAGCGGAGTTTAAATGCGTTTCCTGAAGAAACACTAAATCAGCATGCTCATGATTAAGATAGCTAAGGATTTTCTTTCTTTTGATTGGACTATTGATGCCTTTTACGTTCAGTGATAAGATCTTACATAAGGCCATTCAGAAGGGTTAAAAATTCTGAACAAGAACATGATAACGCACATAATTTCACAATGTCCCTCATATTAACTGTATATGGCTGTACACATGACATAATAGCAAATAAGCTAATGAAAAACAATGAAGCGCCCCATATAAAAAAATAAGCACCGAAGTGCCTTAGAGAAGAAGCAGAACCCCAGAAATTACTGGCGACCATATGTCTGCGGGGAGAAACCCCAGAGAAGGCCTAAATTGAAAACATATAACCTGTATAGCTGTGCGTGTTCCGAATCCAACCGAGGTGCACATCATGGAGGGATAGGAGACCAAGAAAGTTATATATAGAAAGAAAGAAAAGTCCAGGCAGTCTCTGTTCCAGGCTGTGATCACCGCGTCGGGCCATTCAAAATGGCGGGCAGATCCGGCGGATTACAGATCCAAGTTGTTGGATTAGCGCATCTGGTCTGCTTCTTTGGAATCTAAAAATGTTGCTAGTAGATCAGGATCTTCGAATGTTCTAGTTTTGGTTATGGAGAGTCACTCTGAGCTTCGCTGGATACAATAGGCCAAAGCGAGCCTGTAGCTGTTGAAGTCTAGGGCGAAAAGCAAGGAGTCTCTTCCGACGGTCAACTGTGGGCTTTGCCAAGTCAGGGAAGAAGGAGACTTTATGACTTTCGAACTCCAGATGATGATTCGCCCGGGCAGCATTTAGAATTTGCTCAACTTGCTGATATCTCAGTAATTGAAAGATGATAGGCCGGGGGGTCGTCCGATTGAGCGCCATATTGGTAGGAACACGATGTGCTCGGTCAATTTCCAGATCTCTGTGAAAAGTGATCTTCAGCAAGGAGGGAAGAGTTTTGACCAGGAATTCTCTTATAGCTCCTGCTTCCGCCCCCTCCGGTACTCCAATGAGCCTTACATTGTTGCGGCGGGCTCGATTATTGCTATCCTCTAACTCTTTTTGAAGATTCTGTATCTGACGCTCAGCCTTGTCCAGTTTCACCAACCGCACCGCGTGCGAGTCGAGGACCCCCGCCATGTTGTCCTGCCGTAGTGAAAGACCTTCAAGCCGGTCCTGAAGCATACCGAAGTCTTCTCGCATGGCTCGGAGCGCTTCTCCATTGGACTGTACCAGTTCCTTCACACCGCGTATTTCCTCCAAGATCTCCTGTTGCATTTCGGGGTTTTCCCGAAGTGGAGCTGTCTTTTGTGGGGAGGACAACTCTGTTTTGGATCGTTTTCCGTGTGAGGAAGAGGGAGACCCGAAGTCTAAGCGCGCTGGTTTGTGGGCCGCCATCCCCCCCGAGGTACCCCGGTAAGTTCGGAGCAAAATATTAAGTTTATGTAGGTATTAAGTCAGGATTCTGAGTAGGCCTCTCGGGAGCTTCAGCGCGAAGCGTCTAACCCGCTGGACATCAGGCTCCGCCCCCCGGTCCCATGCTTTTTTGAATTCAGTTACTGTCCTCATCTCTACCACCTCCACTGGGAGACTATTCCATGGATCCACTACTCTTTCTGTAAAGAAATATTTCCGCATATCACTCCTGAATCTATCTCCCTTCACCCTCATCCCATGTCCCCTCGTAGCAGAACTTGCTTTCAATTGAAAGAGGCTCTCTCCCTGAACATTTATGCCACGGAGGTATTTAAACATCTCAATCATATCACCTCTATCCCGCCTTTCCTCTAAAGTGTACATATTAAGATCCTTAAGTCTGTCCTCATATGCTTTATATTGAAGCCCACTAATCATTTTAGTAGCCACCCTCTGCACCAACTCCATTCTGTTCACATCCTTTTGAAGGTGCGGTCTCCAGAATTGCACACCATACTCCAAATGAGGTTGCACCAAAGACTTATACAGAGGCATTATCACCTCCTTTTTTCTGCTAGCCATTCCTCTCCGTATGCACCCAAGCATCCTTCTAGCTTTTGCCGTCGCCTTTCTACCTGTTTAGCTACTTTAAGATCATCAGACACAACCACGCCTAGTTCCCGCTCTTCTTTAGTGGACAAAAGTACTTCACCTCCTATACTGTATTGCTCCCTTGGATTGCTGCAGCCCAAATGCATGACCTTACATTTTTTAACATTAAATCCCAGCTGCCAAATTCTAGACCATTCTTCAAGCTTAGCTAGATCCCTCCTCATGTTATCTACACCTTCCTGGGTGTCTACTCTATTGCAGATTTTGGTATCATCTGCAAAGAGGCAAACCTTACCCAACAGCCCTTCCGCTATATCACTAACAAAGATGTTAAAAAGAATCGGACCAGGACAGATTCCTGGGGCACACCACTGGTAACATCCTTCTCCTCAGAGTGAGCTCCATTTACTTGTACTCTTTGTCGCCTCCCACCCAACCAGTTTCTAACCCAAGCAGTAACTTTAGGGTCCATCCCTAGGGTGCTCAGTTTGTTTATAAGTCGCCTGTGAGGAACAGTGTCAAAGGCTTTACTGAAATCTAAATACACCACATCTAGAGCTCTCCCTCGGTCCAACTCCCTGGTCACCCAGTCAAAGAAATCAATCAGATTTGTCTGACAAGACCTGCCTCTGGTGAATCCATGCTGCCTCGGATCCTGTAATCCGCTGGACTCCAGAAACCTCACTATTTTCTCTTTCAGCAGCGTTTCCAATAATTTACTCACCACCGAAGTTAAACTAACTGGCCTGTAATTTTCAACCACATCCTTACTTCCGCTTTTGTGTAAAGGCACCACATGAGCCTCTCTCCAGTCCTTTGGCACCACTCCTGACTCCATATGGGATAGTGAGTCCTATATGCTTCATTTTACTGTCTAAAAATTGGAAATGTGCTCAAATATTTTGTACGCATGCATATCTATGAATTAACATGTGTACAATCAATTTGCTGCTTGAATTCTTGCATCCATACAATTCATGCACAAAAAAACATGAAATGAACATCAGTTCAGAAAAAAATTCATTTAAAATGATCATGAACTAAACTTTATTAGCTATGCACCCCTAATAGTATGTATAAAGGCACATTTTAGAAAGGACAGCAGGCAGGGGTGGGGATATGTAAAGCAAAATGTGTGGTTCACAATGCTGATTTCAGAAAAGACACCTTGCGATGTCTGAAATTGGCACTTGCACATCTGCAAAGATACACGTGCCCTGGTCTGTTGAATTTGCATGTGAATGTGATGGAAAATGAGGTATTGTACACGTGTAGAGTCCCAATAGTGACTAGCAGCCATGGAGACATAAAAGCATATTGTCATTTTGTCCATGTATATGTGCACACGGGACCTGTATATGGGTACATGCACCTCCCCCCCCCCCCCCCCCCCCCCCCCCGTGGAACAAGAGCAAAGTAAAAAAAGTCACAGCCCTTAAATATCAAGTTGAGGGAACTGTTTTATTTGAACACCCACTGCGTGTGCTTATACTCCATGCACAGAAAATAGCAGGATGGCCATCAGACAACCCAATTTTTCAAGGGCAGAGACCCTGATGCTATGCCATCTGGTGCTGGAGAAGGCAGAGTTACTCTAACCTGCACGATGATGCAAACCTCCCCATGCAGCAGCAAGAAAGGTCTGGAAGAGGATCCATGTGGACCTAGTGAAGTGAGACCACCATACCACATGCAAAGACACAGCTCACAGGGTGACACCTAGGTGCTGGAGACAATGAGTGTGCAGGCAAAGAAGTAAGATGCTGAGGGCTAAATGAAAAGATAGCCAAAACATGCCAGTCCTCCAGGGCAACACCCTCTGAGGGTCATGAAAGAGCAGCAGCAACAGTCAGAGCAATCAAACGAATCTCTGTAGCCAAAGACGCAGACAACCAAAAGCACAATCTGAATCTAGCAGGAAGGGTAGGCAGAGCTGTGGGAAGGGAACATGAGGCATGAGACTGGCAAAACACAGCTGACACATGGTTAGGGTGCTGCTTATGGGCATGTCTGCATGGCCACTGAGATGCAAGGCCATGTTCTCAGGGATACACAAGACCTTGCAAGATTCTTCCCCAACAGATCAGGGCACAGGGAGAACACAATGTGCACATGGTTTTCAGGCAGCGCTGGCATAAATAGCCACAACAAAAGGAAAGCTGCCACACTGGTCATATAATGCACAACCACAGATGACAGCCATCAGCAATGCATAGGGGTTGTGCTGGGAACCATGATGTTGGAAGGGTGGGGTGGAAGAAGTGACCTGCCCCCCATTGACCACCTACCACAGCTTCTGTACACTTGGGCTTACAGGGCCAATCCTCAATTCAAAGGAAACAGAGTGAGAGAGGCCAGGTGGATGACAGGGAAGAACTGATGAATTTTAGTGTAATCTCCAGGACCAAGTAAGAATGCAGTCTTCACATATGGGTGACATCCTCTGATGGAGCCCACACGGGAACGCTCTCCAGCATCCAATAGGAAAGCCTTTGGGAGCATCCCACTTTGCCTGTGTGCCTGCTTTCCTACCTACCCAGCCTTTCTCCTCAGTTTCTAGTTTTCCGCGGAGCCATTTGGACATCTGTCCTGTCACTACTGTTAAACTATTTTCTCCTTGCCCTTCGGGGTACACCATGCTTCATTTTTTGCCTTCACACTGGCTCCAGTACTGTCGCTTGATGCCAGAGTCCAATTTTTTAAATGTTTTGGGGTTTTTTCTTTGTTTTTTACCATGGCTCCCACCACTGGTCTCGACAGCTTAGGCTGCCATTGCCTTTTTTGACTTGGCAACGGCTGTGTTCCCAAGTATGGAGAAACAAGTCAATGGTTTTGAAAAGTGTTCAAAGTGTAAGAACAATATTTCAAAAACACATTGCAATCATTAATAGCTCAACAGAATTAAAAAACTACCAAATTCATCATATTCTTACTGTAAATAAACATTCACTAAATTCAAAAAATACTGCTGAGCGGTTGTTCATTTTGGATAACGGCAGAGGACGCTTATTTAGGTTCCGGTTATTGATTGTTCCAGTTGTGTTGAGCGGTTTGACAATAAGATATAAAGCTGTGACACTTGGCCACAAATAGAGGTATATGTTATGGATTTCCTTGGGGCTGGGTTGATGGTATCATCAATATTAATATAATTGCTTCCATATTAGAGAGATACTCAGGGGAGTTGATGTAATTTGGTTTCATCACGACACGAGCCACCGTAAGAAGGATGTTAAAAATGATAAAGAAAATTTTGATATCAGGTTTTTGAAACAAAAAGGGTTGTATGTATTTTTGTTGTGAGTTTTTTGTGATTAACTTTATTATGTTTGTTGTATGGTTGTTATTGTACAAATTTTTTTGTAGTCTATTTTTTTGTAGTCTTCTTTTTTTGTGTGTGGGGGGTATTTATACGTAAATGGTTGTGAAATATCAAGTATTAGATAGGAGAATTGGTGTATTAGGCAGATGCTGTTTATGAAGTACTTTAATACATTACTTTTATGCTGCTTTTGATAAGTAATAATGTATGATGTATATTTATTTATAACATATTCATATATATGTCTAATAAATATTTAATTTACATATTTGATGTATCTGTATTTATTTTTTGAATTTAGTGAATGTTTATTTACAGTAGGAATATGATGAATTTGGTAGTTTTTTAATTCTGTTGAGCTATTAATGATTGCAATGTGTTTTTGACGATTGGTTTTTGTTTGCAATTGGTGGTTCTATTTTTGTATAGAACACTATTTCAACCACCGATAAGCATGACTGGTGCTTGAAATGCTTAGGCCCTGACCATGAGCCAGCCACTTGTCCAGCAGATGACTAAAAGGGGATTAAAAAAAACATGAAAGACAATGTGGATCTCTGTTTCTGTCAGACTCAGCTACTTCAGCTCACTTGTCAGTGGCCTCCACATCCTCACAGGCATTGATTTCTTCACACGGTTCCCACACCACCTTGAAGTTGAAGCACCTGAGTATCACAAGTCCTCTAATGATCCAGTGAAGACCAGGGGCGACCCAAGGGGGGTGCGGGGCCATGTGCGGAGACTCGGTGCAGGGCCTCATTTGCATAAGGGGCCTCTTTTGCATAAATATTTGCATAATGTTACCATACACTAACTTTTAGTAAACATGCCTTTTAATGAGTGTATGAATAAAGAAAGACTAAAATACTACTACATTACTATAATCCAGTGCCAACCGCCAGACACATTAGGAACTACTACAAACACTGCCCATTTAGAATCCATAGCAAACCCGCCGTATCCTAACAGCACTACCAGGACTCATAAAGCACCATACCCTAACTATCAAAAGGAAGCGCTGCAAATATTAAACCAATACATTTCAAAGAACAACAATACATGACCTACCGGGGAAAGAGAACAAGTGGCAATGTCAAATAGGAATTGCATAAACAGAATACCTCAGCTCAGTTACACATGCAGAACATAGACCATCACCAAACAAGTAATCACAATTTAGAAACAGGAAGACAATAATTAAACTGGGAATCCCAAAAGCCAAACTTGGAATGTACAACACTGTAGAAATAAAACTATACATTAATTTGCTCTTGTACTAAAAAAAGTGCAGACGTTAATGATGCACATTTCCCAGAGCTGACATATTCCAATTAATAAATTCAAAATAAAGAGATATTTTTCTACCTTTTGTGCATTTTTCTTCAGCTGCAATTGCTCCTGTCACTTTCTTCTGGTTTCTTTGTGTCTTCCGCTAACTCTCCATGGTCTGCTGTCCATTTGTCTTTTCTTCTCTCTTCTAGTTTTTTTCCATTCTCTCTCTACATCTGCTTTAACATACTAATCTTTCTCCTTTTGCTCTTTTGCTCTTTCCTCATTCCTATTTCATCTACTCAAATTTTACCCCTCCATTCTCAATCCCCACTTACTCTCCCAATATCCGGCCAATTGTAGATTTGTCTTCCCTCCCACACAAAATATTTTTTCCCTCTCCATTTCACTCTCCCACCTCCATCCCATTCTAATCCTCCCCCAACATCAGCTCCATTCTAGTTCCACCCTAATCCTCCCACCCAGCATCCGCTCCCTTCTAGTCCCCGCATCAGCCCATTTCCAGTCCTAGCCCCCCATAAGCCCATTTCCAGTCCTATTCTAGACCCACCATCAGCCTATTTCCAGTCCTAGCTCCCCCATCTATTTCCAGTCCCATCCGAGTCCCTCCATCAGCTAATTTCCAATCCCAGCCCCCCAGGAGCCCATGAGCCCATGTCAACTCCTAGCTCCCCTCCCGACCTCCCATTTCCAATCCAAGCCCCCCATGAGCCTACTTCCAGTTCTAGCCCCTTCATGAGTCCATTTCAATCCAAACCCCCACCACAGCCCATTTCCAATCTTAGCACCCCCCCAACAGCCAATTTCCAGTCCTATTCTAGCCCCTCCATCAGCCCATTTCCTGTCCCAGCCCCCCACTCACCCATTTCCAGTCCTAGCTCCCTCCCCCTCACAACCTATTTCCATTCCAAGCCCCCGTCCCCATCAGCTATTTGCAGTTCAAGCCCTCCTTCCACTCAGCCCATTTCCAGTCTTAGCAACCCCCCCAGCCCATTAACAGTCTTAGCAACCCCCCAGCCCATTACCAGTCCTAACCCCCCATCAGCCCATTTCCAGTCCTAGCCCCCCCATAGCCCATTACTAGTCCTAACCGCCCCCATCAGCCCATTACATCCTAACCCCCCATCACCCTATTTCCAGGCCTAGCCCCCCATCAGCCTATTTCCAGTCTTAGCCCCCCATAGCCCATTACCAGTCCTAATCCTCCAACAGCCCATTACCAGTCCTAACCCCCATCAGCCCATTTACAGTCTTAGCCCCCCCCCATAACCCATTACCAGTCCTAAACCTCCCCATCAGCCCACTTCCAGTCTTAGCACCCCCCATGGCCCATTACTAGTCCTAACCCTCCCCCATCAGCCCACTTCCAGTCTTAGCCCCCCCCCATAACCCATTACCAGTCCTAAACCTCCCCATCAGCCCATTTCCAGTCTTAGCCCCCCCCATAGCCAATTACCAGTCCTAACCCCCCCCCATCAGCCCATTTCCAGTCTTAGCCCCCCCCATAACCCATTACCAGTCCTAAAACTCCCCATCAGCCCACTTTCAGTCTTAGCACCCCCCATGGCCCATTACTAGTCCTAACCCTCCCCCATCAGCCCCTTCCAGTCTTAGCCCCCTCCCCATAACCCATTACCAGTCCTAAACCTCCCCATCAGCCATTTACAGTTTTAGCCCCCCTCCCATAGCCAATTACCAGTCCTAACCCCCCATCAGCCCATTTCCAGTCTTAGCCCCCCCCATAGCCCATTACCAGTCCTAACCCCCCCATCAGCCCACTTCCAGTCTTAGCACCCCCCCATGGCTCATTACTAGTCCTAACCCTCCCCCATCAGCCCACCTCCAGTCTTAGTCCCCCCCATACCCCATTACCAGTCCTAAACCTCCCCATCAGCCCATTTCCCGTCTTAGCCCCCCCCCATAGCCAATTACCCTTACTAACCCCCCCTCAGCCCATTTCCAGTCAGGCCCCCCCCATAGCCCATTACCAGTCCTAATCCCCCCCCCCATCAGCCCACTTCCAGATTTTGCACCCCCCCACATGGCCCATTACTAGTCCTAACCCTCCCCTATCAGCCCACTTCCAGTCTTAGCCTCCCCCCCCCATAGCCCATTACCAGTCCTAAACCCCCTTCCCCCCTATCATCCCAAATTAAAAAATAAAAAAAAACAGCTGCTTCTGCCGCGGCAGCATCAAGAGTGCCGCCGCGGGGCCCCCCCTGCCAGGCAGAGCCTCCCTGCATCGTAGGCTAGCGTTGAATCCCCGAACGTGAGAGTTTCCTTTCTCGCGGCTCTGTTACTCCCACCGGGGCTGATGGGAAATCCCCGGCGGGATTAACAGAGCCACGAGAAAGGAAACTCTCGTGGCTCTGAAAGAAGCCCGTGTTCGGGGATTCAACGCTAGCCTACAATGCAGGGAGGCTCTGCCGGGCAGGGGGGGCCCCGCGGCGGCACTCTTGATGCTGCCGCGGCAGAAACAGCTGGTTTTTTTTTTTTTTTTTAAACTTGGGATGATGAAGAATGTTTTTTGCGCGGGGCCCCCTGAAACGTGGGGCCCTGTGCAAAAAACATTCTTGCTCAATGGACGGGCCGGCCCTGGTGAAGACTTTGACACCATTGACATTGAGAACTGATGTCAATTCCAGAGATAGGCTGGGACAGCAGCATCAGGACTCCCCCAGAGGTGAATCTAACTCTGATCGGCAAGCCAAAGAACCCTGGCAGGAGGACATGTCCTCCAAAGCACTAGAGGGGCTCTTTGGAGGCTCCCGAGGCATCAACCTCTGAGGAACTACCGGTTCCATGTTCTGGGATGGTGGCTCATAGCCTCATACAACAGTCCATCCAGACTTTGATCATCCCTCACCAGAGGATACATCCTTCCAGGAGTTTATCAGGGACATGGCGAGTGCTCTCTCGTATAGTTGCCACCCAGAAGGAACTGAGGGCCAAGGAGCTGGAAATTCTCCAGTATCTCTCAACACCTAAGGAGACTTCCACACTCCCAGTGCATCACATTCTACAGAACCTCATGCTACACATGTGGGAGGCTCCTCTGACCATGGTCTCAGTTAGTAAGAAACTGGACATGATGTATAGGGTTCCTGAGTGCCCAGGCTTCCAGAAACCACGGTTTCCATGCCATTCCATGGTGGTGGAATTGGCAATGTGCCATATTAAAGGTTCTGAAAATCATTCTTCTGTTCCTCCAAGTAGGGAATCGAGAACTCTGGATGCCTTCAGACATCGATGTTCCCAGGCAACGATGCTGGATCTAGGATTAACTTCTATATGTTGTACATAGGAATATTCATAAAAGATATCAAATTTTCCCCTTTCCTACCAGCAGACAAGCAGGCTGCATACCAGACCCTGCTCAAGCATAATCAAAATACATCCATGTTTCTCACCAGAGCTGCCTTTGACTGCTTTGAATCCACTAGCAGAGCTGCAGCGGTATGTATTGGGGCAAGGAGGATGACCTGGTTACAGGCTTCTGACCTGGAGCAGTGGGCCCAAGATAAATTGGCTAACATACCCTGTACAGGTGAGAATCTCTTTGGGAAAGGCTGGAGGGAGAAGGTAGGTGAGATTGAAACAGATGATCTCATGCTCAAATGCCTCTCTAGAAAAATAGCTGATCTGTCTAGGAAGAAGGCCTCAACCAAAAATCCCATCTACCCTAAAAAGAAGAGATACTATTCATATTATCCACCCTACTCGCATTATCAGCCATAGTAGCCTTTTTTTTTTTTTTTAATTCTTTATTTTCGTTTTATAACAACAAAGGAAAGGAAGACATACAGCTAAAAGACAGATACATAGAATGTGATACATACACCAAAGTAAACCCCTGCCACCCCCCTCCCCCCTGCTTCTTCTCTAGGAAAACTTATCATTCCCGAAGCGGGCGTGTACTGACATTATTGTGTTACAAAACCTAACGGTGATCTGAAACATGATGAGTGTACATTAAACAGACATGTCGGAGCAATGAGCAGATTCTACATAATCATTGAGCATCTGCCATTTAGACAAGCGAGAGTGAGTTTGGGTATGGGGAATAGCTCTCCGAGATATCTGCTATATATATAAGCAGACGAGGTTCCACCATTCATTGACAGTAAGTCGAGAGCTATCCTTCCAATTCCTCGTGATTAAACATATGGCTATACCCAGCATGAAATCAAGGAGAAAGCGACCCTTCTTAGGAAGAGAGGGGACTTCCGCCACTGAGCGGAGTCCCACAATCTTCCAAGAAAGAGGCTCGTGAAGGTGTAAGATAAATTGAATACGACCCCAGACCCGCCCCCAGTAAACCTGTAGTTGAGGACATTCATAAATAACATGAGCGAGGGTTCCCACAGCAGTATGGCAAGACCAACACTGGTCCCTAGCAGTTGTGTTCCATTTGGCTATTTTTTCTGGAGTATAAAAGCATCTATGTGCAAAAAAGAAGAGAGTTTGGGTAACTGAGGCAGACCGGGAAACCCGCACTACTTTGCTCCAGAAAACGCTCCATTGCACAGGGGTTAAAGTGGTTTGCAGTTCGCGCTCCCAGGCTTGTTGGGCTCTACAAGTGGCAGTATCTGTACCCTGACATAATAGTTTATAAAAGTTAGAGGCTACCCCATGTGTACTACTAATAGAGTGAACTAGTTCTAATAGCCCGTCCTCAGTAGGGACAGAGGGCGGCATGATTTGAGCACTTTTGAGGCAGTGTTGAAGCTGCAACAATTGAAAGTAATGTGTCGCTGGTAACGCAAATTCCTTTTGTAAGTCAGAAAAGGTTTTCCAACGAGCTGCAGAGAAGAGCTGTTGGGGTGTCCAGATCCCCCTAGAGTACCAGGGTTTCCATGCTATCGTTCTATTTAGGACTTGAATTCTGGGGTTATTCCACAGCGGGAGTCCGTCCTGAGGACATACGTTTGGGCCCAGTGATAGAATGAGAGTGTTAAAGGCCGCAAGAGTATCGACAATCGTTGGGGGATGGCGGGTGTCTACTTGATGGGACATACCGGGGAGATGGATCAACGGAATTGGGCTACTAAGCTCCTCTTCTATATCAAGCCAAACTGGTCTGCTGTCTGTTGAGGCATCTAGCCATCGGGCACCTTGTTTAAGTAGGAAGGCTTGATGATATCTGAGAAAATCAGGAAATCTGGTACCCCCTAGTTCCTTCGCAGACTGTAGTTTTTGTTTAGCTATCCTTGGTGGTTTGCCCTGCCAGAGATAGCGGACGAGAAGGCCCTCAATATCTTTGTAGGTGTGTAGTGGGAGTAAGCATGGCAGCATTTCTAAAATGTAGTTCACTTTGGGGACTATCATCATTTTCACAGTTTCTAGGCGGCCCCACCATGTAAGGGATAAGGGAGACCAACGATTTGTGAGCTCACGGACTTTGGAGACTACCTCTTTGGCATTAAAACTAATAGTGTCTTCTAAAGGAGAACAGTAATGGACCCCAAGATATTTCACCATGCGGGATTGCCAAAGGAAAGGAAAGGCCTGCATGTCAGCCTCATGTACCCAGCGGTTCAGTGGGAATGCTACAGATTTGGTCCAGTTAATTTTATAGCCCGATAATTGCGAGTATCCATCAATCAGATCCAAGACAGCTGGAACCGAATCAAGGGATACGAAGAGCATAAGGTCATCTGCATATGCAGAGAGTTTAATCTCTCTGTGGCTGAAGGGGACACCTCGAATACGTGCGGACTGTCTAATAAGGAGGGCGAGGGGTTCAAGAGCTAGATCAAAGAGCATTGGTGATAGGGGGCAACCTTGACGCGTGCCTCTTTGGAGATTAAAAGGCTGAGACTTAATGGCATTTACACAAATACTGGCAACGGGTTGAGTATACATGACTTGGAGGTATCGGAGGAAGCCCTCCCCAAAGCCATACCATCGGAGAACTGCAAATAAGAAGGGCCATTCTAGGCGATCAAAGGCTTGTTCAGCATCTAGGGACAGACCCACCCATGGGTGGTCTAAATTGGCAGCACTGGATAGCACATGGCACAGGGTCCGAGCATTGTCAGCGGTGGATCGGCCGGGTATAAAACCGCATTGGTCGGGATGGATTAAGGTGGCCATCCTGTCAGATAGCCGGGTGGCCAAGATCATTGCGAAGATCTTATAATCGGCATTAAGTAGGGAGATTGGACGGTAGTTGGCGGTTAGCAGCGGGTCTCTGCCTTCTTTCTCAAATACTACCACATTAGCTGCAGAAAAGGATCCCAAAGAGGATGTATCTACCGCAAGGGCAGTAAAATAGAGTTTTAAGTAGGGAACTAAATCTGCACTGAACGTTCTGTAGAATTCGGTCGGGAGACCATCAGGCCCTGCGGCTCGACCCGAGGCTGTTCGTTTTAGGGCAGATTGGATCTCTGAGGTAGAGAAGGGTTCATCCAGCGCATCCCTATCAGCTTCAGAGAGGGTCGGCCGCTGAATACCAGAAAACAATCGCTCGAAGGTCTCTGATGAGAACTCACATTCAGACTGATATAGACGGGTATAGAAATCCCGAAAGAGTTCTACAATATCGGAGTCTGTGGTCAGTATGCCCCCTCCCTGTGGGGCTCGAAGGGCCGCTACACATTTGGCTTCTTTTTGACCTTTCAAGGCGTTGGCTAAAAGTCGACCGGCTCGGTTACTTTCACGATAGTATGTCCCTCGTTGAAGCTCAATACTCTTAGAAGCTGCAGTTGAGAGGATTGCATTATATTGAAAACGGAGACGCTGTAAGCGAATTAAGACGCATGGATCAGTACGTGAAGTTAGAACTCGTTCGCCTGCTTTGATTTGTTGGTCTAGTATGAGTAGCTGCTGTTTGCGTTGTTTCCGCAGGCGAATTTGATAGCTAGTGATCGTTGCTCGAATGGCCGCTTTGAAACCCTCCCACCAAGCCCAATTTGCAGTATCCTGGGGTAAATTAAAATGGAAGTAATCCTGTATGGCTGCTCGAATTTCTAACTGGAACTCTGGCTGAGTTAATAGGGCTCTATCAAAGAACCAGGCCCCCGAATTCCCTTGGGGTGCAGTAGTGTGTAATTGAAAAGAAATAGCAGCATGATCTGAAATATGTTGGGAGTGAATCTTTGCAGTGTCCACCTGAGGAACTAACAGTTTTGATATTAGAAAGAAATCTATGCGAGACTGGGATTTGTGAGGGGAAGAGAAGAAGGTAAAGTCGAGCTCATTGGGGTGTAGTAACCTCCATAGATCAACTAAAGCAAGATCTTTGATCACAGAGGTAAGCGTGGTGTGACTCTTGGGGTGACCACTTGTCCTAGGCGGCTGTTTGTCAATCAGGGGATCAAGGACTAAATTGAAATCCCCCCCTATTATCAATGAAGTATTAGCAGAGGCCTGCGCAACCTGAGCAATGGTAGCAAAAAAGGCAGGGTCATCCACATTAGGAGCATAAAGGCATATACATGTAACTTCAAGGTTACCTATCTTGAGGTGAACTCTGGACCATCTACCTGCTGTATCTGAGCTAGTCGCAATAATAGTAGCATGCAGAGATTTCCTAACCAGTATGGCAACCCCACATTTCTTAGAAACGGCTGGGGAATAGGCGGCCACCATGTAAGGTTTAATATTGAGTTTAAGAGTTTCCTTCGAATTTAAGTGCGTTTCTTGGAGGAAAATCAGGTCCGCAGTTTCATGACTTAGATAGCTTAGGATTTTCTTCCGTTTTATCGGATTATTGATTCCTTTTACGTTCAATGAGAAAATCTTACATGGTGCCATCAATCGGTAATAGACATTTTAGGTAAGGGCGCTTGAAAACATACAATATAATCAGAATCTGTACAACAATGACATAATCACCGAGTATGCTGGCTAATACACCCCATATTGAAAAGTATGTACCAAAGTAACCTAGAGAAGAAGCAAAACCCCCAATGAATATGGCGACCATATGTCTGCGGGAGGAGGCCCCAGAGAGGAAGATAGAGACATAAAAAAAAGAAAAGAAACACCAGAGTCCATAATTAACACTGTCTCTGATACTCATCAAGGCTACTGTGGGTAGATGGAGTCGGGTCACAGATATCATCAAAAATAAGGCAACAAACCGCCCTCGACAGACTCTTTGCTGAGCCGCGGCAAATCCAATATGGCAGGTACAGCGGAAAGGAGAATACTGGCAGGAATATTCTAGAAGTCAGCGCATCAAGTCGGCTTCTTTAGAATCCAAAAACTCCGCTAGTAGATCAGGGTCCTCAAATGTTCTTGTCTGATTGTGAAGCGTGACTCGGAGCTTGGCCGGGTACATCAGGCCATAGCGTGCTTGTAGTTGTTGAAGCCTCGGCCGGAATTCCAGAAAGCGCTTTCGGCGGTCGACCGTGGGTTTAGCCAAGTCAGGATAGAAGGAGATCTTGTGGCTCTCAAACTCCATATGGCCCTTTGCCCGAGAGGCACTGAGAATTTGCTCCACATGTTGATATCTCAAAAGTCGAAAGATGATAGGCCGCGGGGTCTTCCTGTTGAGCGTTATGTTTGTGGGTACACGATGAGCGCGATCGATCTCCAATTCTTTGGTAAAGGTGATTTGGAGCAGGGAAGGGAGGATTTTTCATAAAAACTCCTTCATGTCTCCCGATTCCGCTCCCTCCGGTATGCCCACGAGTCGTAGGTTATTGCGGCGCGCTCTATTATTGCCATCTTCCACTTCTTTCTGCAAGGCCCGCACCTGACGTTCAACTTTGTCGAGTTTGGACAGCCGGACCGCATGGGAGTCTAATATGCTCTCCATTTTGTCCTGACGCGAGGAGAGCCCTTCTAGCCTGCCTTGCAGTACACCAAGATCTTCCCGCAGCGCTCGGAGTGCTTCACCGTTTGACTGCACGAGGTCCTTAACCCCTCTAATCTCTGCGAGGATTTCCTGCTGCATTTCGGGGCCCTCGCGCAAAGCCAGCCCCTTCTGCGGGGACGGGGGTTCAGTTTTGGAGCGTTTGCCGTGAGAAGCCGCTGGAGATCCAAATTCCAGGCGCGTGGGTTTGGTCCCCGCCATCTCACCAATGTGCCCCGGCAAGATCAGAGCAGAAGTTCAAGTATGTCCGGTGTTAATTCAGGATTCTGAGTAGGCCTCTCGGGAGCCTCAGCGTTATGCGACCATCCCGCTGGACATCGGGCTCCGCCCCCCCAGCCATAGTAGCCTTAACAAAAGAAGCAAGGCCCACGTCAGCCCAAGAGCCCTAAGGCTCCCAAACCTCAACCAACTCCACAGGCCCAGCCTACAACTGGTTTTTGACTTCTTCCTGGAGAATATAGCCATATTTCCCCTGAAGGATCCCCATCTTTCTCTCATTGAAGGCTGCTTGGTCCACTTTGCCCAAAAATGGCTTCTCATAACAGAGCAGTGGACTTTGAACAAGGTCCTCAAGGGGTATCAGCTCCACTTTGAAAGCTTACCCCCAACCTTTTTCACAGAGGAGTTTCCCATGGAACACCTTCACTGCACCCTGCTACAGCAGGAAGTAGTTCTTCCCACATAAGAAGGGTTTTTACTCCCGTTACTTCCTCATTCCCAAAAATATGGGGGGATTCAGACCCATCCTTGATCTCTGAGCCCTCAACAAGTTCTTGGTTTGAGACAAATTCAAGGTGGTCTCCTTATGAACTCTACTTCCATACTTTCAGAGGGATGATTGGCTTTGTTCCTAGATCTCAATGATGCTTATACTCACACACTCATGCATCCTTCTTACAGATAGTACCTGTGATTCATGTTTCAGGGAGCTCACTACCAGTACTGAGTTTTACTTTTAGCCTAGCTTTGGCCCCAGAAGTATTCACAAAATGTCTAGCAGTGGTTGCGGAATACCTCCACACCCTGGGCATCTTTCTCTACTTAGATGACTGGCTCATCAAGGGTGATTCCCCTCAATTGCTAAACCTGCCACTTCACCGCACTATCACTGTGCTTCAACATCTCGGCTTTGTCATAAACTTTACAAAGTCTCACCTTGCTCTTACTCAAAAATAGGAGTTCATAGGTGCACTCCTAGACACTGTGCAAGCCTGAGTCTTTCTCACAGGAGACCTCCTGCAGCGCCTCACAGAGCTCACAAGCCAGGTTCAGCGACAGCATCTCATCATAGCAAGGGACATCCTTTGTCTGCTGAGATACATGGCCTCCACCATACATGTGGTCCCCTTTGCTTGTCTCCACATGCATCAGGCACAGTGGACCCTTTCTTTTCAATGGACATGGTTGAAGGATCAACTCAGAGACAGGGTCATCTCCCAACTCCCTTGAGTGGTGGTGTATGTCTCAAAACCTTCTCGTTAGGTCACCATTTCAGATGCCTCCACCTCAACATTCCCTCATGACAGATGCTTCCAAGCAGGGTGGGGAGTTCACCTGGACGGCTTAACTACACAGGGCTTGTAGTCTCACCAGGAATCTGTCTATCAGATCAACCTCCTTGAACTGCAGACAATAGCCAATAGCCTCAAGCTAAGGAGTCCCATATGTGAAGACTGCATTCCTGCTTGTTTCTGGAGATAGTGTAATTGTTCACCTGTAAGAGGTGATCTCCAGGAACAGCAGGAATCAGTCTTCACAACCCACCCTCCTCCCCAAGGAGTTGTAGGGTTTTTCTTTTCCTTTCCTTCTCAGCTACAAACCTTACTGAAGAAAAAGGCAGGAAAGACAGGAAGGCAGGCATGCAGGTGCAGTGGGATGCTCCCAAAGGCTTTCCTAGTGGATGTTGGGGAGCATCCCATATGTGAAGACTGATTCCTGCTATTTCCGAAGATCACCTGTTACAGGTGAATAACTATGCTTTACTAAGTATGGGATTTCTACATCCCCAGCAGACACTTCCATAGCCTCTGAGATCTGGAGTTGGTGAAGGTCAGATTTAGGGCTATGTGGAGGACCCAGCCCCAATTTCTGCAGTGCCTCCATCAGGAGCTACAGTGGCAGCAAGGTAAGTCATGGCACACATGGCACAGATGTCACACATAGGGAGGGGACCTTGGATCATCACCTTCAATGTGCAAGGCCATGAGATGCATGCCACCATCAAGCATCCATGACTTGGACTGCCACACTGGGGCACCATATGCACTACCACAGCAGCCAGAGTATAGGCTAGAATAGTGGAATGTAGCAGACAGGCCCCATGTTGTTGCTAGCATATGTTGTAGAAAGAAGTGCCCAACAGGACATAGTGTCTGCAAACATATGGAGTAACATTGGAGGAGGGAGGGGACAGAAGCAAGGATGCATAGGATGGGCCACGTGGATAGAGGCAGTGTGGGGACCCAGCTAGATCAGGGTGCCCAAAAGTAGTGGATAGTGATAATATGGTAAGGTGGATCACAGGAGCACTGTACAGGTTCCACTGTCAGCACACAGGCACATGTGTAGGACACAACTGTGCGCAGGATAGTGATGCCAGTCAGTGAAATGCACCAGTGGGTGTGGAAAGTACTGGCCCTCCTGACACAGATACCAGATATCATGAGGTCTGTAGAAGCAGTGACTGCCCCACTCAGGGAACCAATTTAGAAAAGCCATTTAAAGATCACTGGCCCAGTAGGGGGTTTGTATAGTGGTAGGATGTGCATGGGCCTGATACAGTTCCAAAACAGACTAGCACTAAATAGTGAAGTCTATCTATGGATGGGGCACACAAAGGGGGGATCACGTCTGAGATTTTCCCCTCACACATACATTATGTCAAGTAGCAGAGGAACAGAACCCCTAATACATGCCATATCTGCAAAGGTTAACACCTGAATATGCCAGGCTGAGGAGGCACATATAGAAGTGCGTGCTAGAGGCTAACAAGAACACAGCTGTAATGTGTACATGCCTATGACACACCTTCATGCTGCATAGCACTAAGCATGAACTCTCTGTTTTGAAGTTTCAGCAGCCATCATGGATATGGCACAACCACCACTGCTGTCTGCACCCCTGCCACAACTACCCCCACTGTCGTCACCACCTCTGCCAACAACACCACCATCACCTTAGCACCTCTTCTGCCACCACTTTACCCCCACAACCACTGCAGATGATGATGACACCACCATAAGGCAGAGGGCAGCAGCAGCAGCAGTGGCTCCACAGCATGGGTGGTGGCAACATCGAAAGATGAGGGAGGGGCAAGAAGGAAGATATGGATGTGGTCGTCACCCTTGTCAAAAAGCAGATGCAGAACGTGCAGCTGTATGTCCCTGAAGCAGCAAGGACAGTTGTGGGGACTGACTCAGAATAGACCAACATGCTGGAGGATGGGGATGGAGATCGTGGAAGTGTGGAAAGGGGAGTGGGAAAGGGAAAGGGAAGGGGAATGCAGGAGAGGGAGGAAAAGAGGGAGTTATAGGAGGGGGAGAGGCAGAGGACAGGGAGGCAGAGAGGGAGGAGACAAAAGGGGGGGGCAGGTAGGCAGGCTGCAGAGCCACTGCAGCATCTGATTATCCATCCTAGCCAGTCTGCATCCATGCTAGACCAGGTGCATTACCATGAGGTCCCCTGGAGCCTTGGAGGACCCTGTGATCCTGGTTAGCCTCACATCCCTGTGACACGAGTAGGGTTTTTCTGTGGTCACTAGGTCACAAAACATCATGGTCATTCACTTGGAAGGGCTGAGAGCAAAGATATATGCTCTCAGATAAAACCCCCGGAGCGAGGGAAACCGTCCCGTTTGCAGACTCCTGCCCAATCGGGGCAGTGGGAGCAGGATAAAAGGAGGAGCACACCTCCGGCGCCCTCCAAACCCCCGGAGCGAGGGAAACCGTCCCATTTGCAGGCTCCTGCCCAATCGGGGCAGTGGGAGCAGGATAAAAGGAGGAGCGCACCTCCGGCGCCCTCCAAACCCCCGGAGCGAGGGAAACCGTCCTGTTTGCAGGCTCCTGCCCAATCGGGGCAGTGGGAGCAGGATAAAAGGAGGAGCGCACCTCCAGCGCCCTCCAAACCCCCGGAGCGAGGGAAACCGTCCCGTTTGCAGGCTCCTGCCCAATCGGGGCAGTGGGAGCAGGATAAAAGGAGGAGCGCACCTCCGGCGCCCTCCAAACCCCCGGAGCGAGGGAAACCGTCCCGTTTGCAGGCTCCTGCCCAATCGGGGCAGTGGGAGCAGGATAAAAGGAGGAGCGCACCTCCGGCGCCCTCCAAACCCCCGGAGCGAGGGAAACCGTCCCGTTTGCAGGCTCCTGCCCAATCGGGGCAGTGGGAGCAGGATAAAAGGAGGAGCGCACCTCCGGCGCCCTCCAAACCCCCGGAGCGAGTGAAACCGTCCCATTTGCAGGCTCCTGCCCAATCGGGGCAGTGGGAGCAGGATAAAAGGAGGAGCGCACCTCCGGCGCCCTCCAAACCCCTGGAGCGAGGGAAACCGTCCCGTTTGCAGGCTCCTGCCAAATCGGGGCAGTGGGAGCAGGATAAAAGGAGGAGCGCACCTCCGGCGCACCCGCGCCTGGCGGGCCCACGCCTGAGGGCCTCGCCAGAGGGCCCTTTGGCGTGGCCCTTAGGCAGTAGCCCCCACCGGCCGGCCCTAAAAACATCCGACCCTGCAGGAACACTCAGAGTCTGACTGACCCTTCTATTCATAAGAACGTCACTAAGCTTGAGCTCCCTAGTAAGGTCGAGCTCGCGGTAAACGGATCATAATCGTCCACTACTTACCAGGTAAACGATCCACGAAAAGCCAATGTCTTTGCAACTCGGCAGCCATGTACTTTACTCTAATGTTTAACTGCATAACTTCATTTAGGGATAACCTGAATAAAATCCTAACTATCCATTGATACTTTGTTTTCACACCGAATGTGCTGTATATTTTAGTGTATGACCAAGCAGCTGTCTGTATTACTGAATAGCCTGAGCAAAGTAGCCCTGACTCAGTTGTCTGGCCTGTGTTGTATCACACTGTTCTACCTCCCTTTGATGTTAATATTTTTAACTCAGATTCCTTAACTTTTTTATTACTGAGTAGCCTTAAATCAACACAGTGATGTTGTTGTTTCTGTCTTCACACCGAATATGCTATATATTTCATTGCATGACCCAATATTATTACTGAATTAACATATTATTACTGCATGACTAAATATGTATTACTGAATAGCCTTAACAAAGTAGCCTAACTCAGTTGCCTTAGCTGCTTTATTACTGAGTAGCCTTAATTTAACACAGTGATTTTACCTCACATTGATGTTTAGCTGTATATTTTCCTTAATTGACCGTAGAACTATTTGTGCTACTGCATAGCTTTAACATACCACAGTGATATGATACATTTTTGGAGATATCAAGGGCACATCTGAGGGCACTGACATCAACCCCTGCAAAGTTGGGCCGTTATACATGTTACACAACAAGTCTGGAAATGGCTGCCACCAGTACCTCCCTCCTGTTGTGTCTCTGTATCCTACTTTCCTCATGTGTCTGTAACCACATCCTGCTGTACCACACACCTTTTACCTGGAGACCAGTATACATCTACAACCCAGCCATACTACCAACTATTACTCTACATAACACGGTCCTTCCTGCACGTATGGCAACAACACTACCACACAGACAAGGGACAGACACAACGTCCGTCAGGAGCTCAAAGGACCAGCGCAACAGTCTACCTAAGAAGAAGCGAAGTGGAACAAACAAAACAGGAGCAACCAAGATAAACATGATCTCCAAGTCCGACAAACCTCTGCAGTCCGAAGTCTCATTCATGCTAATCAACTCCAGATCTATACGCAACAAGACCCACATCATACATGATATCCTCACAGATGCAAAACCTGATATTCTATGCATCACGGAAACATGGATCACGGACACAAACTCAGTTATCACCAACCAAATTTGTAAACCTGGTTACAAGATCTACAATTGTCCCCGCTCCAAGAAAAGAGGAGGAGGAGTGATCATCATGGCCAAGACCTCCTTACTCCTAGCAAACACTTCTCAAAGCAATGACGACGGAATTGACATGCTCAGAATAGAAAACAAAACTATATCTATATGTCTGATCTACAGAGCCCCCTCATCCCCATACGAAACTCTGGCTTCCGCACTGGAAATCATCACTACCACAGCATGCAAAAAGCACCAGATCATCCTAGGCGATCTAAACCTAGCATCAGTCTCACCAGCTCAAGCAGGAATATTCCATGAAGCCATGGACCAGCTTTGTTACGAGCAAATAATCAGTGAGGCCACACATACCAAGGGCAACACCCTGGACATGGTGTTCCTACCCACCAAGCTCAATGGTCTCCAAAAACCCAAGATACATATAACCCCAGTGCCTTGGTCGGACCATCATCAAATTGAATTCACATTGCTTCTACCCACCATGCGAGAACATGCTACACACGTCCCTCCTACAAACCTACGGAGGAGATTCCAAAAATACAACAAGGAAACACTAATAACATCCATAGCCGCGCATATGAATCCGGAACAAGACGACCTGGAGATACTGGTAAACCAATGGAACTCAGGTATCGAAGCAATCTCAATACCAACCTGGTCACCCCTAAGTATCTCATCCAGAAACAGGAATGAACCATGGTACACCCCCACCCTTCGCGAACTAAAGAAGCACCTGCGGAAGCAAGAAAGGAAGTGGAGAGGGCACAAAACAGAGGAGCATAGGATGGAATACATCAAACTTCTTGCAGCTTACAAGAGTGAAATTAACCTGGCAAAGAAAACTCACCACTCTAACACGCTTAATAAGGCCCTCAACCGACCCAGGGAACTATTTGCATTAGTCGAATCTCTCACGAAGAATAATCAAGAACCTAATACAAATGGGGCAATGACAGCCCAAAAGTTGGCAGACCATTATGCCAACAAGCTAAACCCTCCAACCGGAAACATGAACCCTCAAGCGCCTGAATCCCCCACCCAAGACCTGTCTATGAGCTCCGCCCTGCAAACAACCAACACCTCGGAAGGAACTACCCAGTACCAAGAATGGTCCACCTTCAGGAACATAGAAGTCAAGCAAATCATGAACATAATCTCCAGCTTAAGAACCACCACCTCCCCACTCGACCCATGCCCAGCTACCTGGGTCAAGGACATAAAACAGGAAGTTGCCCAATTCATCACCCACATAGTGAACCAATCGCTATCGCAGGGGCTAATGCCAACGCACCTCAAAAAATCCATCATCCGACCCATACTGAAGAACAAAACCCTCAACAAGAGCGACCCTACATCCTACCGCCCAGTATCAAGCATATCCTTCCTTGCCAAGATCACTGAAAAGGCAGTGCAACAACAACTGCAAGACCACATCGATGACAACAACGCCTTTGACGTCCACCAGTATGGCTTCCGACAGCATCATGGTGTAGAAACCCTCCTCTTAGCCCTACTGGACAAACTACTTAAAGGTCTGGAAGAAAGAAACAAAATGTACATGCTCATTTTCATAGACATATCAGCTGCCTTTGATACAGTACATCACCCCACACTACTAAACAGACTCGTGACAATAGGCATTAGAGGCACCCCTCTGAAATGGTTCTCCTCCTACATAATCGACAGAATGCAGCAAGTCCACTTCAATAACGAAATGGCCTCACCATTCCCGCAAACCCAAGGCATACCGCAAGGCTCGGCCCTGTCTTCCCTCCTTTTCAACCTTTATCTTCGACCAGCTTGTAAAATATTCCAGGATCACATGATCAGTTATCACATCTATGCTGATGACCTAATGCTGTATACTCAACTTGATGCCGACAACCCGAATCTCAGCCAACTAGAGAAATGCCTCAGTGAGCTCCAAACCTGGTTGCAACAAAATAATATGTCTATAAATCACAAAAAAATGGAAGTGATGTGCATGTCCAGAAACACTGACTTCAACCCACCACCAACAGTCACCTTGAACAATAATGTCTATGCCACAAAGAACGAAATAAGATACCTAGGCGTGACACTGGATTGCCACCTGAAGTTGGAAAAACATCTCCGAATTACCAATCGAGCCATTTTCCACAAGCTAAAAATCGTGCAACCACTACGTAGTATCATAGATCACTCTGACTTCAGGACCGTAGCACAAGCCCTCATCATTCCTCATCTGGACTATTGCAACGCCATACTACAGGATCTGCCTAAAAAAACCCTCAATATCCTGCAAATGGCGCAAAATGTGACAGAATCATCATGGGGACCGGCCTGAAGGATCATATTACACCAATACTAATAGACCTACATTGGCTCCCAATCACTGCACGCATACAATATAAAATCATTATCACCGCATTCAAGCTCATTCATAATATAGCACCCTCTTACCTCAGCACCCTTATCACCTTACAGCCAAATAACAGAAGCAGAAGATCTCCAAACCTCAATACCCTCCTGGTCCCGGGGAGCCTGAGATATGTCAAAACAAATACCAGCAACCGAGCATTTTCATTTATAGCGCCTCTGCTATGGAACCAACTACCATGCGAACTGAGAGAAAACAGTGACTTGTTGGACTTCAGAAAAAAGCTTAAGACTCATCTTTTCCAAATGCATTTCTATCCTGCCTAATCACCATGTACTCACACTGGGTCACAACAGGTACAAAGAAAGAATTCCGTGTTCTGGCCAATATTATACCCTAGTGTCATGTAAATATGTATATACATGTGAAATTACTAGCCTGCAATCAAGTGTGAATCATATAATTCGAGTAATATGACCTGTACTTTTCCACTAAATCATGATGTATGTTTTAATTCCTGGTCTATACAGCCGCACTTTTATGTATAGCAAACCGCTGCTGATCGCTGGAAGTAGCAGGATACAAGTGTACACTAAATAAATAAATAAATATGCAATACAGCAGCTCATGGCATGTCTCTGCTCCAGCCATTCCATTCTGGATGAGAAGGAGGGGAGGAGGACAGGATTCTGTTCATTTGAATGTACATACATATACAAGATGTAGGAATGTTACCAATGACTGAAATGGTTTTTAAAGGTGATGCCGCAGAAGAAATGAAAGAAATATTGATACACTGGGAAGATATATTACAACTATTTGATAAACTGAAGAGCAGCAAATCACCTAGACTGGATGGTATTGTCACCACCAGGTGGGCAGGCTGCCGCCTAGGGTTGCAGATCTGTGTCTGATGGTGATTAAGTAGTTGTGAACACGAATGGTTTAAGGTAAAAGGATTTATTTCCCCTCCCGGGGTCGGATTCTTCAGGTAATATAACACAATACTCAAAACAAATAAGCCATACTTTCTGGCAAAACACAAAGGAAATTATAACAGCTTTTTCTTGCTTCTTAAAGTAAAGAGTAAACGTTAAACAGGCAAAACTCAGCACATAGCTTTCATATGTGCAAAACAGCACTCTTCACTGATAGTGTTTTCCTTCCACACTATACAGCCTTTTGACTAGCGAAAAGACGTCACTTTATCAGAGAAAATTGGGTCACTATCAAATGAACATTCACTGACTGTATCAATGACCATAGGCTCCTGCATACATCCAGAATTGTCTGAGTTCTCCTTGCCACAATACTTCTGCAAGTTCCCCTGTAACGTGCTGTCACAGAGTCTCTCTGCACAACTCCCTCTAGGGCTGGAATAACAGCTACCGTATTCCTCGGCGTTTGGGAGAGAGGGAAGCCACCATTCAGGGTTCTTAGAGTTTAATTCCTTCTGGCAGGTTCTACCCTTGGAACATTTATAAGCTCTGGCTTCAGGCTTTGCAAAAGAATATTCTTCTCCCCTGTTAACACCAGGTTTAAGCCTGCGGGGTTTTCTCTGAGGCTTAGGAACTGCTACTATATCTTCCTCAGACATGCACACATCTTTAGGGAAATACCTTTCTCTCTCTGGGGTTGTTAACTGCTCTCTCTTCAGCTCAGTGCTCAAATCCCTTGGCTGGGTGTTACTGCCCTGCCCCCACCTAGGATTTATCACACGAGGCTTCTCAGCGTTAACCCTGTAGGTATTTCTTTTATCAGCAAACTTTAACTTTCTACCAGAGTCATTCTCCAGGCTACAGCTCTCAAATACATACTGTTTGTCTTTAGGCTTCCAATCACTCCAGTTGGAACGTTGCCTCTGAGCTCCAAACAGCTTGCAATCAGCAGAACACTTGCAACTGTTCTCTGATCTCACTGGCTGCTTTCTCCTGCAGGGCTCTGGGTAGTTTCTGTGGTGAACCCTTCCTGGTTCTGGCTCTGACTCACGTCCTGGGTCAGAGTCTGAAACTCCTCCTTCTTCCTCTAGGTCAGCTGGTTCAGCTAGTTCACCTAGTTCTCCTCTTTCTCCTCGTTCCACTCTGTCTAACTCTGTATTTCCTGCATAGCTCTTATAGTGGCTATAAGCTCTTCCCCTTTCCAGGTGCACGCTATTAGGAATTGGGGAATGTTTCTCAGCTGGGCTTATTTGCAAACCCCGTGGCTGGGTTTGTTTATGTCGCCCCTGACAACTGCTGCTCACATGGCCTGCCTGCCTGTCAGCTTCAAGACTAGAACTCAGTGAATCCTGTGTTTTTAAGGTAGGAAATGGAACTTCTTCATCACAGTATACATCAAAGAATGTTAAAAGAACTGAAATATGAGATTGCAGACCTACTATTAGTAATCTGTGAACTATCATTAAATCATCTGAAATACCTGAAGATGGAAGATGGTCAATGTGACGCCAGTTTTTAAAAAGGATTCCAGGAGTGATCCATGAAACTACAGACCGGTGAGCCTGACATCATTACTGGGAAAAATGGTAGAAAGAACAAAATTACTGAACATGCAGATAGTCATGGCTTAATGGGAGACAGCCAACATGGCTTTAACCATGGAAGGTCTTGTCTTACTAACCTGTTATGGTTTTTTGAAGGTGTGAATAAACAGCTAGACAAAGATGAGTCAGTTGATATAGTGTATCTGGATTTTCAGAAAGCCTTTGACAAGGTCCCTCATGAAAGACTCTTGGCAAAACTAAAAAGTCATGGGATAGGAGGCAGTGTACTACTGTAGATCAGGAACTGGTTAAAAGTTAGAAAGCAGAGGGAAGAACTAAATGGCTAATTTTCCAATGAAGAAAGATGAAGTGTGGAGTACCCCAGGGATCTGTGCTGGGTCCGCTGCTTTTTAACATATTCGTAAATGACCTGGACATGGGAATAACGAGTGAGATAATCAAATTTGCAGATGACACAAAATTATTCAAAGTTGTTAAAACCCAAGAGGATTGTGAAAAATTGCAGGAGGACCTTAATAAATTGGAAGACTGGGCATCAAAATGGTAGATGAAATTTAATGTGGAGAAGTGCAAAGTTATGCACCTAGGAAAGAACAACCCAAACTATGATTATACCATGCAAGGTTCCACATTAGGAACCACCACCCAGGAAAAAGATTTAGGCATCATCATGGATAACATGTTGAAACCCTCTGCCCAGTGTGCAACTGTGGCCAAGAAAGCAAATAGAAGCTAGAAATCATTAGGAAAGGAATGGAGAATAAAACACGGGATTTTATAATGCCTCTGTATCATTCCATGGTGCGATCGCATCATGAATATTGTGTGCAATTCTGGTCACCGTATCTTATTTATGTATTTATTTAGTTTATTTATTTATTTATAGTCTCTTTAATACCACGCTATTTGGCATCAGTGCAGTTTACATATAACCAACTTACACATCTCATTAACTGAAACCGTGTTTACAATGAACAAGGTAATAGAACTTGGATAAACTAGGAGTAACTATATACATCTATGTGACAAGATAGGTATTACCTCGTAGGACATAGTCGTGGTTGGATGTGTGGTAGGGCTTACTAGACTGTGTCGGTGTAAGTTGAGGATGAGGTTATTAAAGTGCCGTCTATAGGGTAATACTGGAGGAAGAGATGGTGCTTCAAGGCCTTTCTAAACTGGGTCAGGTCAGGGATTGCTCGTATGCTAGGGGGTAGGGCATTCCAGCATCTGGGTGCACAAAATTTGAAAGCTCTGTTTACGGTTGAACAGGTGCATTGGGTTATAGCTTTCGGGACTATGAGCGTATTAACCACTATAGATCGTCTGGACCTAATGGGGGGCGTGGTCTGGATCATCTCTGCTAGTGAGGTAGACGAGAGTCCATTGACAGCCTTGAATGTCAGCAGTAAGGTTTTGTATGTGAGTCTGGCGCGTATCGGGAGCCAGTGTAGGAGCTTCAGGATGGGCGTCACATGATCTTTCTGGATGCTCCATGGAGGACTCTTGCAGCCGCGTTCATCGCCAGTTGTAGCGGGTTCAGCGTGGCTTGAGGGAGTCCATGCAGGATTGAATTTGCATAATCCAAGTGTGGTATGATCAGTGCCTGATAGATTGTCCTGAAGTCATCTGGTTCTTGCAAGGATCTTAGGTGCCTGAGGGATTGTATTTTGTGGTACACCGATCTCACCATGTTGCCTATGTGCGCCTTCATGTCCAGGCACTGGTCTAGAGTGACTCCAAGGTACCGGATCGTGGGTTTGGACTGGAGTTCTGCTTCGTTGACTTTCAGAAAGGGCGGCGTGGAGAAGCTTTGATTCCTTGTAATGAAAAAGACCTCCATTTTCTTGTGCTGAATTCTAAGGTTCTGGGTTTGTAGCCAGTTGGATACTGCATTAAAGCAGTTTGTCAGTGGGGAGAGGTCTGGGTTCTCAGTCGCGAAAGGCATGTAAAGCAGTACGTCGTCCGCATATATCAAGCAGTTGACATCAAAAGATCTGATCAGGTTACAGATGGACTGCATGTATATGTTGAACATCAGGGCGGAGAGGGAGGATCCCTGCAGGACACCTTGCTTCTGGTGGAAGGGATCTGATGATGTAGTCCCTGATCGTACATGATGCCATCTGTCAGAGAGGTAGGACATGTACCAGTCTAGTGCTTTGTCGGTGATCCCCTTCTCTTTAAGACGCTCGAGGAGAAGCCCGTGGCTTACAGAGTCGAACGCCACTGCGATGTCAATGAAGATGAGGACAAACCCTAGACGAACGTTGTCTATTCCTGCTATTATGCTATTGACGAATGTGGTGAGCAATGTTTCGACACCGTGGGCCTCTCTAAAGCCGTGTTGGCATGGGTCTAGTGGTGCAGAAGCATCTATGTGATCTTGAATTTGACATTGGACTTCCTTTTCGATTATTTTTGCTAGTAGGGGTATACTCGATATCGGTCTGTATGAGTCTACCTTCTTAGGGTCCAGCTTGATGTTTTTTAGCAGCGGTCTTATGGACGTGTGTTTGAGGGATTGCAGGAATGCACCTGTTGCAAAGGATCGGTCCATGAGTCTGGCTATAAAAGCACTAAAGTATGATCGTAGTTCTTTAATCCAGAATGCAGGGCAGGGGTCGGATTGAGAAGTGGTTGTGTTGATTGCAGCAATGGTGTCTTCAATGAGCTGCTTGTGTGGTGTGGAGAAAATGGTGAGAGGTGTTATGTGGCTTGGCTCGAGAGAGGCGACAGGTGCTGAGGTCTTGTTGGTCCGACATAGCTTGGATTGTAAGTAATCCACAAATTCTTGAGGGTGGATCTCGACTGGTTGGTTTGAAGCTGGTTCAGTTGTCAGGTTTTTGACGAGAGCGAAGAGGTCGTGTGGTTTGTTCAGTGACCGTTTTAGAGTGTCTGTGTGGAATTGTCTCATGTTCTTAGTTACTGCTTCGCGATGTACTGCTAGGTGGTCGTTGTATGCTCTTTGGTCATTTGCTGAGTGGGAGCGGCGCCAGCGTCGTTCAAGCTTCCTAAGGGAGGCTTTCAGCTCAGCAGAATGCCATGTTGCGGAGGCTCGCTTCCCTGGAGGCTTGTTAGAAGGCTGACGTTGCGCAATTGAACTGAGGGTCTTAATCCAATTGGAAACCAGCTCCTTAGGATTGAGAGCAGTTGAGGTGAGTAGTGGGTGAGTTGTGCTCAGTATCAGGTCTTTGCTGAAGGCATGGAATCTTTGTGGTGGTGCATTGGAGGAACTGCCCAGTCTTACGGCTTCATTCTGATTGCCACTGGGCAATGGTATTTTGAATGCTATCAACTTGTGGTCCGACCAGGGAACTGCAATAATGGACAACTCGGGAATGTTGGATGGGGTGGAAGTCGCCTGAGGGGCGAATACCAGGTCCAACTTGCCTCCTTTGACATGGGTAGGCTCCTTGATCAGTTGTGTATATCCTAGTTCCTCCAGAGCTTCAAGAAAAGCTGAGGCGTGAGAATCTTGTAGGGAAGGTAGATTGAAATCTCCTAGGACACAGTTTGGTGTGCGTGGGTTTTGGGTATTGGAGGCAAGGTCAATTATTGTTGAGAGGGCGTCTGGGTCTGCTGATGGGGCCCTATATAGGAGGCTGATGGATCTTAAAAAGGATATAGTGTTATTAGAAAAACTACTGAGAAGAGCCACCAAAATGGTAAGGCGGATGGAAGGATACCCCTATAAAGAGAGGCTAAAAAGGTTAGGGCTCTTCAACCTTGAAAAGAGACAACTGAGGGGAGATATGAAAGAGATCTATAAATTAATGAATGGAGTAGAACGGGTAAACATAGATTGATTGTTTACACCATCAAAATATAGAAAGACTAGGGGACGTGCAATGAAGCTACAGTGTTAGCTATTTAAGACTAATAAGAGAAAATATTTTTTCACTCAACATGTAATCAAACTCTGGAATTCATTACCGGAGGATTTGATAAAAGCTGTTAGTGTAGCTGGATTTAAAAAGGTTTGGACAAGTTCCTTGAGGAAAGTTCCATAAACATTATCAATGAGGACCTGGGAAATCCACTGCTTGCCCCAATACAAGCATTGTGGAACCTGTGTCTTTTAGGGAAACTGCTAGGTACTTGTGACCTAGATTGGCCAGTGTTGGAAACAGGATACTGGACTTGATGGACCTTGGTCTGACCCAGTATGGCATATCTTATGTTCGTATGTCTTAGGTTCACAAGTGGCCAAGTTTGCTATTGCAATAAATGGCATTGGTTTTGGTAATATGTGCTCAGAATTATGTTTTTGGGTGCATTGTTTCATGTCCACACCATATACCTTATGGCACCATCCAAGGACACATGACCACCTATATGCCTGGCATGAGGGCCAAGCCTGCCACATCACCCCCAGTCACCCCATGATACCCTGGATACACCTGCACAGGCATATGATTAATACAAGGGCCTTGTGCCCCATCTTTAGCAACCTTCCTTCACACCAAGCTATGTAGCTCCAAACTACCTTCCATGGGCATAGGCAATCTGCCCCCTTGCTCAAAGTATCCTCTCCACATGGCACATAGTAACTGCCATAATCAACAGGAGGAGATGGCCAGTGATCTGGAGGGGGACTACCTATATTCATGCCAGCATTCACATATAGTCTTGAGATGCACATCATGCCTGCCCGCATTACACAGCAGGACATGACTCCAATACCATTCCAAATCATGGCTGACAGTGTCTTGACTGGGGTTCTAGCCTCTATGCAGGTATCACCACACCTGTGCACTTCTATTGGTTACTCACCCATCTACCCTACAGTAGCCCACAGCGTATGCACCCACATTAGGTAGCCACTATGCTCATACCACTATGCCCACATTAAGTAGCCACTATGCCCACACCTTTTGCAGAGGGAGTAACCACTACATCATATGGAGGATATGGCAATATACCACACACAGAACATACATATATGAAGAAGGGAGTTTGGAGACGATTACTCAGTATAGGTAGAATCTTTAATAAAGTTCTGGAAACAATGGAAGCACACCATACACACAAACCGGTCCACATGACAATAAGTGACATGAGTGCACAACAGACATGGGATTTGCCAGGTAATTATGGCAGGCTTCAGGCCCCCCATCCCTATGTACAGGTTAAAGAGGCTGTGGGTGCCCTGCTGGCAACATATATATATAGTTAAAAGACAAGAAGAAAAGAAAACATTTTTAGCAACTGGTATCTGACATTGCAACACACAGAATAGTCTCACCCATCCCTACACCCTTCTCCCCATTGCCCAAGCAAACTTTGTAGATACATGCAGGTATGGCACAATTAGTTGACAAACCAGCCAACGGCAGAGAACATCCCTCATACATGAGAGCCCTAGTGCTAGTTACCAGTCTTAGCAACCTCTGCACTGTGCCAAATGTCTTCAGTAACACAATGTCCAATATCAGGCACAGTGCAATGAGAAGATAGAACTGTTGAGAAAGTCACTCATCCTCCAGGAACATTACATCCAACTCCAGGAGAGACAATTGCAAGCAACAGAGATCTTCAGTGAGTCCATCATGGGGCTGCACAGGGACCTGCCGCAATACATGCACCCACCTGCCACAGCCACCCTTCACATCTGGATGCCATCACAGTGCCATCTGTTCCTCTGTATGCATGGGTCCTGAAGAGGAGGGTGTCTCCACTGTCCCCCACTGGGCCACACACACAGACAGGCAGCAGGAAACCACACAGTCACAGAGGCTGCAGGGAACAACAGACAGCAAGGAACCACACAGAGGTTGCAGAGAACAGTGGGGCATATAAGCAGCAGGGAACTATACAGAGACACAGAGGCTACACACACAGCCAGGTTGCAGTGAACTGGACAGAAAGGCAACAGATGCACCATGGACCAGAGAGTGTATCACAGGGGGTTTGCTATTGGCACAGCTGGGGAGGCAGGGAATTTGAGAGTGGGAATCTAATGGGGTCCTAGAAAGGAGAAAGAGGATAGGTTGGGAAGGGCACAGGACATTGTGATACCAGGTTAGAAATTACATTCCAATGATAGAGTGATTGCTAATGTAGCTGGACATGAAATGAGATTCAGAAGCTGCAAAGATGTCTCACATATTGGGACATGGAATGCATGAAGCATGAACCAAGGGAAGTTAGAAGTGATGAAGAAAGAAATGGAGCATGCACAACTCAATCTACTAGCGTCAGACACTTTAAATCTGATGATCACATGTTATGCTATGCCAAAAATGAAGGACAAAGAAGAAATAGTGTTGCATTTACAATTAAGAAAAAACTAGCAAGAACTTAAATGTAGTCAGTGAATGCTTAATTTCTATTCATCTATGAGGAATTTCCATCAACACTAGTATTATTCAGGTATATACATCAACTTCAGATGCAGAAGTTGATCAGTTCTCTGAACAAGTACAAGCTGAAATTGACAGAACAGGCAAACAAAATTACTGAGAGTCATTGGTGACTGGAATGAAAAAGTTGGAAAAGAAGACGGCAAAGTGGTTGAAAAATATGGGTTTAGCAATATAAATGAAACTGGAGAAAGACTGACAGAATTCTGAAAGACCAATAACACAGGTACACTACCAAAAAACTGCCTCCAGTTTTGCAACTGATTCCTATAGATTTTGGGGTGCTGAATCCAGGAAAAATAGCCAAAATGTTCCATCACGTCACGTTTTCTTGCAAAATTAGATTTCTTACCCATATAAGGAATGTTCACATAATTTCTTTTTAGCCGACTGCAGTTTATTTTCTTGGCTCAAAATAGAGGTTGTAATGGTTAACTAACTAGAAACACTCCCTCATGATATTTTAGAGTGTTTTGTATTCATTTTATACATTAACAGGACAATTGGGAGGCGGGGGGCTAAATCCAGTACTCGCGCTGGCGCATGTTCTTTCCTGTTCGCCTCGCCTCGTTCGCTCGCTCAAACACGGTGGTTGCGACATGAACGTTCCTGTCAAATTTCAGTTTCTTGCAAGTTCATTATTACCTTTTGTTTGCTCAGTCGTAATCCAGCTTTATTCCGAAGTGGTTCACTACAGTTGTAGTTTGCAGTGCTGTGTATTTGTGATGGCTCACAGAGCCAGAGGTTGCGTCAACTCTCCGGACAGTTTTTGTTTTATTTGTGGGGAATATACCGTGAAAAAGCGGCAGAGGAACATTTCTGCATTTATTAAAAAAGTATATTTCGCCTTTTTCGGTTTGAAGTTAGGCGATCAAGACAAACCGTGGGCTCCTCACAAAGTGTGCAAGACATGTGAGGAAGATCTACGCTTATGGATGAAAGGTAAAAAACAAGCATTTCGTTTCGGAATACCTATGATGTGGCGTGAACAAAGAGACCACAGCAGTGACTGCTATTTTTGCTCTTGCATTGTGAAGGGATACAACTTAAAAAATAAGAACGTAATAAGTTACCCCAACCTTCCCTCAGCAATTAGGCCTATGCCTCATAGCAACGAAGTACCTGTGCCTGAACCACCAAAATCTTTGGATCATATTTGTGTGGACAGTTCTGATCATGATGAGACTCATCAGATGGCTTTTCCCGATGAGTCCAGTACTTCCGAGTTTGAAACTGAACCAGATCCGAAACCTGAACTTTTCTCTCAAGCTGAATTGAATGATTTAGTCCGGGATTTAGGACTCCCAAAAGATGATGCCCAACTGCTAGGTTCTCGGCTTAAACAGAAAAATCTATTGTCACCAGGAACAACTTTTTATTGGTACTGCAACCGCGAGACACAATTTTTGAAGTATTTCAGCAAAGAGGAAGATTTGGTATTTTGCAACGATATATACGGAGTGATGGAAAAGTTTAAACTCAAGTATGATCCTGCTGAATGGCGGCTGTTCATTGATTCGTCAAAAGACAGCATAAAAGGTGTTCTTCTTCATAATGGCAACACATTCGCTTCAGTTCCTATTGCTCACTCTGTTATTCTCCAAGAAAAATACGAGAATTTGGCCCTGATTCTTCAGAAGATTCGTTATGATGAGCATAAGTGGATGATTTGTGGAGACTTTAAAATTCTATCCATGCTATTAGGGCAGCAATCCGGTTTCACCAAATATCCCTGCTTCCTTTGCTTGTGGGATAGCCGGGCCCGCGACCTACACTGGGGGAAAAAAGACTGGCCAATTCGGGAGTATTTGAGACCCGGTGAGAAAAATGTTCTTCATGAGAGCTTGGTACCTCGTGATAAAATTCTATTACCACCTCTCCACATTAAGTTGGGTCTCATTAAGCAATTCATCAAGTCCCTTCCAAAAGATGGTGAGTGCTTTCGGTACCTTTGCTCAAAGTTCCCCCGACTTTCTGAAGCAAAGCTAAAGGAAGGAGTGTTTGTTGGCCCTGATATAAGGAAACTCATTTCAGATGGAGCATTCGCTGAAACGATGTCTGAGAAGGAAAAAGAAGCCTGGGATTCCTTCAAGGATGTTGTTCTCAAATTCTTGGGGAACAGGCGGGATGAGAACTATAAGGATATTGTTGCCAGGATGCTCAATGCCTTCAAAGAACAAGGCTGTAACATGAGCCTGAAAGTCCATTTCTTGCACTCCCATGTGAACTACTTTCCCGAAAACTTGGGGGCGTACAGTGAAGAACAAGGTGAAAGGTTTCACCAGGACATCAAGGACGCAGAGAGAAGGTACCAAGGAAGATGGAACACCACTATGATGGCTGATTTCTGCTGGTTGCTGCTGCGGGAAACCCCAGATGAAAAATACGCCAAGCAGCGCACCAAGAGAAGCATTCGGGGAAAGAAGAAACGGGCCCACCAGGAGATTGATTGACCCAAGAATGACTTTAAAATCTAAACTGTGTTGACAAATATCGTGTTTTTACTAAACTTTGAAATAAAAATTTGCTAGTTATTACCACAGTGTCGGATCTCATTTATTAGAATTTTATTTTCACACCATCGGGTGTTTGTCTTCATGTATTGCAATGGTGCGGTTTGCGTTTTCTATTGTTACATACATACCTGTACAACATTTTTTGCACATTTCTTTGCTTTGCTTTGTGTCTAACCTCGCTCTTATATGCTCAATGTTTGTGCACATGTATGTGGCTGTTTTAAGTGCAGATAATTTTGCTACCATCACAGTGTGTTTTGTTGACATTACTCTATTCTTATGTGCTGCCTTGTTACAATTTTCTTTATTCTTATTTGAATAACTACTAAACAATTAGTATAAAGAATTCATCCAAGAAACTTTTATCTCGATCGCACTCAATCTGAAATGTTCACCTCAAACTGCTAACCCAATGTAGCAAAAACTCTGTACGTGATGGAGCAAATTGGTTACCGGATTTGGATTCAGCGCACCAAAAAACGTAAAAATCAATCGAAACATTAGAGGCAGTTTAAAAAAAAATTTTTTTAGTGTACCTGTGTAATCTATTCATCTCAAGCACCTTCTTCCAGCAACACAAACAGTGGCTGCACACATGGACTTTGCCCAGTGGATTGTAAGAAAATCAAATTGACTACATCTGTGGCAATCAATGATGGAAAAGCTCAATAACATCAACAAAGACAAAACCTAGAACTAACTGGGGTAAAGATCACCAGAAAACTCAAGCTAAACCTAAAAAAGAGCAAGTCACTTATGAGTGTTGTAAAGTATGCTCTTACAAATATATCACCAGAATTTAAGCACTGCCCGAAAAATTGATTCGCTGCTTTGGATAAAAATAACAGAGCACCAGAAGAGTTCTGGAATGACTTTAAGAATGTTATGCTCGAAGAAAGTGAAAAGCCTCTGCAAAAAATAAAAAAGCATATTCAAAATGGATGTGCAGAAACTCTGAAAATTGCTCAGAAACACCTAAGCTAAAAACAGAGGAGAAAGAAAGGGAATCATAGAACTTAATACAGATTTCCAACATGCAGCAAGACAAGACGAAGAGAAGTACTACAATGATGCATGCAAGGAAATTGAATCAGGAACTATAAGAGGAAGAACAAGATCGTCTTTTCTAAAGCTATGAACGTTAAAGAGAAAATTACATCCTTAAACGGAAACGCTAAAAGATGCTCGAGGATCCATGTTGAATGGTGCTGAAAGGAACAAGATAAGGTGAAAAGAATACACAAAGTCATTATGGAAACGTAGAAACATGACAGCAGAAAAAGACCACATGGCCTATCTAGTCTGCCCTTCTATATCAAACACTACAACAGTCCCTTCTTTTCCTTTAGAGATCCTCTGTGTTTGTCCCATGCTTTTTTGAATTCAGATACTGTCCTCATCTCTACCAGTTCCATTGGGAGACTATCCCATGCATCTAACACTCTTTCCGTAAAGAAAGAAGGTTGGCCTAACTTTATCTGCAGAAGCTAACTGGGCAGTGGCTCAATATCGCTGTTGCACAGTTAGCTTCTGGGCTGTGCAGTGACCCAGAAATTGAATGCCGGTGGCCGGATATGGCTCCAGCATTGAATATCCAGGGTCAGTATTCAGTGGCAATGGCTAAGCGCTTTATAAGCGCTAGCCACTGCAGCTGAATATCGGGCCCACAGTTTATACCATGGATTACCTGAAGAACAAATTAATCAGTACTAGAGGAAATCAAACCCAAGCCTTCTTTAGTAACTCAAATGGAAAGACTTCAGCTTTTATACTTTGGACACATCATGTGAAGAGAAAGCTCATTAGAGAAAGACATCATGCTTGGCGAGTTTGAAATTCAGTACAAAAGGGGAAGACCAGCAATGCAATGGACCAATACAATAACAATAGTTACGGATTCCACTCTATAAACAATTAGCTGCCAGATTAAAGACCGAAAACGGTTTAGGACAACTATCTACAAGGATGTCATGAGTTCATATCAACTGAATGGCACTTAACAATAACAACAATGATGCATTAATAAAACTTATGTGCTTAGTTACTAAATATGCTCAATTGAGAATAATTGGGCTTGCATTAAATTGTTCTCTATCCACTAGGTTACTCCTCTACTAAGCATAAGTTAGCTGCACATATTAAAAGTCCTAGCATGTCTATGTTTCACCCTTAACAAGCTTCTTTGGAGATAAAACTGCCAAACACATTTCCTATTGTCCACTGATAAAAACGTGTCACTATTCAGTTACTACATTCAAAGATTGTGGGGGTTATTTTAGAAGCACAGAGATATCCCCGGAGCCATTACAGAAGCTAGGTCTGTAGACGTCCCCAGCGCAAGGATGTCGAAATTGGAATGGGGGTGTGGTATAGGCATGGCCGGGGCATTCCCAAGAACTTTGATGTCCTTGTCCAATTTCAGAAACACCCTGGATGTCCTGAGCCTCGTCAAAGTCTCTTCCTGCTTCAGGCACGAATAGGCATCCGAAAAGTGCTCCTTTTGTCAGGCAAACGTCTGGATAGGCCACTTGATGTTCATCTGCTGTCATGTTTTATGTTTCTATGTGGAGGAGGAGATTCACTCATATATACTTTATTTTACAATTTGTCAGTGAACCCTGACAGGGAATGGGGCTTCATGTTCTCATTTTGCCAACCATTGGATCTCCTCGTATGCACCTTGCTTGAGATGGACATCCTCACCCATGGTTTCATGGCATGGACACCGATATGGACACCAGCATGGGCATCCACACTGGGAATGTCTTTGTTTCTAAAATGGACCAAAACATAGAGGTCCCTGGATGTCCCAGATTGCACTTGGATGCCCTTTCTCAAATGCCGCTATATACATTTCGCTATGCCATCACTTGGGCGACACAACAAAACATATACATCTGCAAGCATAGTGGCTGATATTTGGCACTTACAGATATAAATTACACGTAGAGGCCAGATGTTAATTTATATTTGTATATTCAGTAGCACTGACTAAGGGGGAAGGTACTAAGCTGCAGTAAAATTATGCATTTTCTATATCTAAATCAATGAACTAGGTAAGTGCACAGGCAAGAAAAATTTGGTTAGTTTCCATTTTTCTCACAAATCTTTTCAGATTTATGACGGGGTTTTTGCTTAGATTCACACATTAGTTTTAACAGAGAATTTTTAGTGCACTCTAAATTGATTTAAATCAATTAACATGTTAAATCAGTTTAGTGGGGACCCACGATAAAAATCGTACACTAATCATTTAGTGAGTGATTGGGCGGAGAACGGGAGCATTAGGGGCATAACTTGGATACTGATGGTGCATTGTGGTTAGTGCAGGCATTATGAGTGCTTGATAACCTTGAATGTTTTTGTTAGCATGGGTGCACTTAATGCCACCTCAAGGTGCTTTACCAATATACTAATAGCAGTGGGACGGGTGTGCATGCCCCCAAAAGTTAGCACAGGCCTCCTCGCTAGCTTTTTAGCTTCTACACACACTAACAGCACACCCTTTAAACATGTCCATACATTTTTTAAGGTACCTTAAAAGCTTCTGAAAGCTCATTGCATTAGTCCACAGATATATTTTTTTAAATTCATCCTTCATCAGTTGACAGCTTCTGTATACTGTACACTAATAGAGAAAAAAGGCTTATGGGGTCATTCCAAGGCGTGAATAGCAGGGATGGACGTCCCATTTGGACATTCATTTCCGCTATTCGTCCCCTCTGCCGACCCCAACTAACTTCCCCGCACATTGTACGGGGAAGTTAGATGGGGGCAGGAAAGGGGCAGGAAAGGGGCATTGCAGGGGCGGAGATAGGGTGGGCAATAGGCCAATATTGGCCCTGTACATCCGGGACCGGCTGCCTGTACGGGGAACTTATTCTATCTCTGAGGTGAAATAAGTTCTAGTCAGCGGTGGACGGCAGGCTCGGCCATCGGAGGAGGTAGGAGGGGGTAGAGGGGATTCCCTGCAGCCCAACCCCCAATCTGGCCTCCTAAGACCAGGGTCGGGCTGCAGGGACTCCCCTCTACCCCCTCCTAACTCCTCCGATGGCCAGGAATTGCGGCTTCTGAATGGAGCAGCGGAGCCATGGCAACCGGACGCCATGGCACCGCGGTTTCATTTAGGAGCCCTAACTGAGTTAGCCGGGTAAGGCCTGCATGTGCAGGCCAACCAGAATTAGGGTCCCGGCCTGCTTGTTCAGGCCTGGATGCGATTCTGATCCCGCAGGGCTAGAAGTGCCCCGCAGGATCAGAATCCTGTCTAACTCTGTGCGTCTGGTTCTGTCCAGGATGGAATTGGACCCTTACGTTATATTTTTTGGTATTTAAAAAGTTAACTGAAAGAGTTCTATAAAGCATTGCATCTCATGTTTAGAATGACCTCAGAGAAGCAGCAGCAAATATAAGAAAAGCAAGAAAAAATAAGTTATATAAATTACAGATACACATGCGATCACTGATTCTCATTCAGACCAAATGGCTTAAACTTGCTAAAACTGAATGGCATTTCAGAAGACAAAAGGCAGCGCTGCATACCAATGGAGCATGCAAACATCCCAGAGAGAGTGGAAGAAGGAGACTGCAAAGAGTATGAAAGATCAGCAGGCTTGAAGAATTTAACCATAGCAACCACCAAGGTGCCAATCAAACTGTTTGCTTGTTATGCTAATATCATATGAAGGAAAGAAAAGGTAACTCTAGAATTGCTTTATTTTTATTTCCTGACATGAGCCCTGCGGTTCTTGTTAGGCCGTCTTTTGCATGTGTTAATTTCTTGTGCCATAATGTAAATGCAGAACTGTTCTGGATATTATAAGAACTCTTAAGCCTCACGTTTTTTGCCTGGTGATTTGCAGATGGATCAATAATTCACCTCTGTATCATGGAATCATATGGCAACTGCTAAATATAAGAATACTAAGGGGTATGTTTACTAATCAGCGGTAGCGGATTCCGTGCAATATCGGAGCTGCAGCCCCATTGACTTCAATGGGGCCGCGGCTCTGATATCGCACGGAAGCCACTACCGCTGATTAGTAAACATACCCCTAAGTTTGCCATAGCCTCACTGTCATTTATTGTTATGGAAATGGATAAACATCCCCAGTATGTACAATTAAAATGATACTATTATGAAATTGTTTGCATTATGGGAGTAACTTTATAAAATCAAGTTAGCATGTATGTGGCAATATATGTGCTTAATATGCTCTAATAAACTTACCTTAGATGGAAAAATGCATGTGGTGGCATGAATATGCATATTTATAGGCATTGCTGGGAGTGTGGTTTGGGTAGAGCACAGGCAGAGTCCCAATTATGCATGTTGGGCCTAATATTCAGCTGCTGCCCGGTTAGCTCCAGCTTTGACTGCGCCTAACTTTCGCCGCTGAAGGATAACCGAGCAGTGGCTTAATATCGCCACTGCCCAGTTATCCTCGGTGCCGCCCCTGGAATGCCCCAGACACACCGCAATGCTAAACAGTTAGCATCGAGACATATAGCAGCATTACCCGGGGATTTTCAGCGGCACTAACCGTGTAAATGCCTTTGAATATCGGGCCCATAGATTATAAAATATGCCGATTTTTGTGCATATTCTCATACTTTGTGTGTGCTTGCTCCCGAGTAGACATACCTGTAAGTGTCCACCACTTAAATGTTCTTGCGATTGCTTCTGGATTTGCACTAATATTTTGTAAAAACACATAGGTGCCTATGTGCGTTTATAATAAGGTTACCAGATGCCCCCGATTTTCAGAACCGTATTCACTCCCAAATTAACATATGGAACAGTGCTGATTCTTCCTACAGCCGGGTGCACATATCTTTTGGGTTTCAGATGTACTTCACTCCCATGTCCCACGACATCAATATTGAATACGGTTCTGCCTTTGTTATCAGTTTAATGATAGCTATAGACTGTATTTTAAGATGGGTAAAAGCCTGGTCAGACACACTATTTGACGTATGCTGTTCTTTGCTCCACTCTCATCCAAGGTCCAATCTGTAATTGCCTTTTATATCATAGCTTATTAAAAAGGTTTTTTGACATGGTGTATTATTTCTCTCCAGTTAACAATTCAGGTATGAAATTTGAGAGCACATGATTAGTTGACTTTCTTATGGTGAATCCTGTACTGGTTTGTCATATACTTGCCTTGAGTTACAATAAGTTACAGCAAAGTTTTACTAATGTCTTTTAGCTGCATAGCAAATATGTCCTATATGTTTCCATTATTTATTTATTACTTTTAACTCGCCAATGTAACACCAATTTTTAAAAAGGGTTCCAGGGGTGATCCGGGAGCCTGACGTCAGTACTGGGAAAAAGGGTAGAAACCATCATAAAGAATAAAATTACTCAGCATGTAGATAGTCACAACCTAATGGGAGACAGCCAACATGGCTTTAGACAAGGAAGATCTTGTCTTACTAATCTGTTATGTTTTTTTGAAGGAGTGAATAAACAGGTGGACAAAGGTGAGTCGGTTGATATTGTGTATCTGGACTTTCAGAAAGCCTTTGACAAGGTCCCTCATCAGAGACTTTTGGCAAACCTAAAGAGTCATGGGATAGGAGGCAGTGTACTATTGTGTATCGGGAACTGGTTAAAAGATAGAAAGCACAGGGTAGGGCTAAATGGCCAATTTTCCCAATGGAGAAAGGTGAATAGTGGTGTACCCCAGGGATCTGTGCTGGGTCCGCTGCTTTTTGACATATTCATAAATGACCTGGAAAGTGGAATAACTAGTGAGGTTATCAAATTTGCAGACGACACAAAACTATTTAAAGTTGTTAAAACCCAAGAGGATTCTGAAAAATTGCAAGAGGATCTTGATAAATTGGAAGACTGGGTATCAAAATGGCAGATGAAATTTAATGTGGACAAGTGCAAGGTTATGCACCTAGGGAAGAACAACCCAAACTATGGTTACACGATGCAAGGTTCCACATTAGGAACCACCACCCAGGAAAAAGATTTAGGCATCATTGTGGATACCATGTTAAAACCCTCGGCCCAGTGTGCAGCGGCAGCCAAGAGAGCAAATAGAATGCTAGGTATGATAAGGAAAGGAATGGAAAATAAAACAAAAGATATTATAATGCCTCTATATCGTTCCATGGTGAGACCGCACCTTGAATATTGTGTGCAATTCTGGTCGCCGTATCTTAAAAAGGATATAGTGATTTTAGAAAAGGTACAGAGAAGAGCCACCAAAATGGTAAAGGGGATGGAAGGATACTCCTATGAAGAAAGGCTAAAAAGGTTAGGGCTCTTTAACCTGGAAAAGAGACGGCTGAGGGGAGATATGATAGAAGTCTATAAATTAATGAACGGAGTGGAACGGGTAAACGTAGATCGATTGTTTACCTTATCAGAATATAGAAAGACTAGGGGACATGCAATGAAGCTACAGGGTAAACTATTTAAGACTAATAAAAGAAAATATTTTTCACTCAACGTGTAATCAAACTCTGGAATTTGTTACCAGAGGATGTAGTAAAGGCTGTTAGTGTAGCTGGGTTTAAAAAAGGTTTGGACAAGTTCCTGGAGGAAAGGTCTATAAACCATTACACAGGTACACTACCAAAAAACTGCCTCCAGTTTTGCAACTGATTCCTATAGATTTTGGGGTGCTGAATCCAGGAAAAATAGCCAAAATGTTCCATCACGTCACGTTTTCTTGCAAAATTAGATTTCTTACCCATATAAGGAATGTTCACATAATTTCTTTTTAGCCGACTGCAGTTTATTTTCTTGGCCCAAAATAGAGGTTGTAATGGTTAACTAACTAGAAACACTCCCTCATGATATTTTAGAGTGTTTTGTATTCATTTAATACATTAACAGGACAATTGGGAGGCGGGGGGCTAAATCCAGTACTCGCGCTGGCGCATGTTCTTTCCTGTTCGCCTCGCCTCATTCGCTCGCTCAAACACGGTGGTTGCGACATGAACGTTCCTGTCAAATTTCAGTTTCTTGCAAGTTCATTATTACCTTTTGTTTGCTCAGTCGTAATCCAGCTTTATTCCGAAGTGGTTCACTACAGTTGTAGTTTGCAGTGCTGTGTATTTGTGATGGCTCACAGAGCCAGAGGTTGCGTCAACTCTCTGGACAGTTTTTGTTTTATTTGTGGGGAATATACCGTGAAAAAGCGGCAGAGGAACATTTCTACATTTATTAAAAAAGTATATTTTGCCTATTTCGGTTTGAAGTTAGGCGATCAAGACAAACCGTGGGCTCCTCACAAAGTGTGCAAGACATGTGAGGAAGATCTGCGCTTATGGATGAAAGGTAAAAAACAAGCATTTCGTTTCGGAATACCTAAGATGTGGCGTGAACAAAGAGACCACAGCAGTGACTGCTATTTTTGCTCTTGCATTGTGAAGGGATACAACTTAAAAAATAAGAACGTAATAAGTTACCCCAACCTTCCCTCAGCAATTAGGCCTATGCCTCATAGCAACGAAGTACCTGTGCCTGAAACACCAAAATCTTTGGATCATATTTGTGTGGACGGTTCTGATCATGATGAGACTCATCAGATGGCTTTTCCCGATGAGTACAGTACTTCAGAGTTTGAAGATGAAACAGATCCGAAACCTGAACTTTTCTCTCAAGCTGAATTGAATGATTTAGTCTGGGATTTAGGACTCTCAAAAGATGCTGCCCAACTGCTAGGTTCTCGGCGCTTAAACAGAAAAATCTATTGTCACCAGGAACAACTTTTTATTGGTACCGCAACCGCGAGACACAATTTTTGAAGTATTTCAGCAAAGAGGAAGATTTGGTATTTTGCAACGATATATACGGAGTGATGGAAAAGTTTAAACTCAAGTATGATCCTGCTGAATGGCGGCTGTTCATTGATTCGTCAAAAGACAGCATAAAAGGTGTTCTTCTTCATAATGCCAACACATTCGCTTCAGTTCCTATTGCTCACTCTGTTATTCTCCAAGAAAAATACGAGAATTTGGCCCTGATTCTTCAGAAGATTCGTTATGATGAGCATAAGTGGATGATTTGTGGAGACTTTAAAATTCTATCCATGCTATTAGGGCAGCAATCCGGTTTCACCAAATATCCCTGCTTCCTTTGCTTGTGGGATAGCCGGGCCCGCGACCTACACTGGGGGAAAAAAGACTGGCCAATTCGGGAGTATTTGAGACCCGGTGAGAAAAATGTTCTTCATGAGAGCTTGGTACCTCGTGATAAAATTCTATTACCACCTCTCCACATGTATGTGGCTGTTTTAAGTGCAGACAATTTTGCTACCATCACAGTGTGTTTTGTTGACATTACTCTATTCTTATGTGCTGCCTTGTTATAATTTTCTTTATTCTTATTTGAATAACTACTAAACAATTAGTATAAAGAATTCATCCAAGAAACTTTTATCTCGATCGCACTCAATCTGAAACGTTCACCTCAAACTGCTAACCCAATGTAGCAAGAAATCTGTACGTGATGGAGCAAATTGGTTACCAGATTTGGATTCAGCGCACCAAAAAACGTAAAAATCAATCGAAACATTAGAGGCAGTTTAAAAAAAAATTTTTTTAGTGTACCTGTGTTATTAAGAAGTGACCAAAGATATCAATACTTGACCCAGTACAAGCATTGTGGAACTTGTGTCTCTTGGGGAAACTGCTAGGTACATATGACCTAGATTGGCCACTGTTGGAAACAGAATACTGGGCTTGATGGGCCTTGGTCTGACCCAGTATGGCATATCTTATGTTCTTATGTTCTTATGTTTTTATTATGATTTTTAGATTTATCTTTATTATTTATATTATTTGTTGTTATATATAAATTGTCTTATGATTATTATTTTGATATTATTAATGGGACGTTCATCACTGTTTATCATTTTTTGTGCATGATGTCTCCGGATTTGCATCCATATTTTTGTGCTTTTATTATTTTTTTTATGTATACATATATGTTTATTTTAAGGTCAAAGTCCCCTGAAGAAGACCTGGTGGCTGAAATACATGTCGGGCAGACCTTGACACCAAATAAAGCTCTTATTCTTCAAGTGGCGTCCTGCCCTCCTGATTTCAGTGGGTAGAGAAGCAAAGGACATTGCTTCTCCTGCAGACCCCTCTTCTCACACCTGGTCGGAGAGAATGTAAAATTAACTTCTTTTCTGAAAAAAAGAGGAAAGATTTAGAAAGCATATATGTATGTATATATGTGTGCTTATAACTCGAAGGGCTGCTACCATCTATTTTTAAACTTTTGAAATTACAGAATGTTACTTAGACTGGTCATTTCAAAATATATGGTGAAAATATGCAAGACGAGGAAGAGCCTCTGCCCCTCCCAGATTTGTTCTCCAAAAATCTGGTAACCCTAGTTTATAAAATTAGACCAAAATAGGCACCTTCTTGCCCTCTAAACTTAGACACTCTGTTATAAAATTGTCCTCTATGGGGTAAGTTTACTAAACCTTCCTAACGTGCACGCTGTGCAATTATCGCGCGCTAAGGTACCTTAGCGCGCGATAATGACGCTTTACTGGGCGCAAACGAGCGCTGAAGGCAGGGAAAGGCTCCCGGAAGGCAGAGGAAGGCTCCCCAGGGGCGTAGAGAAGTGGTCAATGGGTGGAGAGTGGGAGGGGAGAGGCTCCCCGCACACTAACGATGTGAAGTCCGAGGCCAAAACTAACGCAAGTGAAAACCTCGCGTTAGAGCTGATTTAAAAGGAAAAGAAACCATTTCTGTCAGCAATGTACAGCAAAACCTTGGAAACCTACAAAAAAGTGATAAGTGTGATACATGTGCACGGAACAAAAGTACAAATAAACATTGAAAAGGACCCCAACAAAATATACAAAAAACATAACCAAGCTGGGCAATAGTGATAGTAATGGGAAACATCAAAAAGCACTCCCAAGAAAGCCCCCCAAAAAAGATATGAATTTTGGAAGGGTCTACGCTCCGTCCCCAAACAAGGTGAATGATCCCACAGTGAAATAGCACTGATCAGGGTTTCCCTCTCCATTGGACAGGTTTCCTATGGCATGCACATGTTCCACAACAGCAGGGCGGGCATGTCGGAATGGGCAACTGGACAGATGCTGGGAAAGGGGATACAGAGGGCTGCAGGCGGCACATGCTGTGGTGCAGCTGGGGCACAGTACGGACTAGGCAGATGCCTAGGTGGCACTTAGAAATGCTGAAACTGTACAGCAGCCAGACAGCAACTGATGAGGGCCCAACATGGGCATGAGAGTGTTTATCACAGTGTCACAGGGGATAGTACCCAGCAGGTACCTCCAAGGGCACAGAACATTGGCAGGCGGTGTTGGGGGAAAGCGTGGACATCTATGCAGGCACCCCTACCCCAGAACACGCACCATAGGCAGCTCCCTAACTGCACACTGAATGGCTTGAGACTGCACACCACCAGCACCACCAGCAGAAGGGCATGTCAGCATGGTGGCAGAGGGGTACTGGTGGTGGAGGGGGGCAGTGGCAGCTGCCCAGAGCAGACCATGGCTTAGCCCTGTGTAGGTGGGTGCCATGCACTGCAACAGACAGGCCCTGCTGGACAAACAGTCATGGTATCACCACTGTGGCAACATGGTGGTGCAGTGCACACAACCAGTGTGTTTGGAGGCAGAAGGTCACAGGTTCAAGTCCCAGCTATGGTGCCTGCCAACCCAATCCCCATATTTTACCCACTACTACAAGGTGCTAATACAGAGAGAACCTTTATTGCAGATGACGTAAACATGCCCACAACACCTACATTTTATCCTACAGAGCAAAGACACCATAAACAGGCGCGTTACCTAGAGCAGAGTCTCCCAAATGCAGTCCTGGAGGGCCAAACACCATTCTGGTTTCATGCTGCCTCTAATAAAGATGCCTGTGCTGCATATCTATGCACCACCCCCATGGTATGCAGATGTATCTCATGCATATTCATGAGGGACTGCATGAAAACCCGAACAGTGTTTGGCACACCAGGACTGGAGTTGGGAACCTCTGCCATAAAGCATCAGCCAACAGGGGCAGACACATCCACACCCACAGGCTCCATTAGCCAATGCCTCCTGGAGAGGCAGGACATTGGGCCCTGCGTGGATCTCCCAATACTAGCACTTGCATACCTTAGCAATGCCACCCTACACCTGGGAATACGGTACACAGCTATCAAAAGTTTGCTATGACTTCTGGCAGATAGCAATATCTACGTTAAGCACAGTTTGCTGATTGAGCTCCATCATAGCAACCTTTCTGATGTCTGTGGAGTGTGCTTCAGGTCTGGTCTCTGACAGTGTTTACCACCCTAGGGAGTGACCCCCAACAATATTGCGTACCATATCCATGCCTGCACTGTGCCCAGGACTGGTGTGGTGGCCAGGGCTGCTAAACACCTCTATAGTAGCACAATGCTGGAATAGGTGTGGGAGTGTGTGTCTGTCTATCCAGTGTGTGGTGGCTGCAAACACCCTCCACAGCCCACACTGCCAGCACTGTTGCCAGTATTGGCCTGCCAATGTGCATAATGAGGAGCAAGGTAACATGGATATAGCCCGGACAGGGTGGCCTGGCCAGGATGCATCTGCACAGGGCATAGGGCACTGGCTCGGACATTGTAGTGCCAGGCCACCACCTGCACAGACAGGGTGGCCACAGCATGTTCTGCTGGGAGATCACTCTCACCCTCACTGTGCAGTGACCACGGCATGGCTAGGCTCCCCCATAGTGCTATATAGTGTTTTCTTCATGTGATATTTATGGGTTTCCTTTTGGGGCCCAGTCACTGACTTATCTGCTTGGTGTGTATGCTGACATCCCAGTTCTGGGTGCACGCATTTCCACCAGGATCATGCACTATGGACTAGCTAGCAGACTGTCTGCAGCTGGTATGTGTCTTGATGGAACGCCTTGCAGGGTGCAGCGGCTGAAGGCTTGCTGCAGGAGAATATGAGATAGTGGTGGGGTGCAGCTTAGCATATCCAGGCCTAATGTCTGTCTGCTATTGCGTTATGGATGTGTACAGAGCTGCATTGACTGCCCTGTAGGGTGTCTGTTCCCCAGCAGGACTGGGGTTGATGGTCCCCTCTACTGCCACCATTGCAGAGAGGTAGAATGTGGATCTGTTGGTGGGAGACCCTGTTTACCACCCTCAGCCCTGGAGGAGGAGGAGGGTAGTGGTACATAATCCTCCGAGGAGTCCATAGGGGCTAAACCTGACTGAGACATACAGATATGTCCAAGGTGTGTCTGCAGAAATTACCTATCTCACACATTAACACTGCTGGGGACCTGCAGCATGGCCTATCTCTGCTGTGGACCTGGTGCTGGGCGCCCCACCTCACCCTCAGGGTGAGTGCAGTACCTGCACAATGTGACGGTGTGTAGCTACTCTGTGCCAGTACCACACACGGTCAGTTCCCACACCAGGCCGAGGTGCTGTGGGGGTGCATACCCCATCTTGTGATCATCTGTAGACTGCTGATTTGCATGTGCAGTGCATCATGGGTATGGGTTGGTTAACCCTATCCTGGTGACCACAGCAGACTGTTTGTGTGGTGATGTGCAGTCCTTCTGCAGCCAGCCAGGGGTTTGCTAGCAGCTATGGAGCTGTAGCCCACTGGTTACTTCACTACTTGTGGAGCCAGAGGTCATGGCTTCAAACCCACAGTAGGGGTTATTCGATAGGGCTGTCCAAAGCATTGTCTTTTTTTAATGTACATTAGTGCTACCAGAAAAACACCCTCAGGGTACTGTAACCATAAGGTGCCTCAGAAGGCGCCCTATAAGGCGTCTTATAGGGCACCCTATAAAGCGCCTTCTGAGGCACCTTTTGGTTACAGTCCGTATAAGGTGTCCTATGGAGCGCCTTATAGGGTGCCCTATAGGGGACATTATAGGGTGCCTTGGCGGACAGTGCACTTTATAATGTGCCCTATGGGGTGCTTTATAGGGTGCCTTATGTGGCACCTTAGGTTATGGCACGTGAGGGTGTGTTTGCTGGCAGCAATAAATAAAATACAAATAAAATGCCTCAGGAAACAATGCTTACATGTCAAAGCTGATGCCTCAGCCAGCCTCATGCATTAGGCACACTGGGGGATCGAACTCATGACCCCTCTATCATCAGTCAGTTTATTAACCATTGTGCTACACTTCTGTTTCTATGTTTGGATGTTTGTGCGTCTGTGCGCCTACTTAAGATTACCGCGCAGTAACGCGCTTAGCGGCGCTTTGCCCGATAATGTGCACAGCAGCGCGCGTTATCGCGTGCTAATCCCGTTTTGCTACTTTAAACTGAAATGCCCACTCCTTATATGGCATCCTGCACACTAACGCTGGGCGCACATTAAGAAGGTTTAGTAAACATACCCCTATGTATCACATGATTTAATTTGAGCAGGTGAGTTCATAATTTATTCACTGGTTTATAAAATGATGTTGTTGGGGATATATCTACACCAAATATCACGTAGACATGAGAAATGTATTAACACCAAGAGGTTAGAACCAATGGGAATTTTAAAGAAATGTTGATCTGTTAACCTAAAAGAGTATATAAAGTGAACGTTGTGATACATTTCTCCACTCTTGTGAATTGTGAGCTAAAATGCTTGATTATTATGAATTTATTGGCTGTGCAATCCTTTTCTTAAATTTGTCTTTTAATGACTGTAATGGCATAGATTTGATTTTATAGACAAAATCCAGCATGCCTATGTAGAGGCTCCTGTATTGCCCCTAGTGGTACACAAATTCCCATGCACATATTTACACCAACTCTGAAGAAGGGGTGAATGTGTCCTCAGACTCTATGCATATACATGCATGCTTTATAACTTAGGAACACCTACCAGAACTTCACTCCCTCTATGCTCCCAGGAACCCCTATATGTAGATCATATAAAAGTTGGCTCAGCCTTGCAGTGCATCTACTTTTTATGCATGTACACTCGTGTGTCGTTCATTAAAAGCCATTTTCTCTGTATAGAACATGTTTTACAAGTGGAAAATGCTTTATTAAGTTACTCCCTTAATAGGCAATTATCAAAACAAAACAGGTACTTTCAAAGTCTGCAGGTACGAGGTAACTTATCTCACGGAGTTTACACCAGTTCTCGAAGGGAAAGCATGTGCATCCTTTCGCTTTGGGAATTTCCTAAGCTAAAGTACCTGCAGAGATGCACACCTGCCTTTTTCCCGTGATACATTTTCCTGTGGATACTTTTTCCCTTCCAAACAGTGCACACAGGGCCCTTTTTAATAAAGTGCATTAAGTAGTTAATGCAGTACCACAGCAATGGCTACCATGCATTAACAACAGATAGTGTGGTAAAAACGTGTATTGATGGCTTAACACGCAGTGGGATGGGGACTGGGGAGATTATGGGTAGAGAGTAGATATGGACTGACCATTGCATTTAGCATATGGTGCTTTTTGCACACTATCAATTTTGCAGATAATGCAGATACACTTAACTCCATCTCAAGGGAAGATATTAAATGCACCAGCACTAATTGCTTAGCATGCAGTAAGGAACATTTCTCTGTGGTAACTGCAGGGGACATGCAAGATACACTCCCAGCAGTTAGAGTGTAGTCTCTGCATTTACTGCGTATTGAGTTTTGCTCCTAGCTCATGAAAGTGCCAAAACATACCGCACTTTAGTAAAAGAGTCTCTTATGAGGTGTGATCAAAAGGTATTGAGGCTTGTTGTGTAGCTATATAACAAGACATTGCACCATGATGCTATTAAGCATGCAGTGACCTAGTTATGTGCTATGCATGTGCGTGGCTGCAGCACACCCCTACTTTTTTAAATCATGTGTTGCTTGGTATCATGTAAAAGTAATTCATCAAATTTACAATGAGTGAAAAAATTGAACAGCGAATTTGCATTAAATTCTTCCAGATACTTAGATATTCATGCAAAGAGACTTACGATGGGTTACAGCAAGCATATGGCGATGAATGTATGAGTCGTGCTCGAGTTTCACTGGTACAAATGTTTCCAAGAGGGCTGCCAAAGTGTTAACAGTGATGAACATTCTGGAAGGCCATCCACAAGCAGGAGTGAAGATAAAGTTGAAGCAGTGTGTGCCGCAATACTCTCAAATCATCGACTGAACATCAGGGAGCTTTCTGAGGACATAGACATCAGTTTCAGGTCAGAACAGTCCATCCTTACTGTTGATTTGGGAATAAGATGTGTTTCTGCAAAATTCATGCTGAAACTCCTGTCCCCTGACCAAAAAGAGGATCAACTGTCTGCAGTCAGGGAGTTGTTGGAATGCGTTGAAAATGACTCAGATGTCATCAAAAAGATTATTACTGGTGATGAATCATGGGTTTATGGTTACGACTGGAAACAAAGCTCAGTCCTCACAATGGAAGACTCTACACTCTCCCAGACCCAAGAAAGCCTGTCGGGTGAGGAGCAGTATCAAGGTCATGCTCACAGGTTTCTTTGCCAGGGCATTGTTCATCATGAATTTGCTCCAAAAGGCCAAATTATCAATAAGGAGTACTACCTCCAAGTTCTGACTCATTTGAGAGATGTAGTTCATCATAAGAGGCCAGGGTTGCACAGGAATGGTAAACGGTTGCTTCATCATGATAACACCCCAGCTCATGCATCACATCTTGTCCAGCAGTTCTTGGCCAAACACCAAATCAAGCAAGTCTGTCAGCCTTCACACTCACCTGATCTTACACCTTGTGACTTGTTCTTGTTCTTCTTTCCAAAACTGAAATTGCCACTGAAAGGAAGGAGATTTGACGACTTGGAGACCATTAAGCAAAATTCGACACAGCTGCTTTACAGCATAATGAAAGAGGCATTTCAAAATTGTTTCCAGCAGTGGCAGAAGCGCTGGAGGAAGTGTGTTTTATCAGAAGGGGATTGCTTTGAAGGAGACTGAATGCAATAACTGTCTGTGTTATATGTCTTGTGTTATTGTACAAGTCTAGATACTTTTTGATAGCATCTCATAGTATTGAAAATGCAGAGCGCATAGTTTTTCCTGCAGTGATGTGAACTATTTTTAGGCAGCTGATTTGCTTGGGTTATTGTCACTTGCATGCTTAAATGGCTTTGAAAACTGCCTCCCCCCATTTCGTAGCACTTTATGTTTAGTTTTGCACTTATGTTGGCCCCTGTGCATATCCCATCTGTGTATTTTTTATTAATGTCATAAAAAGTGACTACAGCTATAAATCAAGTGAACATCAATGACATTCTGTGCTATAACCCTCCTACAAAATCTTTCTGATGTTGCCTGCTAATAATAGTAGCTGCTATAACGAGAATTAGTCAACATTAGTCAAATTGTGGTACATACACAAAGAGAAAAATCAACGTGTTGAAGTGTGCACATTTATAGTGTGACGCAAAGGCACATTTGTATTCCTTTTCATCCAGCAACTTCCCTCAAACCTTCAAATTTGCTGTTACTGTGACAGCCACAGGCACCAGCCATAAAAGATACTTTAAGGGGTATGTTTACTAAACGGCGCTAACATCACAGCTACGGCGTTATCGCGTGATACGTGATGTTATCACATGATAATGGCGCATTACCATGCGAGAATGTCACGTATCGCGCGATAATGTCTGCGGCGGCGTTAAGGTGCGCAGAGGGTGGAGTAAAGCTTCCCAGAGGGCGGAGTAAGGCTCCCCAGGGGCGGAGAGAAGGGTTCAATGGGCGGAGAGTGGGCGGGGAGTGGCTCCATGCACACTAACGCCGTGAAATGAAGCTCTGAAAATTAGCACCAGTGAAAACCTTGTGCTAGGCACATTTGCATGACAGAGAAACCATTTCAGTCAGCAATGTACAGCAAAGGCAGGGAGACCCTGAAAAGTGATAGTAGTGATACATGTGCAGCAGCCAAAAAGGCAAAAACCATAAATAATGACCAGAACCAAAATTGAAATCCAAAACACTGAGCTGGCCAATAGAACAAATAATGACAAGCGGTAATGAACACAACCTATAAAGAGAAAAAAGGACGAGCTCACATTTGGAAGGGTCAGTTCACAGTCCCCCACAAAGTGAATGTGCCAACATAGAAATAGTGCTGATGAGGGTTTTCTGTGGTGTGTATGGGGTAGCTTGCCTTTGTGGCTTACACATGTGCAGCAACAGCAGAGTGGGCATGTGGGAAAGGGCACTATGGTGATTTTGTAACTGGGGTACAGGGGGCTGCAGGCGGCACATACAGTGGGCCAGCTGAGGCACAGTGTGGACTAGGCAGATGCCTACCTGGCACATAGGAATGCAGAAACTGAAAAGCAGCAAGACAGCAACTGACCAGGGTCCAATATGGCCACGAGTGTGTGTCCCACAGTGTCCCAGGGGATAGCAACCAGCAGGTACCCGCAAGGGCACAGAACATTGACAGGCGGTGCCAGGGGGAAGTGCGGATGTCAATTTAGGTACCCCTACCCAAGACTCCACACCATAGGTAGCCGCCTACTGGCACACTGGATGGCCTGGGACTGTGCACCACCAGCACCACCGGCATAAGGGCATGTCAGCATGGTGGCAGAGGGGTACTGGTGGTGGAGGGGGCAGTGTTATATGCCCACAGCACACCAAGGCCAAGCAATGTTCAGGTGGGTGGCATGCAGTGCAACAGACAAGGGCTGTCTGATGAACAGTAATGCTATCCCCAGGGAATAGCCTGCCTCTGTGGCAACAGTTTGGTGCAGTACACACAACCAGTATATTCAGGGGCAAAAGGTCACAGGTTCAAGTCCCAGCTGTGGCTCCTTCAGACCACATCCCCTCATTTAACCCTTAATAAACTGTGGTAATAAAGACGGAATCTTTATTGCAGATAAACGTAACACACCATAATCGCCTATATTGTACCCTACAGAGCACATACACCATAAACATGTGCAATCCCTAGAGCAGTTTCCCAACTCCAGTCTTGGAGGGCCAAACAACATTCAGGTTGTCAGGATGTCCTAATAAATATGCATGAGATGCATTTACATGCACCGCCCCCATTGTATGCAAATATATCCATGATATATTCATTAGGGACAGCATGAAAACCTGAACCATGTTTGGCACACCAGGACCAGAGTTGGGAACCTCTGCCCTAGAGCAGCGGCTGACAGGGGCACAAACACCCACACCCACACCCACACCATGCAGCGGCAATGTCACCCTAAACCTGGGAATATGGTACACAGCTATCAAAAGGTTGCTATGATTACTGGCAGATAGTCATTCCGAGGTTAAGTACAATATTCTGAGTGAGCTGCATCATAGCAACCTTTCTGATGTCTGTTGAGTGTGCTACAGGTCTTGTGTCTGACAGTGTTTACCACCCTGGGGGGTGACCCCAACAGTATTGCATACCATAGGCATGCCTGCACTGTGTCCAGGACTGGTGCGGTGGCCAGGGCTGCCAAACACCTCTATAGTTGCACAATGCTGGCATAGGTGTGGGGAGTGTGTGTCTGTCTATCCAGTGTGTAGTGGCTGCAAACACCCTCCACAGCCCACACTGCTAGCACTGTTGCCAGTATTGGCCTGCCAATGTGCATAATGAGGAGCAAGGTACTGTGGGAATAGCCTGGATAGGGTGGCCTGGCCTGGATTCCTCTGTAGTGCCCGGCCACCACCTGCACGAACAGGGTGGCCACAGCATGTCCTGCTGGGAGGTCACTCTCACCCTGACTGAGCAGTGACCACGGCATGGCTAGGTTCCCCCATAGTGCTACATAACATTTTTCTCATGTGATGTTTATGGGTTCTCTTTTGGGGTCCAATCACTGACTTATCTGCTTGGTGTGTATGCTGATATCCCAGTTCTGGGTATATGCATCTCTTCCAGGACCATGCACTATGGACTAGCTAGCAGACTGTCTTCAGTTAGCATGTGTCCTGCTGGAACACCTTGCAGGGTGCAGTGGCTGGAGGCTTGCTGCTGAAGAATGTCAGATAGTGGTGGGGGGCAGCTGAGCATTTCCAGGCCTACTGTCTTGTCTGCTATTACTTTATGAATGTGTACAGCTCTGCATTGCCGGCCCTGTAGGGTGTCTGTTCCCCAGCAGGACTGGGGTTTGGTGGTTCTCTCTACTGCCACCATTGCAGGGAGGTAGAATGTGGATCTATTGGTGGGTGATCCTGTTTTCCACCCTGAGCCCCCACCTTCACCTACATCATGTAACCATGGCACCAACACAGGATATGCACTATTCTGGGTGCATCATAGCCCATAAGGGCTAAACATGGCTGTGAAATACAGAAGGACACAGATGTAACCTAGGTGTGTCTGCAGAAACTACCTATCACACACAGTAGCACTGATGGGGACCTGCAGCATGGCACATGTCAGCTATGAAAGGTGCTGTGGACCTGGTTCTGGGCGCCCCACCTCACCCTCAGGGTGAGCACAGTACCCGCACAATGAGACGGTCTTTGGCTACTCTGTGCCAGTACCACACATGGTCAGTTCCCCCTACCAGGCCGAGGTGCTGTGGGGGTGCATACCCCATCTTGTGCCCATCTGTCGACTGCTGATCTGCATGTACAGTACATCATGGGTACAGGTGGGTTAACCCTATCCTGGTAACCACAGCAGACAGTTTGTGTGGTGACATGCAGTCCTTCCATAGCCAGCCAGGGGCTTGTTGGCATCTGTAGCCCACTGGTTACTTCACTGCCTGTGAAGCCAGAAGTCATGGGTTCAAACCCATGGTGGGGTTATTTGATAGGGCTGTCTGAGGCATTGTCTATTTTTAATGTACATTAGGGCTGCCAGCAAAAACACCCTCAGAGTACTGTAACCTTAAGGTGCCTCATAAGGCGCCTTATAAGGCGTCCTATCAAGCGCCTTATAAGGTGCCGTATAAGGTGTCCTATAGGGGACATTATAGGGTGCCTTGGTGGACAGTGCACTTTATAATGTGCCCTATGGAGTGCGTTATGGGGTGCCTTATATGGCACCTTAGGTTACGCCACCGTGAGGGTGTGTTTGCTGTCAGCACTAATTAAAATAAAAGTAAAATGCCTCAAAAAGCACTACTTAAATGTAAAGGGTGATGCCTCAACCACTAGGCACACTGGGGATCAAACTCATGACCCCTGTACCATCAGTCAGTGTATTAACCATTGCACTACACCTCCTCTTCTATGCTTGCATGTCTGCGCACCTACTTAAGATTAACGCACATTAACGTGCTTAGCGGCGTTTCACCCGATAATGTGCGCAGCGCGCGTTATCGCACAATAATCCCATTTTGCTACATTAAGACCGAAACGCCCACTCCCTTTATGGCATCCTGCACACTATCGCCGGTCGCACATTAAGACGGTTTAGTAAACATACCCCTATGTATCACACAAACCAGGACTGTTTACCTGGAACAGACTGAGTCAATGTGCCATGCTCCCCTCTAGCCATTTTCAAATCCAAACTAAAAATCACCTTATTGTGGTTGTTTTTACATCTTGACTATATTTTTATACATTCTCCTGGAATCTCTTGTAAGCTCCATGGAGCATAGACTGTCTCTTATGTGTGCCTGTACAACACTGCATATGCCTAGTTACAATTTAGAAATTAAAAGTAGTAATCGCAAAAGAGCATACATTTTTTTTCTAATCATATACACCAAAATATTTCGCAAAACTTTATCCCCCTAAAAATGCTGAAGACCATTTTCAAGAACAACATTTTAAAAAACTGCTTAGAAGAATATAATTTCAAGTCAAAGGAGGCTTCAGAAGCTGACAAGTTCTTTTGTCCAATGTGATCTATGCTGTGATCCATCTCTTGGCCTCTTCTGGTAGATAGTACTGGGGAGAGGACATAGTTAAATTTTTTAAACCAAATTTAAGCTCAGAAAAGGAACAATGTACTATATAACCTTCCTTATTCCTTTCTCAGCCTAAAGAAGTACAGTTGACAATTCTCTAGAGCATAGATGGACTGAACTTTATGAACTCACCTTTTCACCTTCCTCCAAGATTTTGTGTTGAATTACATTAATTGGTTACTGGGAATTTTTGGCACATTGAACTTTAGTTTCTAAACCAGGCTTTATGTTTCATCCTTCTTATTTATTAAGCATACACAAAGGAGAAACACACCAAATAGAGGCATTAAAATATCTATATAAGCAGTTTTCTATTCATTATTTTAATCTCAGAGGCCTTCTTTTCTTTTCTTTTCACTATTCCACAAACCAATATACCCATAAGATAAAGGGCTAAAATCTGACATATGTCCCTGTTTTTTCTCTGTTTGTTACTTCCTTCCTTCTTCCTTCAGCTCTGCTATAGGTATTTCACAGATCCTTCTTCCTTTCACTCTTTACTACTTCTGTCTAAAGTCAATTCAAAGAGCACTAGTGAAGCCCAGAATGAAGTTTAGAGCTCCTGCATAACAATGAAACTGAAAAAAAACTTTTCAAACAGTGCTTTGTGTGTTAAAGCATTGAATCATGTACTGCTTGTGAGGAGTAGTCTAATGGCTAAAACACTGGCTTGGTAACCAATCAACCAGGGTTTAATTCCCACTAGCACTCCTTGTGGTCTTGGACAAGTCACTCCTGTTGCCTCAAAAGAAAGGCCTGGAAATCTGCTTCTAGTCACACTGCCAAGAAAGCCCAGGAGCTTCTAGGTCACCAGAAGTCAGCATTGGCTCAAAGCAGCACATTATATTGTTGTTTGTGATAGAGCACACTGTTTGATATTTTGCTGCATGAAGGCCCATGTGCAGTCTTCTGTGCGCAAATTTGAATTCATTATTGAGCTTGCTGTTGACCAGACTAGATGGGAGAATTAAGACAACATTCCTGGAAGTCCACTGTTATTTTGTGTCCTTTCATAAATACTACTTGCTCTGATGGAAGGAAAGAAATGCAAAGGTAGACCCAGGACTTACCCGGCATCTCCCAGGTTTTTAGTCATGATGAGTCTGATGTATTCCTTCATGCAGCATTAGGCTGTTGAAAGTGGCAGTAGAACACTGTTAGTCCCATACTGAGAGACCTCCTGATAGATCTGGCTGTTCGTGTTCTTGTACTATTCTCAGACTAACACTGAGAGATGACATCATTGGATCTAGCCAGGGTGCAAGAGGGAGAGAGGGCCAGGATTTCTGAAGGAGATGGGAATGAGCTGTGGTGCCTGAGAGAGCTATAAAGGAAGTATTGGTAACAGTATGTATTTCTGCTATAGTCTTGAGAATGGGCTCACTAGAAACTGTGTCAGTCAACAGCAGATCCATCAGAAGCATTTGGAGGAGGTTGAACTCAAAGTTGAGAAACTGGGGATGGTTCGAGGCAATTTCTAAGGACAATTTGAAGAAAATGATGATGTGTCACATCCTCAAAATATTTTTCTAAAAGTCATTCCATCCCACTATAGATATATTTAACCATTATCTGAAAGACGTCCTTAAAGTCCCTGGACATGCTACATGACCTGCTTCTAGGATTTATTATCTCCCTCAGTATAAAACAGAAGAGCCTGGGGTTGCACCTACTATTTCAGGCCATAGTATGTCTTTTTCAACTTTTTGTAGGCATCTCATGATAAGTTGGCTGTCCTATTTACTTTAATGGTGACACTAGCTTTAGACCCAGATAGAGAATGGTTCTTCAAGATGTTTTTTAAGCATCAAGAGGAAATGTTTTTGCATATGAAAATAAGGACAAGATATGCCACACTGGGTCAGAGCAAGAGTCCATCAAGCCCAGTAACCTGTTTCCAACAGTGGTCAATCCAGGTCACAGGTTCCCAAAAGATGGATTCAATGCTCCTTGTCCCATGGGTGAGCAGTCAATTTCCCTGGTCTTCTTTAATAGTGGTTTATAAACGTTTCCTCCAGGAACTTGTTCAAACCTCTTTTAAACCCAGCTACATAACAGCTTTTACCACATCCTCTGGTAATAAATTCAAGAGTTTGATTACGTATTGAGTGAAAAAATATTTTCTCCAATTAGTCTTAAATCTGTTACATTGTAATTTCATTGCATGATTTTTCCTGATGTAGCCAAAATGTCACAAAAAAGGCGTAGAAAGATTTTGTTGAGACCCACAGTGCTTCAAATTGGAGCTTCATCTACATTGAAAGTTTCTGATAAATGTGTAGTTAGATATGTTTCCTGTATTTTTTCATCTTAGGCAATTCACTTTTCTTCTGAGTGACAAATTCAGTGCAGGAGGAGCCATCATAGTCAGTCCTTAGCTACGAGTGTCCAGGTTTGTTTCCTTTTTTAGTTGTGATACTGATTTCTGCTGGACTTGAAGACATGAGGGTCAGCTTAGGCAATATTGTTAAGAATGATTCCATTGGGAAAACATAAAATAGGGGAGGGAGTGTATCATTGGTTGGGGCAGGTTACCTCCAGCTGGATGGCCAGGGGTTCAATTCCCACATAGGGACAAGTAACTTCAGGCCAAAGAGACTGGAGTCTCTAGTCCCATAAGCCACTCCTTGTGGCCTTGGACAAGCCACCTAACCCTCCATAACCTCAGGTGCAATTAGATTGTGAGCCCTTTAAGGACAAGGGAACAAAAATAAAAAAGTGCCTGTTAGCATAGATCTGTAAACCACTTCAACTCAGTGAAAAGCAGTATGTAAGCATAGGCCGGAAGGTCGGGGGTTCAAATCCCACTAGAGGACAGCAACCTTGGGCCGGAAGGACTGGGGTTTCTAGTCCCACAGATGCTCCTTGTGGTCTTGGGCAAGCCACTTAACCCTCCATTGCCCATGTTCCCTGTAAGTATTAGTGTATGTGTCTCATATCCCCGCGTGTTAAATGTATCCCCCAATTGTGTTGTGACCGCTTTGATTGAAGGATAAGGCGGTATACAAAACTGTCTAAATAAAAATAAATAAAAAAATAGCTAAATAAAAACATTTTAAATGTACTATTAAAAACATATTTTTATCACAATTCAGGAGATGTGTATCCTTCTTCCACACAAAAGCACATGGCTTGCATGTTAGACTTTCTTAAGCATTTTCACACTATTTGCAATCAGAAATCTCATAATTTTGGACTAAGCTTCATCTTTCTTGCAGTGCAGGAAAGAGAGGAAAAAGGAACCAATTTAAAGAGTCTTACAATGGTAATTGCCCAAATGTTGATACAATTGTTTGCTTGGCGTTTCCTTTTCGTATGTTACAAGTTTGAAGTAAATGTTATGTTTAGCTTTAGAATATGGATCCAGCATTTCACTCCTGTTCCTTTGGGTTTCCAGCAGAGTCAAATCCAGGACTGGGATTTGACATCATAAACCTTCATTTGCAACTACCTGGGGATTTTTTCCTCCTGCATATATCCTTCTCCCAACTTAATTAGTCCAGTCACTGTAGTGACAGTCCTAAGCCGAGGGCTATGCTCCAGGGCTCTGTCTGGATCCTGTAATCATGGGCTCTAAATCCAGCCATTCAATGTTTCTGTGCCATCATGCTGTGAATTTACTCCATGTGCTTCCTGATATTAGTAATGACAGGAGAATGAGTTTAGTTCTCTCAAATGGGATGAGGTTCATCAATATTGCAATGAAGCCGATTACATCTTATGTGCTGGGGAGCAGGGCAAAGCCTAAAAATCTGAGACAAAGGGATTTATTTACCCTCTCTGTTGCCTTTTCCAGACACAGGATATGATTATTTTATTTGCCTGATTCAGCCAGCAACTTGTTTGCCAGAACATTGTCTAAGGGGTCTGTTTACTAACCGGTGGTAGCGGACTCCGTGCGATATCGGAGCCGCGGCCCCATTGAAATCAATGGGGCTGCGGCTCCGATATCGCACGGAGTCCGCTACCGCCGTTTAGTAAACAGACCCCTAAGTCTCAACTATAAGTAAGTTGAGTCATCTCAAATCAGAAGAGCTCCAGTTATTCAGATCTGTGGGTTTACAAACTAGTAATAAGGGTAACAGGATTCTTACCTTGACATTGATGATGGAGATTGTGAAATCCAATGAAGTTCATGGATACTTCATCTGGAATTTTCATACCCCAGGCAGAGTGACCAATAGCAAATATAGTAGGCCTGAGACAAAGATACAGATGAAGAATAAGTCAACTTCTCCCAAGTCCTCAGTGTTGAATCAAACAGAAGATCAATGGCTGTGAAAGTAAAAAAGTAAAAGGCCACAACAAACTGAAGATCTCCAGTAGTTACCTCAAACTTTCCGTGACGCCGGGCTCTAGATCTTCTGCTTACCATCACTGTGTAGTGCTTGTAGGGACATCAGTTCCACATTTACAAGAAATCATACACAAACTTCTAATATGAAAGTTTGCATGTGTAAATGAGTAAAAGACTGGAATTTATGTGTGTTGTTTGCACATAAATGTAGGTGGCCCTTATAAAGTTATCTCCTAAATGGTGTTAATGCATTCTGAATGCCTATATTAGCATCTTGAAGGTAATTTTATAATCGGGTTCTTAGTTTTACTACTACTACTAATCATTTGTATAGCGCTACAAGGCATACACAACCCTGTACATACGTATAGATGCAAAACACAGTCCCTGCTCATCAGAGCTTACAATTTAATCAAGATGAAAAAACATTACAAAAATGGGCACTAGAGTATGGCAAGATACACATAAATGGTGGAGAAAAGAATGAGGAGCAGCAGGCTCCAAAAGCAGCCTCAAAAAGGTGTGTCTTCAGCCTGGAGTTGAACAGGGCCAGAGGAGCTCGATGCACAGACCCAGGTACTTTTTTCCAGGCATATGAAGCAGCAAGATGGAGCGGAGTTCCCGAGGAGGGGTGTAAAGTGAGATAAGACAGGAAAGATAGTGAGGAGCTACAGAATGAATGCACTTGTAGGTAAGAAGGAGAAGTTTGAACTGGATGACAGAAATGGATAGGGAGGCAGTGAAGTGACTTGAAAAGAGGGGTTACATGAGCATAGCAACACTGGCAAAGATAAGCTGTGCAGCTGAGTTTTGAACAGATTGAAGGGGAGAAAGATGATTCAAAGGGAGGACAGTGAAGGGCAGGTTACAAGTCAGGACAAGAGGTGACAGGAGTGGATGAGGGTCTTAGTACTGTGTGTGGAAAGGAAAGGATGAATTTTGCCAATGTTCTGAGAAAGAAGCAACAGGTTTTAGCTATCTGTTAGATGTGCACTAAGAAAGAGAGGGGAGAGTCAAAGATGACCCCAAGGTTGCGAGCTGATGAAACAGAATTTTAGTGTTATCCACAGAAATAGAGAAGGGAGGAAGGGGAGAGGTGGGTATAGGGGGAAAGATAAGGAGCTCAGTTTTGGCCGTGTTTAGTTTCAGACGGTGGTGAGACATCCAGGCAGCAATATTGGATAAGTAGGCAGAGATCTGGGCCTGGATTCCTGGAGAGATTTCAAGTGCAGAAAAGTAGATCTGAGAGTCGTCAGCATAAAGATGGACCTGAAAACCATGAGAGGAAATAAGTGCAAGAAGGGACTGAGTGTAGAGAGAGAAAAGGAGAGATTCCAAGACAGAGCCCTGAGGTACACCAACTGAAAGAGGGATGGCAATTGAGGAGGATCCACCAGAACATACACTAAAAATGTGATGGAAGAGATAAGAAGTAAACCAAAACAAAACAGAGCCCCTAAATCCAAGTGAGGACAGCGTATCGAGGAGAAGGTGGTGATCAACAATGTCAAAGGCAGTAGAACGGTCAAGAAGGATGAGAATTGAGTAGAGGTCTTTGGATATGGCAAGGAACAAGAGACTTTGACAAGAGCTGTTTCTGTGGAATGTAGAGAACAAAAGCCAGATTGCAGTGGATCCAGGTCTTGAGAAGAAAGAAAATCAATACAGTGGCAGTGAACTGCTGATTCAAGTAGTTTTGAAGAAAGGGGAAGGATAGAGATAGGCCAATAACTGAAAGGACTGGTAGGATCTAGTGAAGGCTTTTTGAGGAGAGGTGTAACCACAGCATGTTTGAAGGCCACAGTAACAGTTGCAGTGGAAAGCGATAGGTTAAGGATATGACAGATGGAAGGGCTGATGGCAGAAGAGATAGAGCTTAGTAGATGCATGGGAATAGGATTAGAGGAGCAGGTAGTCAGTTTGGAGGAGGAAAGAAGATTTGCAGTTTCCTCCTCAGTGATTTCAGAAAAGGAAGGAAGGGTGACCCAAGGTGACTTAGGCACGTAGAATGTGCCTATCTTGAGTCTGATTCACACAAAAAAAGCAGACACTAAGGGGTATGTTTACTAAAGTGTGGTAACATTACTGGCATTAAGTGCAGCGTTAATGTGAGCAATGCCATATAAGGAAGTGGGCGTACCGGTATTAAGGTAGCAATGGCTGTTTAATGTGTGTTAAAGGGCGCCTTGGCCATTTAGTGCACGTTAACGGGACATTGCACGTTAAAGCTGACAAAGCACATTACAAGGCTGACAAGGTGCTTTATAAGGTGCCTTAACCTAAGGTGCCCTAAGGATGTTAAGGTGACCCAAGATATGGTGCCCAAAGGCAGTTAGGTGCCCCAAGTTGACAAGCATGAGATGTAAGGTCAAAAAACACATGTGACCCTAACACTGCACAGAGCACCAAGGAAAGGCAACGGACAAGTGATGGAAGGGAAGTAGAGGTGGGAGCTGATGGAGATGCCAAATCTGCATGTAGCCGATGTGGCAGCCGGTAAAATGGACAAACATATTGGAGGCAGCTGTACCGATGCACAGGGTGTTGGCAATGTAAAGTGCTACAATGACAGTGGGTGAAAGAGGATGGGAATACTTGTCCTCCAGTGGAGGTAGAGGTGGCAAGATATTTGCAATGATAGGAGGACAGAGGAGTAGTAGTGCCATGCAGAGCAGACACAGGAGAGGCAAGAATGAAGAGCCGCAATGCAGAAAGGGGTATCAGTGCAGGAGATGTGGTAGCAGCCTGCACATGAAGACAGGATGCTACACAGCTGACAGATGCAGATAGACGGAAAGAAGGATGGCTGGCAACTGTGATGAGGGTATTATGTGCTGGCAGCACAGATCTGCAGAGATATGCCTGTCATAGGAATGAAAAGGACTTGCCTAATTAATTTGGAACACAGAGGGATTGAACCCATGACCTCTGCCTAGGATATCATTGTATTAACCAGTGGGCTATACCTCTATGGCTACTGTCTTAGCAATGGCTGGCTACAGAAAGACTGCAGGTCACCGCACAAAATGTCTGCTGTGTTTACCAGGATAGGGTAAACCCACCTGTACCCATGATGCAATGCACATGCAGAACAGCAGGCTACATCTAATCACCAGATGGGGTATTCACCTATCCAGCACCTCAGCTTGGTAGGAGGAACTGACTGTGTGTGATACCGGCACAGAGTAGCTACACACCATGCCATTGTACCCATTCTGTGTTCACCCTGAGGGTGAGGTGGGGCACCCAGCACCAGGTCCGCAGTACCCAGGTTACTTGAGATAGGCTTTGCTGCAGGGCCTTATCATTGTCAGTGTGTGACAGGTATTCCTTGCAGTCACACCTAAGATAATCCTGTGTCCATCTGTATTCCCCAATCATATCTAGCCCTTGAGGACCAGGAACCACCCAAGATAGAGCATATCCAGTGTGGTTGCCATGGTCACTTGTTATATGGGGGGGGTGTCAGATAATGTAGTACCACCTACCAACCCATCCTCTCTGGGTCAAGGTGGTGGACAGGATCTGCCCCCCAGCAGACATCTTTGCAATGGAGGCAGTAAAGGGACACGAGGAAGGGCTGTGGGACCATCAACCTCAGTCCTGCTGGCAAAAAGGGGCACCATCTGGGTCAGTTGATGCAGATCTGTACTTGTCACAAGGGCATTGGCAGGCAGACAGTAGGCCTGAAAAAGCTCAGCTGTCTCCCACCACAACCTGACATTCACCAGCAGAGGGCACAGTCAGTCTGCACCTGCTGCACCCTGCGAGGTGCTCCAGCCTTACACATGCTAACTGCAGACAGTCTGTTAGCCAGTCCATAGTGCATGCTCCCAGAGAAACTATGTGCACCCAGAAGTGAAATGTAAGCACAGACACCAAGCAGGTATCTCAGTGATTAGGCCCCAGAAAAGAAAACACACAGATATCACTTGAGAAAAATACCATATAGCACTATGTGGGAACCTAGACATGCCATGGTCACTGATCAATCAGGGTGAGAGTGACCTCCCAGCATAAAATGCCGTGGCCACCCTGTCCTTGCAGGTGGTGGTCGGGCACTACAATGTCCCGGCCATTGCCCCACACCCTGTGCAGATGCATCCTGCCCAGTCTGCCCTGTCCGGGCCATACCCACAATACCTTGCTCCTCATTATGCACATTGGCAGGCTAACGCTGTGGGCCCAGTGAGGAGTAGGCAGCCACAAAACAATGGATAGACATACATACACACCCATTCTTATTTCAGCATTGTGCAAAGATAGGGGTGCTTGGAAGCCCTGACCGCCACACTGGTCCTGAGCACATTGCAGGCATTGCTAAGGTATCCAGGTGCTAGTAGTAGTGCTTTGGTGGTAACTGCTGCTCCATGCCGGGCCCAACAGCCTGACTCTTTATGAGGCTTTGGATAGTGGAGCCTGTGTGTGTGGGTGTTTGTGCCCCTGTTGGCCGATGCTCTAGGGAGTGCACATGTTTATGTTGTATGTGCTATGTAGGGTAAAATGTAGGGACATGGTCTGCAGGGGCCACAGCTGGGACTATGAACTTGTGACCTTCTGCCCCAGGACATATTGGCTGTATATACTGCACCTAACTGTTGCCACAGAGGTAGGTCAGTCCCTGAAGATACCATGACTGTTTATCAGACAGACCTTGTCTGTTGCACTGCACGTCGCCCACCTGAAGAGGGCTTGGCCTTGGTCTGCTTTGGGCAGATGCCACTGCCCCCTCCAGCACCCCTCCCCCACCATGCTGATATGCCCATATGCTGGTGGTACTGCTGGTGCGCAGTTCCAGGCCATCCAGTGTGCAGTTAAGGGACTACCTGGGGCGTGGGGTCTGGGATAGTGGTGCCTACATAGACATCCACGCTTTCCCCCAGCACCACCTGCCAATGTTATGTTCTCTTTGGGGTACCTGCTGGGTGATGTCCCCTGGATGGGACACTGTGGAACACAACCTCCTGGCCGTGTTTGACCTTGGTCAGTTGCTGTCTTGCTGATCTCCAGTTTCTGCTTTCCTATGTGCCATCTAGGCATCTGCCTATTCCACCCTGTGCCCCAGATGCCCTACTGCATGTCCCACCTGTAGCCCCCTATGCCCCATTTGCAGCATCACCATAGTGCCCTTTCATACTTGGGCACTATGCTGTTGCTGCACATGTAGCACTACTATCACCTTTTTGGCTCCCTGCCTATGATGTACATTGCTAACACTTAGATGGTTTCTCTCTCCTGCAAATGTGCATCTAACGACAGGTTTTCACTGGCGTTAATGTTCAGCCCTTCATTTCCCCACGTTAGTGTAGCAGGAGCCTTTCCACGCCCACTCCCCGCCCATTGACCCCGTCTCTCCACCCTATGCGGGACTTACCACGGCCGGAGACGTTAGTGCGCGTTAACATCACATCTGGTAATGTTAGCGCACGTTAACGTAGCCTCTGCTACGTTACCACGGTTTAGTAAACATACCCCTAAATTTCTCTATAAAATAGGGACATAAATGTCCAAAAATGCACAACAAATCTAAGCTCAACACTCAACCCAGCTCTAGGACTGGTGTAAATGCCCACACCTATGTTTTTAAAGATTCTGGGCCTGATTCTGCATCAGGACGGGGAGAGCAGGCAGGGGGCAGGATTCGGGCAGAACGGAGCGGGGCAGGGGCAGGCCAGCCCAGCAGGACGTACAGGGCCGATTGAGGTCACAGCTCTTTATGTCCTGCCGGTCCTGTGGGGATGCACTGCTTATTCCACCTCAAAGGTGGAATAAGCAGCAAAAACCCAGCGATTTGGCCCGGGGATCATCACAGGGGCCGGGGCCAGGTGCGGTGAGGTCCCTGTCACCCGATCCAGGGCACAGCAGGCCTGACTTGAGTTAAGTGGTGGGGAAAAGGGAGGGCTGAGTTCGCCGTAGTCAGGATGTCTGCGGGGAGGGCGTCCCCGCAGGCAGCAGGGGCACGCCGGGCCATTCTCAGGCCTGATTCTGGCTACCGTGGGAACATTTTTTTTCCACGGTCCAGAATCAGGTCCAAATGGGCCCGTCTTGCTTGGGGCCATCTGGATGGCTCGGACATCTCTCTACCAGAATCAGGCTCCACGTGTAAGTTGTAGTATTTTATAACTTACGTGTGGAGATTTGAACTCAGCTCAAGCTCTGCCCAAGCTCCACCCCTAACCACACTTACATCAAAAGTACAATACGTGCCGTCAGCCTGGCATGTATACTTACAGAATAGCAACTGACTAACGCACGCTTATAAAGGCCCTTCCACACACGTGGATCTTTAAAAATAGGTGACTTATGCGCACTGATGGTGCATAACTTTACACTGCTCCTTATAAAATTACCTCCCAAGAGGCAGTCGAGCAGCATTAGTGAGTATTAATGCATTCACATTAAAAGGAAGGTTGAGTTATTTTTTTACTTTTCAGGGAGAGGGCAATTAGCTCATGCTTTTTCCAGTAGTAGTTCAAGATGAGCTACATTCAGGTACAGTAGGCATTTACCTGTCCCCAGACAAAGGAGGGTTAAATGATTTGCCCAAGACCACAAGGTGCTTTAGCGAGATTTGAACCCTGGCTTTCTTTGTTCTTATAAAAGTGCAAAAAACACTGTTGGGAAAAGCAAAAAAAACCTTTAAGTATATTTTTAAATATATACAGGACTATATATCTTTCAAGCAAAACACCATTGATATAATATACAGTTGTGGTCAATATTATTGGCACCCTTGCGGTTCAACCTCTTAATGTCCAATATATCCTAAACAAAAGTGGCCAGTGAAATGGCTATAGACCAATTAAAAAAGGAAATAGCAGGAAATAGTATAAAAACTGTGACATTGCCGAGATATGATTATTCCAATTGTGACACAGTAGCTCCTCAGGAACAGATGGATACAAGTGAGCAGCCGGTGGTAGAAGCCGGTACTGCAGGAGAAAGCAGGGATTTCTCTGCAGAAAGAAAAAAACATACTTTCAATCAGGCAAAACAACTCACCTCGAGGGAGGAGAGTAGGAAGGCTGGTGATTGGGCACGCCCCAAGGGGAGGCGGGCAGTGCAGGCTAGAAGCACCTGGTTAAATACACAGGAACCAGGAAGTGAGAGGCAGATGCAGATCCACGGGCAGACGCAGATCCAGACGGGGATCCAAGGAGAGATCCAGAGAGAGAAGACAAGAGAGCAACGGAGGTTTCCTTGCTGTGATAATTTCCCTAACAGTCTGCAGCTCGAAGATAGCTTGGAGCAGCATTCAGATGAGGAAGGAAACTGCTGGAGGCAGAGCTCCTTTAGAATGCTGAGAAACCCAAGGCTACAGGACCAGGCAGAGCTGGGGAACAAAGGCAGAAGGATAAAGAATCCTCCCAGGGAGAAGCTCCTGTATAAGGTACCCAGAGAAAGAGGAGTTTATGCTCTAAAGCCAGAAAGTCTATGTTCTGCTTTTAAAAGCAAAGCCAGTCAAGATGGTGGCAGCTGGTGTCAGAAAAGAGAAGCTTTGAATGACAATAATTATTCTTTTAAACTAGCTGAGTCACCTAGCCAGGACAGGGCTGATATACATGCTTTTAAATATTCTCCTAGCACTGCTAAGTTTGAATGTATAGCACCCACGTGTAGGGAAAAGTGGGGAGCTAATGAAAGCCCAGCACATGTTTGTTTTCCAAATGCAAACAAACCTGATAAGGAGCCTGAGATAGATAGGCTCAGTCAATACCTATTCACCGAGGGGACAGGAAGACAGCTCAATGAAGAAAAGTTACATGCTGAATCACTTCTTAAAGAGTTCCAGGATTATTTAGAACAGAAGAAGAGTTTTAACCACAGTGTTCCAGTTACTGGCTGTAAGGAAGAAAACTCTGTTCATAATTCTGTGTTTTCCCCTGCTGATGATGATGAGATGATGATGGACTGTTCTACCTGTTTAATTGATAGAGGCAATTAAGCAGAGAGAGGATTGTGCTGGTATATGAAGTAATATAACAGTGACGTAACTTTGACCGACACAAGAAAGCTTGTGGAGGGAAACTGAATTAGAGCACTACTTGTGATTGACAGAACCTGAGCATCATTAGTGAAGGACTTTTCTGTTATCAGCCTGTATGTTAAAAGCACATGAAAGGAATGTGAAGAAATATAGCATTTAAAGCCAGTCAGGCAAAGTTTCAGTTAATCCTGTTTTATTTGGTTTAAACTTCTGCACCGTCTGTAATCTTCTTTTGAACTGCACAATGGCAATATGAGCCACATGAAAAATAAACCTCATGTAAATAAATAACTCTTGCCAGCCTTACTGCTCGAAGCATAACACAATTACAACTAACTGCCTCAAGGGCATAAAAAGGCAACCCCTCCTTAACCCTCAAGGTTAAGGGGCGGGCGGTGTCATAAGAGTGGCGTAGTTGGCAGGATTTGAAGATTTCTGCAGACACAGGAAGTGGCCATAGCAGGAGCTGCAACCACAGACTTCCAGAGGAGCCCAGCAGAGGTGCTGCCGAGCCCAGCAGTGGAAGGGGATTGCAGGAGGCTGAACTTCATTGCTGACACGCCTATATAACTCCTGAGCCAGGTAAAGGGTATCCACCCAGGGTACCGAGGATACCGGGGCCAGGGGAGGTCTCCTAGTGGTGACTGGGGAAAAAGAAAAAAAAAAAAAGTATACTTTCAAAAGGGAAAGGAAAACTTTGTTCCAGTGGTATCGCACTTGGGTCTGTGTGTTTCTCTTTTTCCAGGTTCCAAG